>OX632368.1:13858897-14483897 GCA_951751655.1 Ophion costatus | reverse complement strand
GTCGGTACGTAAACGACGCAAGCACGAGGAGGCGAGGATGAAATCCTCGATTTTGCTGCTGATCGTAGCAGCAATTGCACTCTCTGGTGAGTTCAATTTACGATTAAAATTACAATTGAATAAGACGATTATAATAATGATCGCAATAATTATTATGAAAATTATAATTGTAATAATAATAATCATTATTGTTATTACTGTTTTGTAATAATAATGATCATTATTGTTATTACTGTTTTGTAATAATAATAATTATTATTGCAGTCTTATAATGGTAATCATTATTATTGTCACAACCATACAATGACAATCATTATTAATATTACAACTAAAATAATCTTTCTTTTACAATAATCGATTTGTTAATGGCAATAACCATGATTATTGCTGGCATTATTATTACTGTTCTTTGCGTAATTACGAGTATAATGACAATCATCACAATAATTATTCTCCCATATAGAATTTCAAATACAATATCGATAATATTCGTGAAATAATATTCATGAAGACGAGATTTGCAAATTTCGAACATAGTTTCGATCTGAATTAAAAATAATATCAGCCACATCGATATCTCGATCGAGTTGCCGATTTTTCGATGCCGCAGAACCAGCCTCTTTGGTCAAAAAGAAAGACCACTGCAGTCTCAATAATTCGATAATTGTGTTCGTAAATCTCGGCTAATCGAATTTTCCGACTCAAAAAATCCCAAAGACGCCTCGATCGTAAAGTACAACAAGAAAATCGTGCGAGATCGCGACGTTTCGAAAGTTAAGGAATTTTTTTAATTTCACCTTGTTTTTTTTTTATTCTCATCGCATTCGTGTATCGGTGGGAATTTCGCGTAGAATGAGATTTATCCGGACGGTGGTAATTCCGAAAGATTCGACGAGTTCGTCGTTCGCAATGGCTCGCATATGTTTCGCGAACGGCGCGTTGTGCGCGAGGAAATGCGTGCATGCGTGTCGACTGCATTTCTGAAACCGGTACGCATATGTATGCACATGTGTACGTGGCTTTTGGAGACCGTCGATAGTCGGGAAGTAAATTTGATCGGAAACTAGTCGGATTCGGGATTTGAAACGGGGAAGGGGCAGTTGAATGGCAAGGGGAAATGGGGGTGGGAGGTTAGAGATCAGACATTCCGGGCTGTCTGACAAATGCCAGACTGTTACTACTCGTGTTACGTCGAGATAGAGAGTTCTTGCCATCTTTCTCTCTCCCTCTCTCTCTCTCTCTCTCTCTCTCTCTCTCTCTCTCTCCCTCTTTCTCTCTCTCTCGCTTATCGAGATCCAAGTACAAAGAAACCGGAAGTATAAATACGTGTTTTTTTTCTCGAAATATATATATATATATATTGGAACCCTGTTAGTATTTTTTATTTGGCTCTGGCGATATTGATATCATCGATGAAAGCTGATTATTGCTGAGCTCGGGAGGAAGAAAGTCTCGGACAAGCACCGAGACGAGAAGTGAAAGACTCTCTCTCTCCTTCTCTCTTTCTTTCCCTCCCCCTCTCTCTTTCTCTCTCTCAACGAAATACGAGCGCAATCATCGTGCACACTCTCCTTCGAAAACCGAACTCCTCATCCACTCGCGCGGTTGCCATATGTTAGGAAAAAAAATCAAAAGAAAAATTCACCAGGCGCAGTAGACGAAAAAATGATAACTCTTCTTTTTTTATTCTACAGGGCTTTGTAACTTTTCCTTTTCTTTTTTTTTTGTTGCCATATGTTGAGGGGGCAAAAAGAAGAAAAATTTACGAGGCGCACTAGAAGAAGAAGAAGAATAAAAGAAGCGTTAGCTCATCCGTGAACAAAGAAAAGGTGACGGGCGAAAAAAAAGAAACTTCATTTACGAGTGTCAGTGGCTGGGAACGATGGGATGAAAAGGAGAAAAAAAAGGTTGCATAAGAGATTAGAACGTGAAAGCCCATGGCCGGGGGTTTTCGCGTCTCCTTCGAACTTCGCTGCCTGCGCGCACACTGACACACACACACACACACACACACGCGCGCATGACAGAGACGCCATTGCTCGGTTGCGCTCGTACGGTCCCGGATGGCTGACGTCATTGTGGGCCTGTAAGAGGCCCCGCGGGTATCGCGCCGACTGCCGCGCCACAGTAACCGCCTCGAGTGTGTGTGTGGGGGGGGGGGACAACTTTCCCCGCAGTCTTCTCTCTCCGGAGTGACGACAACGACGAGCTCTCTCGGTCGGGAGACCGGCCTCGCGAGCCCCACTTCAAAAACATAAAAAAGAAAACAAACTATACTCGAGGCTGACCACATGTGGATTTTTCCATTGATCGTCGCTCAGTGAGAGACATTCGTAAAAATCGGCAGGAAAAACTGCGACGGGATACGCAAATATTCTGATGAGAAATGAGGTTTTTTGGACTTAAGGGGCCGGTCCACTTTGGAGCCACGAAAAAAGGGCTATTTTTGCGATTTTTTTTGAGGACTTTATAAAAGAAACAGATATAAAAGTTGTTGGGCTTGATAAATAAAGTCTTGAAATAAATTTAAAAAAAATTATTTCATATTTATTAAGTTTTAAGTACAAAAACTATAGTTTAACGTAACGCCTAAAAAATAGATGGGCTAAGTAGCTCCATCGCAACTCGGCAACCGCTTGTCCGTAACGAAAAATCAAAGTCCATTAGATTCAGTATGACACCAGCTGCAAAATGACCCTCGGATATAAAGTTTTATCAAAATAAAAAAATGGCAGATGAAAAACGAAAAAAGTTTTAAAAAACGCGGTTTTTCGCAGTTTTTCGCAAAAAAAAAAGAGTAAAAATCAAAATTTTCAAACCATCGAGGGCCATCTTGTTGCGAATAATGTTTACAATATGTGGTTCAAATTTCAAGAGAATCGGTTTATTAGTTTTGGAGATACGATGGAGCTAGATTTTGAAAAGGTTGCTTCGGGAAAAACGCGTTTGAAGTTTATACTATGAAAAACTCTTACCTAAACTCAATCGGCAATTCCTGCACCGTACAAAATCCCTTCTGATTGCTCATCATCGTCGATTTCTTCAAGTGATATTTTCAAATTGAAAATTTTAAATTTTCAAAGTGGACTAACCCCTCAAACACTGTTTTAGAGGTCCGCCTGGTGGCCACTTTTTCACCAATTACGAATATCACGGAGTTTTCGGAAGCTCAAAAATACGGCTAAACGCGAAAATGATGATTTTTGAGAGAAATTAATAAAGAATTCGTATTCAGAGGGTAAAAGTACATCGATGTGAACGTGCAAATTGAAAAAAAAAAGATTTGGAGTTTTTTTGCACCGCGGCCAAAAAAGGATTCCTCACTCAATCGCCGCTCGTTTCTTTTGCGTTTCGATTTGAATCTCCGCCTTGCGCTTATTCTTTTCGTAATCGTTTGTGTTGAAAAATAGCACTTGATTCATTTAGCTATACTTGTTTTTCGATTTTGGATAGAATTTTAAAGTCGGGCCGTAATTCTCTTTTGTAATTTTTTCGGCCATCCTTCAAGTGGACTTTGCGCTAGAACTAGTTTAGATGTTGGGGTGGATCTCTTTTAGTCTCTTAGTCTCCTAAAATCCTTTTCAAAACCTCCCCAACCAGCCTCTGTACTGCGGATAGGACCCCTGCTACGGCTGTTTGCAAATTCCGGATTTTGGCGATTTTGAAACAGTGGCCAATCGAAAAAATATCAGCAACATCACCCCAAGGATCTATCTAACCGGAATTTTCCAGCCGATCACGAATATCGCGGAGTTTTTGTCGACAGCTCAAAATTACGTCCTTAAAATGCAAAAAAAACTGCTTCCAGACACTTTTGGCGATTTTTGTTTAATCGATAGTTTACGGGAAATTTAATGGTGAATTCGTATTCACGGAGTAAAAATACATGGAACCAGAGTTATAAAAAAAGCATTAAAAATTCTAAAAAATTGGGCATTCTGGCCAAAACAAAAAGTCATCACTAGATCTTCGATTATTTGTTTTCCATTTCGATAGGAAGTTCCTCTCCATGCTCACTCACTTTGTAATCATTTTTCCTTCAAAATCACGTTTGATCTATAAAGCTCCGATGATTTTTCGATTTTTGACATAATTTCAAAGTCGGACGTCCGATTTTTACGAATTTTTCCATCATACCTTTCGTCTCTTTTTCGTCCATTTTTCGAAAGCACTTTGCCAAGCAACTAATTGAGGTATCTGGATAAATCCAACGGCATTCTCCAAGTCTACCAAAATCCTTTCCAAAACCCCCCCAATAAGCTTCCGCGACTCGGATAGGACCGCCGCAACGGCTGTTTGAAATTAAGTGATTTCGAGAATTCTGGAAACGCGATCAAAAGGGTAGACATTTTTTTCCGGATTTCACACCGTTTCAATGGTCCATCCGATGGGCGATTTTCCGCAGACCACGAATATCACAGAGTTTCTCTCGAAAGCTCAAACCACGCCAGCTAAAAGCGAAAAGTCCGTTTCCATGCACTTTCGCTGATCATCACCACCAATAAGAGAGTCTTGGTGCAAACGAATGCTGAATTCGTATTCGGGGGTGTAAAAATACATGACGTGTGGTTAGTAGCATGAAGCAGAATGAAAAGACCCAACACGATGTATGTTGGCTTTTTCAGAGGCTGCATCGAATCGGGTGAAGCGTCAGGAAGAGGCGAAGAAGGACGACAGCTTCGAGAATGAGATATGCAAGGACAAGGACGCCGGGGAATGGTTCCGTCTGGTGGCCGGCGAAGGTGACAATTGCCGGGACGTTATACAGTGCACGAGTTCGGGCCTCCAGGCTATAAGATGCCCGGCCGGCTTGTACTTCGACATTGAGAAGCAGACGTGCGACTGGAGGGCCTCGGTGAACAATTGCAAGCTCAAGAACAAAGAGCGCAAAGTCACGCCACTCATATATACGGAGGAGCCCCTCTGTCAGGACGGCCAGTTGGCTTGCGGTGATGGCAGTTGTATCGAGAGAGGTCTCTTCTGCAACGGTGAGAAGGACTGCGCCGATGGATCCGACGAGAATGTTTGCGGTAAGACGATACGTGGAGGTCACCTGGATGATCACCTAGCTCCCGATCCCAAAAGAACCCGCCAGCTGAACAGCAGCCACCTTATGATGGTACTTTGTGATTTTTGGATTGGAAACGGTAGATATGGACAACGATCCGAACAGGGCGCCACCTTGCGACCCGGCGGTTTGTGTGCTGCCGGATTGCTTCTGCTCGGAGGACGGCACAGCGATACCTGGTGACCTTCCGTTCCAGGAAGTCCCACAGATGATAACGATCACCTTTGACGATGCCATCAACAACAACAATATTGGCCTCTACAAGGAGATCTTCAACGGACAACGCAAGAATCCGAACGGTTGTGACATCAAGTCAACATTCTTCGTGTCCCACAAGTACACCAACTACTCGGCTGTCCAGGAGATGCACAGGAAAGGCCACGAGATCGCTGTTCACTCAATCTCGTACGTAGCCTACTTTTGCGCAGCTGCCAGGCTTTGCTTCTTGGGGGGGGGGGGGGGGGGGGTGTTGGAAACTTCCACAAGTGGAATTGACTGAATGACGGTTGGTTGGCTTTTGGTGAAGGCACAACGACGACGAGCGTTTCTGGTCGGACGCATCTGTTGACGACTGGGCCAAAGAAATGGCAGGTATGAGGATCGTGGCTGAAAAGTACGCTAATCTGACGGACAACAGCGTGGTAGGCGTCAGAGCTCCGTATCTAAGAGTTGGCGGTAACAATCAGTTCACCATGATGGAGGAACAGGCCTTCCTGTACGACTCCACCATCACCGCTGCCCTCAATAATCCACCTCTATGGCCCTACACCATGTACTTCAGGATGCCACATCGCTGCCACGGAAATCTTCAGCATTGCCCGACCAGGTGAGTTCGTTTGGTCTTATTTGGGTTACTTTCGACGTGTCTTCAACTACTCGGGCAGTTGTCGCCTGCGTTTTGGTAGCTCGAGGATGATCGAGGCCCGCCGGGGCTTCGGAATCCCAGGTTGTCAAGGGCGTTGTCACTATTAAGGCTGATGAGTAGTCCACTTTCACTAGCTCTTGGGCGACAGCCCCTGGCACACCGTACATGTTGTCATGTCCATCCACATGTGTCTTTCCACATCGGAGACACTGACTCTGCCACCGTTTGCTCTTTGGCGACGGCCACTAGGATATTATGATCTTGTTATCATCAGTCCATGATGGGCCCACGTGTATTTCCACATTGCGGCCGGTAACTCTACCATATTTAGCTCTTTGCCGACGACCCCTAGACGATCATACATGTTATCAACACCACATGATGCTTCCAAGTGTCCTTCGATCCTTGGTACATTGACCGACAGTCTACCTTCTCGTCCGCTTTGTTGACGTTTCCCAACAAATTGTGCTTGCCGAATCTCTCATCCCAAGACAGCCTAGACTCTTCCAACTTTCGATTGTCAGGCCTCCGCTAATCCCACGTTATTTTCTCTCCTCTCTCTCTCTCTCTCTCGCTCTTTCCGCGTCATTCACTCAGGTCTCACGCTGTCTGGGAGATGGTGATGAACGAGTTGGACCGTCGCGAGGATCCCCAAAACGACGAGTACTTGCCAGGCTGCGCTATGGTCGATTCCTGCAGCAACATACTCACCGGTGATCAGTTCTACGACTTCCTCAATCACAATTTCGACCGGCATTACGATCAGAATCGTGCGCCCCTCGGTCTCTACTTCCACGCCGCCTGGCTGAAGAACAATCCTGAATTCCTGGACGCCTTTCTCTACTGGATCGACGAAATACTCTCCAAGCACAATGACGTTTACTTCGTGACGATGACCCAGGTCATACAGTGGATACAGAATCCCCGCACGGTCACCGAGTCCAAGAACTTCGAGCCCTGGAGGGAGAAGTGCGTAGTCGAGGGTATTCCGGCATGTTGGGTGCCCCACACCTGTAAGCTCACCTCGAAAGAGGTACCCGGGGAAACGATCAATCTTCAAACGTGCGTGCGTTGCCCCAACAATTACCCCTGGCTGAATGACCCCACGGGTGATGGCTTCTTCTAAGCGTGTCTAGAGGAAAAATTGAAACAGGCAGAGGGGACTTGAGGGGAGGGCCGGCAGAAAAAATGAATGACAACGAAGATAGACCCGAGAGAAAAAAGACCCCATTGAGAAAAAAAAACTGGACAGAAACTATCTTTCCGCTCGTCCAGCTTGATCGATTCCTTTGCCTCGGGACACTCCCCCCCCCCCCCCCCCCATATTCCCATCCCCTCCCGCCTGGTCCCTCGTCGCGATGAGTCTCTCGAACGTAAAATTGTGTGACGGCAAATTGATGCTGAACGAGAAAAAAAAGAGAAATAAAAATGAGAAACCCAGGAGAGAGTGACCTTGTCGCGACTCTTGGACGTCATTGAGGGAGTCTCTCTCTCTCTCTCGCTCTCTCGATGCTCTACGAGCCTGTTCGTTCCGTCAAGTGAATTTCCATTCATCGTACGAGCAGCCAGACGAAAAATCAACAAACGAAAAAACCAACAACGAAGCAATCGGCACGAAATGGAGGAAAAATATAGCGAATTGATAATCAAGATACGAGACCGATGAGGGATCAAGATCGAAAGGGAGACTGCGAGACGCAACGATATTACAAATATATATATGAATATGAATATATGTATTTTTCTTTTGTTTGTTTCTTGTAACGTGCGTGGTCGTTATTGGTCGGCCACGTGAGTGAGACTCGACGTGTAATATAGACAAACTTTGGTTTTTAAAACAAACTTTTATTATTATTATTGTTGTTATTATTATTATTATTATTATTATTGTGCTTAACACTTTATCTTGGGATATCCACGATTTTTTACTGTACTCTCTCTCTCCCTCTTATCCCTTACCCTCGCCCGATCAACCATTCTCAATGACTCACACTTGAATGAGCGATTTTGAAAGGGAAAAATGGCCCTCCCTTAGCCGGCCACCAGAACTTCTCTCGGGGGATAAAAACGGCGGTTGTACTCGACTATAATTTTCCTTTCTTGCCCAAGGGTATGAAAAATAAACCGCCACATCCCACACACACACGCACACACACACACACATATATATATATATATATATATATATATATATATATATATGAAATAACAAAAGACGAAAATTGTATGTTACACACGAGTTGTGCAAAGACCCATGTACATTTGACACAAGTGATATATCTATATTGCATTCGCCATGATAGCCAATCGTAAAGAAAAAAAAAATACACATATATTACGATGAATCACCGGAGGAGACAAGTGCGAGACGAAAGCGAGTAAACAGAAAACGAATTCTTTTCCGAAGAAAAAACTAAAAAATGAATAAAAAAGAAGTTTGAAAGAAAGAAAAAACAATTGATCCATCGATCTTATATTTTATTATCCCTCGAAGACCTTTTTTCATCCCGTTCTCCCGGTAACCATAATAATCTATCATTTAAATATGAATAATAATGGTTGATAACAATTATTTCATGTAACCATTAACAATAGCAGTCGTTGCAATTTCATCGCAAGCGTCCAATGACGCGAAGTGTGCACGCGTGCGTGAAACCGTCCGTGGGAAACGAGTCTGTACTTATAGGCGGGGATGTGCTGCTCTGCCGGCGCGAAAACTTCCGAGCTGTCGCCACCTGGAGCATTTCTCGCGCAACAGCAATGGCCGTCCGCTTCCCATTCGCGATCCTACGGTGCGACGCATTGTCGTGCGCTTTTATTTAGCTTACATCGCAGAGATCCGCGAACGAATAATATTACGACTTCACAATGAATGCATGATAATAAATAATAAATATACAATAAAAATAAATATGAAATAAAGGGAACTTGTGGAACTGCGTACAACCCGAACATGCCATACGGAATGATAGAAATCATAGAAAAGATAACCCAAACAAACCCAAACAATATGCTAATAATACTAATAATCAATGAAATTGAATAATAAAAATAATAAATAAATAATAAATAATAAATAAATACCCACACTGGCGGATGGACGATCGGGGTTCGGCTCTGGGGGTACTTCGAGTTAGCACCATTGTATTTGGCCAATACGCGCAGCGCTGTCCGCTTAGCCGTAAATAAATTTGTAAATATAAAAGTAAATAAATAATAATAATAACAATTATTTAAATAATAATAAGGATTATTGACAATTATTATTTAAAATCATAAAAAATTGTTATTCGATATAATTGTGACGATTAGTTTAAAATTGTCAATAATAATACAATTTTTAATAATTTGAGGATAAATATTCGTTCGAAATATTGTTCTCGGTTTCGTTGCAATGAGTCCGTGTAATTGTTGCCATACTTTTAGAGCACCAACTCGTTTGGCTGAATTGTCGAGCGTGAAAAAGAAAAAGTTTCAACACAAAGAAGTCCATGAGGAGGATAATTGAATGAAATGTGTGGCTCCCCGTTACTCCAGCAATAAAACAATGATATTTTAAATAGCTTCTATAGATATATATATATACATATATATATACATAGTCAATGTACAGATAATAACAAGGAAGAAGAAATGAAGTGGAGCAAAAGGGAGTGCGTGAAAAGCGGTGAGTTGTTAAAATTTAAAACCGGATTGGCAATCAGTCGCGCCCCCTTTCGCCAAGCTCTCTCTCTCTCGGTCTCTCTCTCTTTCTCTCTCTCTCTCTCTTTTTCGTCGCATAAAATCCCCGCTTCTCGTAATGTTCGAATAATGATGTGGGTGCAACAACTGATGGAAATTCACCTCATTTGGTACGATAAGTCGATGAAAATAGCGTCAAAATAAACGGAAGATGGCTAAAGAAACGTCCCTCACGAAAAAAACAATCCAAAAACAAATGAAAAAAAAACTGTCCCAACATTTTGGGCATGTAGGATCAAGTTATAAAAATGTCTAGGTCAGTCTCGCACCGTTCATCATCGAAGCGTGGTACTCTTGTGACTCAAGTTTTTTTCTTGCTTTTATTGTACCGTGTGTCAAGTTGCGGCCAACGAGAATTTTCTCAGGTCAGGAGAGTCTCAAGAGACTCGAGGAATCTCACGAAGAAGAGTAAGAGTCCTCGTGGGACTGTGCGTTACGCAATTATATATGTATATATATATATATATATATATATATATATATATATATATATATATATATATATATATATATATATATATCCAACTAGAATTTTATAAGAACATCTCTCTCATACGAGGCTTTCGTGTCTCCTTGATTTGCACGCTACTAAGTCTACGTACCGTTATTCTGACGTCGGTACTCTTTTTACAGCAGAATATTTCATGAACGTTTAACACTCTAGGAATAATGTGCCGGAAAGTATATATGAATATGTTTTATTTCGATTTTTTAATTATTATTTATTTATTTATTATAATTTATCATAATTTATTATATAATATTCTTTTCAATATATTATTCATACTATTATTAGTATGTGAATTATATAATTCATGGCATAATAATATATTACATTACAATAATTCGTAATGCAGTACATTATTATATGATTAATTATGAATCATGTAATGCACATAAATATGTTGATTACAATGATAAAAATGCCATTTCTTTGTCTTTTTCAATATATGATTAAAGGACACCACTATGACGCGCCAAAAAAGTCGTTTTTTTCGAATTTTTTGTGGCTACTAGATTGTTTATTAAGGATTTGAAAAAAGTATGTTTTAAGCATAGATCGAAATTGTTTCGTGTAAATTTTCATTGAAAAAGAAAATAAAAAATTAACAATGTTATTGAGATATAATAGTCTCTGTAAAAAAATGTGGTCCAATGGCCGGATCGATAACTTGCCAGTGGTTGGTTTGACAAATAAAAATATGAAAGTTTTATAAAATATATCATTCTCGTTGTACGTATGCTTTTTTTTTAAAGAAAAAACATTTCACGAAATGGGAAGTGTTCAAAAGAAGAGTGTAATTTTGACGAAATTTTCACTTAGAAACAGGAGCTTTGAAAATACTAAATACCAATAAAAAAAACTATGTACAACGATAGCCACTGCAATTACGGAAATATCCGTAAATCATTGCGTTACCAGCTCTCACTAAAACGTCTGTAACTTGAGCGATTTCCAAAACTTTAACTTGACATTTTTTTCACATATTCCTGAATATGTATACTTTGAGAAAAATCGATTTTTCACCCGTCACGGTGGTGTCCCGTTTAAAATTTGATAACATCATTATTCTTTATTCATTTGTCTCTACTAAAACTTTTATTACTATTATGATAAATTTTCGTAGTTATTATCCATGTTATTTTTCGTTTCATCATTATTCTTATTGCATAACAATAATAATAATGATAAACGTTGGTATTCTTATTATTATTGAGACATTTATTGTTATCGTGTACGTAACGCGGAACGATTTTTACCGAAAAGATAAGTGGTTGCGAATCCACTTTATTGTCGCATTATTTTGTATGCCTCATCGTTACTTTGCACCTCGTGCAATGGCGCGAGGACGCATATAGACTCGCTGGAAGCGAAGAAGTATCGGAGTATGTTGGTACCGACGGTATAATAAAAAGACAACGTCGAAAGCTGGTAACCTCGTCAAATGCCAAGAGAACCCAGTGGGAGCGAGAGAGAGAGAGGGTGAGAAAATACAGGATTGCATTCCGATGTATATACATATATATATATATCCCTCTGTCTTGTTTTCACGCACTACATAGTCGTGTACGTGTCTAGTAGAAACGCTTTCGTTGATCAGACACGATTCCAAAGAGTCACAGGAAAAAAGTCCGTGTCGAAAAATTTCGAACCGCGAATTGTTATAATACTTCCAAGGAATATTACGTAAAAATTTTACTTCGATGAGTTTGGAAACACTAACAAATGACATTTAAAATTTTTCGTGTTTTTTTTTAAATTTTTTATATTATCGTACAAAGTACAAATATTTATTTGAGTTCGTTAAGTTCTAATGTTACGAATAAAAATGCGTTTGCAAAATCATAATTATTAGTTTTGCAGATAAAATATTAAAAATTATCTTTCAAATGTTTCGTCTTTATAAAAAATCTTTTATACTATCGTACAAAGTACAAATATTTATTTGGGTTCGTTTAGTTTTAATTTTACGAACAAAAAATCGTTTGCAAAATCATTATTATTCAGTTTTACAGATGCAAACTCGTTCGCATTATTGTTATTATTAATATTGAATTTAGAAATTAAATTCTACGGTTGAAAAATTGTTTGCAAAATCAAATAATGCCAATTTTATGTTCTCCCTGTGAATTAAATTCTAGGGAAATTGCACTTCTCATAACATCAATAACGTTAATGAAATTTTTCCGCCGATTTGTACGAGCGAGCGAAAAAATGTTCAATTGTCGAGTCACAAAAAAGTCGAAAAATGAAGGTTCTTTTTCAGTTTTTTTTTTTCGTGCCAATTGCATCGCGGCCGTCCGTTTAAAATCGACTACTTCGAAAAAATCGGCTGTCAATGTATTCACGGGTCGTGCACGTGGTGGCCCGGCTTCGCGGCCCGAGACAATGGGCCACTTTGCGCGAATCTTTCGCAAGACTCTTGTATTCCGGTCGCAATCGCGACGGGGCACGAGGATCCCCCGGGTCGTTTCCCAGTTTGGACATTTCACGCGTGCGAATATCTTCGATATGCGTGGCTCGCGCGATTTTTATCGAGCAACCGAACGGTGTCCCGGCGAGTTTTCGATACGAGCGCAAACACGGAATTCCGCGCTGACCAGAAATACTCGGCCCCGTTAATTCCATTTGTCCTGTATTTCGTTCGAGCTTCGGAGTATTTTTTCCCCGATTCTTTTTCGTTTTCTTTCAACTATTTCATCCATTCTTCAGCACGAACTATCTCGTCTTTTTGTCAGGTGAAATTTCCATTCAAGTCTCAAAAGTTTTCAATCATTAACATAATAATAATAATAATAATAATAATAATAATAATAATAATAATAATAATAATAATTGCAATCATAATTTTTGTTGACTAGAAAAATTCTAAAAACGCTAATAAAAATATTAAAAATAACAAATAAAAAAGCTAATAAAAAAATAGCAATTGCAACAGATGGATAGAATAAATTTAATCGTTGTTTGATATCAATCTTTTTAACATTCAATATTAATAATAACAAACCGTTCAGGTGAATTGTTCTCATTTATTGAGTTGAACACTTAATTCATTTTACAATAAAAATAATAATCATCATCAAATAATGAGAATAATTTATTAAATTATTGTAGCTTCGATTTGTACAGCGTCCTTCCCCGTATTGCATTCCCCACCATATTCCACTTCACTATAATGAGAATAATATTCATGATAATAATGATAAGTTTTATTATTATTATTGTTGTTATTGTTATTATTGTTATTATTGTTATTATTATTATACATGCAATACATGGTTCGGATATATTTTATCGTTCATTGACCTACATCCTTTTAACATTTAATAGCAATAACAAAGCGTCAGACCAATTCCATTATTCATTAAATTAAACATGCGATTCGTCAAATAATAATAATAATAATAATGAGAATAAAAATCATGATGATAACAATAACACACACTGATAATAAATAATAAAAGTAATAATTACAATAAATAATAAAAATTTTGATCACAATAGATAATAAAAACAATAATAACTTACGATGATTTTGATTTGAGAAGAAATGAATTAAAATCGTACCCGGAGGCTAATGAATGTTCACCTTCGAACCATCCCGACTATGCCTGCTTAAAGAAACGAGTCCCTCCGCGATAAATAGCCCGCGATCTCCGTGTGTATGTGTGTGCGCGCGCGCTTTATTCCAGCAGCAGTGGCGGCAGCAGGACATCGGTGAACTACACCTTAAAATCTCAAGTAAGCGAAAGTAGTGAAAGTTGGATGCTGTGGATGTTGTTCTGGGCTCCTGATGCTGGAATATTATACCGCCTGGTACGGCACAGCAAGGCCGCCTTCCCTAGGTATAGTACAACTCGCTTTGTCACTGCGGGACCTTTCGTAGTATGTCATTCCGTCGCGTACACGTGGACGAAAAAAAAAGTGGAGACAAAAAAAGTTCGAAGGTATTTATGTGCTATCATAGATTATTTTATTTGTTTGTTTATTCGCTCGTTTATTTATTGATTTGTCTACGCATTTATTGATTTATTCATCCGTTTGTTTATCCATTTGTTTGTTTATTTATTTATTCGATCATTCATTCATTCATTCATCCATCCATTTACTTACTTACTTACTTACTTACTTGCTTGCTTGTTTGCTTACTTACTTACTTACTTGCTTGCTTGCTTGCTTGCTTGCTTGCTTGCTTGCTTGCTTGCTTGCTTGCTTGCTTGCTTGCTTGCTTGCTTGCTTGCTTACTTACTTACTTATTTACTTACTTACTTACTTACTTACTTACTTACTTACTTACTTACTTACTTACTTACTTACTTACTTACTTACTTAATTACTTACTTACTTACTTACTTACTTACTTACTTACTTACTTACTTACTTACTTACTTACTTACTTACTTACTTACTTACTTACTTACTTACTTACTTACTTACTTACTTACTTACTTACTTACTTACTTACTTACTTACTTACTTACTTACTTACTTACTTACTTACTTACTTACTTACTTACTTACTTACTTACTTACTTACTTACTTACTTACTTACTTACTTACTTACTTACTTACTTGCTTGCTTGCTTGCTTGCTTGCTTGCTT
The DNA here is from genome assembly GCA_951751655.1 of Ophion costatus. Taxonomy (NCBI): domain Eukaryota; kingdom Metazoa; phylum Arthropoda; class Insecta; order Hymenoptera; family Ichneumonidae; genus Ophion; species Ophion costatus. The sequence continues at coordinate 14,469,118 of OX632368.1, read as the reverse complement.
GCTTGCTTGCTTGCTTGCTTGCTTGCTTACTTACTTACTTACTTACTTACTTACTTACTTACTTACTTACTTACTTACTTACTTACTTACTTACTTACTTACTTACTTACTTACTTACTTAATTACTTACTTACTTACTTACTTACTTACTTACTTACTTACTTACTTACTTACTTACTTACTTACTTACTTACTTACTTACTTACTTACTTACTTACTTACTTACTTACTTACTTAATTACTTATTTACTTATTTATTTATTTGTTTATTTATTCATTTGCTTATTCATTTATTTTCTTATTTATTCTTCTGTTCGCCTATGACGAAAATCTAGAAAAAATCATGCATATTCAACAGCCTATGAATATTGATCTAAAATAATAATAATGCCGAAAAATAACGAAAAAAATGGTTATAGAAAAAAAATCGTTCAACAAACAATAAATCAATAAATAAATAAATGTTCTCTCTATATCGAATAGAACCATACATTTTTCAAATATTTATGATTTTCTAATTATAATTCCTCTCTCACCCTCTCTCTCTTTTTCACTCTCTCTCTCTGTCTTGTTTTTACAAGAGTCTAACGTGTAATTTATAAGTGTGACAAATTGCTCTCATCACTGGCCCACATAGATGCCCCCTCCCCTCCGTACTTTTCCATTATACGTATTGCGGTGAAAATTTATGGAACTGGAATCAGCCCCCTTTCGCATTGTCTCCGAGGATGGAATGCAGAGTGCGAGCCTGAGAGAGAGAGAGAAGACGTTGGGAAGTCAACGAATCTTTCCTCGTTTGAATGGATTTTATATATATATATATATATATATTTATATATATATGGAGAAAATTGATTTTGAGGGCTCTCGACTTCGAAGACCGCCCTCAAAGCATCCAGATTATATACATACATATATATACTACGTCAAATGGAAGCCAACGTTTGGAACATGAGCGAGAACTCGGTGAAATTGACTCCTACCATATACTAGGTCAGTGGGTGACGAAAGGCGCACAAAGACCGAGCGAGCAAACGTGCGATAAAAAAAAAGATTAAAAAAAGACAAAACAAAAACGAGCAACGATGTTAATGGAACCCGACAATACCGATCAGACTGCAGTTACTTTCTTCTTATCGGTGGAATAAATTTTACTCACAAAAGTCAAAAAAATCTTATCGAAAAGAATTATTTGTAGTATTCTTTTAAACACAATTTCTAAAATCTTTCGTTAAATGATTTAATTTGAATTTATTCCACAAAGAATTATATTTAACAATTAATTTCACTCGTTAAATAAATTGATGGTTAAATTTAAGAATTAGTTTGAAGCGTAAGTTTGCGCTTAAAATTGTTTTTATTAGTGGCAAAAATTCCGAGTCGGCTGTTAAAAAAAATGGAAAAGTAATCACGTAATTGTAAAGTGCAGTGCGTGTTCCCCGATAATTTTTGACAAAATTATTTTCTACGGCAAGTGGAAAAGAAAAGTTTTTTTTCGGTTTTTTGTTTTTTTCTTTTTTTTAGTTCAATAGTTGTGTGCACGAGAAAAAAGAGCAGGGGAAAGCGGAAAAGGAAGCGGGATTCGCTAATAGTTCAGCGATTTCCGCGATTCTTCTGCCCGAGTAGATTAGGCATGTAATGATCAGACCACACTCCTCGATCGGAACGAACGCTCTTAGCGCCGATATTATAGTGTTATTATTTACGAGCTGTTATTTATATATATATAGTGAATTTTCGCAGGGTATCTTGCAAACTTTTCGCTTATAAACGAGATTGGTTCATGCCGGAGATGGAGAATTTGCTCGCTCAGCCGGAACGAACGTGTAACTCAGGTGGCTAAACCGGCGCGATGTAATAATTAGCTACTGAATTTTTTATACCTATATACACGGATACGGACATACATAATAATAATAATAATATTCTACAATTAATATTATCACCACAAAGTGGATATTAATATACAATTGATTGCATGTTCCTATAAGTATTTAAGATTTTACGATCCTTTCGTACGAGGAATTTTTTCTTTCGACTCCTTCTCTAAAATACGTTTTACGAAAGGGCGTAAATCGTATCTAAAAATCTATTCGTCCGATTGACTTCAAAATCGGACAGACCATGCCTAGTTTTAACAATCGAAAACAGCTCGTTTTTGGAATTTTTGTTTTTAAACATGGTGACCATGTATTCGAATGACAATTAGGGTTTTGAAAAAATATCATTTGAAGATGACTCTGTAATTCTTTTTTGCAAAAATAATGAAATGAAAATAAATCATCATAATCGGTTCACAGCCGATGTCAGGGAAGCACCGCTCGAAAACTTTTTGCGGCAAGCAATGCACTCCTGAACCATGTTAGCCAATATTAAAAAAATCAAATAGATTATTTTACCCTATGAGTAGTCGAAGGAATTTACCAAATATCAAATTCAAAGCAAAATGGCGCATGTTCAAGTTGAGAACCTTGATTTTTGGAAAAAAATGGGATTTTTTCTTTCATCAAATCAAAAGTATACATCCAGGAAAAAAATTTGATCTAATAGTATATTTTTCCATGCAGAAACAGCCCCATAAGTTTCGAAAAAATCGATGCAGTAGTTTTTGAGATAATCTGCTCATCGATTTTGAAACGTAACGTCGAAAAAAAGGGCTTTGAAGTTTCGAAAGACACTCCAAACGTTCTGACGTGCGTCAATATAACATCCTATTCGTCTGTCAATTTTGATCCGATCACTGTGAAATTTTTGTGGAATATTTATAAGATGATTTACTATTAGAATATATTGGTTTTGAAAAAAAATGATTTTTCGACTTTTACTAGGCATAACCCCTTAAAAACAGGAATCACGGAAAGATACTGCAAAATTAGCTTTTCGATTTTTTCCTCTTTTTCTCAACGTATTTCAAAATTTCCGCTCATTTTTACAGTATTTTGTTTCCCTTCTTTTGGTTGTTTTGCGATGAACATCCAATAAATTTTAAATGAATTTTAATAAATGTTGAACTAATTTCAATGAATTTCCAATTTATTATCAATAAATTTTGAATCAATAAAAAAACTACTTTGTTTCCTTTTCTCTAAACATGATTTATTCAACACAAAAATGAATACATCATCACATTTTTATTTATTCTTTTCAATTATTTCGAACCGCCCCTCTATTTTTGCACCATTCCACTGATTTATTTTTTACTCCAAAATCTATACATTTTGCACTAAATGTCGTTGTTGGACTAATGATTATTTATTCGAACTATACCAACATATTTTTCCTTTTTTTGCACCCATCTCATCCAATATTACATTTTCGTAATCATAAAATAATTTTTCAATTAACGACCGAGCACTGCACGGGAAATATCGTGGGGAAAGAAACGAATTTTTTTCTTTTCCCCTCAATAAAAGAATGACCAAAGTTACTTTTTTCAACTGGAAAATAAATTTAAAAAAACTCCAGCTTGAAATTTTCGCAATAAAAAAATTTCACTATCCACTCATACGAAAGTTGTATTATCTTACCGAATTATAATAACTATTTTCAATTTTTTATTCCACATCACCCTAATTGCCGGAACCGCCTGCAGCGCCTGGCCACCGCCATCGACGCCCTCTTCTCAGATTCTTATATTTTACTTAAGTTCTTGATTGCATTAATAAAATTAAATACAATCAAAATGCAACTCCAATATTCAACTATTATTTCCAATCATTATCAAATATTTAATCATCAAAGTTGCATAATATTTAAATATAATTAAAATGCAACTGCAATATTCGATTATCATTTCCAATCGTCATCAAATATCCAATCATCAAAGTTTCAGAATATTTTGATAAATTTTAATATAATATTCATGTCAATATTCATCAAAAAAAAAATTAAAAAACTCCTCACTGACAAGACTACGTATCAATAGTGTGTAAAATCCCGACCTCGTCACCCCGATACTCTCGTGGGAAAAAATTATTGGAAATCGACCTGTCTTTTGGGCTTCATGCAGACCCGTTGATATTCTACATTTTCCACGTTTGATTGTTTCCATCAATTTCTTTACGTTCGATATAATAAAGATATACGAAAAATGTCAAGTGGCGCAAGATGCGGAATCGATATCGCCATAAAAAGGCCTCTCTCTGTCTCCAGTGACTAGCAGAAGCGATTTATCGTAGGAACTTGATGCTGTTGAGTCAGCCCATAATATACCAGAAGGAGGTAGCTCCGGAGTGCGCTGTCGCGAAGCGCATTCTCGTCTGCATTGTTGTCCGCGAGATAGGCGAGGAACGTTTATACATATATATATATATATATATATATATATGCAGAGAAAGAAAGACCGGTCTTGCAATTCGGACCACGCCTAAGGAAAGAGAGACAGGTGTGGGTGTATATATATATATATATATATATATATATATATATATATATATATATATACGTGTGTGTGTGTGTGTATCAGTGTATGTTCAGAGAGAGTACGAAAGACGTTGACAATGTTCCACGACGCCCACATGGAAAATTCCATCGACTGTATTCTCAATATCTTCGATTCCACAAAGGTGCAGGGACCGAGATCGACGTAGATAGCCTGCGTTGTATTCGAACGCCCGCAGTCGGAACTCGAAAAATGTATTCCGGTTGCATTTGCGAGAAAACGATAAAAAATGTTCCACTCTTATTGCAGCATTTGAAAATTTCCTGGGACGTACATAGGAATGATTTATTGAAATTGTTATTGCGGTTATTATGTGGCCTCCGATAGTTTGGAACGTACGTACGTCTTCGTTGTTGGAGTCGTTACTATTTCTCTCGGTACCTACTTTAAAGTTTCGTGGACACTTTTTGTTCTGGTGTGGGATACTTGTGAAAAGAGATGGGAAGAAAATAAAAAAAGTAGTGCGGAGAAATTTTTGTATTGTGCAGTTTTAATTCGTAACTGTTTTTTTGTGAGTGTTTTTGAAATGTATGAATCTGAAGACATAAAAAACGGGTTTTTCGAAAGTTCGAGGTCTGAAAAAACATTTTTGAAAACTATGCAGGATAAAAATCTTTTTTGAAGCCTAAAAATCTTGAAGTCTAAAGAAACCGTTTTTGAAAAGCTGAAAACCTAAAAAAGATTTGTAAAACCTCAATAACTAAAAAAGACCGGTTTCGGAATGTTGAGCCTAAGAACCTCTTTTCAAAACCAAAGTACTAAAAAATGATTTTTTTTCAGGTTTTTGGGCTTTGAAAACGATTTTTGGTTTATAGGCTTGGAGAGCCTATTTTAATAGTCGTTCGGTTTTGAAAAAGAGTTTTTCAGGCTTTTGGGTTTCAAAAGTGGTTTTTTTAGTTCTGGGGCTTTTAGGCCGCAGACATTTTTAGTTTGCTTTAAGGTTTCAAACATTTTTTAAGGCTTTCAGGTTTTAAAAACCCGATTTTGGGTTATGAAAACCCCCTTTTTCGGTTTGAAAACCCCATTTTTAGGTTTTTAGATATCAAAAGGCGCGTTTCGATTTGAGGTCCGAAAAGTTATTGGAATTTTACACGGAATTTTACATTGAAATTGTAAAAATACACGCTCTTGGAATCTATGAACCTAAAAAACAGGGTTAAAACCTCAAGGCCCCCAAAACTCGTTTTATAAGCCTAAAAACTTGAAAATAATTTTTCAGACCTTAAAACGAAACGCGCCTTTTGATATCTAAAAACCTAAAAATGGGGTTTTCAAACCGAAAAACGGGTTTTCATAACCTAAAACTGGTTTCAAAAACCTAAAAATGAGTTTTTGAAACCTAAAAACGGGTTTTCATAACCTGAAATCAGGTTTTTAAAACCTGAAAGCCTTAAAAAAATGTTTGAAACCTTAAAACAAACTAAAAATGTCTGCGGCCTAAAAGCCCCGGAACTTAAAAAACCACTTCTGAAACCCGAAAGCCTGAAAAACTCTTTTTCAAAACCGAACGACTATTAAAATACGCTCTCCAAATCTATAAACCAAAAAACATTTTTAAAGCCCAAAAACCTTAAAAAAATCAGTTTTTAGGCCTAAAACCCTCTTGAAAACCCCATTTTTGGTTCCAAAAGAATGTTTAAGAAGCCTGTTTAAAAATGGAAACGACGTAGCAGCCGTAAAGCTGATTCTTTGCAACTCTCTACGCTACGTTTCCCAGATGTGACGAAACCACCGATTTTTGCAAACCCGCGAAGTTAATGGACGTCAAAACTTCCTCGTGGCTTCTTCCGGGTGAGAGCATAAGCGATAATAATACGAGCATTATATTGCGCGCGCGCACGTGATTGCGAAAACGTTGTTGTCCTTCGAGCGCAACAAGGACGAGGATATCGCGACTTCCTGTACGTGATTTCTTCGCGTGAAAAAAGAAAAGACCATATTTTTTTCCGATTTATTTATCAAACACTGAGCTTTTTTTCCTAATACATTCATGTATTCTCGAATTTTGATGCCTTCGTTGTTAATGATATTAGCACGATAACAATTACATGAAAAAAAAAGATTAGGTCGTCTTGGCTTGTCGAAGGGTTGGGCGTCTTCGAAAGTCTTCGATTAAGGGGTGATGTCTGGTTGTGAAAGCCGAAAAATTACCTTTTTCCAAAATAATATATTTTAATATCACATCATCTCATAAATGTTTCCTCATAATTTCACGGTGATAGGATCAAAATTGACAGATTTACAGGCTGTCACGTTGACGCCTGTCGAAACGCTCGGAACGTCGTTCGAAGCTCCAAACGCTTTTTTTTCTCGAAAGCACGTTTTCAAAGTCGGTGAGCAAAAAATCTGAAAATCGATATTTTCAAAATTTTCTTGGCTTTTTTGTAAATGTATTTTGTAATAGTATTTGATCGAATAATTTTTTCCCCATATATATTATCCATTCGATCAACGAAAAATGCCCATTCTTTTTGCAAAAATTAAGGCTCACTTCGAACCTATTTTTTCAAGTTTGATATTTATTTAATCATTTTTTTCAAACTTGATATTTTTTCAACCATTTATTTCAAATTTGATATTTTTCAACCATTTTTTTTCAATTTCGATATTTTTTTAACCATTTCTTTCAAATTTGATATTTTTCAACCATTTTTTTTCAATTTCGATATTTTTTTAACCATTTCTTTCAAATTTGATATTTTTCAACCGTTTTTTTTTCAAATCTGATATTTTTTCAAATTTTTTTCCCAATTTGATGTTTCGGAAATTCCTACGATTAATCATGGGATAAAGTAATGTACCTACGAAATCTGTTTAATGTTTTTAAATTCAGATAACCTGTTACGAAAGGACCACTGCAAGAGACGTTTTCGAGACGTCCCGGACATCAGCTGCAAATCGATGATAATGAAATATTCTTACACAAAAAAAACAGCTTGTTTTTCTGATCATTTATGTCCGAATACTTCATTTTTGTAAAAATTTGTTATCACGATTTTGAAAAAAAAAAAAAGAAAGAGAAGATTTTCCGAATATTCGATCGAACGGTTCGGTCTTTGATCCCGCGGATCTGTGATCTGGGAATATCTGCGATGATGATCAATAAGAATTCACGAAACGAAAGGAAGAGTCCGAGGTGGATATTCAGCCTCACAAAGGCCCCTTTCTTGTTTGGCTTTGTTGTTACGTGACGGTAAAGAAACGCATTTGACAGTGAAAGTTATACGGAGAAGCCCGGGGGCATCTCGTGTACGATGTACCATGTAACTCGCCCACTTAGGTACCGACCAGTTTCCCTTACCGAATGAGGGGGAGAGAGAGAGAGAGAGAGAGAGAGAGAGAGAGAGAGAGAGATGCCTGCAAGCTCTGCAAGATTCCTTTCAAGCCTCAGAGCCGAAGGAGGATTCTCGTCAATTGATGTTCCCTCGGTGCGTATGCAAAGACTCGCCTTTACAATACGACAATGATACATCGACGCTTCGCATTACTGCATACTTCATACCTCGTACAAATTGTACGTGGGCAATAGACTCACGCGACATCCTCATTTCAAATCGATGCAAATCAATCGGGCAGAGCTAGATTTACCGTTTGAATAAATTTTGTTTTTCTCCATTTACATTATGGAGGAGCATAGAAACGAATGCATGAATAATTGAATATGGGAAAGGAAATTGTCCGAGAGCCGCTTTCCCAGTGTTTGAAGTTGATGCGATCGATGATTATGTTTCGATCGGCAGAATTTCGACGTAGCTGATGGGAAATTTTTCGTTCGTTATGAATATCACGAACTCCTCACCGAAAGCTCAACGTTGCGTGGGGCAAAACGCGAAAAACGTGTTTTTAAGGCGTCTTCTCACTTCAGACGCAAAAAAGGCCATTTTCATTATTTTTTTATTTCTTTTATAGGTTTATATCATATTAATATAAAAGTTGTTACACTTAATAAATACACTTTCGAAATACATTTAATAAAAAATTATTTATTCACGTCACTATTTATACACGAAAATGGTGGTTCAAGAAATGTCCTAAAAATATTGTAGGTCTGCGCTGTTGATGAAATGTCGGAGATGGATCATCCGGAACAAAAAAATAGTAAAAAAAATTGGCAAAAAAAATAGTAAATATCAAGATTTAAAAAAATATTATTGATATGCGCTATCGCCATAGTTGTAAATAATATGTTGTTGAAATTTCGTAAGGATCGGTTCATTAGTTTCGAATATTTCAGCAACAAGCCGTCGAAAAACGTTGTTTCGAGAAAAACGCGTTTAAAATTTGAGCGAAGCAGATGATGATGCTCAGATAGTAAAAGTAAAGGTCACACAAAAATACAGTTGGACTCCTCTGATCTTCATAAAATTTTAGTGTGATACTTTTGGATATGTATACTTACGAAAAATGTTTTAAAAAAGGAATCGATTTTTTGAAAATTGTTAAGTGAGAAGAGGCCTTACTTTCGATGATTTTCAACAGAAATTGAGGGCTTTGGAAAAAATGAATGGCGAATTCGTATTCAGGAAGTGGAAATACTAGGGACTGTGACAAAATATTAAAAATCGATTTTTTTCGCACAAAAAAACTCGGACAAAAAAGTTGCTTCACTCAATCAGCTGTTCTTTTTTTTTTCGTTTCGATTTGAAACTCCGCTCAAGAGGAATTCTCTTCGCAATCGTTTTCTCTAAAAAATGCCGCTTTATTTTTTGAGCTACTATGGTTTTTCGATTTTTGGCAGAATTTCAAAATCGGACCATCGATTATCTCGAATTTGTCCATACCCTTGTGCCCCTTTTTCGACCATTTTTCCAGTTCACCTTGCGGGAAAACTAATTGAGACAGCCCGATAAATCCAATGCCATTCTTTGAGTCTGTCAAAATTCTTTTCCAAAGCCTCCAAACAGGCCTCCGTTACTCAAATAGGATCGCCCTTGCAGCTGGTTGAAATTTCCGGTTTTTGGCGATTTTGAAGAAACAGCAAAAAAATACTTAAACAAATTTATCGAATATTAAACCATTTTAAGGGTCTATCTAATGGAAAATCTTCTGCCAATCACGAATATCATGGAGGATTTGTCGAAAGCTCAAAATTACGCTGCCAAAAAGCCAAAAATGTGTATTTGGACACTTTTGACGATTTTTTATAAAAATTGAGGGTTTTGGGGAGAATATATTTCGAATTCGTATTCAGAGTGTAGAAATCCATCGAAATGGAGTTATAAAAAAAACGATTTAATAATCCAGAAAATGTTCGCTTTTCGACCGAAATAACGTTTTTCTCACTAGATCGTAAAAGATCTAGATTTAAAACTTCACTCCGCGCTCATTCTCTTCGTTATCTTTTTTTTCAAAATGCCGTTCGATTTCTAAAGATTCAATGATTTTTCGGTTTTTGGCAAAATTTGCCATTTTTGCCCTTCGCCTCCTTTCCGTTCATAGTTCAAGTGCACTTTGCGGGAAGACTAATTGGGACAGCGGCATGAATCAACCACCCTTCTCCGAGTCGATCAAAATTCTTTTCGTTTGAAATTTTATCATCTAGTGATTCGAGAAAGTGTCCAAGAAGGCCGATTTTTTTTTTTTAAGAATAAAACCGCGATCAGTTTTTACCACTTGGCGACAGTTTCCGGCATGAAAAGCATTTGCTCTTTCAGGGACAAGGTCGAATCTCGGAAGTGCATCGAAGGCGCAAAAAGGATTTTATAAAATATGTTGGATGGCTAAAAAATCGATCGCGTCCAATGACTGTTTCGCTCAATTGTCTCGGAATGTGGCAGGCATTTTTGCTCCGTTTCTTTCAACCTTTCCCCGTCACCCGCTCTCGCACTTTTTTTTCTCCGCGCACACTCCGATCCAAGGCGAACACGCATTGTGAGGTCGTGGCTCCGCGTATCCCGGCAGGGCATGTTTTTTTTTTTTTTTTCTTTTTTAAGAGGAGTCGTCAGTGCAGCCTAGTGCCTTTGACGTCTGACTGCATCCATGACGTAACTACTGACAGGCGAAGGGGACAACGGCGCTCCATCGGCAAAAAACGGTAAAAAATAGAAAAAAAATCGGTTAAAAAATAGACAAAAAATGGGTTGAAAAGTAGAAACAAACTCGGACAAAAAATAGAAAAAAAATCGGATGGAAAATACGAGAAAAAAAATCGGCAAAAATACGAAAAAAATCGGATAAAAAATACGAAAAAAGTCGGATAAAAAATACGAAAAAAAAATCGGATAAAAAATACGAAAAAATCGGATAAAAAATACGAAAAAAAAATACGGATAAAAAATACGAAAAAAAATAGAGAAAAAATCGGACACAAAATAGAAAAAAAATCGCATAAAAAATAGGAAAAAAAGCGAATAAAAAACAGAAAAAAAAAGCTGTTACATTTTTTTCAATCGGTTAAAAATAACAAAAAAATCATTTTAAAAAACAGAAAAAAATGTTTTTTTGGCAGGATGAGGTGCCGTGTTACCCCGAAAATTAAAATTTGCGAGGAGCGAGACGAATTTCAATTTGTCAACGTCGACCCACATTCTAACCCTCCTGCTTGTCCGTCTTTGGGGCGTAATTGGTTTCTCCCGTGTCGGCGTGTTCGACTTCGCGGGTCTGGAGGGAGGCTGGAGGAAGGTGGTTAAAAAAAGAAAAGTGTTGGTTTCCTTTCATCTTCTCTGGCTCTTCAGGGCCAAGGTCGACTCTCGCTTTCAATTTTCTTAATTTTCACTCCGACATTCTTCGAACAATAATCGTCGACCTTCTCGTGCTCTCTCGTCAATGCCCTGCAGCAAAAAATTAAACGAAATCACGCTAATCGATCGTCAACATCGTCTTCCTTCGCTTCGTCTCCAGAGCCTTGGAAATAAACCGGAAATTACGAAGAATGGCATTTAATAGGATGAGAAATTTTTCTCGCGTTGGAAAATCCGAACGTATAACTCGTTTGCAGCTCTGCTCTGCCATCAGGACACGCGGCCATCAGGTCGAGAAGATTCCTGTCTCTCCTCTCTCACCCTCTCTCTCTCTCTCTCTCTCTCTCTCTCCCCCTCTCTCTCTCTCTTTCTCTTTCTCTCTCTCTCTCTCTCTCTCTCTCTCTCTCTCTCTCTTGCTCTCTCTCGCAGAGCTCACACGACCCTGCACATTTGAGTGTAACACAACGCGAGTCCATAGCGGTGAAAGTGAACGAGAGCCACAAGGTCGCCTACACTGCCACGTCGATACTTGGTCTCCTCGCGCTTTTATTTTTAATGATATATATATATATATATATATATATATATATATATATATATATATATATATATATATATATATATATATATATATATATATATATATTAATTATTAATATATATATTTAATTAATTAATTATTAATATATATATATATATATATATATATATATATATATATATATATATATATATATATATATATATTATCTGAAAAAATGTATAAAAGTATCATAAATTAATGTATATTTTAATCATCATTATTTAATGAACTGCATCAATCATAACGACGATGAGTACACGGAGAAAAATACGGCCTCCAATTCTAACACTGGTTGCCAGAATTGTAATATTCAGTGCTAGAAAAGTATAGCAGTTTACTGCCAGTTCGGAATTCTAAGACTTGTTATAGAAGTGTAAAAATGATTCTCACACCGTATAGTAAAAATGATGCGTGCATGTTACATTTGAAACTATTCTCGCATAGGCGCGAGTCCTATATGCTGTATAGTAAAAATGCTTTGTAAAATACCAACCTTTATTACACGCTATATTTTCATATGGATTTTACTATACGTATAGCATGAATCTTCGTGTATGTATAGGTTCCACTATACGCATAGCATAAATCTTCGGCGTATAGCGAAAAACATTACGAAGTTATTAGTAAAATGTGACTCTTTATACCGTACCGTTTGTAGAATACTGGAAACTAATTGTTCCAATCACGTGGGCAAAATATTTTTTGAATACTACAAAAAATCACAATATGCCAAATAGAATGTATTATTTGTATGAATCTACGTGCCATATCGTAGGTTAAAATTTAAACTTCTTCATTATTACTATACCATAATTACAACTTTTATCTTCCCTCCAATACTTTTGGATATTTAATGATATTTTTTTTAGAAGCATAGTATTAATTCTTAACTTCAAGGCCCCTGTTTTCTCCGTGTAATAATGATACATTTTAAATTATAATATAAATAAAATATAATAATATTTTCATAATTATTTGTAATTAGGTTATAATTTATTTTCTAATTATTATTATGAAGATTAAAAAACGATAAATCGAACGATAATAATAAATACATAATAATACAATCGTAAATTAGGCAAAACTAAAAACAGAAACTGTGAAAGGCCTAGAGGAAGTGACGGAATTTACGAGGGGGGACGATCTCAGACGAAAAATAGGAGAGTTGACAAGGAATGGCCCGGTCGAAGAATTCTGCTCCTACGTCCGAGAATTCGAAAAAATAACGAAGGATGCGCATTAACAAAAGTAGGAGGTAGAGGCAAAAATGAGGGAAAAAGGAAATTAATAAATAAAATTGCTGATTTATATTGAGGTAAGATAAGGAAGAGGATAGGAGAAATTAGAATGTAAGGTTAGATTTAAGCAAATATTGTAAAAGAGGAATCACATGTAGGGGGGGACCTTCAGTGTGTACACCCATGAGGGTATACCATGGAATAAACTACTACTACTACTATTACTACAATCGTAAATTGAATAAAATAATCATAAGGTTAACAAATAAGGTTAACCTTATTTGTTAAGAATCATAAGGTTAACAAATAATATAAATAATACTGCTGAAGCTGCAATTATATAGGTATCAGCATAGGTATAATGGTTTACATATATTCGTATAAAGTGTGATTGTATATATATATATATTTGTTTGTAATTCCTTTGATATATATATATATATATATATATAGGTATAAGCAAACGAGTAGTGATTTAAAACATATGTGTGAGTATATAAGCGAAATATATCGGGAGAAACGAATTACACAAGGCCGGTTTGGATTCAATTACGAAATTACGTATTTCACGATAAACTCGTATCGACGTCACGTTTCTAGTAATTCGTAGTAATTAAAATTTACAATTTCGTAGGAAATCGAATGAATATGGGAAATAAACAAGGACAACAAGAAATGAAAAAGAAGCCTTCGAGTATTTCGCGTGGAAAATAAAGTAATTAAATTTATGTATGCGTTCTTCACTCCTTTTTTTGTATCGGCGCAATTGTTCCTCCGAATTTTGCGAGGATCAACGATTTCTCGAAAAATGGCTTTTATAAATATATATATATATTTATATGAACCAAATGCAGCTCTCACCGTGAGTTTCTTATACTTTCCCCTGAATCGGGACGTGGCATCCCTCCCCCCATTCTTCAATTCATTTATTTCTTACTCGCTTATCTGTCTCGTCGCGATCTTCCTCTTTTTTCAACGCGTGCTCAGCACCTCGTTTTTTTCATCGCTATGGCGTAAGCGGCGATGATTGAAAATTAGAAAATTCCGGCCGAGTGTAATAGCCCAGTACGATGGATCGAATAAAAAAATAAGTTATACGTAAACATTTTTTTAACGTGCCTTCATTCCGTGTAATAAAAAATAGAAAATAATTTTTTTTTCTAAGTCACCTTAATGTGATTATAAATAAAAGCTTGGGGTGCTCAACTTTTCGAATGTTTAATAAATTTGATCAACTCAGTCGCATTAAGCGTATTTAATTTGACACAATAGTAATTGCACACAAAATTATTATCACACCTTTATACCCAGGTTCGGGATTTTTATTTAAGAAATCTAAGGTTGGTTTACAGTAAATTCGATACAGTTGATATGTTAACGGATTCATGCAAATAAAAGATTATGTGGTTAAATTTTGAGCGCCCCAAGCTTTTATTTATAGTTACATATAGGTGACTTGGTGAAAAAATCGACTTTCTAGTACATTAAATAAAAGCTTTTTAAAAAAAAACATTTTTAAATGTAAATTATTTTATACTTTTTAGTCTTTAATTTACTTTACCAGTTGATTGTTAGTAGTAGTTTTCTAATTTACGAGTTTGTAAGGTAGGAACATGGAATGCGTGTAAAAAATAACAAAGACTGTAATTGGGATTGAACTTACGACTAATTGCTGCATAAAAACTTTTCACGTACAAACACAGTCGGCTACGAATTCGTATGCATACCTTAGTGAGATTTTATATGGATGATTAGATACCGCTAATATCACATGAAAGGATGAAAATTTTATGGATATTGTTTTTTAAATTTGATTCATGCATTGTCACCTTTCAGATGCAGTTTTGCAAAATTTGTAAAAACAAAATGGCCGACTACTAATATTTCCTTTCGCTATCTTTTTTTTAGGCGCTCCGCGGCGTGACATCTAGCATCCACAATTTTTTACCTAGAACAAAAAACAAAAACTTTTGTCCATCTACATTAGAATACCTAGAGAAGTACGTACGGAATTTAAAAAATATTGTTTTATTCGAAAGTTGTAGGTATTCGAACTTAAGAAATGAATTTTCAGTGAAAAATTTCGTCATAACTGCTCATAAACTGCTCATAAAATGAAAAGTTTTCGATTAATCAGAAATTCCGTACGTACTGCGAAATGCAATTATAGGAACATAACTTTCAAATGTGAAGTGAATAGAGTTAAAATTGTTGAAGTTATTTGTCACGCCAGTTGGAAAAAAGCTGTTTCGAGAAATTTCGAGTAGTCGGCCATTTTGTACATCGAAAAAAAATATATATTTTTTTTAACAGCTTGATATTCATACAAAATAGATGTGTAATTAATTTTATAAGTGAATCACTTTTTCATACGAAAAAAAATTGTTAAATTCGCACATTATTCTGTGAAGCTGTGAAGAAATGAAAGCTGTTGAAAATTAATAAACTAACGAGAACGAGAGGTTTCCGGTGTCCAAAATTCTTCTCGTATTGCATATCATTTTCTCCAATTTAACAAGAAAAATTGCATTCCAATAAAAATAATAAACAATAAAAGATAGTAAATAATATAAATGATAATAAATAATAATAATAAATAATAAATAATAATAAAAACAAGGAAGCTCTGACCCACACAAACAGTATGTCTACACAATAAATAACTTAGCACCTAGTTAATTTATTCACCCACAGTAAAGGATATAGCTTTCGAAAGGATTTCGAAATAATCTTATCCGATTCACTTCCCCTCTTCAAATGTGCAACGGCGGAAAAATCGAAATTAGAAATCGAGACTTGTCCCAAATATTCGCAACATTTGCGATACGAATATTACCCAGTGTTTTTTTTAAATTTTATTTCTTTTTATTTATTACGAATATTTTTCTTTGTTTTGTTTTTGTTACTTTTTTCATACGGAGGGTATATAGTTTGGTATAGGACGCAGTTTTTTATTCTCACAGGTACGAGGAACTTGCGAGATTATTTCTTCGTCTCGAGGCTAATTTAGAAAGGCTGCGGATGGTCGGATTATACACGCTTTAAGATTATGCGAGATGTTCTTCCCGGCACGAAGAAAATAACACTGTTCGTATCTATATTCGTGCGTATTTTAATAATATATGTGTGTCTCTACACACACACACACACACACACACACACACGCGCGCGCGCGCGCGCGCGCGTCATGTACGTAAAAACGTGTATGGCAATATTCTTTTTTTCCTTTTTATTCTCTTCCACTTGATGTCTTTTTTTTATCCGTCGTAAATCAATTATTCCATGGACTCTCTCGCAGCGAGAAACTAGCGATAAGTCGTGAAATTCGACGAATTTGCAGTGGAAAACGTGCACGTGTCCGTAGGAAAAAACGAAAAATTCAAATTATTTTGGAAAGGCGATCAAAACACGCGCGCGTGCAAAGAGAGAAAGAGAGAGAGAGAGAGGGAGAGAGAGAGAGAGAGAAAGAGTACACGTATGTCGGTAAATTACCATAAGACATAGGACGTGAATGTGGGAGACTCAGTGCGTCTCGTCGTCTCGAAATTTCGAAATACGCGCCTCGCATAATTATGCACTACCTACTTAGATGCATCGCCCGGTAACGAGACGGTTTATTCTCCTAGGTACTTCCAACTGGAAGAGTGAGAGGGAAAGACAGAGAGAGAGAGAGAGAAAGAGAGAGAGGGAGAACCGTGCGACGAGAAGGTGCCCCAAGATTTTCAGGATAGCGGCAATTAGTGTTGGATCTCATTTGCATCATTGGCGTAAGAAGTTTGACTTGCCCGTTTTGCTTGCAAGTAACGCCAGACTTGCTTGGGCCCTGCTCCAGTTGCTGCTTGACACAGCACGAGTGTGGGCCTGCACGAATGAACTCCATACACGGTTTTATTCGCATATCCCAAGTTCCGGTTTTACATGATGATGATGCTATGGAGCTTCGAACTGTACGGGCTAACGGTACATGTTTTTCATTATACACGTTTTTACTATACACGTTTGTACTATTCGCGTTTTTACTATACACGTTTGTACCATTCACGTTTTTACTATACACGTTTGCACTATACACGTTTTTCTACTATACACGTTTGTATTATACACGTTATTCTGCTATACACGTTTTTACTATACACGCTTATCTGCTATGCGCGTTTTTAATATACACGTTTTTACTATACACGTTTGTACCATTCACGTTTTTACTATACACGTTTGCAATATACACGTTTTTCTACTATACACATTTGTACTATACACGTTATTCTGCTATACACGTTTTTACTATACACGTTTTTCTGCTATGCGCGTTTTTAATATACACGTTTTTACTATACACGTTTTTACTATACACGTGTTTACTATGCACGTTTTTATTATACGCGTTTTATACACGTTTTTATCATACGCATATATATTATACACTTTTTTACTATCCTCTTTTTTTTATGTACGTTTTTGTTATACACGGTTCTAATAGACACATTTTCATTACACACGTTTCATTGTACACGTCTTTTCTTATACACGCGTTGTTATGCGCGTTTTTTATTATATACGTTTTTACTATATTTTTTATTATACACGTTTTTGCTATCCACCTTCAGAATTTGCAAATTCTTCGCTGTACACGTTTTTCGCTGGAGCGATGAGATTTTCCGACCTGACTGGGTCACGTTTCAGCCTCGAGCCTCCCGCGTCGCGCAGGATGCATGTACAAATGCGCCTAACGGTAATTGCATAACGATCATACGCATGCGGATAATATGCGCCATCGAACCTAATCGGCAAGACGTCTCGCGACCCGTCTCTCACACACGGAAGACACCTCCGTTTCATTTCGCCAAACATAATAGCCAAAAAATTATGGCCCCAACTGCAAACTCCCTATGGGCGATAAAAAAAACGAACAAACAAACCAGCACCAGTTTTCGCGCGGCAAAGGCACCCCGTCACGTTGACCCCTTCGCCAGTTTGTTCTAACCTCAATATCTCGAGAAGTGTTGGCAAGATGAGCGAAGCTGGAAAAAATCTGTATTGAGAAGATCGGAAGGATCTTGGAGTACTAGGATAGAGTTCAATAGAGTCACCAGGAGTCAATGACTCGCCCGCTCACTCTTCGGTACGTGCTTGCGTTGTGAACGTGCCCGATTTCCCGTGCAAGATGCATCACAAAATGGCGGCGCGCGCGGCGTTTGCCGGCAGTGGAGTTTTTGTGTAGTTGCGTACGAGAGTGGGCGATCGAGGTCAATTCTGTTCGATTGTTCCAATCGCGAGTGTCGCTTCCTACGAAATATATATATATGTATATGTGTACATACATACATATATATATATATATATATATATATATATATATATATATATATATATATATATATATATATATATATATATATATATATATATAGCTCATAACCAAATGCGATTCCGTTCACGTAGCGGAAACACATACACGCAACATAACCTCATCGAGTCTTGAAGTTTATTGGCTTTGTTAACGGATTAAGCGAAAAAGAAAAAAAATGTTGACGACGATTCGAGAATCTCTCGTGCTCTCTCTCTCTCTCTCTCTCTCTCTCTCTCTCTCTATCGCTCTAGTGCGTATGTTTTTCACCTTGACCGTGCCCAGCTCCTCCGAGTTCATTGTCCAGTGTCTGTGTTTTCTATATATGGTCGACGGCGATCCAACATGGCCGCGTGACAACGCGCACTCTTGACGCTCGCGGGACTCGACTCGTTTTATTCCTGCAGCCGTTCAATGTTTCCCATTTATCTGCCGTCGATCGGCGAAACGAAGTTTTCGCATTTCGATCGTTTTAGCTGATTTTTTATTGCCGATTTTTCATTGTCGATCGATCATTGTCGATTTCTTCGTACAATACTATTATTGACGATTTTTCATTGTCGTTTTTTTAATACCGATTTATTACTACCGACTTTTTAATACCAGAGATTATCATTCTCGTATTACCAATATCAATTACGTCATGCATATTATGAAATAATTATTACGTTACATATTAATGATATTATACACATTATCGAATACAATGGTGAATTAAAACAATATCGTTATCTTTACTACTGCTATATACATGACATTTTATACACGCACACACGCACACGCGCGCGCACACACACGTATGTATACTTGACACGTATACAAGTATTTTTCAAATTATCGTACATTTGTATCATAATGATATTAATTTTTTCTTTTCCTTATCTATAAACTTACGAAGTTTATTCACGGTCATTGCTATTCTTATTGTTATTATTATTCAACAATGGTTGTAATAACGATAATAAAAATCATACAGTGAAATGTCTATCCTAAAAAGATTGGTCGGATTTGAATTCTTCTCCTTATTATTTTCTTATTACTCATTAGTTTTATTATCATCTTCACCTAACAATAGTAATAATAATTGTTAGATCAACTTTTAGAAACTATTATTATTATGATTATTATTATCGTGCTTTCGTGTATATTACAACTCGAGCCTTCAATTCGAGTGACCAGCAATTTTCATTTGCTTCGATCGAGGGCTTTGTAGAATGAAGACATTCAAATGTGCTTCTATATGTATATGTGTGTGTGTGTATATATATATATATATATATATATATATATATATATATATATATAGTCTTAATGATCTTTTGGTACAAGCCTTTCTCTTTTTTCCTTCGCGGTTCTCCGTTGACGTTTCTCCGTGATCAAGGGGACGGAGGAGCAGAGAGGAGAACCTCGCCTGCTTAGTATTCAAAGGTAAATCTATATTCGTGAATAGAGGGGAGGGTTTTTTTTCTTTTTCTCTCGTTTTCCTTTCGTACCTCGCTGGTGTTGTCCCCTCGAACGGTCTCGATCGTGGGCGTCTCGAGTAAACGAAGTGCACCGACCAACGAGAAGATATTTACATGCGACCGAGTGGATAAAAATAATGAACGAAGGACGACACATGACGTGCGAACCTGTCGCTCGGAAACGACAGATAAGCCCTTGTAGCGTTGAGCTGACCGGTGCAACGACCTCGAGGTACAATCGATGAATGAGTGCAATAGATTGGCCAATTGACCATTTGGCGAAAAAGTGGTAGCAAAATGGTACCGCAATGGTACCGAAATGGTACCACAATGGAACTTAATTGGTACCAAAACGCTACCACAATGGTACCAAAATGGTACCACAACGGTACCAAAATGGTACCACAACGGTACCAAAATGGTACCACAATGGTACTAATATGGTATCACAATGGTACCACAATGGTACCACAATGGTACCAAAACGGTTCCAAATTGGTACCACAATGGTCCCAAAATGTGACTAAAATGGTACCACAATGGTCCCGCAATGCTACTAAAATAGCACCAGTTAATATTAAGAATATTAATGATACCATGCAGTATTAACAATATTAATGGTACAATATATATAAATATGTGCCACCATTTTGGTACCTATTCACCCACACGATTAATCATAAAATGACCCATCTTTTGAGCCTCAGATCTCCGACCGAATCGAGACGAGGAAATGATATTCCTTTTTTTTTAATCGACTGTACCTCCGGAGATTGAATAAAAGAGCCTGGAGGATCGAGAATGAACTAAACACACTGGTATCGCAGAGGTCGCGACCAGCCAAGTAAAAGCCACGTCGAAGATTCATAGGTGGGACTAGGAGGCTTGGGAAAAAAATGAAAAAAAAAACAAGTGGCGAAGAGAAGGAGAAAGGAACGCCAAGAGAGAGAGAGAGAGAGAGAGAGAGAGAGAGAGAGAGAGAGAGAGAGAGAGATGCACACGGAGAGGGATGCAAAAGTTTATGTAGTGACAATATCGAGGTGCTGGAAGAAAAAGTGTAGGTCAGTGTGCTATCGGAGGACAGGCGCCTCGTAGTCGAAAGTACTTTTTCTTTTTTTTCTCGTTTTTTTCCTCCTTCTCAAAGCCAGTTTTCAACTGACATTTATAAGGATTGGTTAGCGAGAGGAGAAACGAATACCCCTCGCGTCGCGTCTTAAATAATAATGAGGAGACGTTCCTCAGGTCGAAAATCCACGTGACTTCAGAGGTCTCCTCTATATTGTATGTATTGAATTTAACCCTTTCCTTATATATATATATATATATATATATATATATATATATATAGGGAGAGGGAGAGAGGGAGAGAGAGAAGAATTAATATTATATATGTAGTACCGAAATAGTTGTAACCATGTTATATATTCATAGTACCATTTAAAAAATCGTCTGCACCGATGCACAAAAAATGTCAATAATTATTTCAGCCTTCGTTGCCATAACAAAGAAAATGAATATTTGGTAAAAAAAGAGGTACTTTCTATGTAGATATATGTATATACATATATATATATATATATATATATATATATATATATCTACCATCTTTGAAAAAAATCGTATACCAAAATTTTTGCCATGGCAGCAAAGACTAACAAATAATTTATATTTATTATACATCGTTGCAGAAAATGGTACTTTATTCTGTACAATATATATATATATATATATATATATATATATATATATATATATATATATATATAATGATACCGAAATGGTATTCGCGTTTTGCAACTATTTTTTGTAACTATGACTTCTCTAAAAAATAGAGACAATACCTCAGAAAATACTGTCTCACCTCTTGAAATTCACCTAAAGGGATCACTTGTCTCAAGATTTTTTTTTT
This sequence comes from Ophion costatus, assembly GCA_951751655.1. NCBI lineage: Eukaryota > Metazoa > Arthropoda > Insecta > Hymenoptera > Ichneumonidae > Ophion > Ophion costatus. The sequence continues at coordinate 14,447,457 of OX632368.1, read as the reverse complement.
TTTTCGCGCACGAACATTTTTCTGCTCTGGTGTCGTAGAAAAAATAAATATAGCTTTTTTTCGCATCACCCTAAAATGCATATATTCTCTTCTGCGCCTCCTTCTTCTCCGCTTTACTATTGTGATCGCGAGCGCATAGTGAAGTTGAATTAATTATGGCCCCACCAAATAAAGTGTAATAACGTAAAATAATTGACAGAGCGAGGATCTCGCGTTATCTGGGATGGCTCTCGCTTTTTCATCGCAGGTGAAACCAGTTTTCTTAATTCACGCGCGTGCTCACACGTATTCCTGCAAGAGACGGTATACTTTTGAGTTCGACCTATACACGCGGATTCGCTTCGGTATCGGGGAACGGGGCAAAAAGAATTGATAGAATAGAAGAGCCGCGAGAGGGCGAGAGGGACAGTGGCAAAATGGTCGGAAAATACATGCTGCAAGAGAATAGAAAAAAAAAATAATTCCCTATTCGGGCCTTCATTAAATAATTATAGGACCACATTTCTCAGGACTAGTTCCAAGAAATGTAAAAAAAAATTAAACGCCTTTTTTTGCGATACTAATTTTAAACTCCTGACACGGCGAGAATAACTTCGATTTCTTTTTTTTTGACATATTCGATTGCCATCACATTTACCAAAAACAAAATCGTCCGCAAAAAACAATCGTTTACAAAAAAAGAATTGTTTGTGGAAAAAAACAATTTTTCTTTTCTTTGGCAAATTCAAAGAAAATTTCACATTCCTTTCCGCCCTGCTTTGCGTTTGTATTTTTGTCACGTTTTTTTTCTCGATACTAATTTGAACTCCAGAGCGGACGAGAATAGTTTCGAATATTTTTTTTTCGCAAATTCCATTACCACCGCATTTGATAAACGTAAATTGTTTGACAAAAAAGTGGTTTGCCGAAAAAAAAATGTTTGAAAAAAAATTGTTGGTCGAAAATAAAATAGTTTTTTAAAAAATTGTTCGAAAATAAAATTGTTTGAAGAAAAATTGTAGGTCGAAAACAAAATTGTTTGAAAAAAATTGTTCGACGAAAATCAAATTGTTTGAAAAAAATTATTCGTCGAAAATAATATAGTTTTCTAAAAAATTGTTGTTCGAACATATAATTGTTTGAAAAAAAATTGTTGGTCAAAAATAAAATAGTTTTATAAGAAATTGTTGTTCGAAAATAAAATTGTTTGAAAAAAATTGTTGGTCGAGAATAAAATTGTTTGAAAAAAAATTGTTGGTCGAAAATAAAATTGTTTGAAAAAAAATTGTTGGTCGAAAATAAAATTGTTAGAAAGAAAATTGTTGGTCAACAATAAAATAGTTTTATAAAAAAATGTTCGAAAATAAAATTGTTTGAAAAAAAAATTGTTGGTCGAAAATTGAATTCTTTGAAAAAAAATTGTTGGTGGAAAATAAAATTGTTTGAAAAAAAAATCGTTGGTCGAAAATAAAATTGATAAAAAAAATTGTGGGTCAAAAATAAAATAGATTGAAAAAAAATTGTCGGTCGAAAATACAATTGTGTAAAAGAAAAATTGTTTGCCAAAAATAAAAAACACTTTTTTTTGGCAAACTGGAACAAAACTCCGACTTCCTTTTCGCCGAGATTACCGTTTTTGTTGATTTTTTTCTGCTTTTTCTATCATTTGAATGGCGTCACCGATTCGTGACGATCGACGATCGTTTCACGACACCGAATGGTGCACGATCGTTAATAAACATTTTCATTATTATTCAACGTGGCGGTGACGATCGTTCCCTCGTGACGTTGCGCCGATACCTCAATCATCACCATCATCATCATCATCATCATCATCATCATCATCACAATCGTCGTCTTCAGCGCAGTCGACAGATAAGGCGCCGGGGATCTTTGCGCGTCGAGGGTCGTGCCTCCGTAGGAGACTCTCTCGAACATGACCCGGCGAGAGACGACCTATAACGTGCCCCGCACAGAGCCACGCGAGGATACCCGAGTTGATCTTTCCAGCTAACGAAAGGAAAAACGTTTCTTCGCAAATACAAACGTGCGCACAAACACACACACACACACACACACACACACACACACACACACACACACACACACACACACACACACACACACACACACACACACACACACACACACACACACACACACATATACGTGTTGTGTGTGAATTGTGTGCATGCAAACGGTGTCCAATGTTGAATAAATAGTAAAGAAAAGCCGAACTAATCCAGACAAACCCAAATGGACCCCAACTTGGAGGCAAATGAAAATTGAACTCAAGGGAAAAAAAGTTTTCGCGAAGTTTACTCATTTTGTTACACTGAGAATGATTTACGATTTAAAAATATTGATCGCCTTTCGAAAGCGTAAAGTTTACCCTCAAATACCCCCGTACAAACTCAAACGGGTCACAATGAAAAAATTGCGGCGGCTAGCCGTCCGCTTACCGGACGAAGAAGCGTATGTTATTCAGTTTACCCTCAAACACTCCAAACAGACCCAAAGGAGTTACGATTAAAAAATCGATTTTGTCGAGTACGAAAAATATCTTTAAAATCAAAGCCAAACGAAAAATAATGTTCAACCAAACGTCACTCATTTTATTACACTGAGAATGAGTCTGAAATGAAAAATATTGATCGTCTTCTAAAAAACTAAAATTTACCCTTAAATAGCCCCAAACAAACTCAAACCAAAAAAAAGTTTCCAATAAAACTCATTCGTTTTAATACGCTAAGAATGATTCTTAAATAAAAAATATAGGCTCCTCCTTGAAAAACCGTCATCATTTTTGGCGTTTGAAACTTTCGAAAAGTTGTCCGAAACAATTTTTCCTAAAGCGCATTCCTGTCGAGATATCTCGTGGTGCCGAATTGAATGGCACACCCTGTATATACCGTGTATGTCCGTATATAATCGGGAAGCGTGTACAATGATGAAAGGACAATCACCGTGTTGAAGCCACCGTTGGTAATCCGGGAGGCGGTCTCTCCATTCGACTTGCAGCACGAAGAATCGTCGAGTTGACGACCTCGAGTGTGTTATACCGGGACTATATAATTCATAAATATATATACATAGACGTAGATATATTTTTCTACTCTTTTTAAGGCCAATTTAGTCCATTCCTGAAGGTCAGTACTTGGTAAATCCCGAGGCGCCAAGGGTGGTAATTTAAGAGGCCCCATTAAAAACTACATTGATGCAAAAGCCAATTTTCGACAGTGCGATGAGAATACAAATCAACGAGAGGAACGAAGACTTCTGAAAAAAAAGTTAAGCGAAAAAAAAATGCATACGAAGTGAAAAAATTGCTTAAAAAGAAACGGGCACGTGTAGGAAATAATTTGCCAAAAACCTGCTGACGAAATAATTGGAGCTTTGTACAAGTGTACAAAAAATGTAATAAGGGATCATCACAGTGTGACAGGTCGAAAAATAGCTAATTCTCGCGATTTTTTTCGGTGGTTCAAATACGCTAATCAGTCTGATTTTTTAATATCAAATCAAAGCACTTATGAACAACAGAAAATATTTTTTTAAACAATTATTTTTTCATTTTTTTTCAACGTATGAAAATGTCTTCGAAAAAAGGAGTCCCTCCAGTGTACACGGTTGCGGCCGTAAATATTATCCGAAACAAAATTTGCAAGAAGTTTATTCATCAGTATGAAAGCCCCTATTTTGCGTTGGTTTTTTAAATAAAAATTAATAAAATGGCGGCGATTTGGAAAAAAAAGTATCAAATTGAGCCTTGTTTCGAGTTTTTTGTTTAAAAAACATGAAGATTAAAAAAAGATTCCTTAACTAGATAAGGAATGGCGTGAAGAATGTTGTGTTAAAAGTTGAGACGGATAGCTTGAAAATATCATTTTGAAAAACGAAGAATTTTATTTTAAATTGTCAACTTACGTTTGTATAAATAATATGAACATTATGTTTATAACCGTCGATAATATCGGATAACGCATAAAAAATCGATTTTTGCAAATTTGACCCTGTGATGTTCTCTTAAAATTAAAATTAAATAATTTAAAAAGTAAAGAGCGAGGCGTAATATAAATTGGACTTTCGTTGCGTTCAATTGCAGAAGGAGTGTGCAGTCGTGATCAATGCTGGCTCTACTTTTCAGGCCAGACTCAAATAGTAATTTCTCGTTGACGTCTTCGCAGCTGTTGCAAATTCCTCCTACTCGATTGATCATTTTTTTCGCCTCCGTGATCAAAGAGTCCTGGAGCTCCCGGAATAGTCAAACGTCGATGGAAATTCAAGCCACTTGAGTGCAGCACCGTGCAGTTCGACTTCTTGGGAAAATTCGTAAGATCCTGCCCCTTAAATGTCAAACGAAACGTGGCGCACTATCATCCAATAAAAAGGAGAAAAATAAATAGATAGAAAAAAGAAGAAGTAAAAACGTTCGTCGCTGTGACTTATACCAGGCCTCGGGTTACATATGAGGAACGATCTTGAGTTGCGGAACACCTGAATGAGCAATAAGATTTCTCGAAAGTACACTGACGAATGTGCATCTCGTTCGTAACGTAAATGGCGAAATCCGCGAACTTGAGCTCGAACAAAGCCTCCGAAGCGACAAATCTATTTTTTTTATCGAAATGCGAATATAAAAATTAAATTATGAATGAGTCAATTAAAAAAAATTATGCACTGGATTGGGTACAGTCCAATAATGTGCATTAGCTAATGTGCATTGTGCATTAGCTAAATCGTTAAGCCCAGCAGTAAGCAGTCTAAAATAGCCCACTTTATTAATTACTTTTTAGAATTTAATTTTTTAATTTTTAGGTTTTCAAATTTTTAGAATTTTGTTAGAATTTTTTAGAATTATCTAAGAATTTTTTTTAGAATTTCAAAATAATTTGTAAAGATTTTTTTAGAATTATTTTAGATTTTTGTAGAATCTTTTTAGAATGTTTTTAGTTTTTTTAGAACTTTTTTAGAATTTTTTAAAAATATTATTTTAGAAAGTATTTGAAAAAGTTTGATTCGAAGAACACGATAAGTTTTTTATGTAAAAATATTTTCACTAACATAAAAAATCAAACAGATTTCGTTAGTATATTAGTTTATTCGATAATTTATCGAAGGAATTTTCGAAATATCAAATTTAAAAAAAACCGGCGCCAGTTCAAAGTGAGTCTTGATTTTTACAGAAAAGAATAGGCAATTTGCGTTCATCAAATCGAAAGCATAGGGAAAAAAATCCTTCGATCAAATACTATAATTTTACATCTAAAAAGCCCTATAAAATTTCAGAAAGATCGTTGTAGTGGTTTTTGAAATATTTTGCTCACCGACTTTGAAAACGTTCTCTCGAGAAAAAAGCGTTAAAAGTTTCGAAAAAGGCCCCGGGCGTTCCGAACGGCGTCCATATAACAGCTCCTAAATCTGTCAATTTGATCCGATCACCTAGAAATTTTCAGGGAACATTTATAAATGATATACTGTTAAAATATATTGGTTTTGAAAAAACTGATTTGTCGACTTTTACAACTAGGCACCGCTGCGAATCGAGCCTGTGCCCTCCATTTATCTTGAGAACCAAATAAATACTGTTTTTCTATCAATATAATGAAGCACGAGATAATAAGAAGTCCATTAACAACCGTAATTATTGTTTATTGCTATTCTCTATGATTATCATTAATATATTATTGCAGTAAGAATATTATTATTATTTTTACTATAGGCGTAAAAAATAGACTATACCGATATTTTTTTGTCATTATTTTACTTTATTAACTGTCTATTTAAATGTATTATTTCACAAATATCAAATTGCTCAAGTATTCACGTATCAAAATTATTCGCCTATTTATTTATTTCGACCCCTTCATATTTACACTTGCAATTGATAATATAAAAAAAAGGTCATTGAATAAAATGCAACCATCAGTTGAGCCAACCAGCAAGCTGTATAAAAGAAATGTTTTAAATTAAATTAAATTAAAACACTTTTATACATCGTAGCAAAATAATTAATTATGATTTAAAGAAACACTTATTATTGTTTGCATAATTTGTTATAACTTTTTCAAAGTAAAAAACACGCCTAATACCAAAATAACGTTCGAATATTTTGACTTGTTTTTTCGAAAATGCTTGACTGGCACGAAGATAAAAAAAAATGGTGGCCCCTGAAGGTCTTTTTTTCTCGTTGCTTATCGTGGGGAAGAAAGGGAAAAGTGTGGGAGCGAAAGGGCCCTAAGATGGGACTCGAAAACTGGGCCCGAAATGGACGTCGTTTCGTGCGATGGCAGCACCATACGGAAGGTGAAAGTCCTTCCCGATGTGAGAAGCCACGAAGGAGAGAAGGAGTTTGCGTTGCACATATAATAGCGGGGCGAGAGGGCGCGGCTTGTCCAGACGTTTTCTGTCCCGCCGACGACGACGACGACGACGACGACGATGGCGATCATGTCGAGAAAGTTGATACTCCTGCTGGGATGCATTTTTCTCCTCGCCGGTGAGTACCGAAAAAAAGACAAAAAAAAACAAACCTTACGGAAAACATGTCCCCACTCGCAGAACGATTTTTCCAAAAAGTCCAAAAACTCAATTTCAAAAGAGCTTGACAAAGCGGATGAAGAAACCCTCGAGATTCCGTACAGAAAATTAGCCCCCTCTTTCGACCCTCGAAATAATTATAAATAACAAGGAAAGTATAAATAAAATGCGTAAGCTTCGGCGAAAACACCTGAAGGATTTTGGACATTTATTGCAAATTTTACGCGGCACCGGAAAGTCGAGAAATCGCCGGCTCGATCCCCAAGTAGTAACGGACCCTCTTCCGTCACTGGTCAGACACGCTCGTGTTTTTTTTTCACTTGAAGAAGAACTACTCCTTTTTTCATACGACGGGTGCGTTTGTCCTGTTTTTTTTTGCGGTTTATTCGGTTGAGCGAATTTCAAAAAAAATGTTTCCGGGCGGTAAAAATCGTGCAACGAAAATTGGCAATTTTAGGAGACAAATCGATGGAAGAAGCGAAGCGAAGAGACTGGAAAGGGGACAAAATAATTTCCGATCGAAAAATGGAATATTTCTGCGATTGACAAATAAATAAAAAAAAGCAAACAAGAATTACGAATGTACGCAGCAAATTGATTCGAGGCTTGACGCAAGAAGGCTTTCCCTTCTCGCTGAAGAAAAAGGAAGAAAAAAAAACACATTATACGAACGTGTTCGGCCGTACATACTTTGCCGTGACATTTTCAGAACTTTCTACTTCTATGGGCAAGAGTTCAATGACCCCGTTACGACGCGCACGTTAGGCTATCGACGAGAAAATCGTCTCTCGGCATAATGCAATTTCGAGAGGCGTCAAAAACAAAACGCTCCCTCGGCTGAAAAATAAAATTCCCGCAACGACGAGGGAGAATGAAAAAAATCGAACGTTCCAGTTGCAGTGATACAAGTGAGGGGCCAAGACGACGACAGCGATGGATCCGAGCCGAACGCCGAAGAATTGTGCGAGGACAGACCCGGCGACGAGTACTTCCGGTTGAACACTGAAGGCGACTGTCGAGACGTCGTAAGGTAAAATCAAAATGCAAAAATGGATCAACTCATCACGAGTCATCTTACTATTTAACAGTGATCGTAATAATCATTTTTAATATAAATTGAAAATTAGGAAACAATAAATGATAGCAATTTTTACCATGGCTACTGGGAATTTTACAAAATGGTACGAAAATTGACAGAATACCTTTTCAACGACCTGTAGTGCTGGAAAAAAATACATCAACGAATTAGAGAAATAACGACAGGCTGGAAAGTTTAGAAACAGAACAAAATCATTTTTTTTTTCGAATGCACTACACTACTGCCAAACAGTAAGGGAACAATAAATTTCCGGAAATTTTTAGGGCATTTTCAAATTGCTCTAGCTCCGGGAAAAATCATCATAGAAGAAAATTTAATAAAGTATCTCATGATACGAAAAAAAAACGCAGAGAAAAATTGTCGATTTTTTCTTTCCTTCTTTCTTCCTCTTTAATTTGAACTTCGAAAGCGGTCGCATCATTTTTCGCACGGTTACGAACTATCAAATACAAAATTACGGTTTTGACTTGGATAATCAATATCTCATAAACCAACCATCCTATAAAAAAAATCCTGAAAAATAAAAGTATGCGTTTCGGGAAGAAAATAATGTTGAATAAAAAAAATTTGACACGAGATATCGATGTAAAAAAAAGTTAAAAATGGTGCTTCTTCCTTGAATTACAAGAGTTAGGTATATTTACAGATAGCAATCGCAACCATTATGTTTAGGCTTTTTTTTTTCTAAATTTATAGTGTCCACAAAAAGTATGCAAAGTGCTAAGTTGCTCCGATTTTTTATTCGCGGTGGCTCGGTTCCCCCAATTTCGGTCAGTAATGTATATATATTTTTATATATACGTACGTATATATTTTTCGAATAAAAAAAATGGTCGTCAGCTGACAACAATTTTATAAAATAAATATGTTACATTTCATTGATATAAATTTATTACAAATCAATTTACAGGAAATTGCATTAAATAATAATCAATGGAAATAAATATCAAAATGTGTCAATAATCATCGAAATTGAAAAAATTCCTCGAAGAGTATTTCGAAGGCCACGAGGAAAATGTATTCATCTCGAAAAGTGAAGGTAGACATTCCACTAGAGTCGCGACCGTTTGTGCGTCGAGTCACCGCGAGAACGAGCGAGACAATATTTAAAAAAAAAGCATTTTTAAACCAGTTTACTTTTTTTTCTTGAATCCACGTCATCGAGGACGTGTTGTTTCGAACGTAAGGCGATGAATTTCACAGAGCGACCGATCACGCTTCCCACCAATACTTTCGACTTCACTCTTGATCGGTTCTCCGATGACTCTCGATTTTTCGACAGTTTACCAAAATAAATACAACAAAATGTTGACTGTCATTTGTCAACGTAAAAAAAATGATATACAAGTAAATTAAATTAAAAAAAAGGGAAAATAATCAAAATCATTAAACAACAGAAAACACGAGTAACAATAAATGCAAAAAAACAAATAAAAATAAAATAAATAATGAAAAAGCGCCCGGACAAAATTTACCAATTTCTCCTCGTGCATTGGATATTTAATTTTTAAATATTTATTTTTTTGCCTTCGAAATATATGAGTGAAAAAATTGCAACGAAGCAACGAAAGAAAAAACTGTCATTAACAATAAAATTCAAAAATGGCGCACATAAACTGAATATAAAACGAAAAAAAAAAAAAAACAAAAAAAAATCATTCAGGTGTGACAAAGCGACGGAAATTGGTATAACGAGATTGGCGACTGTCCGATGTCCGACCGGTCTTGCTTTCGACATCGAGAGGCAAACCTGCGACTGGAAGACGAACGTCAAGAATTGCGATCAGCTCGAGAGTAAGACTTTTGGCTTTTAATTCGTTAGTCAAGACTCAAGTCCCTGCGTTTTTGACCCCTCAGGTGCACAAGGTCCGGGCTCAAGCAAATCACATGTCCCAGCGGATTGGCCTTTGATTTGGACAAACAGACCTGCGACTGGAAGGGCAAGGTCACCAACTGTGACAAGCTCGAGAGTAAGTGACGCCAAAAGGGGAACGTTTTACCGTGCCAGATATTCCAACGTTCCTCGACGAATTTTGAATTTTTCTTTTTAGTTTTTTTTCCCCAAGGTGGTTGCAAACTTCGAATTTTTGAAAATAAGAACTATTTTCATAATTTTTTTTCCCCGGTGCGAACAAGTTTTGATTATTCGTTTGTTTTTGCATTTAGTTGTTTATCGATCTACTCAAAACGAAATTTCGAAATTGCGGCGAAAAAGAAAATCAAGGCTCTCGAACGAAAATGAAACTTCTCCGCGCGGAAAATAATTGTTACGAAGGCAGATCTGTTTTTTGTGGCTCTTCGAAGTTTTCGATCCCCTTAAGAGTCGAGGAACGAGGGACTACCATGGAACGGTCGTAGACTCGCGCCGTAGCACGCAAACAGACGCACATTAATAACGACCGTAATCACCTTCTTTTTGTTAGTTAACTTTTCCACCTACTCGTTAATTCTTTACTTAACCCCGCAGCTAAACAGATGGACATTTATTCGTACGATGATATTTTTATCGAGCGCACGTTTATTTGCCGCCAAAGGATAAATATTGAATGTAAATAAATAAATTTCGAATTTACTTTTGTTGAAAATTCATGTGGAAAATTATAATATCTTGTATCGCGTATATGTGAATATTAAATTGAGAGCTGACTAAATTGATTTGTCTCGTAAGAAAATCAATTGCCGTGGGGGGAAAATGAACCCCATTCAAAGGACGAAAAAATGAACATTGAAAATAATTTTTATGGAGGGAGGACACCACTGTGACGGGCCAAAAAGAGGTCGATTTTTCCTGTTTTTTATGTCTACTATATTATTTATGTGAGATTTGGAAAAAAAAACGTATGTTGTTAAGCATACGTTGAACTAATTTCGTGTAAATTTTTATCGAAAAAATCGAAAATTAACAATGTTATTGAGGTATAGATAGTATTTGTATAAAAAATGTGGTCCAATGGCCGAATTGATAACTTGACAATAGTCAATCTGAAAAATAACAACAAAAAAGTTTAGAATCTATATAAATGTAATTGTCGTGGTACGTAACCGTTAAAAAAAACTCGCGAAATAGCAGGTTTTCAAAAAAAGTATTATTTTGGCGAAAGTTCGTGCTTAAATTCGGGGGTTTCGAAAATACTAAGTTAAAAAAAGGCTACGTACAACGGTAGCTTCTGCCATTGGGGAAATTTTGATTTTTCGTAATTGAAAATTGACCTAGCTTAGAAAATGATAACCAAAGTTATAATAAATAGTAGCATTTTAACTTAATTTTTTTTTCAATTATTCACGAATATGTGTACTTTGAGAAAATGCAATAAAACATAGATTTTTTGATCCGTTACAGTCTCGTCGCAACTTTTTTTGCACAACAGTACGTCAAAATAAATACATAATAATATAATGTAAGAGAAAATAAATAAATGTTTCAATTTATTAAAATTAACACACATTTATTTTTATTCAATTTTTATTTTTCAACCGGAATTAATTTTTTGCAATGAACAAATTTAATAATCAATTCAATCGATCTCGATGAATATATTTTCGACGTTCACGAAAAAATGTAAATCTGTGCTGAGAAATCGAGTGATCGGCCGTTGAGGACTCGTTCCGCCTGAGAAATTTTTTGAGCTTAGCACGAAACAGAGCGCTTGAAAAAGGCACAAATGAGAAAATTCGATTCGCGGAAGAAAGTCCAAATGTAAACTGTGTTACGAGGCCAGAAAGATGCCGGAAGATTGAAAGGCGAATGATTAATGGAGGCCACTCGATTTTTTTTCCTATTCTGTTTCTCTCTTTCTCTCTCTCTCTCTCTTTTTGCCTCACCTTTTTTTCTTCACTGCAACCAGGTCCTAGGTAATCAAGCCGGTTTACATGCGAAACGTCGTTTGCAGACGCTCATTTTATACTTTGCTTTCACACGGATTCGTAAAACTTTTTTTTTCCACCGTTGCCAATTATTTACGTCAATTATTCACGAGAATATTTATCATCCCTTGTTCAAATCGAAAATAAAATAATTCGTGTGCAAAAATTGAAAGGAAAAAAAAGAAAAACTTTCCATCTGCATTTTTCAATTTTCGAAATTAACTTTTTCGTCGTTTATTTTGGACATTTTTTGGCAACTCGATCTGTTGCGAATTAAATATCGAACAAAACGATTTCATAGCGATATACGATGGGGATCGTTGATTCGTGGATTAACTAATTGTGGAGAATTAATTGAAGAAAAAAAACATTATTGTAATAACGAAGAGACGTGATCGGAGAAATCGTTCTGTAACGATGCAAGTGATCTATATATATTTCATCTTCCATTTCCTTTCTAATCTCGAGCTTACGTGATCGAGAATATGAACGCTGGAGACTGGGTCGCCTGTGTCGACTTTTCTTTTTCATTCTCGAACGCCTTCCGGCAACCACGAGAATTTTTATCAAGCCAAACATTCTTTCATCAAGCAGGAGACTTTTTTCGCAAATAGCGTAAACTTAAGGGAGGACACCACCGTGACGGACCGAGTAAAGATCCTTTTTTCCGAATATTTGTTGTCTCCTAGATTATTTATTTGGAATTTGGAAAAAAAGGTAGTTTATTAAGCATACGTCGAACTTATATCGTGTAAATTGTTGTGAAAAAAAATCCAGTCGACGGAACATTGTTGGTCTAAAGAATAAATATAAAAAAGTTTTATAATAATCAAATAAATGTAGTTGTCGTTCTAGGTAGCCGGTTTTTCGAAGAAAAAAATTCACAAAATTGCGAGTTTAAAAAAAGTGTAATTTTGACGAATTTTTTACTCATATTTGGAGGTTTAAAAAATGCTGAAATAAAAAAAAACGATTATAGTAACAGTACACGTAAATCGTTGAGCTACCTCATCTCGTCTGTAAATCGTGTGTAACTTTGTCAATTATCAATGACTTAATTCAAAATTTTTAAAAATATTCTTGAATACGTATACTATGCGAAAATGCAAAAAAATCGATTTTTTACCCGTCACAGTGGTGTGCCGCCTTAAATATTCAAAATTCTACACTAAATTTTTAAATCAGTGGTCGATGTGAATTCAATTATAATTCAATCGTCGATCAATATTATTTGTAACGAAAAACGTTCTGGATTGCCAATAAAAAAGATTATTTATGTTTCAATACTTTAAAAATATTATTATCGAAAACTTTCGAACGCCAGTTCGTCGAGATTCAATTTTTTTCCATCAATTTATCGAAAAATATGTATGTTAAATTTCCGCTATACCGGACCACACATTTTTTTATTTCAATAAAAAAATACGCCGCAAGGTTCGTGAATTATTCGAAAAAAAATCCCTCGTTTTCTATTCTCTCTCGCATGGTATACTCTTTCGTTATTTCTTTGCTTTTTCAACTAAACTTAACGCTTTGCAAATTTTTTAATTACGGATTCCCTCGTGCGATTTTCTCTCTCGCTGTTTTTCTCGCCCTCCTCTTTTTTTCCGCACACTAAAGCGACAATAATGTGCCACGAGATTTTCTTCTCTTCGCTCGAACTCACGTAGCTTCGTTTGCTCGAAAATTTAACGTGAAAAAAAAAGTCTCAATACACTCCTGAGTATCGTTCACGGTCAGGTCGATCTTCACTAATTTTATTTCAATTTTTCTCTATTTTTTTGTTCACCACTCTAAAAATGCAACAAAAAACGCACCCTGTTTTGGGTAGAACCATTTTTGTCCTCTTTTTTTCTCTTTCGGGCAATATCGTTGCTTCTATTGTTGTAATAATGATGGTTATTATTATTGTCGTTATTCGTATTGTTATAAAAAAAAACTAGTTACAATAAAAATATAATATGATTATGACAATATTAATATAACTATATGAATTGTTATTATTGTTATAAGCATAAGTTACAATAATAATAATTTCGTTATAATAATTATTATAATAATAAACTCTTCGTTGCTGGTCTCTCGCTAGTTCGCTCTTCATTATTACACTCTGAAAAATCCAAGCAAATTAACGCATCACGAAGAAGGATCGCGATGAGTCGGAGCGGATTGACGCGATTTGATTCGTGGCCGTATCTTCTCGCGTTCTTTCTTATTATCTGAGGCGTGCGTCGCCGTGAGCCAACGTTCGATTCGATCAAGAACAAGACAAAAACTAAAAAAAAAGCGCAAAAGTACCCGAAAAACGCGCGTCACTGATCTCCCCTGCGTGATTAATCGCAAAGACCATTTTTTTAAAAGCAAGAAACATTTTTTTTACTATTTTTTTCTTGCAAAAAGTTCGTCGTTTATTTTATTTTTAGTATTCCCAAAATATTTTTTTGTTTTCAGAGGAAAATATTATTTTCGAATTAATCAAAAGAATAAATGAATGAAAAGAAGAATAACATAGTTCGATCGTACTTCGACTAAAGACCGGACGAACGAAACACAATATTTTCAAAGTATTTTCTCGTGTTTTTATAACAAAATCGAACGTTTTTAAAAAATAAAGATAAAATTTGAAAATTTGATAGATCGCGTGGACTAAATTCGTAGTGGACCTGCCCTGGGGGGAAAAGCACGATGATCGCTTTTTAAAATATTTCCACCCCCCCCCCCCCCCCCTCCTTCGCCCGTGTAGTGCACAAAGGGTGGCAAAAGCGTGTGGATTCGGGCCTTGGATGAAATTATTGTTAAAGAACCATTTGGAAAAAAGTAGATATATTTGTTGCAAGAGGAAATAAAGTAATGGTAAAGTTTGAATAATGGATAAATGAATAAAATATGCCCCGAAGCTCGAGCTTCGAGGCTCGTACGTTTTGAGGGGGCGTTAAATAATTTATTCGTGCACGTCACGCGCTTTCGTGATTCGCAGAGCCCCGTAAGGTACTGCCAAAATTGAAGACCGACGAGCCGATCTGCGACGAGGGCAAACTTTCATGCGGCAACGGCGAGTGCATCGAGAAAGAATTGTTCTGCAACGGTAAACCCGATTGCAAGGACGAATCCGACGAGAACGCCTGCAGTGAGTACTTTTTCCGCATTACGTGAAATAAAAAAAAATGCGGTTGAAAACTTACGAGAATGGTGTATTCTGCGCGTCCATTTTGAATTTTCGACGTTTAATCGAGGTAATTATTGAGGTTGAAACGATTCGCGTACGGATTTCGCACCGAAATCGGACTATTTTTCACAACCTGCGGTCGCCATTTTGAGTTTTGACATTTGTTTCAACATTTACTGCCTCGAAAACTCCCGGGTACAATTTTTCACCGAGATCGGGGTACTTCCGGTGAGCCTCCGAATGGCGCTCGTATTAGCCATTTTGAATTTCGCGCTAAAGATCATAGAATCAAAATGGCGACGCTTGAAAAACCCGGGTTACTAATTTTGACGATGATCGACGGACTTCCGGTATCCCTCAGAATGGCGCTCGCGCCCGCCATCTTGAATTCGATGCTAAAGGTTCTAAAATCAAAATGGCGACCCTCGAAAACCTCAGGGTACTAATTTTCACCGTGATCAGCGTACTTCCGGCATCCCTCGGAATGGCGCTCGCGTCCGCCATTTTGAATTTCATGCTAAAGATCCTAGAATCAAAATGGTGAAGCTCGAATGCCCCCGGATACGAATTACCACTGTGATCGGCGTCCTCCGGTGTCCCCAGAGATGGCGCTCGCGTCCGCCATTTTGAATTTCACGCTAACGATCTTATAATCAAAATGGCGAAGCTCGAACACCCCCCGATCCGACTTATCACCGTGATCGGCCTACTTCCGGTGTCCCCCGAGACAACTCCCACATCCGCCATTTTGAATTTCCCGCCAACGATCTGACAATCAAAATGGCGACCTTCAATTACCCCCGGATACGAATTTTCACCGTGATCTGTGTACTTCCGGCATCCCTCGGAATGGCGCTCGCGTCCGCCATTTTGAATTTCATGCTAAAGATCCTAGAATCAAAATGGTGAAGCTCGAATGCCCCCGGATACGAATTACCACTGTGATCGGCGTCCTCCGGTGTCCCCAGAGATGGCGCTCGCGTCCGCCATTTTGAATTTCACGCTAACGATCTTATAATCAAAATGGCGAAGCTCGAACACCCCCCGATCCGACTTATCACCGTGATCGGCCTACTTCCGGTGTCCCCCGAGACAACTCTCACATCCGCCATTTTGAATTTCCCGCCAACGATCTGACGATCAAAATGGCGACCTTCAATTACCCCCGGATACGAATTTTCACCGTGATCTGTGTACTTCCGGCATCCCTCGGAATGGCGCTCGGGTCCGCCATTTTGAATTTCATGCTAAAGATCCTAGAATCAAAATGGTGAAGCTCGAATGCCCCCGGATACGAATTACCACTGTGATCGGCGTCCTACGGTGTCCCCAGAGATGGCACTCGCGTCCGCCATTTTGAATTTCACGCTAACGATCTTATAATCAAAATGGCGAAGCTCGAACACCCCCCGATCCGACTTATCACCGTGATCGGCCTACTTCCGGTGTCCCCCGAGACAACTCTCACATCCGCCATTTTGAATTACCCGCCAACGATCTGACGATCAAAATGGCGACCTTCAATTACCCCCGGATACGAATTTTCACCGTGATCTGTGTACTTCCGGTATCGCGCGAAATGGCGCTCGAGTCCGCCATTTTGTCGATAACGTAAACCCTTCGTGCATTGCAGCGGTGGAGACCGATCCGAACCGCGCGCCTGACTGTGACCCAACGCAGTGCGTACTTCCGGATTGTTATTGCTCGGCTGACGGTACGCGAATACCGGGCAACATAGATTCCCAGCAAGTGCCACAGATGATAACGATAACGTTCAACGGTGCGGTCAACATCGACAACATCGACCTGTACGAGGAGATATTCAACGGTCAACGGCAAAATCCTAACGGCTGTCAGATACGCGGTACGTTCTTCGTGTCGCACAAGTACACGAATTACTCGGCGGTGCAGGATTTGCATCGTAAGGGCCACGAGATCGCGGTGTTCTCGTTGACGCACAAGGACGATCCGCAGTACTGGACGCAGGGAACGTACGACGATTGGCTCGCCGAGATGGCTGGCGCGCGTCTGATAATCGAGCGTTTCGCAAACATAACGGACGGCTCGATAATCGGCAACCGAGCACCCTATCTAAGGGTCGGCGGCAACAAGCAATTCGAAATGATGGCCGACCAATTTTTCGTTTACGACGCATCGATAACGGCGTCACTGGGCCGCGTACCCATTTGGCCGTACACCCTCTACTTCCGGATGCCGCACAAGTGTAACGGCAACGGTGGCAACTGTCCTTCGAGGTCGCATCCGGTCTGGGAGATGGTGATGAACGAGCTCGATCGTCGTGACGATCCGACCTTCGACGAGTCACTGCCCGGCTGTCACATGGTCGACTCTTGCTCCAACATACAGAGTGGCGAGCAGTTCGGCCGTTTGCTCAGGCATAACTTCAATCGGCACTTCAACACCAACCGAGCCCCGCTCGGCCTTCACTTCCACGCGTCATGGCTCAAGAGCAAGAAGGAGTACAGGGACGAGCTCATCAAGTTCATCGAGGAGATGCTCAGTCGCACTGACGTCTATTTCGTCACGATGGTTCAGGTTCGTTCTTGCCCCCCCCCCCCCCCCCCCTGCCTTCAATCCATTTTGCCCGGAAACGGTTGACACTTCCGGAAAAGGAAGAGTCTCCTGACCTTCGTGCGTTCACCCGCCAGAACGACGGTCTCTTCCCATTTCCGGAAAGTCAACCCTCCGCGAGAAAATCGCGCCGCGGTGGCCAAAAGACGTCGGTCGTCGATGAGAATCGGAATGGAGAACGTGCTGTTTTTTTGCAGGTAATCAAATGGATGCAGACGCCAACGGAACTCTCGGCGCTTCGTGACTTCCAGGACTGGAAGGAGACGTGCGACGAGAAAGGCCAGCCGTACTGTTCCCTGCCGAACGCGTGTCCGTTGACGACCCGCGAGCTTCCCGGCGAGACTCTTCGGCTCTTCACCTGCATGGAGTGTCCCAACAACTACCCGTGGCTGCTGGACCCAACCGGCGACGGCTTCTCCGCTAAGAAGTGAACGACCCGAGGAGCCGAAGTAAACAACCAACGGACGGAAGGGAGAACGCGAAAGAGCACGGGATGAAGGAGCCTCTCGTTGCGCGGCTTATCCGCGAAATTCCCTATGCAGAGACTCCTTCATCCGGTTAGTCTTACAATGCATGGTCTCTCTCGAGCGGGGAAGCGGGCTAGAGTAAACGAACGAACCACCGCCGACAAAATCCCGCGCCTGTATATATTTTCACCCACCCACCTACCCCTATCGCAAAGAGAAAAAACGGACGAGAATGGGGCGCGTGTCCTCGTAGCCGACGAGACTACGCGACCACCAGATGGCGGTGCCTCGCTCCCGACGACCACAGCGCCGTCATCGCACAAGAACCTGTGCCGGGATTCTCTAACCTTATAGCGACAGTTTTCGTTATCGTTAGCTAGCGACAGCCAATCGCATGGAGAGTTACAGAAGAAGGGGCGCATCTCATTGGCTGTCGCTAGCTAACGATAAGGAAAACTGTCGCTATAAGGTTAGAGAATCCCGGCACTGTAACACGAGTGCGTTATATCGTGACGCTTCGATCAGATTTCGAGTGGAAAGAAATTGGAAAAAAGAGAGATGAAGGACGTTCATAAAAAAAACAACTTCGATTCCGTACACCTTTTGATACTTTATCGCCGATCTACGCGTTCTTTTTTCAAGAGCTTCTCAAATGTATTTCGCAATAAAAATAATTCATAAATTACCCGTGAGTTGCGAGCGCCGAGAACTTCGACGCAGGGAAACAACTCGAAGCCAACTTCGTTGCGCGTAGTTTTTTTTTCGGTGGTTGTTTCTTCTTTGGTTCTTTCCCGAGCATCTCGACGTCCTTTCTCAGCAGCCTTGAATCTCCGCTGGAGCTTCTCTACACGTGTACACGTGTGTCGCTTGTCCCCCGAGGCCTCGACGAAATTGCACTGCCACCAGACCAGGCGGCAGGTATTCAAAAAAAAAAAAGACGAAAGGCAAAAACCTGTCGCGAAAATGTCAGCAATGACCCGAGGGTCATTGCTGTCCCTCTCGTTTTCGGACGACATTCCTCCGATCACCGCGCACGATAACAACAATGACGAGAAAAAAAAATCGAACAAACGTCTCAAATGTGGTACACGTCGCGGTGGCCCCTCACTCGCGAGGCGAAAATAAGCGACCTTGAAATGACTGCCCACATCCGCCTCGATCCACCTGTCATGATTTATAGAACGACCGTCGAGGGTCTAGAGGAAGAGAAACAATTTCAATATGTACACACGCTACGACGTGGATATTTTTTTGCAAGTTTTTTAGGTAATTATGCAGAAGTAGGGCTCCATCTCAATTTTGGCGGGAGATTTTTATTCCCCCAAAATTACTCTAATTAGTCACTATTAGTGATATTTAGCCAGCGGAGGCTGACTTTTTTAATTATTTCCATAAGTTATGAGGTTTTGAAGTTTGGCGAAAAATGCAATAGGGCATTTTCGTATACTTCGACGCCTAAATTGAAGGTGAGACGTCGAGATAATTATTTAGATTTTTATATTTAGATAATTATTTAGCACCTTCGTACTCCATTTCTGTCTGGAACCTTTTGACTGTCATCCAAAAATGATGGAGGCGATCTTTGTGATCCCATGATTTTTTAATACTTCTAAAGTTTTATGCCGGTCTTGAAAAAGACCAATCGCTTCAACAAGTGTTGTTGTACAACTCCTTCCCTACAGTCTCCTTGCGCCTGCCTTTGAAAGGTGGTTTCGCCCCTAAAAACAGTTTATCCGCCGATAAAAAATACGTGTCTAATCATTTTTAATGCACTATCACATATATGAGTTTCAACAAAATCAAAGGCGAACACTCAAGTGATGTTCCTTGGCCGCAGATTTCGAGCTCAAATGAAATATTGGCATCTTGAATAAGGTCCTCGAGGTTTTTTTGTGAAATGAATGCTTCATTTTAAAAAATGAGTGAAAAACATTTCTCTGAAAGTATCGTCCATCGCTAGCCACTACTTTTTCCCATTTTTCTGGCAGTATTTTAATTCCACATCGGAAAAACGACAAGCTTTTTGAGGCTATCCAAGAATCGACCCATTTTTTGGCATCGTCAAAAGAATGGAAGCGCTGCGTAGCTAGGCCATATGCCGTCGATCGGAACAGGGGTATTCGAAAAGGGCAATCACTGGTGAATAAGGTGGGTGGGGTGGGACTTCCCATTTAAGGCGTCTGGCCATCTTGGCCGCTCGAAAAGTGGGTATATTAAAAAAATTAAATAAACTCGGAAGTATGAATCGGAAATTCTTAATTTTTTTAAACAACGTCAGAAAAGGCTTTTGGAATAACGTGAATAAATTTCCCTCGCAAATATTTAAAAACGGCGGCGTTATGCACATTTCCGCGGAGGTCCTCCGCACGATACGCGCGGTCGTTGTCTCACCTGTTACCTGGCCATGTAGCATCTGGAAAAAAAAATTGTTTATTGCTGAATAGTGTCGCTACAATGTAGCGTAGCGATTTTTTTTTGACCATTAAAAAAGTGATGTCAAACCGAAGAAAAAAATTAGTATTTTTCACCCAAATGTTACGAGCAAGCACGTTAATTTAAAAAAACCAATAGAGTTATCGCAAAAATCCTACGTTACATTTTAGACAGTGCATCTAGAAGTATTGTGGAACAATTTGAAAGCGATCGGACCGACAGTTTACGAGATTTCGTTGGTACCATTTCGGAAAATGTAGTTTCGAGGTAATCGCAAAAGAAAGTAAACGTGCGGTTGTTAGGCTGACGTTGCGTTTTTTGTGAGTCTCACCTTCAATCAGCGGTGTTCTTAACAGTTCAAGGTTAAAAGAAATGGTAATGAAAAAGAAATGTCAGGGTGGCCAGACGCTTTAAGGGTTTCCAAGTAGCTTTTGCAACATGTGGCCGAGTTTTGTCACGCTGCAAAATCACTTTGTCGTGTCTCTGCTCGTATAGCGACCGTTTTTCCTTCAATGCTCGGCTCAAACGTCGACCATTTTTTAAAATGGCATTATTTTGAATCAAGTTCTCAATTTTAGCATTATTTTGATCAAGTTTTGATTTTGATCAAGTGCCTGACTTAGCTCATTTGTTTCACTCATTGAATTCCGATCTATCCACATTAAATTGTATGTTTGATAATTTTTTTCTCCATGACGGGTAACACATGTAACGTTTTTTGGGAGTCTTCCGTATTCGGAATTTTATAAACTTCATTCTCCTATACGCGAAATGAATTTTTTATTCTTTTCTAGAATAGGCTATTTTCTCTGGCAAATGCTATTCATGACAAAAATCCGATATTTTTTTTTCAAAGAAAGCGTGAAAAACCATTAATAATCATATTTTTTTCAGTCGCAAAATCACCACGCGAAACCCTTAAAAAACACATGGCCACCTTATAAAAGTCACCCTGTATAGGTCTAAATCTGACTAATCAATATGGCTGGCGCGGGTTGTCTCCTCACCCCTGTGGCTTCGGCCCCCGTATTCATAAAGGCACTTTAGGCTCCGTCCAGATATTTTGTACATACGACAGCAAATAATCGCCAGGCACACCAAAACACGTCAAACCTTTATATCTGCCAAAAACAAACTAAATATGCGAAATGGCTGATAATGTCAACATATGTCGGGGACATGTGTACCAACATCAAAAAAATCGTAAATCGAACGTACGTAGCCCGCGAAATTTGAAGTCACCTTATTTTTTTAACAAACCTCGTATGTTCATTTGACCCAGCTCCGCGGGTCAAGCCAGACCCCCGGCGGGCCGCGGATCCGCCACCCATGGTCTAAACCAATCTCTGCATGTTGTTTTCGAATAAAGTAAATAATGTTTGAATAAAGTAGTGCAGTAAAATTCCCCGCAAATACAATTTTTTGGCGCGATATTTGACATGTTTAACACTATAAAAAGAAAGTTGTTTACACTTCGGCGAAATGAGATGCACCGAATTGCAAGCTTGCTTATAGTACTTCTTTATAGATGCGTCGCCATCTTACAGTACACGCTCGCAGCTATGATAGCGCCATAAGGTTGGAGAACAGCGAGAACTTGTTCAACGTCCCGATAAAAGAAAAAAGGTACTCATTTCCGGAGCAGAGGATTTTTTTCTTCCACGTCACCTCGTGGATTTTGGGCTAAAATGATGTAAAAGAAAAATGGAATTCATTTCCGAAGCAGAAGGATTATTTGCTCCGTACCACTTTGTGGATTTCGAACTAAAATCCATGCCACTTACTGGAATTCGATCTAAAATGAAGTGGAAAAAAAGAAATTAAGCTCCAGAACTTTTTTTCCTCCATGCCACTCGGTGAACTTGGACCTGAAATGGAATAATAGAAAAAATGGACTTAATTTCCGAAGCAGAGGATTTTTTTCCCCCATGCCACTTACTGGATTTCGACCTAAAATGAAATAATAGAAAAAAGGAAATTAATTTCCGGAACGGAGGAATGTTTTCCTCCGCCCCACTGCGTGTATTTCGGCCAAAACTATAAAGAACAAATAATCGTAGCGCCATCAATTATACTCACAATACGTGCATCGACACGACAGCGAATGAAACGTACGGTGGCCGAGTAGTGGCCCGAATAAATCGTCGATTGACGTGCATCGCTCCGGGTCGTCGATATCTCGCTTAATTATTATCAGCCACTCGGGCCATGCGGTATAAACGACAGGATCGTTGGTTGCCAGGAGCCGAGGGAATGAGAATCTTTCGAAATTGCGCCTCGAGCCGCGATTCGTACGGCGATTATTGTCAGTAGGATAAAAATTAGCTACTCTTTCCTCTCTCTTCGATTTATTCGTAATTTATTCGTGAAAACGACGTGGGCGTCGTTTCGCTTTGCGAACGGAATAAATTGCAATTGAATTGTCTAACGGGGTCGCAACCGGATGTGAGGAAAAACGGCCGCCGGGGGGTTGGTCACGCGGGGTTGTTTTCTTTTAGCATCCTCGAGTCAATTTTGTGTCGTGCGAGAGGAATTTTTGCGTTTATCGTGAGAAGACCGTTTTTTCAACGATCAAAGAGAGCGAGATAAAGAAAGAGAGAAAGATTGACTAATAATTTATTTGTTGCATTGAAAAACATCCTCGAGGCAAAAATATTAATAAATAATGCAAATACGTAAAGCAAACGTTAGCAACAATATGAAAAATGGTTTTCAAGATTTGATGGAGAGAAAATTCTTTGAAGAATAAACTTTCTTCCGCCCAATCAAAAATGTCTCTTAAACGATTGATCCCTCGACTTTCGGTGGCCATTTTTTCCCCGCATTATGCATTCTCCACGAGCTCAAATAATTATTGATCCGACCAAGCACTCTAAACACGCGAGAACGAAACAAAAATGCGCCGAGTCCGCGTTGTCGTGACGTGAACAAAATAAAATAAAAACCCCGCGTAACTTCGTCCGCTGCGAATAGCACGAACGATCGACGTGCGCGAATAGTTAGGCGGCAGTGAGCTCGTACGAATACCTATTTACAATTTTTTTTTGTGTACTTCATGTTCGCTACTCCTGTTGTCTTTTCCTCTCGTCTCCTCTGTCCCCGTTCGAACGCGACGTTTTCGCGGGACGTCGAAAAATGCGAAAATATCGGGCCGCGAGATTGGTGCCAGATGAAGCGTCGGTAAAATAAATTCTAGAAGTAACGAGAGCACGGGACGATGAGTCTCGTGTCATATGCCGAGGTAGCTGCAGAACACGAAAGCACCGCAGATGCTCATCACGATGAATATCACGACGAGCCAGAACGGCAGTGCATCTGGAGAGAGAGAAGAAAAAAGCATTTCTGAGTGTCACTCGTGCCCTTCGGGTTGGCGCTGTGCGCGTTTACAGAAGCATTCGTGGCGTCACGCGCGACGTCACGCTGCCATATTGCGCTTACAAAAGCTTCTCTAAGCGAGGTAGGGGAGCGAACAGGTGGGCGTTAAGGTGGTACGATCACTTCCACGGGGTTGAAAAAGAGTCTAAATTTATTTTACCCACAGCTGCTCTGATTGATGAACCATTTTTACTAGGTGCGCAACAAGGTTTCCGGATTTTTTTTTTACCAATAAAAAATCGAAAATTTCAAGACAAATACAAAAAATGGGTCATTCGAAGTATTGTCCCTCGCTGTTTACAAATTTTTGCCATCTCTCTGGCAATACATAGATACCACGACGATAAAAAGACGCGTCTTTGGATTGAAACCATTCGTCCAACCAATTTTGTACTGCACCATAATTGGCCAAGTGTAGCCCACTCAAGCCATGCGTGGTGCAAATTGATTAGTTGTTGTCGGTAGCGATGCCCATTGACAGTTTCGCCCGGTTTCAGCAGCTCATAGTACACAATTCCTTTCTGGTCCCACCAAACGCAGAGCATTGTCTTTTTTCCGAAGCGATTTGGCCGTGCCGTCGATATTGACGCTTCGCCAAGTGAAAGCCACGATTTCCTGTGTTTGGGATTCTCGAAATATATCCATTTTTCATCGCCAGTAACAATTCGATGCAGGAAACTCTTTCTGTTCTGCCGCAAAAGCAAAATTTCGGAAGTGGCTCTTCGATTTTCCATTTGTCTCTCAGTCAACTCATGCGGCACCCACTTTCCTTCCTTATGAATTTTTCCCATGGCGTGCAAACGTTTCGAAATACATTGCCGAGTCACATTTAATGCCTCGGCAAGTTGATCTTCTGTTTGAGTGTCATCTTCATCCAATAACGCTTGCAGATCGGCGTCCGCAAATGTTTGCGGTCTTCCCGAGCGCTCCTTGTCCCCAGTCTCAAAATCGCCACTTCTCAATCGCTTGAACCAATCTTATCACGTTGTTTTTGATGGTATATGTTCGCCGTAGGACTCCTCAAGTAACCGACGTGCTTCAGCTGCTGTTTTTTAGGTTGAATCAGAAAAGCAATGCTTCCCGCAAATGCTGTTTATTTGGCACAAACTTTGACATTTTCGAGGTTAGAAAAAAGGTCGTAGTGTTGCGATATTTGTTTATATTACGACTGGGTATTCTTAACAGATGTCCAAGCTATAAAGACACCCAATTTCAGACCTGTATGCCGACTACATGTGTCACTAGCACCATCCATGTGTGAAACCCGGGAACTTAGTTGCGCACCTAGTATGTTGATTATTCGTATTATCGATTATAGTGTGCCAAATGTTGTGGTAAATGATGAATTTATTGCACGTGAACAAATAAAAACTGAAAAATTAGATTGTCAACGACTCGGTAGTAATCTTCGTAATAATATTAACGTAATAAAATTCAAGCCTATTCAAAATAGGCTTGAATTACCTCAGCGGAATTAACACGATAGGCAGAATATAATTATACATATTGTTGATACGTGATAAATGATAAAACTCCATAAATTGTTGTTTGCATATTTTGTGGCGGCTTCTATTCAAATTAATATCAAAACAAAACTGGGTTATGTTCGCCAAACGCATCAGCTGTAACTCGCGACGTTGCTAAGTCTGTGGGTGCTATTTCGTCGTTCTGACCATTTTCAACCGGAAATTGAAACTTTCTTGTAACGTAGTGCTTTAACTCGACGGTGAAGATTGATTTTCTTATTTTTTACAATATCTATTATATCTAATCTATCGATTTTCAGTTTTCCCACGGGTTTGGTTGGATACGTGAGCAGAAAAACCACGATAACCGCACTTCCGGTCAACCGTCTCCATAAGACGACGTGCTCCGGTAACTCAAAGTGCGCCATTTCGCAGTTTTATTGCGAAAAAACGAAACGGTCGAAATAGCTCAAATTTCGCCAATAGGCGCATAAAGTATTCGTTAAATTCATATGAAAATTTCAAATCCAAAAGTTGGATTCGTAGTAGTGATCGTACCTGCTGAAAGACCTCGTCAATAATTTGAAAATCAACAAAAACTTCTGCAGCGTCCGCCATCTTGATATTGATATTGATTTGAGTTCCGGAGAGTGTAAGCTCGTCGCCCATTGTGAAAATGCAAAACTCACGTCTGAAGGGAATGCTGTGGACGCAGATGCGATTGTCGACGCTGATGCTGACGACGGCGGTCTCGGTGTTGCTCGTGATGGCGGGTCCATCGAGATTCGTCGGCAAGAATTCCAGCCCGGTGACGAACATGCTGTGAGCGCTTTGCACGTGAAGAGCGCGTTGGAGGCTGAAAGCGACGAAAATGTCAACGCTACCGGAGAACATTGTGCCAACGGCGACGAATTTCCCGTCGTCGGAGACGGCGATCGCCGAGAGGGTCTCCCCGAAGGCGACGCTCTTGAGGACGCTTCCGCTCTTCGTGTCCCACAATTGCAAATAACTCGGACTCTTGGTCGCGAGAGCGTTGGATATCGTGAACAGCTGATTCCTCGAGGATTCCTCGCAGGGCCTGGCGAAACGTAGTCTCTTGTAGGCGTATTTAGACGCCCCGTCCAGACGCGACCACGTGAGCTCCTTGTCCCTCTCGCCGCTCTCCACCGCCCAGATAAACGCTCGACCGTCCTTCGCGATGGTCGCCAACTTGGTACTGTCCCTGCTGAAGTCCATGTCGTCGATCTCTTTCGCGTGCGCCTCTATGTCCTGGCACTTCGTCATCTGGGGAAATCGCCAGAGCCGCACGTGGCCGTCCGTACCACCGGTCGCCATGTACTTGCCGTTCGGACTCACTCGCACTATTCGCTGAAGAGGCTCCGGCTCCCTGCGATACACAGAATTTTTATTCGTTCCCTCCAGGGTTCGCATGGATACACGAGGTTTTAAAAAATAAGGTGACTTTTCAAATTTCGCGGGCTACGTACATTCGATTTTCGATTTGTTTTTTTTATGTTGGTCCACATGTCCCCAATGTGTGTTGACATTATCAGCCATGCATATTTAGTTTGTTTTTGACAGATATAAACAGGAGGTTCAGCGGCAATGCAAAGGCGCTGAAAAAAGCGTCCCCAAAAATGTGTCGAAGTGATGGCGCTAGGGTGCAGCGGCACCTACATATATAGTAATATAGTGACGAGGTGAAAGTGATCGGATGAGTTTCTAACCTCACGAAGGATCGATCGTGACATCAAACGTCGAAATATCCGCCGATTCATAATTTCCTCATGACGGTTCGAAAAAAAAAAACTGAAAAACGAGAAAAGATCTCAAACTCACACGCAAAATGGCGGCGATAGAGCCCATCTAGAAAAACGTGTTTTTTTACAAATAGCTTCACACGAGAACGGTTTTCACGTAAAGTATCAGACCTGAAACAAAACCGGTGCGTTGGTCTAGTGGTAGCGTGCTGGCCAGCGGACCGGGAGATCGCGGGTTCGAATCCCAGTCGCGTACTTTCGTCGTGAAATGTTTATATTCGACATTTTTCGGCGAAAGACGACTAGTTCCGTGACTGGGAAGCCGAACTCCGTGACCGGCTGTATCGGTATAGGGTTTTCCACAGTTTCCCTATACCCATGGCAAGTATGTCATAGTGAATACGATACAGAGGGGGAAGTCGGCTGCGGCCGCAAGGTGGGGGAGGAGGTAAGGGGAAAGTTGTGGAATGGGAAAGGGGGGGCTATATGTGGAATGGAATGGGAGAGGGGGGAGGTAAGAACGAAGTTGAGGCGGGGTTTGGGCTCGTGAAAAAGGAAAAGATCCTGTACGACTGGAACGAACCAATAAAAAAAAATACTAAAATCCTAAAAATACTATAAGACCTGAAACAAAAACCCAAAAAATGATAATGTATATATTATCAGCTATGGGGCTACCTAGGAATTTGCTTTCAAATTTTGAAAAAATAGCGCACTTTTAAGGAAATAAATCGATGTTGTGCCAAAAAAAAGCAGTAAATTGTTTATAAAAAAAAAAGTTTACATTTAATCAAAAAACGGCTACGTACTCCCATAGAGAATGTAATTGTGAAGCTGCTATCAACATTTCAAATCGTTGCATGCAAAGGTGTTCGAGTAATCCGTCTTCAGAGATTGAAAAAAGTGGTTTCGTGAGAAACGCGTTTAAAGTTGTACGAGCAACGCAGCGCGCGCTCCGAGGCGCTGCGGCAAAATCGATAATACAACCGTTAAAAAAAAATTCGCTACAGGACCAATTGCATATTGTTTTTATGACAGCAAAGTATTTTTAGGCAAGAAAACGTCTTTCCAAAATCCTAAAGTGGTGTTATGCCTTAACACGAATGAGGGTTAGGTACATCATCTGTGATCTGGCTCAGATCGCACCTATGTTTAACGTATATCTATATACATATAGGTGCCGGAGCACCCCAGCGCCATCCTTTCTCGTTCTCGTTTTCGGGACGAGTTGAAAGGGACCTCGCTGAACCTCCTGGTATCTAGGCTCCATGGATATAGAGGTTAGACGTGTTTTGGTGTGCTTGGCGATTTTTGCTATCGATATGTGGCAAAACGATTCATGGCTTTTGCATCACGATAATGCACCTGATCACACATTGTTGCTTGTTCGTGATTTTTTGGCCAATAACAACACCGTAATCATGCCTCAGCCACCGTATTCGCCGGACTTGGCCCCCTGTGACCTTTTTCTGTTCTCAAAACTGAAAAGACCCATGAAAGGACGGAGATTTGCCACGATTGAGGAGATAACGACCGCATCGCTGGGAGAGCTCAAGGCCATGCCAAAAAGCGCATATCGGAAGTGTTTTGAGGATTGGAAAAAGCACTGGCACAAGTGTATCATATCTGAGGAGGCTACTTTCACGGGGACAAAATAGATATTGATGAATAAATAAATATTTTTCGACAAAAATTAAAAGTCACCTTATTTTTTCAACAATCATCGTATATCAAGTGATATATATATATATTCGATATATGTCCATTGATATTGATGTTGGATACATATTGACATTCATCCTGAAATTCAATAAAAATGAGCATTTTGTTATCATAATAACTTTATCTTCATGCAAGTGTGCATGGCATGGGGCCGAAGTTTTCATTGTTGGAATACAACGAAAATTCTTCTCAATCTCTAATATTCATTATTATCCAAAATCATATGTTTGTGTCCAAATCAAATCGCTAAAGGAACATCCGAAAAATTGTTCACGTGATTTTCGTAGCTCGAAGCCGCAATAGGAAGTTTGTAAAATTAAAATAAAATCCTTTTTGTTGCATTCCAACAATGCGTCAACATTGTATACATGGCGCTGCACTGACGCGACTTTGAAATACGAAACTATGATGAGTCATCTATGGATTTGCCCTTGGTATTTTCTATCAGGGGGCGCAAAATTTTTTTCGACCAGCTCTGTTTCTTCCATTGTTATCAATGTTCTCATTTGTAGAAAAACAACGGTTTTAGACATCTTTACTTAAAAGATGTTGGTGGCGCTATGTAATACGATAATAATGTGATGTTAAATTGACACTTGCTTGGTATCCGATGTGTGCGTGCACGTAACGATTATAAGGTTTTGATTTCTCATCTGACCACGCAATCAGTATCAGACTCAAAGTTCGATATTTGAGATTCGTTGCTGTCTCTGTTAATTTTTTTAAAGAGATATTTACTTCGCAATATTGAAGATATTAGAGCTTATAAATGAGGAAGTTCAATGGAAACTTTTTTTCTAATCGTTGATTTATTCGGTAAAAAGATAAACGTACCTAATCATTTTTTAATTCGCAACACTTGATTCTTAAAACGTGTAAGACTGTATCGTAACAAAATATGTAAGTAAATAAATATTAAAACAATCAGCTCTAAATAAATATCACTAAAAGGAAAAAAAAAGTAAATAAATATCAAAACAACCAGCAGCTCTAAAAAAACAGCAAAAAAAAAGAGGCTATTGTTTCAAAATATAAAGGATATCGAAGATGCAAAAAAAATCGATGTCGGATCACGTTCTTACATTGTTATGTAAATTTTGCACTTGTAGCGACTAAATTGAAAGCGTCTAACTGCATATGAATAATTACCCAAAATCCGTCTGTATACTGTCCGCCGGCTTGACGACCAGCTGCAATTTTTTCCTCTTTACATTCGAATTGCTATCCTTGATCTCGTCTATCCTATCGTTGACACGATCGCGCGCTTGGTCGTTCTGCTCCCTCTCGCTCTTTCTTCTCCGCCTGACGGACGATTCCTTGCCGTCGAGGCCCGCGCTCGGGTTGTCGCGTCTCGAAATATCTCCATTCTCGACGCTCACCACCCTCGTCGAGACGTCGTACAGCTGGCAGTGACTCTCCTGGCCCGCCACCAGCCAGGTCCTCTTGCCGTTCGTGTGCGACGCGCAATTCATCACTACGCTGGGACCCGTCTCGTGCCTCGTCACCTCCTCCGCTACAAAGTGCGAACCGTTGTGGGAGAGCTCGAAAATTTCCTGTTTTTGAAATAAAACCCAATACGTCAAATTTTTTTTTTCATCCTAACGAATCTACGGTTTATCCGAAGCACGGAATGATTTTCGAAAATTTTTGGAAATTTCCAAAATCGCGTTTTTGGAAAATATTTCTTCGTTTTTTTTTTCGGAAAAAAAAAAATGAACAAAATTGTTTTTACTTACGAAACCATTAGCGACCCCGGTTTTGGACGAGCCACCGCCACCCCCGACGAGGATGTGCCTGCTCGTCAACATTTGAAGGGTGTACAAGGGAAAATTCACCCTGGCGAGTAGACAGCCGTTCTTACGTCTCGGAGGCATTTTATATCCTAGGCTCTTTCAGCTTTTTCCTTCGTTTACGCCGTATTGTCATGAATTTTCAACGTGGGAAACGACACGAGCGAGACGTTGACGAACTCACGACGAGTGTGCGAGCAGTCGCGGGGTGGGGCAGGGGAAACGCGGCGTGTGCGCGAAACGAAGTATATAATCTTTTTCGCTGACGAAAACGTGATGTTTTTTTCGAAAATACATTTGTCCCACTGTCAGTCTGTGCGCGCGAGTGCGTGGGGGCAAGTTCCACGTTTCACGTTGGCGCTTCGCAGCTCGTGCAGGGGGAAAATAAGCTACTGAAGGGCCCCACCTTACCGGCGAAGCGACCGACGGTAACTTATCGACGGTTTCTCTTTACCGGCCGAGCGCGCTTATCGACATATTCCAGATAACCTCGTACCGCAGATGTACCGCTCACGTGGAGTACCCCGTACCGGTACTGTGGCCATCACTGTGTGAGTACGGTACTAATACGTTACCGGTACACCGTACGGTACGTAGTACCGCAAATGTACCACCGAGGTACCGATACGGCGTATCTCCATCGTACTAGTACTGTACGACTACGGTACCACCACGGTCGCAGTGCAATACGTTTATTGTACCCATATACTTGACGGTACCTGCGCAGTACGTGGACTGTACCCATAGAGTGATATTTATTAGCATATATTGTACTTGTACAGTGCCTCCACGGTACCAGTACAATAGGTCGACTGTACCCATATAGTGACATTTATTAAGACGGAATGATACCTCATCGCGGTCGGTATGGTAGAACAATTATAGATACCCAACATAATCTCTGAAACGGTTCTTCAGATCCCGTCAAAACTTTGCCAAATGACGTCAAATAGATAGACGAACGAGGGCTGTCTGCCCCTCAAACTTTCTGAATTTGAGAGAAAAAAAACGTAGATCAGCTGATGATAAGCCAATCTACGTTTTTTTTTCTCAAATTCAGAAAATTTGAGGGGCAGATAGCTGTTCGTATATCTATTTGACGTCGTTTGGCAAAGTTTTGACGGGATCTGAAGAGCCGTTTCAGAGATTCGTGAGAATCTATAATCGTTCTACCATACCGACCGCGATAAGGTACAATTCCCTCTTAACACAACTATAAGTGTCTATCTAATCATGCCGTTTTGGTAGGGTGTTTTTTTATCTAGTATCCCTGAAATAACTATTAACTACTGTGAAAGACTTTACAATATCGATATAGTTAATTCAGTTGATATTTTTACAATAGTTAGTAGTTTTTTCCGGGATAATAGATAGTCGAGTACACCACCAAAGTTGCATGCTTAGATACATTTTTCGATTATAGTTGTGTTAACGATATTATGATTACGGTGCCAATAACACTATACAGAATTTTACTATCCTCTTTTTTGACGTGGGCGTCTTTTATACATACCATATACTTTGCTCTCAGTGCAGCATTAGTATTTGTGTGCTGATTTTGTGATACAGCTGAATTAACCATATCGATATTGTAAAGTCAGTCTTACCAATGGCAGAAACGGCCCCCATTGTCAAGTCTATCTGTTATTTTTTCTTGAAGAATATTGCAACATATTAATGTTTAATTGCAAAAATGATAATTATTGATATCATTTCCTGGCCTAGAAATATTTTCAACCAATATTATGCGTATGCGTAAATATTATTTTACATTAGAAAATACGAAAAACATTTTTTTACCGACAATGAGAGGTCGTCAGCAGCCTGTAGTTGATGGTTGCTGAACGAATTTTTGAAATTTGTTACAGCGATAAAAAAAACTATTCATCCGATTCATTTCGAAAGGTTTGTATACACGTAATTGTAAACCCTCGTCGATAAACCTCCATCTTTAATAAAAATTTAATTAAACGATCATTTTTTGCATAAAAAGCGCGAAAATTTTCGGTTAAAATTCGATATCTTTTTCTGAGTACCGCCATTATTACAATATTCAAGTTTTTCATCTTTTTCTTGTTTTATCGACAGCATACTTTCATATAGAATGTGATGGTTTTCGAATTTTTTGCTTCAAATTTAAAAAACAACTACAACTGCAGCAGTTTCATATCGCGGGGAAAATTCGTTCAGCAACAATTGGCTGCAGCCTGCCGATGAATACTTACTTTCGATTAAAAGAAAATGTTTTTCGTGTCTTCTAATGATCAATAAAATACCCTACAAATTTCAAAAAGATTAGTCCAGTAGTGGCGTTGAAAAAAAATCCCAAAATTTTTGGTCATTTTCGACATGTATTTACCCCTTAAGTGAGCAAATTTACGTGCGTACTCATTGCATACAACAGTGAATGCAGAGATGGGAGACATCTCTCATTCTCTGCACCCAATAATAAAAAACTCTGCAATAACCTCAATGTCTTTCACAGATATACGGTACAAACAGCGACGTGAGTAGCTCTAAAAAGTCCGTTTTAATAACGGAAGCACAACAAAATGTCAAACTACCGAAAAATTGTAATTTTCTATGTTAAAATATCAATTTTCATAAAATATGTATAATAATTCCCTTCGGGGTCGCAACGTGAGTTTGAAATGATTGGAACGTGCTATGGTGGCGCCATCTGCCCCGAGCTTTGCGTTGTCTTTCCCATTCAGTAGGCCATATGGGCCAATGAGCTCCAGCCTTTGTCCTAATATTTACCCTTTCCAACAGAAAAAAAAGTAATAAAAAAGCGCGGCGGCCGGTTGCGCCGCAGGGGCGGGGGGTGGCTTTTGACGAACGCTGGAAAAGCGCGAGAGGCCGCTCCAGAGAGGCGAAACATGGCGAATGTTTTGTTTGTGTGCAAAGATGGTTATGCCGTTCGGTAATGTTTCGCGAAAACATCGTGTATCGTGAGCCGAGAAGGAGGAAAAAAAAGTCCTAGGCATCGTCGTCTCGGTCGCCCGACGAGTGCGAAAGCACGAAACGAAAAACGGCAGCGCGAAACTTCAAAAGAGTCATCGAAACGAACGAAAAACGAGATCGCCAGGTCAAACAATCCCAGAGGCAGTCAACAAACCGAAACGCGGTCTCGAGAGCAAAGGAAAATAATGAACGCGACGAGCCTCTACGTGTCGACCTGTCGGCTGGTGTTGCAGGCCGACGTAGACGATCCAAACTCCTGGACGGATCTCTACCGCCTGGTACCGTATCTTCGACAGAGTCTCAGCTGCACCGTCTGCTCGAATCTACTCATCGAGCCGCACACACCCACCGAGACCAATTGCCAGCATCACGTGTGTCGCGCCTGCCGCGGCGGCAGAAAAAAGCTCAAACCTGCCTGCGGCTGGTGCAAGGATTACGAAAAGTACGTCGAGAACGTACAGTTGCGTATATTGCTACAGTGCTACAAAAAGTTGTGCGAATATCTCACCAGTACCGGCATATACAGAAACTTGATAATCTCCGTCGCGGACGCGGCCAGCAACGGAGCCGCAGCCGCGATGGGCGCTACCAGCCTCATGGAACTGGTCCAGGAAGGCGCCGGCTTCAAGGACGAATTCAAGTGCAACGCGGGCCTTTCCAAATCAGCTTACAGCATTCTACCTTGCGTCTATACCAGCACCACCTCCACGCAAACTCAGGCCAATAGCGTACAGACCGTCGACAATATGCCTCAAAACGCGCCCGGTAGCCATGCCATCGTTTTTTTATTTTTTTCTATACACCCCACCGCCGTTCTTTCTTGCCATTTTTTGCATTCCTCGCCACCCACGGCGCACAAGACGATCTTCCGGTGTAATTCGATGCACGCGCTGTACGGACGCTTGGACGCGAATTCGAGCCACTTTATTTCCCATCGAGCAGATTTTTGAGTGGCAAACACATTTAGCGGCGGAGAAAATCGTTTTTGGCGAATCGACGCTACTGCAAACTGCTTCAAGATCCTTATTAGAGACCTACAACCTAAATCTTCCAAAAATGATTTTGGATAGCAACAAAAGTGTAGAAAAACGAAAATATAAGAGAATTCTCATTGCATTCCAACGATGTAAACTATAGTACCACTTTTGAAGTTGATAAAAAGAATGTAGTTCCATTTGGAAGAGTTTTCTTAGGAGTGTTTTGTATTTGAAATTGAATTGTCTTCATTCTGCTGAACTGAAAATGGAACTTTTATGTTTTTCCATGGTACTGGAGTTTTTGTGGCACGTACGATTCGTCAAAGAAATACACTATATTTTTTGTACACAAGACATTGTGTACACCGTTTCGAAAAAGATAGTTTCGAGGAAAACGCGTTCAACGCTCCGATAGCGGTCCTATCGATGTAGTGATTAGTTTACCTTCAAACTGCGATTTTTACACCATATGTTGGATCTTCCTCACCAATTTGAGTTACCTCAAACGTATATCGATTTAAAAAATTCATTTAACAATTCGACCTTTCGTGAGATTCGCCAAAGGAATTTTCGTGAATTTTTTCTGGCTAAACGTGTGCAGTTTTTTGTTAAATAAAAATATTCCATCAAAGAGAATGATTTTAACAATCTTTAAAAATATTTGTATTGAAAAATATTTATAAATACAGTAGATAGAACGGTTTCTGCAGAGCACTGTTTGGAAAATGTGCTGACAAATCATTCAAAATAAAAAGAATCAAACGTATATAGTTTTTGCACCAAATTATCCAGTCCATATTTTCTTAAATCCTTTGTCAAAACAAAGGATTTAATAAAATATTGATAATTGAATGGACGCCTGCAGTCCAAAGTAAAAGTGTCGATTTTCCCGTGAAGAAAAACGCTCCATTCGTGTTGGTAAAAGAACAAACTATGCATTGGAATAAAATATTCCTTCTTCCAAGCACTGCACTTTTTGATACGTAAAAGAATCTTGTGAAATTTGAAGTTAATCGGTGCTGTGATTGTTGAGATATCGTGGTGACCGATTTCGAAAAAGTCAATTTGAGAAAAACGCGTTTAAAGTGCGCCGGTTCGCGATACCTATCTACAAGACCCCATAACTCTTTTAGAGAATATAATAGAAATGTTATGTTTTTTTAATTCGTGGAAGACAGAAAATCGATATTTTCGAAAATTTCAATTCAATAAAATGGGCTCACAATGGGACTAGCGTTAAAATTCATATAATTCATCATATTATTGTAGAGAATATGTATAATAGAATAATGTATCTCTACGCTCAAACTCGATAGCTCAGCAATTGATAAATAATTTCTCGAATCTGGTTGATTATTAAAATCGAAAGGTTGCGGCTACGAAACGCTTTTTCACAGATTTTTTTACAGGTTGATATATTTATTTTTACGCACATTATGACCGTATGAAAAACGCATTCGAAAACTAACAAAGAAACCGTAAAGTGAATAAATAAATTCAACGTCCATAGTTGCCCGTACTTTCTCTCGCTTTTTACACGCTATATCCCCAGGACAATGTTTTTTTGCTCCCTTGCGAGCTAGTCACTCCAATTCAATTAATTCCTCGCGTTCGTATTATTTTCTCGTGTACATCCATCGATTCGCGAATAATCGCCAAGCTCAAGCTTCGATTTTGTACAATTTTTCGTTGTTTTCGTTCCTCGTATATTTATCAATACCGTTATCAACAGATTCTCCGGCGATCAGGACGGTGTCGAACGGCTCGTCGATATATTCGGTGATGTACGCCGGTTCGGGTAACAAAATAACGATCAAGAGAAAAGCGGCAACGACGGTGGAGGAGGGCGAGTTGGTGCATCATCACAATCACCATCATCATCACCACGGGGAGGTGGATGTCACGGGGACGAGGGGCTC
Organism: Ophion costatus; assembly: GCA_951751655.1. Lineage (NCBI taxonomy): Eukaryota > Metazoa > Arthropoda > Insecta > Hymenoptera > Ichneumonidae > Ophion > Ophion costatus. The sequence continues at coordinate 14,411,344 of OX632368.1, read as the reverse complement.
CGTCGGAGGGGTAAAATGCATTCCGTCTTCCCACCTTACATATGGGACTACTTCTCAGAAAAAATCTTCAAAAGGCAGCAAAGTAAATGACGAATGCGATTATCAGATCTCGTTTAGTTTCATTCGTTTGTTCTTGTAACGAGAGAATGTCCCATTGGGAACGTACGGAATTAACAAAATGCCGTTCTAATTAATACGATTAACGCTTACTACCGAGTCACTCGAGGAGAAGGACGAGCGGAAAAAGTATCGAACTTCCGATCGCTCGAGTCCAGTGGAAAATTCACGGGACCGGAAGTTAATCGGCTATTATTTTCTTCCGGACTGAAAATTACATACTTTTTCGGGCTATCGTATCGTGACCCAGTATTCTCGAGATCTCTCCTCTTCCTCCCGAGCTAACAACACTAATCAACGTTCACGAGTGGAATTCAGTCCCATAGTGCAGATCGACGGGGATATTTCGCACGCGACCTCATCGACGCCATTGAATAACAAAGATTGGCACTCAAACGTACAATCTCCCGATTTTTGTTCGACCGGTCAAAAATGAAACACGATCGCCACGTCGGTCTGTACGAATAGCACCTAACGCGCCTTACTGCTCGAGCAGGCCGAGAAAAAAAAGAGCCAAATCTCAATGGGGGACAAAAAATGTTGACAGGCGTCCGGGAGTTTCAAGAAGCCGCGATCGAGCTCGACGAGGAGCAAGAGAAAGGGTTGCAGATGCGGGAACGCGACCGCGATACCGGGCAAACTCACCTGTTGCGGCCAACGATGCCCGTGCTACGTTGAGAGCAAGCCGTGCATCGAGTGCCGATGTCGGGGCTGCAGGAATCCTCACACGGCCGATGGATTGAAGGTATTTCGTTCACGAATCAACCGATTCGTATTTTTTTTTGTCTATTACTAATATTTACATTTTATTTTACTTCCTCAACATTATGTGTTAAGGGGAGTACCTTTAAAGGAGGAAAAAGTTGCTGATTTTCACCATTTTCTTTCAAGCAAAGTTTTTTTCGGTATCTCGGAGACTTGGGGAATGTTTAGTTACTGCTTTTGGCTGTGGAGCGGTATTTTTTATTGTTATTTATTAATCTTTAAAAATGACGGAGCTAGAACACGGTGTTCTAAACGGGTTCCGGAAGACGTCAGAGGGCGTGACACACAGCGTCGGTGGGACCCAATGTCCTTCCGTATGGACTATGCCCAAAGTTTTAAGACGTTTTCCTACCGTTGATAAGTCAACTCCCAATTATGTAGACAATTCTTGAAGTGTTTGAGATGAGTCTTCATTGAGCAATGCCTCCAACTCATTATCTTCAAATTCTTCCGGCTGGCCAGGTCGCTCCTTGTCATCCGAGTCGAAATCACCAGCTTCAAAACGTGCAAACCACTTCCGACACGTTTGCTCAGCTAGAGCATGTTCACTATACACTTCCACTTAAATACGATGAGATTCAGCAGCTCTTTAGTTCATATTAAAGTAATATGAACCATATTAAACTCATATCAAAGTAATATAAACTCCATGTGACACGGTAATCAGCCGGACACCTATTTTAATAGGTTGCCGGCTGATTTGTTTTTTTTTTTTTTGTCTTTTTAGTCCGTCTTTATGGTGGATATGTCAATATTATTATTACGAAGATTACGACCGAGTCGTTGACAATCTAATTATTCAGTTTTTATTTGTTCAAGTGCAATAAATTCATCATTTACCGCAACGTGTGGCACACTGTAATCGATATTACGAAAGATCAACATAAGTAAACATCAGAGCAGCTGTGGGTAAAATAAATGAATTCTTTTTTGACCCCGTGGAAGTGATCGTACCTCCTTAAAAATAAAATCATGTAAATCAGCAACTTTTTCCTCGCCTAAAGGTAACTCCGCAGCAACCAAATAAAACGTATATATGTAATTTAAGGGGAAAAAAATGTTTTTCAGATCCGCCCTCACATACCGGAGCTCCACAATTTGCAGCTCCAGCTCTCAGCGCCCCTCGACTGTGATAGCTTGGCGACCGATCCGTTGGCGACGGTACAACAATGCCTGTCGACCTCGCCGACGACGATACAAGTTTTGAACGTTTACTCGACGCCGCGGCTCGACATCGACAACGTGCCGCAAAATTTGCCGGCGGCGTTGTTGGTTGGTGAGGACGCGATCGTCAGTACGGAGAGCGAGGCCGAGGACAGCGACGTGCAGATCGACGTTTGACAACGGGTCTAAGGATGCTCCGGGCACGAGCCTCGAGCGTCTCGCGCTTCTTCCTCTTTCTTTCCCCTTCGTCGCGTCTTCTTTGACGTTTCGCTCAAAGTCGTCGCAACCGGGGGAAAAACGAATAGAAAGAAAAATATCGGCGAATATCGAGGGGAACAAAGGACGAGTGGAAAAGATCGTCGACGACGTTGAAATATTTTCGTCCCTCGTGGAGCTGACTCGGATCGACTTTCAATCGTTCGCCGCTAGAGGGCGGACGGATCGGACGACGTTCATCTCGTTTCGAGCCTTTGACGACAGTTATTCTTTATTTCGAGTTCGAGTCAGAAACGTATCGACGCGCCCTCGAGCTTCGAAGCTTCGTCAGGCTCGCCAGCCTTCGAAGGCCAACGTGACGATGATGGCATTTCGTTCCGACCAATAGATTCTCCATCGTGTCGCCGCCGAACATTTTTTTAAATCTTATCACAAATACGAACAAATTCGTTGTACAGGAAGGGAATAATACGAACAGAAGAAGAAAAAAACATGGCATAGCGAGGAAATCGTTATCGAGCGTGAAACTTTGTTGGAAGTTGGAGAAACAAATGAACAGATACGATACGCGGCGAGAATGAGTGGGAAACTTTTTTTTCAGATGTAAAGTTGTAATACGTAACTGTAGATAAATAAGCCCCCCTCGATCGTACTAATGTGAAAATAGTGAGAGATAAGAAAATCGAACGACCAATTGGCGAATTTTTTTGTTTGGTTGTGACGCACGTACCGAGAATTCTAGATAGTTTGTAACAAGCTCTTCTCTGCTGCTCTCTCTGCTCGATTCGTTGCGAGCGTTTTAGACAATTGTAAATATATTATAATAATTGAATCGAGAGAGAGGGAGAGAAAGGGGGAAGGAAATAAATAAATAAGTGTTCAATTTCAATCCTTCGTCGCTCAGACATCCTGCAATCCGTCGGAGACTTCGATCTTATTTTTGAAGGCTTGTGGTGACATCTTGAGGCCTGACCCCCCCCCCCCCCCCCCCCTACTCCGTTACGTAACGAGTGCTTTGTCGTTAATAGTTTTTTTTTCAAAGAAATAACTAATTATGAAAGGATCGGGTTTATACCCCTTTTGTGAAGTATATATTCATCTAGTTTTCTACCAATTTTTATGTTTTTCATTAATTAACCCTGATTTGGCGACGAAAAAAATATGCTCTTCATTGTCGCATCGATATCTTTATGAAAGGTTATCTGTAAATAAAAAGTCAACATTTTATCGATATTTATGCAAATGTAGCTGAACATGCAGAAATTCTGCTATTTCTGGCAGCTCTAAAATCGTGACGTAACGCAAACCTCGATCTGACCCCCCCCCCCTTCACGTACGTAGAACGTAACGCCAGACCGACCTCCCAATTGCGTTACGTCATTTATGGACGCCCCCTAACGATCTAAAGATGGACTCATCCACGAGAACGTCACAGAACTTTCTCATACCAGAAGCATGTTCGGTGGGTATACTCTTGTTTGCTTATCAACCTGAGTGGTTGCCACGCAAAATGGGAAAATAAAATAAACTTGAACAAAAACCGTCATCTAAGTACGTACACGAAAAAGTACAAAATAATTGAATAGACTACCACAATTACTTAACGACTAATTATTTTACTTACTTTACTTAATAAGTAATTAGTTCAATGATTACTTAATAATTAAAATGATTCGCTTTCAAAGCCGGCGCCAAGTCAAACAAAAAGATGAGAAATCAATTTCAAACCCATTTTACGTTAGTTTTACTTTGGAATGGAATAGATTTAGAGAATATTGAGTACATCCAAGCTGCAACCCAATTCTTAAGGTTTTTGCTAAATCATTTTGGAAGGGCAGTGGGAGAAACGAAGTTCTTGTGCTGATACATTGGGTGACGTCACCAGTGCCAGCTGATCGTAGCAAAATATTAATGATGTGTAGGATTGAATATCGCGAAAATGTTCAAATGTAAGGTAAATAATCGTAATTATTTACATATATGGTAGTTTCAAAGAGTTAGGATTATCAAAAAAATAATTTTCCATGTTTAAATCCTCTTAAAATAAACACGAGCAACGTCGCACGGTTCTCTCGTAATTCAAGGCTGTTAGGTTGACAGTCGTGGTTGTCACAGCCCACAGCCGTAACACAGCTGTTAGTCGCGTTTTGTGCCAGTCGGCGTTTACGGAGGTTATGTCAGAGCAAGAGAAGGCAACAAGTGGTTGAGAAAAGAAGATTAGTACGCCGCATAGTCTCGCATGGAAAAGACGTTTTGTCCCAGTGAATTTACTAAAAAGGTAAGTACGATTAATGCCTACAAGCATTTCACCGAAGCTAGAAAAAAGGGAAACATCAAAATAAATAAATGAATAAGTTCCGTTCTCTTGCATTTGACTTTAACGTACTTAAAATTGGCACGCTAAGTCTTCTTATTTATTCAAACTCGCATTCTTTTTTCTGCAGCTACATATGCATTAAAGAAGAATAAAAACCAGTGCACGGGAATTGAACCGAAGATAAACTTTTCATCCAGTGATCAATCCATTCGGCTATAAAGTATTATATACATAAGAGGACAAAATTGTTTTATCCTTATTGAACTCGCTTGGATTTCGATTGTAGGGTTGATGGACCATTCGCCAGTTAATTACTGAATAGATTCTTCTGATTTGAACTCGTCAGTTTATGAGTTTATGTATTTCTATTTGTAAAGGAATATCATTCGTTTTTTAATAATTTGAGGAACAATTGGATCTTCGGGTTGGGCTATAACAAGAATGCGTGGCAATTGTCAGTGTCGAACAGACATCCCTCGATTACAGCGACTCTAGCGGACAGCTTCGCAAGGAGAACCATACCCCACCACTAGGGTTGCAAGACCAGTGCCGGGATTCTCTAACGTTTTAGCGACGGTTTTCGTTATCGTTAGCTAGCGGCAGCCAATGGGAGGCACCCCTTCTTGTGTTATTCTCCATGCGATTGGCTGTCGCTAGCGAACGATAACGAAAACTGTCGCTAAAACGTTAGAGAATCCCGGCACTGTATGTAAGATCGTAGTGAAAACTGTAGCTGCAGGAGGCCAATGGCCTGGGGCAAAAGCGCGAACATCTGATTGTCCGAGGTGTGGTTCCAGGATTCACAGAAATAACAAGTGCCCCGTGCTCCTCTCCAAATGTCGCAAAGACGCCACAGGGACAAAGTCAGCAGAGAACATATATTTACATGGAACAGCGGCCTTATGGGCGCGCTCAGCGCGGTTTTTCTGGGGTCCGTTTGGTACTGACCCCAGCCACCCTGGCTGTGGTGTACGCATGTCTGAACGAATACACTGACGTTGGGGGCACAGCGCGCGTTCTCTCGTACCGGGCCCCTTCTCATGCTTAGGGTAATCGGGGTGCGTTACGTAATTTGCGTACGCCCCCTAATAAGATAGGGCAAAAAAATAATGTACAAGCGCCCGACGGGAATGATAAACGGATGATGGAAAAACTGAAATAAGCAATAAAAAAAAGAACGCGTTGCATTTCAGGGATGCCAACTTCATCCTGATAAAAAAATAAATGGAATTGATGTTTGCATCGTTAGAGTGCAGTGAAAATGAATTTTTTTCCCCTTCTCCGAACTTCTTTTGGAGGATTTTCGCTACCAAAGTGGCTAAAATACTCAAACATTGTCTGAGATGCTTATTCGGAGGTCTGCAATTCAAATTTGCAAAAAATATTTCGCATCATGTTAACATAAGGAAGTAAAAATATGAATATGAATTTTCATCGCATTTCAACGATGAATACTTCAAAGGAGCAAAATGTTGCATTCAAATTCGTTGAAATGAAGACTGATTCATCGGATTGTAGAAAATTTGAGTGGTTGCGAAACAAAACTAACCCAAACAAACACAAACACACACACACACACACACACACACACACACACACACATATTAGCATAATTTTAAAAAATAGACGATTTTTCTTCAATTTCCCCTATTCAGTCGTTGCAGCAAGATGAGATAAAACGCTTGTTAAAATATGAGCCCTTGGTAATAAAATTCAGAGGTTCCTTGTGGCGATTTTCTATTTTTTCCATCCTAATAACGTGGAGAAAAAGTGTGATAACTAATGATAAATCTCCTCTTGCAAAAGTTATCCAAGGGCAAAGTTAAATTTATCGTAAATTTCAGGATTTTTCCATTTTTCTAGCGAAACTATCAGACTTACCACAAAATGGGACTTTTTCGTAGATCATTTCATTTTCCATAAGATCATGACATTAAATAATATAAAATTTCAATAGTTTAATCGTTGACGGCATTGAAAAATAATTTTTTGGAGAAAAGGTTGCGATTTCCGTGAAATGAATTGTTTTATTAACCAAAAAAAGAAATAAAAGGGTGGCAATTTTGACAAAGTTACTTTATGCTGTTGAGATGTAGAATGCGAAGTAGTAATTTATGCTACACGTGCGGGAAACAACGAACTCCATGGCGCGTGAAGTTGCCGCATGAGCCGACGGCTTATATGGCCACTGCACACTGCACGCGATGAGCGATATCCAATAGGAGCTCAGGTATTCCGGAAACCCCCTGGGAAAGCGAAGCTCCCATTGGAGCTTCGCTCGTCGCTCGTCGCTCATCGCGCGCAGTGTGCAGAGGCCATTATGGTGCATTTCACACGAGTACGAGTGAGAAATGCACCATAAGTCGAGGCGAATTCGGCAACTTACGCGCGATGTAATTCGTTTTTTTTTCGCACATGTCCCATACATTATTTTTTGCAATGACTGTTTCGAAAGTGGGATTTGAGATTCATTTTCTTTATCCATTTCGGATCAGAAGCAGATCAGATCAGTTCAGATAATTTCCTTGTCAGAAAATACGACTGTGATAAGTTGACGTTTCATATCACATGAATTTCGCTACATTCAAGTTTTTTCAACCGATCCAAAATCGTAGAACAAAAAACTATCAACCGTGAAAAACCCCGCTTTTTCGTGAATCAATGCGGTAAAGTGAGCTATAAATAGATTTTTTAGTTACCAGTGCGGAAAAGTAAGGATCGTTGAGAAATAAGCCACTTTCCGCACGCGAAGTTTGTATGGAAAATGAAAAAATCTGCTCAGAAGATTTACTTGAAACTAAGCATCAATGCTCTTCAGCGAAGTTCTACGTGTTCCTTAACGAAACATTTCAGGAGTACATTTCATTGAAGAAGTATTCAACACAAGTACACGCGAGCGAAGCCGCGTGCAATAGTTAGTATAGAGAGGACGTTTCCAGTAACGGAGAATAAAAAAAAATGTCATGCGGTGATAGCTTATAATTAAAGTAATTCTCGGAAGTGCCTTTTTGATTTTATTTGAGTGAAAATTATAGATAAATTCAGATAAAGAAATTGTAAGAAAATATCTATAAGTCACGTGACACAAAACACCAATCAGAGGGCATGACGTCACACTTGGCAAAAGACGAACGAGTCGACGCACCAGTTATACTGCTTGTACTAGACTGTTACCGAAGGTGGGCAAAGTTAATCCAAAAATTAACTTCGTTAATCGTTATTACGCTACTCATAAAGTTAACTTCGTTAATCGTTGAAGCGTTAGTTTCTTGAAAATTGAACGCAAGTTAGTTATCCTTTAAACTTAACAATTTATATGAAATTGTAGTTAATTCTTATTATTATGTTTTACCCAACACTTACTTTTAAAATGACCAGTCAAATTAGGATTTCATAGTCATACTAATACATAAATCCATTCCTGTAACAGCATTGGTACATAGTACTACAGTAGGTAGATGCAGAGTATAACAGGGCCTAGTAGGATCGGCTAGGTAAGGAAGGTAAATAAAAAAAAACTAAATAGAGATGGTAAAGAAGAGGTAGGATCTGACCGCACTGGCCGAATTTAGTTTCGGAATCTCACTTGCACTTGCGCTGCACACTTCGTTTGTTCGCCGCCTGCCACATGAGCGTGGCGCGCATCGCGAAAACGACGTAACGGACTTAAATTAACGGAAGTAAAACTTAACGGAAGTTGATAAGACCGTTAATAGTTTTTGAATTTAACTTAAAAGTTAAATCGTTAAGCCATAAGTCAACTTCGTTAATTAACGATTAACGGATTAACGTTTTTCTGTCCAGCTTTGGCTGTTATCACTATTTACCTTGTCGTAAAATACAATTTGTGAGATTTTTCGAATTGTTATAATGGAGATGGCTTCGTAAAGGTGAAGATTTCGAATTTGCCTACGATTGATTGGACAATGGTGGCTAAATTCTTCACGAAAAACAGAGACTTCTGCTCTGCAGTATTCAGAAACCCAAAGACTTCCATGTAAGTACTAGGAGCGCAACTAAGTGTCCGGGTTTTTTTGACCAATAAAAAATCGAAAATTTCAAGACAAATACAAAAAATGGTTCATTCGAAGTATTGTCCCTCCCTGTTAACACATTTTTGCCATCTCTCTGGCAATACGTAAATACCGTGACGATAAAAAGACGCGTCTTTGGACCGAAACCATTCGTCCAACCAATTTTGGACTGCATCGTAATTGGCCAAGTGTAGCCCACCCAAGCCATGCGCCATCGACCGGAACAAGTGATAGTCTGAAGGGGCCAGGTCTGGCGAATACGGCGGGTGCGGTAGCAGATCCCATTTCAGTGTTTTTATGGTGTCCTGGACGATGGAACTGCGATGGCACGGAGCGTTGTCGTGCTGCAATATCACACGTTCGTGTCTCGTGTCCCATTCTGGCCGTTTTTCGAGCAATGCGTGGTTCAAATTGATTAGTTGTTGTCGGTAGCGATGCCCATTGACAGTTTCGCCCGGTTTCAGTAGCTCATAGTACACGATTCCTTTCTGGTCCCACCAAAGGCAGAGCATTGTCTTTTTTCCGAAGCGATTTGGCCGTGCCGTCGATGTTGATGCTTCGCCAAGTGAAAGCCACGATTTTCTGCGTTTGGGATTCTCGAAATATATCCATTTTTCATCGCCAGTAACAATTCGATGCAGGAAACTCTTTCTGTTCTGCCGCAAAAGCAAAATTTCGGAAGTGCCTCTTCGATTTTTCATTTGTCTCTCAGTCAACTCATGCGGCACCCACTTTCCTTCCTTATGAATTTTTTCCATGGCGTGCAAACGTTTCGAAACACATTGCCGAGTCACATTTAATGCCGCGGCAAGTTGATCTTCTGTTTGAGTGTCATCTTCATCCAATAACGCTTGCAGATCGGCGTCCGCAAATGTTTACGGTCTTCCCGAGCGCTCCTTGTCCGCAGTCTCAAAATCGCCACTTCCGAACCGCTTGAACCAATCTTCACACGTTGTTTTTGATGGTGTATGTTCGCCGTAGGGCTCCTCAAGTAACCGACGTGCTTCGGCTGCTGTTTTTTTTTAGGTTGAAGCAGAAAAGCAAGCTTCCTGCAAATGCTGTTTATTTGGCACAAATTTTGACATTTTCGAGGTTATAAAAAAGGTCGTTGTGTTGTGATATTTGTTTATATTACGACTGGGTATTCTTAACAGATGTCCAAGCTATAAAGACACCCATTTTCAGACTTGCATGCCGACTACATGTGTCGCTAGCGCCATTCGTGTATGAAACCCGGGAACTTAGTTACGCACCTAGTATACCCTAAAGAATTGTTATTTGCGCAACAAATAATACGTATAGCATTAATAACATTAAAAACTATAACAATTTGAACAAATTTTTGAGATTATGTTTCGTTTTACAACCCGTTTTGTTTGAGTTAATTGCAGGTCTTCGCGACAGTCACACGGTGATGAATAGAATTTATAATTCATCCTTGAACTTATTAATTCTGAAATATTTGTTATCAAGTTGTTTTAGAGACCCGTATTTCGCAGAGTATGACGTCACGCGCCGTCAAATGACAGGTCTGGGCATTTTGGCGCGTATTTTTAAACGGATGAATTAAAACGCGCTTTTTGAAGAACTTGCTGCATGTAAATACATCAAATGGACATTTAAAGGTATATTATGTATATGCGAACAATTTTAACCACTTTTCCAAAAAAAAAGCAACATCCCTATTGTATAGTAGTGGACTAGCGGTCTGGGAGTATAAATGATACGAAAACAATTCTTATGCGTTTAACAATTATTGTCAAAAGTAAACATGGAAAAGTAGCTTTATATAAATTTGCTTCTTTGTATTTATATTGGTTAATGTAACAATTATTATCACGGAAATAGCAATTTTTCTCCGAAAAATGAATTAGAAATGAGGTTAGCTATAAAATTATTGGATGTTTTCAATTATTCAATGGGCTTATTTTATAGAAAACGAAACGATCTACAAAAAGGTCCCACGACATTTTGTGATGAGTCTGATAGTTTCGGCGGAAAAGTGAAATCTTGAAACTCACTATAAATTCACCTTTGACCTTGAACAACTTTCGACAGAGTAGATTTATGATAAAACTATAAGAGAACATTTTTATAGAGCGTTCAATTGCGAACAAAAGTTTGTTTGGGCATTATTTACGTTTACCAGATGGCGAGTTATAAAATTCAAAAGCAGCAAGCTAACCTTTTTCCGTGTAATTGGCACGGGATATAGAAAATCGCAATGAGGAACCGTTAAATATTAATATCACGGGCTTTTATTTCAACAGACGTCTTATTGCACATTGCCGCAACTACTGAATAGGAGAATTTGAAGAAAAGAAAGTCGTCCATTTTTACAACGTTGCAGTTTGCATCGTTGGAATGCGGCGATCGTTTTTTTTTTTCATTTTTGATTTCTCTAACTTTATGCTTATGCAAAGTCTGCCTTTTTGCACATTGAGGTCGTAAATCTCTAATAAGAACGCGTAAAAACGTTTGCGTGATTTTCACAGCCAAAGGACAATTTGAACGAGAGACATTTTCGTTGCACTCCAACGATGCAAACTTCAACATCCCATTTTTGTCACCCGAATATATATATATTCGCGTGTTTGGCGTTTCGGCGAGAATGGACTTTCGAATTTTCGACCAGGACGCGATCTCGGCGAAAAAAGCTCCGAAGTAATTGTTCAAATTCTCCACTTTTATTTTTCCGCTCACTAGATGACCTTGAACACGGCCATTTCTCGCACTTTCGCCTCTCTCTCGTACACTCGAGGGTCGTTTTTTTTTTTCACGAATGAAAAATCGAACGAATAATGTCAACGGTGAATTCTTCGTATGTTAGAATTTTCGGAGACTGACTCGAGAAAATGGGGATAAAAGAGCGTCAAGCGAGCTGGAAGTTTGAAGGGAGGTATTAGAAATCGATGAGGCTGCTCCCGGTCGAGATACGTCGATATTAATCGCCCGGTAGTGTGCGTGAGTGTGCATGACGTGTGTGTGTGTGTGTATGTGTTAGCAAATATCTTTAAAATTGTTATTACACTCGTATCTTTTTTCCATTGGCAAACGGGCCTTCGTGTCGAAGGCGAACTCGGCGCAATGATCGCAATCCTCGACGAGCGTACGGCCGACGGTTCTCGACTTCCTCATGTCGTTCGCAGGCAGTCCCGAGGCAGTAATCGAAAAAGTGATTGAAAAAATCTGTACAGAGAGAAGAACAATACTTTTTGTCAATGTCGCAGAATTAAATTAACCGATGGGTAGAACGTCATCGGAAAATAATTGGGGGGGGGGGATACTGTCAGACGAGGAAGGGTATGTTTTATTACTACTTTTGGCTGTTACATGGTGCTTTTTAAATTATTAATCTGTAAGGCGGGACATACAGTTAGACGGGAGAAATTAAGCAATTTTGAGGGATCTTTCAAACTAAGACAAAATTATTCTACATTAACCAAACTATAGGTATACTTCAATAGTATGTTTAAGTATACGAAATGATTTTTAAAGTCCAACATTTCATTCTCTACAAGTTTGTTCATGTTCGTTTATGCCCTAAAGTAAAAAATAATCGAGATAATGCAATACCCGCTTTTTCATGTTTAATTCGTAAAATATCGATGGTAGAGAAAAAACTATAATGACCAAAGTTGTAAAGCACTCGATTACTTACAAGTTTAGTCATTACCATTTTTACTTAAAAATTGTAAATCGCCGAGTTATTCAACAAAAACAATTTCCCATTAAAATTAAGACGACGATATTAACTGAACGCAAACTCAGCCCAGAATGAAACTTACACATGTTGTTTTACACTAATAAAAGAAAATTCAGTATAAATTTCAGCAAGATCAACCTAGTCGTTGGGGTATGAAAACTTAAAAAATAAAGATTTTTCTTTTTTTTTAGTATCGTAGTACTTGGAAAATTAACATATTTTTTTTCAAACTAGTTCATAGAAAAACGCATCTTTTTCAAAGGGGACATTTTTTCGTACGACCAGCAGATCACAACGATACGATCATTTGAAATTGTATCACGTGTAAAATTTTATCCCCGAGTTAGCGGACCGATAAAAATCTGAAAAAAATGCCGCGTACTCAAAATATATGATACAAAAAATCACCAACTTTGAGAAAGATTGAAGAAGGTCAGGCTTTCAGGTCGTTCGAAAACACTTGGAACACCTCATACATAGTTCTATGATTTAAAGAAGAAAAACCGTTTTCTTTTCATTGTTGCAAAAAAGGTTCGACCGATACTTGCCATTATTCAAAATGGTCTATACGCGCTGGGATAATGCGTTGGTATTCTCTTGGTGAAGTGCCTGACGAAGTGATCCCATCCGAGGAGGCTCGAGATCGCGACGTTCTTCTCGTCGATTTCTTTGAGCGGCTTTTCCTCGTAGTAGCGACTGAGCAGCTTGAGGTAGCGCCCGTGATGTTTGTTCGCGTGGGCGTGCCACAGGGAGAGAATGATTACCTGGGAGGCAATAATGGGCGAGTTCAATTGCTCGCGATGTTTTGCGAAAGAACGAAAGAAGAAGAAAAAAGCTCAGCCAACTGCGAGTCGGGCCTAGCTCTATAAGGATTCCGTACATATGACAGATTAACTCTTTTTGGAACTAGATATTCAATCAGGTTGTGCTTTCTACACGCTTTTATTCAACTTGACTTTCTGTGAGATGCAAAACGAAAAATCGATATTTCACCCACTTCCCGACACTGTGGGGGGCTCTGAAATTTTGCGAGCATGCACCTAAAAGGTGACAATGCATGATCCTACTTAAAAAAAAAAATTCAACGTTTCATGTGAAATTGGCGATATCTAATCATCCATATAAAATCTCACTGTGACACATGCAAATTCGTAGCCGAGTGTTGTATGTGAAAAGTTTATACGCAGCAATTAGTCGTAAGTTCAATCCCAATTACAGTCTTTGTTATTCTTCACAAGCACTCCATGTCCCTGACGTACGAGCTCGTAAACTAGTAGACTACTAGTAACAGCTAACTAGTAAGATCAATCGAAGACTAAAAAGTAGAAAATCATTTATACGTAAAGAAAATATTTTTTTAAAACGAGCTTTTATTTAATGTACTAAAAAGTAGGATATCTTGTTTTTACTAACAAGTCACTAGTTTTTACTAACTTGTAAGTCACCTATATGTGACTATAAATAAGAAGGGCGCTCAAAACTTGGGCATATAATATTTAATTTACACAAATCCGTTAACATGTCAACTGTCGTTAATTTACTGTAAAACAACCTTAGACTTCTTAAGGGGGTACGACCATTACTACGAATCCAACTTTCGGATTTGAAATTTTCACATGATTTTGACGAATACTTTTTGCGCCAAATGCCAAAATTTGAGGTATTTTGACCGTTTGGTTTTTTCGCAATAAAAGTGCACAGTCGAGCACTTTGAGTTACCGAAGCACGTGGTCTTATGGATACGGTCAACCGGAAGTGCGGTGATCGTGGTTTTTCTGCTCACGTATCCAACTAAACCCGTTGGAAAACTCAAATTCGATAGATCAGATATAATAGATATTGTAAAAAATAAGAAAATCAATCTTCACCTCGTAGTTAAAGCACTACGTTACAAGAAAGTTTCAACTTTCGGTTGAAAATGGTCAGAACGACGAGATAGCAGCCACAGACTTAGCAACGTCCCGAGTAACAGCTGATGCGTTTGGCGAACATTACCCAGCTTTGTTTTGCAAACCAGCAAACAACAATTTATAGAGTTTTATCATTTATCACGTATCAATAATATGTATAATTATATTCTCCATATCGTGTTTATTCCGCTGCGGTAATTCAAGCGTATTTTAATAGGCTCGCATTTTATTACGTTAATAATATTACGAAGATTACTACCGAGTCGTTGACAATCTAATTTTTCAGGTCGATTTGTTCACGTGCAATAAATTCATCATTTACCAGAACATTTGGCACACTATAATCGATAATACGAATAATCAACATAAGTAAACATTAATCAGAGCAGCTGTGGGTCAAATAAATTTAGATTCTTTTTTGAACCCGTGGAAGTGATCGTACTTCCTTAAATAAAAATCATGAAACTGAGTATAAACGTGTGATAATAATTTCTCTAATTATTATTGTGTCAATTGAATACGGTTGGTGAAACTAAATTGATCAAATTCATTGAACATTTGAAACGTTGAGCGCCTCGAGCTTTTATTTATAGTCACATATAGGAGGGATTCTCCGTCGATTCAGCCACTTCTTTCGACCATCTCAGATCTGCCCCATAATTGGTTATATCAAAGTACTACTAAAAGGCATTCTACGTGAATTTTTTCAGATTTTTTAATTCTACATTTTAGAAAATGCCGTTTTTTTCCGAAATGAATATATCTCGGAAACTAGAAGTAACTGAAAAAAATGTCTGTACATAAAAGTTGTAGTTTTGTGTTATCTTTCGAGCGGACGACTTGAAATAATTTTGACGTTCTGGTAACGCTGATTTTCTACCAAAAAAATGGGGAAACTATTTTTTTATTCAAAAACGGCCATTTCTCTGATGCTGAAAAAATTACAGAGTCTTCCAGTATGTCTGACGATATCGCGAAAAAATCGCCAGAGTGACACGGATCGAGGTTCTAGGGTAAAAAAAATGAAACCACACAAATTCATTTTTTTATACCGGACCCTCGCTCCGTGCCACTCTGGCGATTTTTTTGCGATATCATCAGACGTACTGGAAGACTCTGTAATTTTTTCAGCCAAAATGAAGAGGCTGTTTTCGACTAAAAAAATAATTTCCCCCTTTTTTTGGTAAACAATCAGCGTTACCGGAACGTAAAAATCATTTCAAGTCGCCCGCTAGAAAGCTGACACAAAACTACAACTTTTATGTACAGACGTCTTTTTTCAGTTACTCCTAGTTTTCCGAGATATATTTCTCCATTTGGAGAAAAAAAACGGCATTTTCTAAAATGTTGTATTAAAAAATCTGAAAAAATTCACACAGAATGCCTTTTAGTAGTACTTTTACATAACCAATTATGGGGCAGATCTGATGGTAAAAAAAAGTGGCTGAATTGACGGAGAATCCCTCATGAATTGAACAAGTATTTGGTTTTGGGTCAACATTCTACACACAATATGCCAATTTCAGATCTGCAACTCGTTCCGTTTACGAGCCAGAGACCCGCGACATACGGGCGGAAAGACAGCAGAGGTGACGGCAATGGTGTTCCGTTTTGCCGTTTGGGTACGGAGAGAAGAAAAAATACGAAGAAAAAACCGTGTTACCTTCATGTCGGTAGGCTCGGCGTATTTTTGGACGTCGTTCCAAATCTCGCCGCATTGCCTCAAGTAATTCAGCGCCTCGCGTTGTCCCTTTCTCTCGGCGTTGACGTACAGTCTCGCGAGGGCGCAGCCCTTCTTCACGAGGGCCTCGATCAAGCAGCTCTTCTGCTTGTCCATCGTGGCTTTTATTTTCGTCGCGTCCGTACGCTGATCGTTCTTCATTCCGTAAAATGCCAAGAGCTTCTCCTGATCGATTGCGTCGATCACCGCGTCGGCCACGTCGATCATCTGATCGGCGAAGTTAACCGCGCTCTCCGACAAATCGTCGTGCGGCAGATAACGGCGCGCTTCCGGTGAGTCCAGCGACGTCAGCATCGCCGTGTGCACCGGCAAATGGTCCGGATACGCGATCTTCAATTCGTTGTACAAATGCACCGCGTGCTCACCCGGCTCTGAATAACGAGAGAAAACGAGGTTAGACGGCGAGATCGAGGGTCGATACTGTAACGAGCGGAAGAAACGACACGAATGCAAAAAATCCAGGAAGTGGGGGCGAGTTAAGACCACAGCAATTATTCTCCGTGGGCCAATAGGCAGAATGGGAAAATATCAACGAGCCTTTAGTTCAATCGACAAACGGAGAAAAAAAAAACATTCTTGTAGTTTCGAATCGTCATTTTTGCGTTTTTTTTTCCCCGGTGGATTATTGCAAAGTTATTTCATTTAGCAATTTCCAGTGTTTTATTATTTTTCGAATTTATACGCTTTTTTTTCGTCGTATTGTTGCATTATTTTTTGTCCCAAGTTTCCAACCCTTTTTTTCGAATTATTTTTTCCCTTCGTATCAGTGCGGTTGTTTTCAATTGTTTTTTTCTTCCGGCTATTCGTTGCTTTCGAATTTCTAACTCGTCTTCGAAGTGTTGCAGAGATATTTTTTGTTTTGCGATTTCCAGTGAATCATTATTTTTCGAATTTATACGGTTTTTTCCCGTCGAATTGGGGCAGATGTATTTTTTAGTTTAGGGTTCCCAACGTATTATTTCTTTTCGATTTTTCTTACTGCCATATCGGCGCCGATGATTTTTTACTTTACAATTTCCGATTTTCCGCCGCTTTACAGTTTCTGCCTCGTCTTCGATTTATTGCAGATGTATTTTTTTACTTTGCAATTCCCAGTTTAATGTAATTTTTTTTCCTAATTCCTTTTATTTCGTTATTCCTTCGAATTGATGCAGATGTATTTTTTCGTTCCATGTTTCCAACGTATTATTTTTCGAATTGTTTTGTACTTTTTTTCCCGTCATATCATGGCAGCTGTGTTATTCTTTTTGAATTTCCGATTATCCATTGCTTTCCAATTTCCGCCTCGTCTTCGAATTATTGCAGATTAATTTATTATTTTGCGATTTCCAACGGTTTAATATCTTTCGAATTTTTTTTCTTCCCCTTTATATCGTTGCACATGTTTTAAAAAATGTTTAACTTTCGATTATTCGTCGCTTTTCAATGTCTACCTCGTTTTCGAATATTCGCGCGCGTATTTTTCCGCAAGAACACTTGAGGAAGATAAAAAGAACCGGATAGCTTCCGTAGGTTCGCAATTTTTGGGACTCGTCCGATAATGGAAATAAACTGCACAAACGACGACGCACTTATTTCGAACACGTTTTCACTCTGTGTCAGTCACGGTTGTTTTGGTTTTTTTTTTTTAGTTGACGCACGACACGTGTGTGCAAAAAAACGGGGACGAGTAAAACTTACTTATAGACGGCGCTAGAATATCGTAAAAATGTTTCATTAAATTTCGTGGAGGTTATTTTTTTTTTTCGGCTCAGATCTTTGTCTTATTCTCGTTTGGGTTTGTGTTACTCACCGAGTTTGGCGAGCCATGTACACTTAACGTCCCTCAGGGTGTCCCTGTACTCGTCCCACTTGCTTATCTTCTCCTTGTCATTTTTCAACCCGGAATTGGCCTTTTTCCCAGGCTCGCAGAGCACGTACTTGAACGTGTGACAATCGACCTTTTTGCCGATCTCGTCTTTGCAGAAGGTCGCCGCACCTTGAAGATACGTTCCCAGAGTAGCGCCTTTGGAGATTCTTCGAGGGATTTTTTTCACGCGGGCGCAGGAGTGCAGACGAGAGAATAAATGAGAGAGAGAGAGAGAGGGGGGAGAGAGAGAGAAAGACAGAAAACAAAATTAACGAGGCGTAAATAAATTGGCATCGGCACGAAATCGGTACAAGCGAAAATTACGAAGCTGATGCTATTGCGCGAAAGAAAAGAAAAACTAATTGTTATTGTCTAGAAATACGAGACACACTACAGAATCGATCGCGAGATCGTCAAAGAGAGAACTCATTTATTTTTCGGGCCTCGACCGGAAGTCACTTCGATGGTTCAATAACATTGCGTGCGTTTGTTTTTCTCAACAGCGAATCGCGCCGCTGTTCGTAATTCAACCGTCAATTGCAATTATTGACGAAAATAGCCGAGTTTCGTAATTTATGAATTTTAACTATCAATTTTCATACTCAAATTTCGTAATGTAATTGGGCATTTCAATTGTCAATCTGAATATCCAAGATTCGTAATTCGATAAGGAGTTTCCTGTTCAATTCAAAATAGACGATTTTCACCATTTACTGGCCTCGAACGAGGCAAAACTACTTGCAACGAAGGTGTTCAGTACGGACTAGTTTTTCCTGGTGAAAACTAGAATTTATCTTTAGAAACGCAAACAAATCCAAACGTTGACCTCATACGGGAACAGTTTTAACTGATTCGTTTCGATAGTAGGTGCGCAACTAAGTTTCCGGGTTTTTTGACCAATAAAAAAATCGAAAATTTCAAGACAAGTCAATTTGCGCACCTAGTAGAACTAGTTTTTCCTAGTTAAGGCGAGTTTGTTTGAGTTTTCGCCTAGTCAAGACGAATTTTGACTATCATTCATATTCATTAATCAGTAACCTCCAGTTTGTACCTGAAAAAAACTAGTTCAAACAAAAGCTTGCGGTAAGAACTGGTATTTCGTTGTGAAAACTAGAATTTACGTTTAGAAACCCAAAGAGTCATAAACGTTGACCTCATTCAGGAACAGTTTTAATTGTTTCTTTTCGATAGAACTACTTTTTTCCTAGTTAACCCGTTCGTTGGCATTGACGCAAGAGTGCGTCAAATAATTACGTGCCCTGTGTGGCATTGACGCAATAGTGCGTCAACCTTTATTTCCCTGTTTGACTAGCTCTGATTTGAAATCGGAGCCTCACTCGGGGGTCTTTGGGCTCGTGGAATCCGAATTTTAGGCGAAAATTTGGAAATTCAAAACTGCGGCGCCAATATGGCGGACAAAAATCAAAAACTTTACTCGATTTAGATGAAAATTAGTACTCCGGGATTTTTAAGGTAGCTCATTACGAATCTGAACTTTAAATTTGAAAGTTCAAAATGAAGGCATTTTTCATGTGTGAATTCAATAACATGGAGCATGATACAATAAATAGGTGAAAATATATGAAGCTTGAGTACAAGTTTTCAAGATGAAAAAATGTTCCTGCCATTTTGGCCACTTTTTGTGGAATTCTCTCTGCCAACGAAGGGGTTAAGACGAGTTTGTTTGGCCTTGTTTCTACTCGAACGCAATTTTCCACTCGTAATTGACCAAAAGAATGGCCCAGAGAAGTGATTCTCGGAGGATCAAGCCCAAAGAAACTCTCCGAGAAGCTCATCCCAACGATCGAAGCCCAAAAGAAAAACAGAGATACAAACAGTCAGAGAAAGCGAAAGGCAGAGTACAAAAGTCTCTTCGTAACACACGCAAAGCGATTCGAGCAGCGTCAACTCAATTTCACGGATAATGCATTTGGTTTCATTCCCCAAACGAAGTGGTAATGACTCACTTGATTTCTGAGCTGCGTCGCGATACCCAACGTGAGAATAGAAACAAACGAAAAACAATGAAAAAAAACCAACGTAATTCCGTTCGATATAAAGTTCGATAAATAATACTGCGAGCTACGTGAACAAAAAAAAATCCCCGAGCCGCATCTTTACGCCCCCCCCCCCCCCCCCTCCCAGGTGTTTTCTTTTTCGTTCGTTGGTTTTAGAGCAAACGAGGACGATAGGGCGAAAGGTTTGGAGCACTCACTTGTTCTCGGTGGTGATCGGTGCTACGTAAACGGGAATAACGTGGCCAGGCGGCACGGACGCGGTCACCATTTTTTTCCCACCTATGATAGCCTGGCACTGATGCGCGTAAACGTCGAGATTGATAGGCGTGGCGAGTTTTTGGCTCAGCAGAATCGGCATCTCGATCAAACGGTCGAGAAGGTCCTTTTTCTCGTGTCGCACGTGCATCTTCAGCGTGTAGTCGCCTTTTTCCATTTTGTGGGCGCAATACTGAAAACGCGCGAATTTCGTAAGACGACAATCGTATGTTTTTTTTTCGTCTCACTGTGATCAGAGGCAACTTTTTTATTCGATGCACGTCGAAGGCGACTCGAAGGTTAAGGCGGGAAACAAGTTTAGGAGTACGTTTTTTAAAATTGATTTTCATGATTTTTTTTCACAAGGAATGAATGAGCAGAATTTACTCAACCTTTGGGAATATTTCTTACACATTTCCAAACAAATATCTTAATTTTTTTTCAAGCGTTTCTTTCGCACGTGTGGAACATATAACCTGACTTTGTTGTTTGTGTACACTCCGGAGGCCGGAGTTTTCATCGCAAATCAATACGGTTTGAAGATTACTTTAAAAACATGTTTTCCTTCTATGTGAACCTAAATCTGACATAAAAAAATTACAATTTGCATTTTCAAGAGGTGATTGAACAAAGGACTATAATTTTTGCCATAATATTGTACTTTTTTGCTATGAAAAATATACTTTAAAGAATATTGCTCCAAATTTAGGTTCATATAGAGCGTAATTATATTTTTTAAATCCCTATCACTCTACAAAATGATAGGTTGGAAACTTTCTGAGCTAGAGTGTACACGAATTGGAGAAAGTCGTTTCGACTAAAGAGCGTTTGAAAGATAATCACCGAAAGCGAAAAACTCAAGACAGTAATAAATAATTTATACTGGTTACGGTTAATCAGCGATTAGCTTTACAAAAAATTTATAAGATTTAAGGGGCTACCCTCACTTGCGATTTTGAAAAAATCGTTTTTTTTATTGCATTTTTTTGAAGTATAAGTATCTGAGAATATGGCCTGAAAATTTCAAGTCGATCCGAACAAAATTGTCTGAGATATGAGCGTTGAAAGAGAAGAATCCGTTCTTCGTGTAAACTGAAATTGAAACTTTAAACGCGTTTTTCTCAAAATGGCATTTCTGAAGTCGGTGACCGAGATTACTCGAACACTAATGAACCGACCTTCTTGAAATTTTGCAGGCTTATTTAATACATAAAAATGTAGTCTTTAATCGTTCGATTTATTTTTTCGAAAAAAAATGGCCGTTTTATAGCCAAAAAACGGCCGTTTTTTCGTTAAAATCGAACCATTAACTTTGACTGTCCGCCATTTTGTGAAAAATGAATATTTTTTAAAATCCTTCGATTAAAGACTAGTTTATACTTATATTTGACTAAATCCATCCGCATTTTTTTTTCAGATGATCCACTTCGCCGCAATGTTGGTCACCGCAAACCGTGTATATAAAAACATTATTTCATTGACGGCCATTTGCCACAAAACAATGTAATATTTTTCAATAAAAAAATTACTGAAAGTTCTTCAAGATGTGTTCTTTAAGATGGTATATTGATCGATTAAAAAAGTTTTGTAGTTTTCTTTTAAAAAATTCATGAAAAAGGCCTTTTTTTGCGCTACAAGTGGGGGTAACGCCTTTAAAAAAATCGATTTTTCGAGGCAAACAAACTGATTTCCCATGAGTAACGACACCAAAATCGAAATGCTCGTAGACGATTGAAATTCATCTCACCGAGAGATTAATTTAGGTTGCATTAATTGTGACGAAAAATTGAACCGTTTCAAAATAATGCTTCGATTTGAATTTGAAAAACTGAACAAATTGCGATTGATGTTAGGACTGTCGTGTTAAACTATTGAGCGGTTTCTCCACTTGATTCTGTAATAATACTCGAACAAAGCTGTTAATTTTGAGCTCAAACGTTTTGTTTTCGGACGTGAAACGTGCATATTACAACAGCATTTGAACTTTATATTGAAATGTATTTATTCATTTCATCTAAGACATTAATAAAATTGCAACATGCGCATTCGGCATAGTTTTCACGAGTAAGAAACATTTGGTTTTTCGAATCACACTAAAAATCAACTTATGTCTGCGTTATTCCGTCTGCCGATTTATAGTTTGGTGGTGTGGATATTTTTTCACCGCGTTCTAAGAAAGTTTATCACATTTGGAAAAGGCCGCCTGCGGCGTCGCTAGTGTTCTTGGTAAACGATAATATATAGTGATATAAAACTGCATAAGGTGAAACTGACCGTGTTATGACGGCAAAATATTTTGCGCCTGTCAAACACAAATATATCTGTCGTGTACACTAGCACAGCAGCTATATGAAATCTTCGCGAGCAAATTCTTTTTCAGCGAATTTAATTATTCATTTGCAGCGGCAACGGCAAAGAAGAAGCAGGGAGTACTTCAAAGTTTACTGTTAAATTACTCGTGCTGTACTTATTATATAATTATTATATCTGATGTGCTCATTATATAATAAGCCCATGTGAATAAAACAACACGAGTTGTTTCATTAATATGTGCTTTATTAATATTATTTGTATTTTATTTATTATATATATGTACACAATATTATGATATATTATAATGGGAGGAATTTCCACTTGGGTGTATGATCGTCCGGGTGTGCGAGAGAGAACGCACCATGACTGTTTCAAGTTACGTACGAGAGAGAAACACGATGACCCCAGTTTTGTGATTGGTCGGTGAGGCGGAGCTCGGACCTTATGCAGTTTTCTATTACTATATATGATCGTTTCCCAAGAACACTAGCGACGCCTGCGGCGGAACTGAGCACTACACCTCTGCGACCGCTTGAAAGAACTTCGTACATACAGGCTAGGGAGTTTGGACTCCTTTACTCTAGTCTCATTGAGGACTACCTTGAAAGAGTATCAGAGAAATAAAGACAACCGTTGAAAAATTGATTTTCCGTTCTTCACGAGTGCTTTGACTGGACTAAAGAGGCAGACTCAGAAGAGTGAGAATTTACGAAAGTAAAATGGAAGCAACAAGAAAGTAAATAAGAAGCAATAAGAAAGCAAATGGGAGTAGAGTGATTCGCGTACCTTGGACGGATAAGCGTCACCGCAAAGAATAAGATGCTTGTTGCAATCGTAAATCATCCACAATTGGGACTCGTACTCGCTCTCGTACAGCAAATCGCTGAGCATAACAGCGTTCGGTGTGACCTCCGTAATCTTAGCCACGTGGAATGTGTACGTCAATTGGAGCTCGTAAATTTGCCTCGCGGGTGGTATAACGTCGCGTTCGGCGAGCGGCGATATTTTCGCCTCGTTCGGCCGTAACACTTGAACGGCCGTTTTCAACGTGATACTCGGCACGACATCCTCGTGTCTCAATGAGCTTCGCAGCTCGAGACGATGTGTACCGTCGCCCGATTGCATCGTCATGTTACCGTTGACCACGTGAATTCCGTGAAACTCAATCGAGTAATCGACACTAATCTCGCCCAAATTTGCCCAATACTTCGCTATCACGACCTCCATGATGAGTCCTCCCTGTTCGAAAGTGATCAATCGTTCGCGTACATTGGCCAAACTTGCTTCTAAGCGACAGATCGATCGTAAATACCTGTACGGCGAAACCTTGAACGGTCTCCGATTGCGAAGTGACGTTTATCATTTTGTTGAGCTCGAGGGTTGTGCAGATCAGGCGAGGCTTCAGCTGTACCACGTGAACGACGAATCTTCCAGTTTTCTCCTTCTCCGTGCCCTTGAGTCTTATAACTGGAAAAATGAAAGCGATCTCACGTTTGGGCTGCTTCGGACGACAAAGTCCATCGAAGCGTCCTTCGCAGGCGCCATTTTACCTGCCCAGGTCGCGTCGTCGGGTGCCAAAATGAAGTGTCGATTGATCGTGTTCGGCTTGAAGAGCATTCGACTGTAATGGAGATCCGGTAGATTCGCGGTCTTCGGTATCGTCAACGGTTGAACGACCGTGACGGGTATACGGAATACCGGGCCCTTCTCAACGTTGTTCACGTCGTAGGCCCTTATCGTGGCCGAGTGTACACCCTCGCTCAATTTCGCAGCGTCTATTCGCACCGTGAACGCACGCGACATGTTCATCAGCTCGAAATGCGATGGAAATTGCACCCAGGTAACCTCGCAGATCAACGACAGCCGGAGACTGAAGTCTATTTTTCTCTGTGGATCTGGGAGCAGAATATTACGATTTCAATGTTAATTCCGGAAAATGGCGGAAAAAGTGTTCGAACGAAGAAGCGACATTGAATGCATATCCATCCAAATGGGGACTTTAAATTGGAGCCTACGACAATTTGGTTATTAGCATGGACGGCACTAGCGATCCAACCAATCCTGGAGCGTTTTCGTTCGCGTGACCAAACCATCATATTTATCTAATTTAAAAAGGAAAAGAAACGAAAATATTGCATATTTTTTCGATGAAATGATAGAAAATAATTGTTAAACGCTATGATCTTTTAGGATGACAAAAGAATGAAAATATTACAAGCTCTTAGTCAACTTGTTAACTTTTAGTCAACTCAATTTTCCGAACATGCATCTAAAAGGTGACAATGCGTGATTCGACTTTTAAAAAAATATCCATAAAATACTCAACGTTTCGTGTGAAATTGGCGATATCTAATCATCCATATAAAATCTCACTGTGACACATGCAAATTCGTAGCCGAGTGTTGTATGTGAAAAGTTTATATGCAGCAATTAGTCGTAAGTTCAATCACAATTACAATCTTTGTTATTCTTTACAAGCATTCCATGTCCCTGACGTACGAACTCGTAGACTCGTAGACTACTGGTAACAGCTAACTAGCAAAATCAATCGAAGACTAAAAAGTAGAAAATCATTTATACGTAAAGAAAATATTTTTTTAAAACAAGTTTTTATTTAATGTACTAAAAAGTAGGATATCTTGTTTTTACTAACAAGTCACTAGTTTTTACTAACTTGTAAGTCACCTATATGTGACTATAAATAAGAAGGGCGCTCAAAACTTGGGCATATAATATTTAATTTACACAAATCCGTTAACATGTCAACTGTCGTTAATTTACTGTAAAACAACCTTAGACTTCTTAAGGAGGTACGACCATTACTACGAATCCAACTTTCGGATTGGAAATTTTCACATGATTTTGACGAATACTTTTTGCGCCAATTGCCAAAATTTGAGCTATTTTGACCGTTTGGTTTTTTCGCAATAAAAGTGCACAGTCGAGCACTTTGAGTTACCGAAGCACGTCGTCTTATGGATACGGTCAACCGGAAGTGCGGTGATCGTGGTTTTTCTGCTCACGTATCCAACTAAACCCGTTGGAAAACTCAAATTCGATAGATCAGATATAATAGATATTGTAAAAAATAAGAAAATCAATCTTCACCGTGTAGTTAAAGCACTACGTTACAAGAAAGTTTCAACTTCCGGTTGAAAATGGTCAGAACGACGAAATAGCAGCCACAAACTTAGCAACGTCGCGAGTAACACCTGATGCGTTCGGCGAACATAACCCAGCTTTGTTTTGCATTTGAATAGAAGCCCCCACAAAATATGCAAACAACAATGATTCATGTGATTCTAGGTTTAAAAAAATGTCCATAACATTTTCAACTTTTCATGTAAAATTCTTAAGACTGGCAAGTCTTAAGACTAGGACTTCTTAAGTCTAGTAGTAATCGAGTAGTACTACCAGACTTAACTACTACTAGTTAGACTTAACAGACTTACTACTAGTAAGAAGTCTAGTAGTCCACTAGTAATTCTTAAGAGTAGTAAAGTTAATTTAAGACTACAAAGTAGAAAATATGTTTTTCACCAAGTCGTCTTTCGACATATAATCTTTAATTTACATAAATCCGTTAAAATATCAATTGTACTTAATTAACTGCGAAACGACCTCAGATTTCTAAAATAAAAACGCTGAAACTGAGTATAAACGTGTGAAAATAATTTCTCTAATTACTATTGTGCCAATTTACGGTCAACGAAACTGAAGTGATCAAATTTATCAAGGCCTTTGTACATCGAAAGACAAAAAAAATATATTTCCCAACAGCTTGATATTCATACTAAATAGACGTGTAATTAATTTTATGAGTAAATCACTTTTTCGTACGAAAAAAAATTGTCAAATGCGCACATGATTTTATACCCGTTACTGCGGCCTAAAGTTTTAAAAGTTCAGCGCCCCGACCTCTTATTCAAAGGCACGTAAAGGTGATTTGGTAAAAAGAAATAATTTTCCTACTTTTTAGTACCTTAAACGAAAGCTTGGTTTCCAAAATATTTTTTTTACATATAATTTTTAATATAGTCGAGTACCCTATTGTGCGAGTATGTGAGAGCCATCGAATGCATGGTAAAGGAAGCATAAAGTAGAAAAAGGACGTAATACAAATGTTAAAAAAGATAAAAAGACGGGGGCGTGCAAAAGGATATCAGTGTACAGAGTACTGTGTAAAAACGCGCAAGAGTGTGCTTGGAAATGAATAACTGTACCATAACGATAAATCACAACAATAACAATAAGCAGAAATAAAAACAAGTAAAAATTGTTAATAAAAATAATTATTATTCCTATGCGTGGCAAAAAATGATTCAAATAGTCATTATTGGTTAAAAAAAAAAGTTAAACGATTGCATCATCGTCGTTGAAGAAAAATGATGTTCAGTGGAGGAAAAAAATTCGGGTTCCTCAATAAGGCAGTAAAATTGTTAAAAAAAAAAGGAACAAGAGTCAATCGTTGTGAAATCAAGGATCGGAAGTGTCTCCCTCTTGCCCTCTCTTACCGGTATTTTCCGTATCGAGGAAGACGGGCTCGATGGTGATCGTGCAGTCCTTCGGTCGATCGATCACACCCGATCTAAGGTGTATACCCTTGGAGGCGTTGACGCCGCAGGTTATCGCGAATCTAACGTCCCGCTCGATCGCGTCGCTGTATTCGACGAGATTCTCAAAGGCTCGCTCGACTTGTAGCAAGCCGCAGCCCTGGGCGTAAGGATCCAGATGTTCTATATACATAGCGCTGTTCTCGAGGGCCCGCTTGATGCTGTAAGGCGAATACGGCAGGTTCTTCGCCTCCAGACCCGATATCAATACGGCTGTTTTGTTTTTCGAAAATTTTGGGAAAAAAAAGAACACAAGCGCGACTCGCTTTAGTTTCGTTTAAGGAAGTTCATCCGGTACCGAGTTGGTCAAAAGAAAAATTATTACGACTAGCGTAGTCCGTTCAATAAGTTTGGCAACGCTGCAACCAAGCGCAACCGCGTGTCCTGTACAGCTGACATGTGCTAGAAATTTTTCACTCGCGTCCATGGTTCATCGTCGATCTCTTTTTCGACCATGGAAGAACATTGAAAAAAGAAAGCGTTTTTCTGGAAAGGCAAACAAAATCAATTTTCGAAAATCAAATTTTTTCTCAATCAATCTCGAAATCAATTTTTTATGTGTTATTATTTCGTATCCTTTTTTTTATAACTACAATGATTTTATTTGCGATAAATTTATTTGATTTTATTCTTTAAGCCGATTTAGTCATTACATTTCCAGTCACTTCTGTACAATTTGCTGTAGAAGTGTAGTGCACATTGCGTCGTTCGGAAAGTATTAGTGTTGATTTCAAAAAGCGCGCGGTTGCGACGTTGCCATCGTAATATGCGACTGGAGTAATATGGAGGTTAACCTCCAAAAAATCAGCAATTTTTCGAGACAAATTAATTTATTCGGAAGTTCACAAGTATCTAATGGATTTTTCTCGAAACAACGTTTTCAATATCTAGCTCCATCGTGTCTCTAAAACTAACAAACCGATTATCTTAAAATTTGAACCACATATTGTAAACATGATTCGCAACAAGATGACCCTCGATGGTTTCGAAATGTTGATTTTTACTCTTTTTTTTTGCGAAAAAACGCGTTTTTAAAACTTTTTTCGTTTTTCATCTGCCATTTTTTTAATTTTCGAGAAAAGTTGTGACGGAGCTACCTAGCCCGCCTATTTTTGATGCGTTACGTTAAACTATAGTTTTCGTACTTAAAAACGAATAAAAATTAATTAAAACATTTTTAAAAATGTATTTCAATACTTTATTTATCAAGCCCAATAACTTTTATATTCGTATCGCGCGAAAAGAAGTTAATTTTTTTCAGTCGTATTTCGTCTTTCGATGTGCTCAAAACGGAATATCGTTATTTTTTATCTGCGAACAACGTAAATTTTTCTGGCAAAGATTTTGGCGGGGTCAGACGGAAAAGTGTCGATCGAGGGGTGCTTACCGACGGCCCCGGCCACATGCGGACTGGCCATGCTCGTTCCGTTCATGAGTTGGCACTTTCGTAGGGTGAAGTTTGGAACGCTGGTGATGGCGCCACCGGGTGCGCACACGGTGATACCGGCCCCGCCGTCGACCATCGGCCCCCTCGACGACCACGTGTACGGCATACCCGGCAGCTTTTCCCTGAGGGAATATTCGGCGAGCATCATGTCGGGCGAGACGTAGGCACCTACGCTCACGATACTCGAGGAATTAATGTCGGGGGGCGTGCAAACGGTGCACAAAGCCGGGCCGAAATTTCCGGCTGCCGCGACCCACGTCACCCCGTATTTGTCGATCACCTCGTTCATCAGGTCCATTATTCGGCTCGTGTTGGTCCAATTCGCGTGCTCTCCGTAGCTCATGTTTATCACGTGGACCTTTATCTTCCGCTGCATTATCCATATCATCGCGCGCATCAAGCCGGTCCCGGTCTCCATCGGATCGATACGACCGTCGCCGATCGTCAGCGAAATTATCTGGGCCCCGGGGGCCACGCCGTTGAGCTCGCGGCTATCCGGGAAATTCGCCGCGGCGATCGACGCCACGTGGGTCCCGTGACTCGCTGCAAAAATAAAACTCGAGGTTTAAGGGGTATACGCAGTATATACGGTTGAAATTTTCGAAAAATCGATCAAATTTTCGTTTCTTTTTCGTAATGTACATATTTTTAAGGGGCCACTATGAACATTTTTTAAAATCGATTTTTTTTACCGTTTTCGAAAGTTCATGCATTCATAAATATTGGATTTTGTACGGTGCAGGGATTTCCGATTGAGTTTAGGTAAAAGTTTTTCATAGTATAAACATCAAACGCGTTTTTTTTCGAAACAACGTTTTCAAAATCTAGCTCCATCGTATCTCTAAAACTGATAAACCGATTCTCTTGAAATTTCAACCATATATTGTAAACATGATTCGCAAGAAGATGACCCTCGATGGTTTGGAAATTTCGACTTTTACTGTTTTTTTTTGCGAAAAACGCGTTTTTCTTTACTTTTTCGTTTTTCACCTGCCATTTTTTTTATTTTTTGATAAAACTTTATATCCGAGGGTCATTTTGTAGCTAGTGTCATACTGAATCTAATGGACTTTGAATTTTTGTTTCAGACAAGCCGTTGCTGAGTTGATACCTCGTTTGTGAGCAATTAATAAATAAAATTGTTCTCAATTAACATGGTCTATTATGGATTGTCGTGTTTTTCCCGTCTATAAACGTGAAATTTGCAAGCATTGACAAACAGTTTCGAAAGAAACTTTTATAATGGATAAAAAAATATTTAAAGAACGTTTGGACAGCTTTCTAAAATCCATTAGATACTTGTGAACTTCAGAATAAATTAATTTGTCTCGAAAAATGCTGATTTTTTGGAGGTTAACCGCCATATTACTCCAGTCGCATATTACGATGGCAACGTCGCAACCGCGCGCTTTTTGAAATCAACACTAATACTTTCCGAACGACGCAATGTGCACTACACTTCTACAGCAAATTATACAGAAGTGACTGGAAATGTAATGACTTAATCGGCTTAAAGAATAAAATCAAATAAATTAATCACAAATAAAATCATTGTAGTTATAAAAAAAAAGGATCCGAAATAATAACACATAAAAAATTGATTTCGAGATTGATTGAGAAAAAATTTGATTTTCGAAAATTGATTTTGTTTGCCTTTCCAGAAAAACGCTTTCTTCTTTTAATGTTCTTCCATTGTCGAAAAAGAGATCGACGATGAACCATGGACGCGAGTGAAAAATTTTTAGCACATGGCAGCTGTACAGGAGACGCGGTCACGCTTGGTTGCAGCGTTGCCAAACGTATTGAACGGACTACGCTAGTTGTAATAATTTTTCTTTTCACTGACTCGTTGCCAGATGAACTTCCTTAAGTACACACACCGAACATTTATTTCCAATCCGGCGGATATTCTCGACGTTACTGGCACATTTGCCATGACGTGTCAGACTATATGTAACGTGCTTTAGAAACTTTAAACGCGTTTTTCTCAAAACTGTGGGTTTCAAAGTCGTTGAGCAAGGTTTCTCGGAAACGGCTGAACCGATCAGTCTCAAATTTTAACACGATCTTTTCAAGTATATTTTTTTAAGTGATTAATCGAAGGTTTTTTTCTCACCGGCAAATATTTTCCATTTTATAAACAATCTAAGGCGTACATTTTCGTCAAAAATCAATTTTTTTATGTTTAGATACCGCTATTTTGAAAAAAATTATTATTTGGCTCATTCCTTCGATCAATTACAAGATAATTCATTATATTAACGAAATATTTCGTTATATTTAGCTTTAAAAATAATTATTTCTACAAATAAAAAATGTTAAAATACAGTTAAACGTTACCCTAATATGTGTACAAATTTGTACGTTAATAGATTTAAAGGTCTTATCGAGAAAAATTCTTGAAAAATCGATCTTTTTGAGCCTCCTGACTGTACATAACCCCTTAAGGAAGATGGAGCGTTAAGGGATAACCGCAGTGTTTTTAAACAATCGATTCGTTTTTTTTTGCATTTTCCGATAGTATAGACGGTTACAGTAGTATAGAGCGGTCAAAAAATATTTACAGGTCGCTCAAGCCTCCCAAAAAATCGAATTTTCATTGAAAAATCGATTTTTTTCGTCTACTTCTCTCCCATGATTTTACGCTTTGTAATTTTTCGATTATCCGCGCGAAAGCTCTAGCCGGCCAATGAATATTTAGTGGTCGTGCAAGGTTTTCGAAGTGCCGAATTTCCGCCGAAAAATAAATCTCGCATGCACTATAATTCCTTGTATCATAAAAACATAATAAACAGCGAATTGTTACAATTTCGGAATAATTGATTAAAATAATTTGTAACGAACACCAATTAGACGATATGTGTTATTATGTATTATTGTATTATGGCGTCGCAAACGTTACAGTCTGCACCATCAGCCAGGTGGAAACTGCCATCTACCGTCTCCCACCTGATACTATCATCGACATCAGTAAACGGATAAGCAATATACTACACAAAGCAAAACCTCCTCAGCAGAACATCACAAAGGAAGAACACCTTGCTCTTCAAAATTTGAGGAAAAACAAGGGCATCTTAATACTACCATCTGATAAAGGGAATACTATTGTCATCATGGACAGAACGTACTGCAGTAAAATTATGAACCTGCCCGAGGACACCAACACGTACAAGAAACTACCACGTGACCCAACATCGAGTGCAGAAAAGAAAACAACAACGCTTCTAAAGAAGGCTGGTCTATGGGAGAACCTTATCAAAGTCCTTACACCCAAGAAATCCCTACCACCCAGGCGCCAACGGTCTGCCAAAAATACACAAAACCCCATGCCACTAAGGCTCATCGTCAGCAACATAGGCAGCCCTACATATCATTTGGCACGTTTTCTCTGCAAACCCTTGCAGGAACTCGTAGGCCTCAACAACTCCCATATCCAAAACTCCCGGGACCTCGTGAGCAAGATCCAGTCCATCAAGGTACAGGTAGAAGACATTCTAGTGAGTTTCGATGTTGTATCGTTGTTGACAAACGTCCCGGCCCATGAAACCCTACACATAGTTAAAAAAAAGTCCCCAAAAAGTTGCTCCTAACCTGCTACCCCTCATAGAACATTGCTTAAGCTCTGCATATTTCCAATTCCAATCCCAGTTTTACGAACAAACTTTAGGCGCAGCGATGGGTTCCCCTATTTCACCTATCATCGCCAAAATCTTCATGGAGAACTTCGAGAACAGATTTCTGCAGGAAGCCCCCCTCAAACCCTCCACCTGGTTCCGATATGTTGATGACACCTTCATCATTTGGAGTCACGGCAAAGAAAACCTCAATCATTTCTCAACCTTCCTCAATCACCAGCACCCCAATATACAATTCACCATGGAGATACAACAGGACAATCAAATTCCTTTTCTGGATGCACTGGTTCAACGGGAAAACGATGGCACTTTGGGCCATAAAGTTTACCGGAAGCCACCGCACACGGATAGATATCTCCACGCTACGTCCCGTCATCACCCCTCCCAAAAACAATCGGTCATATGCTCTCTGGAAAAACTTTAGGAGATAATGACTACAAGCCAGGCAACATCGAAAGAACGATAATCGAATCGAAAGTTCGATAAAGCCCAAAGTCTGGCCCCATCAAACAGCTATTTTTCCAGGAAACACTCGAGGCATACTCTTCGAATTACATAAACAGCCGTGAAAGCCTTGAAACTAAAAAAAATACCTATAATCTTGTTTACGGACAGGAGCTTTAAAGAATTATTTTATCAGAATAAAGATTATAATTCTTGGGTTAGAAGTGTGACGTAAATTTAAAAAATCTGTTTCTAAAGAAAAAGAGGATAGATTGTTTTGAACAATGTACAAAGCGTCAAATTTATACGTGAGAAGAGTAAAAAAAAAATTGGAAATTTCGAAGCTCTTCAGCGACCACTAAATATGCATTGGCCAGCTTTCGCGAGGTTAATTAAAAAATTATAAAGCGTAAAGGTCATGGGTGACGATAAAGTAAAAGTAAAGTAAGGGTGACGATAAAGCCGTAAAGTGACGATGTGATTTTCCTAGCTCAAATCATAGCAAGGGAAATTTGGATAATTGAGAAAAAAAATCATTTCCGTTGCTCGAGGTTCATTGAAAAAATGCTTAATTTCCAGATACGAATCGATAACTCGATAACGTTTTTTTCCCCGCTACACAACTCACAACAAACGCCGACGATCTCCAGGACATTTCCATCGTTGTGAATGTTGATGGAAATGTTCCATTGATCCTCCTGAGTGAGCGGGGCGTACTCGTGACTCACGGCGTACTCTCTGAGGCACACGCCAGCCTCCAAATTGCCCTCCTCGGACGTGTCTATGCAGGCCCTCCACTCGACGCCGTCGTGAAACACGACGCAGTCGTAAGCCGGCCCCGAGTCCGTGTACTTTTTCTCCGCGCTCGTCAGTACCTCGACCCTCGCCTCGAGTTCCTCTTTCTCGAGCTTGTCCTGGGGACTCGTTACCTGCGGATTTCGCGCCTCAAATTCCTGCAACAATTTTTAGCTTTGTATCGCGAATTTTCGTCGCAATCTCTCTACGTGTACGAGACGTTTTTTGCGGAACCTCCCACCGAGTCTCCGCGACTCGAATGGGACGGTCGCACGGTGCTCGAGCCTAACAAGGAACATCCCTCTTAGATTTTGTTGAAATTTGAATATGTTATAAAGCACCGAGAAGTAAGCGGTACGTATTTTTTTTTGATCGGCTGGAAAACGGTTTTAAGGGGTGAAACCACCCTTCGAAAAAAGGCGTCTCCAGGGGTAATATAGCACTTTCACACACAAGGAGTCCACCGATTTTAATGAAACAAAAACGAAAGTTCTTCTAATCCGAAGCAATGAAAAATCCACTATAGTGATATTGCAACAACAAAAAATTAAGGGGTGAACCACCCTAGAGATGCCTTTTTTCGAGAGGTGGTTGCACCCCTTAAAACCGTTTTTAAGACAAAAATCAAAAAACCAAGTTTATATTTCCGTCAAGTTGTGGCAAGATCCTTCAAGGTCACACACATGGGGTCAAAGCGACCCCAGCGCCCGATTTTTCTTTGTATCGACTACCACGACAAAACTGCCGTCGCGAATCGTCCGACCCTAATCGGTACTTACGAAGGACACTCTAAAGCACCCTTACAAGGCAGGCCAGCCCCTTTGGCCGTCTACAGCTTACAGTAATTTTCGCTCGACGTCGCGCGTGGGGTCCCCTGGACCCCATGTGACAGCGTAGGGTTCATAGTTCATCATCCTCGTAGTTTGTCATCCTTAATAATCATTCATATCTGGTTTTCATGCAATCATTCAATTCAAAGTCGAGCACTCTGAGTTACCGAAGCACGTCGTCTTATGGAGACGGTCAACCGGAAGTGCGATGATGGTGATTTTTCTGCTCACGTATCCAACCAAATCCGTTGGAAAATTGAAATTCGACAGATTAGATATAATACATATTGTAAAAAATAGGAAAATCAATCTTCACCGTGTAGTTAAAGCACTACGTTACAAGAAAGTTTCAATTTCCGGTTGAAAATAGTCAGAACGACGAAACAGCACCCACCGACTTAGCAACGTCGCGAGTAACAGCTGATGCGTTTGGCGAACATAAACCAGCTTTGTTTTGAAATTAATTCGAATAGAAGCCGCCACAAAATATGCAAACAACAATTTATGGAGTTTTATCATTTATCACGTGTCAATAATATGTATAATTATATTCTGCCTATCGTGTTAATTCCGCTGAGGTAATTCAAGCCTATTTTAATAGGTTTCCGGCTGATTTTTTTGGTTGTCTTTTTAGTCCGTTTTTATGGTGGATGTGTTAATATTATTATAACGAAGATTACTACCGAGTCGTTGACAGTCTAATTTTTCAGTTTTGTTCACGTGCAATAAATTCATCATTTGCCATAACATTTGGCACACTATAATCGTTGATACGAATAATCAACATAAGTAAACATCAATCAAAGCAGCTGTGGGCAAGATAAATTTAGACTCTTTTTTTATCTCGTGGAAGTGATCGTACCTCCTTAAGGTCTTCGGAATGTAAATAAGAATGGATTGATTATCATTCAACATCCCAAACCGCCGCAACGGCTGTTAAAATTTCCGCATTTTGGCCACGTTGAAAAAGTGGCCAAAAGGATCGAGATTTTTTTTTCTTCTTTCTAAAATCATTTAAAGGGTTTATCTAAGAGGACATTTTCCGCAGAACTCGAATTTCATGGAGCTTTTGTCGCAAGCTCAAAATTGCGCCGGCAAAACCCAAAATCGTGTTTTCACACACTTTTGACACTTTAAAATGAAATTTGAATGTTTTGGGGAAAGAAATGGCGAGTTCGGATTGAGTGGGAACGTCGCTATGAACTTGCGTACAGTTCTTCATATGCACTGCATGAAACAGCTACGAATGTCGAAAAATAAATAAAATAACTATATATCGGGATTTTCGGCTAAAACGAAGCTAAAAACGTGGGACCAGCTCGAGCGGAGTGAATTTTCGAGCGTACGGGTCCCGGGGGAGCGCGTGAAATCGCCGGGGCACAAATTTAACGCGTTCTCCGATCGTCTTCGATCGAGATTACGCAACGATTGGATCGCGAGACACCTATCCGTGTCGTTCGATAATGCCAAACGACAAATATAGAGAATGGGGTCCAAAGACCGAAATAACGTGGCCCAATTGAAAAAACGAAAAGACCGGAATGTACCGAGAGAGAGAGAGAGAGAGAAGATCGAAGAGAACGGTTCAACGGGAGGAGCACCAACGACCCCGGCCGGCTCACCTTACAACCCTGATTCGCGCATCCAAGGACAAATTTGTGTCAAAGGCGACACGCGAGACGAACCAAATACGTCAACGCTCGTCGCGAAACGTCGCAAACATCCGTTCTTCTTTTCTCCCCCTTTTTTTTCGTCTCTTCACCATTTATTTCGCGATTTTCAGGTCGCCGAAAATTCTCACCTGCAGCTTCCTCGTCGCCTCGGCGAGCGCTGTTTTTTGGCTGTCGTCCCAGTAACGCTTCTTTCTCTCGGCGGTTATTTTCTCGGACAATTTCGAGGGATAGATGCTGTAAGGATAGACCACCCCGACGTGATAATCCCCCGACGGATTCGACCATTTGAACGGCAGCTGAAATTCGTTGCAAATCGATTCGGACCAATTCGTTCGTTGGAAGCTTTTTTTTCGTTTTTTTTTTTCATTTCTTTCAGCAGTTTGAACCGTCTCCGGAGTACCTTTAACTTGCGACCCGTTACGCCCACGATGTACCCTTCGTCCGCCTGCACTATGCTACTCGTGTCGACGTCTCCTGCGCCGCTGCAGTCGAATCTTCCTATGATTTTGGGCTTTCCGTCCGTCGTTACCTGCGCGAAGAAAGCGGAGAATTAGTCGGGGCGTTGAAGATGGAGAAAAAAAGAATCAAGCAGCGCCCTGAGATTTTCGAGTTCCAAGATTTTTTTTTTACCGGTGATGAAAAAATCATGTTTTTTCGTCCCTTTCGAGCTTGTACCCCCCTTGCGTTTTTTTTTTACTCGCTTTATCCTTAAGCAGCGCACTGTTGAGCGACAAATGAACTAGCGAGTGAACGCTAATGCCGATAGCTTGTATTTCGATCGACAGTCGAAGATAATAGTTTTCAGAGGACCAGTCGCTATGAGATGACCAAAAAAAAAATCGTACTCGTCTAAACGGCTCCCAATCGTTTTCAAAAACTTCTAAGAGAAAGGTACATGTGGCAAAATAATCAATAAAACTTATGGGAAAGTTCGAATCAAAACGAATGCTTTTTTTCCCGAAAGTAAAAAAAGATGCCCGTCGAAAAACGTGATAATCAAGTTTTCGGGAATTTCAAAATTTCAAAATTTCAAAAACTTTTAAGTTTTAACATTTTGGACAATTTTCAACATTTTTAAAATTTCGAAATTTCAAAAACTTTTAAGTTTTAACATTTTGGACAATTTTCAACATTTTTAAAATTTCGAAATTTCAAATATGAAAATATTTCAAATTTTGACATGTGAAATTTTTGAAAATTCTCAAATCTCGAAACTCAAATTTTCCAAAGTTTCTAATTTGAAAATCGGGAAATCTTCAAAATATCGCAATATCGTAAATTTTGAGGAACATCGATCATTGTTTTGCAAAAACGCGTGTACGCCATATTTTCGAAAATGATCGAACATTTCGGCATTGTACGAAATTTGACAGTCACGGAATACGGGAAGTGTGGGTGGCGTTCAGTTTCGGAATACGCACGCGAAAAAAGCGCGGTCAGGGGGGAGCGATAAAGAGCGAGTTTCCAGTGCGGTGTAACAAAAATAATCGTAATTATCATTATGATCACCTGTAGTCCAGGTGCTCCGGGATCGACGCCCGAGTCGAGTATCGCGATGACGGTGCCACGTCCATCGTACTCGGGATACTTGATGAGAAACTGACTGACTCCGGTCTCTTTTTTCGGCAAGAGTCCCCATACAGGAAAATTACAGTCTACAACGTCTGCCATGTTAGCCCCGAGTGATTGAAAAAACGCCGATACGTTAATTGAATGACGATGTATACGGCGAAGAGATAAGAGGGAGGGGGGATGGAGCCGAGAAAATAATACTAAATGGGATAAATAAAATGGTGAACTTTATTCGCGGTTGTGAAGGCTCCGCAACGCTGCGACGACTATGCTACTTTTCGGTGCTCGGGAGTATTCGCGTCGACGCGAATCGGAAGGTAGTGGCACGCGGTGAAGGTGCGACAGCGCGAGCTCTTAACGGATGAGAGAGGCAATGCGTCTGTGGCTTTTAGCTAAGCGCCTAGCGCAGTTCGGTGCTGTGCCGCAGCGAGCCGGTGGCGCTACGAGCGCAGGGCGAAGGCGCGTCTTTCGAACGTTGTTACAGATGGTGAGCTAGTAACCGCATTTCGTTAAAGTTGTTGTTTAAAAATACTGGGGTGAATAGACATCAAAGAAAATTAAACTATCATGGTATATTTTCTTCGTTATGGTATATTTTCTGGATATACTAGCAAAAGGAAAACTGAGGTTTCCGCACCCGTTTGTTAAATATAAAATTTCAATGATACGTCGATCTCCGCTTGATCGCATTGGTCGTATGGGGGTAACGTCGTTACCATTTCAGTTTAGCGCCTGAAATTTCTGCAAAAAAGGTAAAAAAAAGTGACCCGAAAAAAAACAGGTTTTCCGATCTAATTAATGAGAATGTTTGAAAAATATGCAACCAGTTTACGAAAATTGTGACTGTGAGACGATTTATTGAAATGTGGCAACGTCGAAACTACGGGAATAGCAGAACCAATCAAAGACCTAGCCCGCCATTTTCAAGTACGTTAAAATCAGATGCGACTAAGGGGAACTTATTCATTTATTTATTACGATATATTCCCTTTTTTCTAGCCTCGGTAAGAATATAACGATGCTTGTAGGCACGAGCACTAAAAAATCGTCTTTTCTACCGGAAACATTGCGATGCACTAATCTTTCTACATCATTTCTTGCCTTCTTTTGCTCTGACATAACCTCTGAAAACGCCGACCGGCACAAAACGAGCGTAACAGCTACGACCTGACAGTCACTGCAGTCGACCTAATAGCCTCGAATTACGACAGGGCGGTGCGTCGTTGCCAAAGCTCGTATCTATTTTAATAGGATTTTTAAACAGCAACATTTAATTTTCTGATCATCCTAACTCCTTTAAAGTACCATATAGGTAAATAATAGTTCCGATTATCTACCGTATATTTGAACATTTTCGCAATATTCAGTCCTACTTGTCCAATCTTTTGCTACAATAATTTGGCACCAGCGAGGTCATACAATGTATTGGCATAGAAACTTCGTTTCTCCGCCCTCCTTGCAAAATGATTTAGCAACAATCTTAAATCGTTCGGAGTAAAATGTAAAGTCTGAAAGGTCGTGAAAGAAAGGTGTCCCACTCCGGGCTCGGCCTGTCTGATATATTTATTTGCGTATTGTGACAGAAAACATAACCTCAATTTGTCCATGATATTGATCGAACGTCAGCAATATAAATAAAAACGGAAAAGTTATTATTATTCGGCAATTGGATTCATCAGTCGTTTGACACGTGTACATAACCTATATATCTGTAAAAAAAAACAGAGTGCGGTCAATACGCAACAGGCGGCTGCGTTTTAGCGAATTTGCGAGTCGTTGACACAACTGGTGCGAATGCGACCGAGTCAATAGCCGCGTACGATAAACATCGTCGCGTCGACGAACGGGCGAGAAACTCAAAAATAAGCGCACACGCGACGAGCCATGCGATAACACAGATCGCATTTTGAGGTTATGCGTATCGGAACTCTTACTTCGCCGTGGCTAAATTTCATCGACGAGGCGAACGTGCGCGTGATACTTTCCACGAACGTCGACTTTCGTGGATCGATTTCGAGGTTAAGAATCGAGAAAGCATCGAAAACTACGCATCGCGCGATCGCGACTGTAAAGTCAGCGGAAAAACGTCATCGACGAGGAACATGCGTCGGGCCGTTACCGCGAGAACATCGCGCGAACCGTGAGGTAAAAGTCTCGAAGAATGTTCACCGCTCATCGTCACATCAAGCAAATCGCGTTTCTCGTAGCGTGTGTCATTCTCGGTACGTTTTCCTCGCTCTACGTTTCTTTCCGTCAGTTTTCGATATTTGGATATTTCACGCGTATGTTTTGGGTTGCCGCCGCAGTTCTGGGCATTTACGAGACGATTCTGAGCGGCCGAGATGTCCAGGCGTACTGGCCGAGCCGTTGGTCGAAGGGACAAGCGGACGAGGGGGAACTCGAGTCGGAGGCGGATCGCGCAAAACGTCCTATGCCGGCGCGTGGAAATCACGATTTTAGCGAGCTCAACGATCGAATTCGCGATTTGGAGGAAAAACTCGGTCGAATCGAGGTCAAAATGATGGATCGCATACCCAAAAATTTTCCCGTCGTCAAGTTCTTGAATTACAAGAATCGTAGAAGGATACTGGTGACCGGAGGGGCGGGCTTCGTCGGCTCGCATCTCGTCGATCGTCTCATGCTCGCCGGCCACGAGGTAATCGGCGCATAATGTTCCGAGTAAATCGTCGATTTGCGATATGTTTTCCCATCGGGAGCATCGGGACTCTGTACATTTTATCAGCGCCAATTTTCACAAAATGTTTGTTGGAAATTAGATTTACCTTGGAATGAATCTCGAAAATGTTTGAATGCATTTGAAATTCGCGTTGCATCAACAGGTAATCGTGGTGGACAATTTTTTCACGGGTCGCAAGAGAAACGTTGAGCACTGGGTTGGCCACGAGAACTTCGAGCTGGTGCATCACGACATCGTGAGGCCGCTCTATCTCGAGGTAGACGAGATCTATCATCTCGCGAGTCCGGCGAGTCCGCCGCACTACATGCTCAATCCGGTCAAGACCCTGAAGACTAATACCCTCGGAACGATAAATATGCTTGGTCTCGCGAAGCGAGTCGGCGCGCGGGTACTGATCGCCAGCACTTCGGAGATTTACGGCGATCCGAACGAGCATCCGCAGACCGAGACTTACTGGGGACACGTGAACCCTATTGGTAATTTTCTCGGTTTCTCGTTGGCACGTTGGTATCGACTTGTCGAAAATTTCTGAATTCAACTTTTAGTGGGCTCGTGAAAGTTTGACAGAGTCCGTTTGGGTTTATTCGTTAATTTTTGCGTTTCGGATTTGTTCGGTCGTATTATTGTTCGCTGGGTTTGTTCGAGGCCTTTCACGTCTGTTTGCGTTCGTTTGGTTTTGATGGGGGACTTTGAGGTTTTGCTTGGATTTTCGGTTCTTATTTGGACTCGTTTGGGGTTGGTCGGTTGTATTGTTCAATTGGATTTGTTCGGGGCCTTTTACGTTTTGCTTGCGTTCGTTCACGTTCGTTCGGTTTTATTGTTGTTCGTTTGGGTTTGTTCGGCTTCCTTTAGGTTATGCTCGGGTTTGTTCGATTTTTATCTGGGCTCGTTTTTTTCTTCAGTATTATGTGGGCTCGTTTCGGTTCGTTCGGAATTATTTGGGCTCGTTTGGATTTGTACGGTTTTATTTGCGTTCAATTCGGTTTGTTTGTATTTGTTCGCTTTCTTTGGGGGGCTGTTCCGTTTTATCTGGGTTCGTTTAGGTTTGGTCAGTTTCTATTAGTTTCGTTTGAGTTTGTTTGCGTTTGTTTGAATTTGTTCGACTTTTTTATTTATTTGGGTTTGTTCGGTTTTATGTGGAATCGTTTGCTCTTGTTCGGTTTTATGTTGATTCGTTTGGGTTTGTTCGATTTATGTTTTGTTTCGTTCGGGTTTGTTCGGCTTTAAATGCATTCGTTTGGCTTTGTTTGGGGGCCTTTCACGTTTTATTTCCGTTCGTTTGAATTTGTTCGGTTTTATTTAGGTTCGTTTAGGTTTGTTCGGTTTTATTTGAATTTTATTGGGTTTGTCCGGCTTAATCAGTGTTCGTTTCGGTTTGTTCGCTTATTATTAGGCTTGTTTGGGTTTGCGCGGTGTTTGTTTGGGTTCATTTGGGTTTGTTTGGATTTGTTTGGATTCTTTAAGGTTTTAGTTGGGTCTATCCGGTTTTTATTTGAGCTCGTTTTGGTATGTTCCGTTTCATTAGTACTCGTTTGGTTTTGTTCAACTCTTTTGCGTTTCAGGGCCTACGAGCAAAAGAAACAAAACAAAATGTAAAGACGCGCAAATCTTTCCTCTCTTCTTTGTTTCGCTTTCATATCGTTCGAATAAAAGCAACATCCTACCCCGAAACACCGTGCACTTGCATACTTTTCTTCTCCGTTTTACGTTCAGGTCCCCGTGCCTGTTACGACGAGGGCAAACGCGTCGCGGAGACCCTCAGTTACGCATACATGCGACAGGACGGCGTTGAGGTTCGCGTTGCAAGGATATTCAACACTTTTGGCCCGAGAATGCACATGAACGACGGCCGCGTTGTCTCGAATTTCATTCTACAAGCGTTGCAAAACGACTCGATCACGATTTACGGGAACGGCAAGCAGACCCGATCGTTTCAGTACGTTTCCGATCTTGTGGACGGTCTCGTCTCTCTCATGGCCTCGAACTACACGATGCCCATTAATATTGGCAATCCCGTCGAACATACCATTGAAGGTAATCGTTTGATTAAAAAAATTATATTAACCAAAAACAACTAAGAAGTGACCATCCGATTTTCGATGGCAATTTTTTCGTGTTTGAACAATTCAACTCTAAAAGTTCGCCGTATATGTTTATCGTATAGGAATAATAATTATAATGGACAACGATACTAAATAATAAAAATAATTTGAATATATTTGTATCGTTTACAATATATAGAAATTATTACTATTGTTATTAATAATTCGTATTATTGTTTATTACTATTATGCTTGTCAGTTATTAGTTATCATTGTTCTTTATTAATACCATTATTATTATTCACGTCAATTTTATTGATTTTATTAACTTAATTGTAATTTTCGCGTGTTAAAAAAATTAGGGGTTTTTTTAAATAGCGTTCCAAGCTCCCATTCACGAAATTGAATTATTTCTGGATGTCAGTGTGAAAAAAAAAGAAATATCGTATCCTTCGATATTGCTCGGAAAATCGATGCGACCTCGTTGGCCCAATTTCGTTACAATTTTTCAAGAGTATTTATTTAGAAGAGGAGAAAAAAAATGGAAGAAGTAAAACAAAATCATGTCGCGGACGTTACAGAGTTCGCCAGGATAATAAAGGACCTCGTGGGTGGTACGAGCAAGATAATCGGATTGGCGGCGGTGGAGGACGATCCGCAACGAAGGAGGCCCGACATAAGCAGAGCCAAGCAGTACTTGAATTGGGAGCCGAAAGTGCCCCTCGACGAGGGCCTCAAGCGGACGATAGCCTACTTCGCTAAGGAACTGCAACGAACGAAACACTCGCAGAAGGATATTCCCAGAAAATCGTTCGTTAACGATCATGACATTGTAGAACAGCTTTAGGGGTGGATTTTTTACTTTTTTTCCTACGAACACCGTTTTTCACTTTTTTCTTTCAACGTTTTTGTTCCTGCCGCGGGCCTCCATGATTTTCAACGTTCTCGGTCGCGGCAAGGAACATGTGCCAAAATTCGAAATTCTCTTTCTAACGATTGTCTTCGTTGTTTCTGCGCTGCCGCGTTTCATTTTTTATGTACATACGCTTTTTTCGTCTTCTCACGCTCTTCGGCTCGCGGTCGATAATTCTCGAAACCTCGAACTTCCATCTTACGTTGACGGTGTTTTTTGCTTCTTTCTTTTTGTGAATATTGTTAGGTAATATAGAAACGAATGATGGCGGCTTAATGGAGAAGCAATTTTCGAAAGTATAATTGTCGATTGTAAGCGTGTGGAAGAATACAAGAGATTTATTGATATATATATATATATAGTGTAGTATAGTTGTTTATTTCCAAGTACACCCTTGCGGGTTGTTACACAGAACCCCCCCCCCCCTCTGTACATTGATACCCTCTTACACGTTTCCTTTTGTGTGTTGACATTTATCTTTCGTCCATTTTTAGGGTTCCGGACCCAAAGGGCAAAACGGAACCCTGTTGCTGAGACTATGCTGTCTGTAAAACCGGATTTTGAATTGTAAATTCCATTCAATTATTTTTCATGGGGGGTACCATGTATGAATTAAAGGAGCAGAAAAAAAATTCTTACCCTGGCATGTGGGGTGTCATTTTTTAAAGCTCATATTTCAATTTGAATTTGCAGTTCCAATTTAGCAATGGAATTTAGCAATTTCAATTCGAACGAAACAGAAAGTACCGTTCTTTCACAGTAAATACCCAATTTTTTGGAAAAAAAAAGGGTTTTATCAAATAAAAAATTAGGCATTGTGAAAGAACGGTACTCTATATTTTATTCTTAATTATAAATAATTAATAAATAATTATAAATAGTAAATGCCCATTTTTTTTATATAAGAAGGGCTTGTTAATTAAAAAATTGGGAATTAATTGTGAAAGAACGGTACTTTATGTTTCATTCAAATTGAAATTGCTTGTTGAGTCACTTCCAATGTAAGTGCAAGTTCTTATTGCGTTTGGCACGAATCTCCCTCCAATAATGCTTTCAACTTCGCGTCTTCGTACACTTTTGGCCTAACGCTACGTTCTTTGTCTTGGACGTGAAACTCACCGTTCTTAAACTTTTGAAACCATTCACAACTTCTCTCACTTGAAGCAGCCTCACTAATATGCTTCTACAAGCAATCGATACTCCTCAGCTGCAGGTTTCTTCCAATTCAAGACGCAAATCAAAAGTTCCTGCAAATCACGCTTATTCGCGTG
The DNA here is from genome assembly GCA_951751655.1 of Ophion costatus. Taxonomy (NCBI): domain Eukaryota; kingdom Metazoa; phylum Arthropoda; class Insecta; order Hymenoptera; family Ichneumonidae; genus Ophion; species Ophion costatus. The sequence continues at coordinate 14,367,006 of OX632368.1, read as the reverse complement.
GAGCCTAGATACCAGGAGGTTCAGCGAGGCCTTTCAACTCGTCCCCAAAATGAGAACGGGAAAGAATGGCACTGGGGTGCTCCGGCACCTATATGTATATAGATATATGCTAAACATGGGTGCGATCTAAGACGGATCGCGGATGATATACCTAACCCTCATTCGTGTTAAGGGATAACACCACTCTAGGATTTTGGAAGGACGCTTTCTTGCCTAAAAATACGTTGGTGTCATGAAAACAATATGTTATGGAGCGATTTTTTTTATTTGACGGTTCAATTATCGATTTGGCAGCATCGCCTCGGAGCGCGCGCTGCGTTCCTCGTACAACTTTAAACGCGTTTTTCACGAAACCACTTTTTTCAATCTCGGAACACGGATTACTCGAACACCTTTGCATGCAACGATTTGAAATTTTGATAGCAGCTTCACAATAACATTCTCCACGGGAGTACACAGCCGTTTTTTGATTAAATGTAAACTTTTTTTTTTTAACAATTTACTGCTTTTTTTGGCAAAATCGATTTATTTCCTTCCAAGTGCGCTGTTTTTTCAAATTTTGAAAGCAGTTTTCTAGGTAATCCCATAGCTGATATATAAATTATCATTTTTTTGGTTGTTGTTTAAGGTCTTATACTTTACGAGAAAACCGTTCTCCCGGGAAGCTATTTGTAAAATAACACGTTTTGCTAGATAGGCTCCTTCGCTGCCATTTTGAGTTTGAGTTTGAGATTTTTTCTCGCTTTTGAGTTTTGTTTTCGAACCGTCATAAGGAAATTATGAATCGGCGGATATTGCGACGTTTGATGTCACGATCGGTCTGTCGTGAGGTTAGAAACTGATCCGATCACTTTCACCTCGTTGACCAATATATTACTATATATGTAGGTGCCGCTGCACCCCAGCGCCATCACTTCGACACATTTTTGGGACGCTTTTTTCAGCGCCTTTGCATTGCCGCTGAACCTCTTGGTATCTAGGCTCCATGCTTATTCGGTTCAAAACTCGACATTTTTGCATAAAAAAAAATTGTGTGATGCTGATACAAAATGGCTAATATTTCAAGGTTATGGCCTTGCCCACGATCTTACGTACAGGTCTGGAAACGAAGCCAGATTTCAATGGAGTCGTAAGGCAGCGTCACGAGGTTCACCTTTCATTCCGCTCGCCGCCACCGCCGTCGCTACTATCGGCGAGTACCTCCCGCCCGCGGTCTTCTGTGATCTCTCCCTTCGCCCCTTGCCGTGTCTTCTACCGTGCCCCGTACCATTTATTACTCCATTTTTATTACAACGTTCTCGATAACCTCTGTTCGCGTCAACGAGCATTTGTAGGTTGAAAAGTATTCATAAAGCTGGCGAAGGTGGACCGTTGTTTCAGGGTATTACTGAAAACTCATCGACATGCCGAAGGTGTGTGCGGGACGCACGTGTCACACCGGGTGCCGGACGTCGAATAGTAATTTTTCGACTTTTCGAGTACCGAGAGATGTCGAACAATTTCGAAAGTGGCTTGCGGTAAGTAATTCCCGGATTGAAACAATCACAGTTTGTGTGCGAGAGGTATTTGTATATTCAACATTCCATGTGTTGCGTATTTTTTTCCTTTCGCCATCGAAAGAAACTGAATAAAATTCGAATAAAAATCCATTTCACTCGAAAAAGATAAGTATTTAGATTTGTTAAAATTTTATACTGGTCTCCCAGCCATACAGGACCTTCCTCTTTTTTCAGGCCCCACTTCTATTCTCTTCCACAATCTCCCGTCCTTATTCCACAATTCGTTCTCATCTACCGCTATTCCACCTTCGCCCCCACAAGAAGGTAATGTGTATTTCGGATCATCGAGAAGAGCGAGAGAGACGGGCGGAAACTGTTCTGTCCCTTGTGGCACATGTACTCGCCGATAGCAATGCCGCGCAGTGGCGAAAATTGGAAACAAACGTGAATTCGTTAACAGTGCCTACCCCTACCACGGTCGTTTCCAGACCTGTATGCAAGACCGTGTTTTTGACAGATATAAAGGTTAGACGTGTTTTGGTGTGCTTGGCGATTTCATGCTATCGATTTGGGCCAAACAATTCATGGCTTTTGCATCACGGTAACGTACCTGCTCACACATCGATGCTTGTTCGTGATTTTTCGGCCAATGACAACACCGTAATCATGCCTCAGCCACCGTATTCACCGGATTGGCCGCCTGCGACTTTTTTCTTTTCCCAAAACTGAAAAGGCCCATGAAAGGACGGAGATTTGCCACGGTTGACGAGATAAAGTCCGCCTCGCTGGTAGAGCTCAAGGCCGTACCAAAAAGCGCATATCAGAAGTGCTTCGATGATTGGAAAAAGCGCTGGCACAAAGTGCATTATATCTGGGGCGATCACTTTGAAGGGGACAAAATAGATATTGATGAATAAATAAATATTTTTCGTGAAAAATAAAAAGTCACCTTATTTTTTTAACGAACCTCGTATATATCGTTGTAGTAATGTATTTAATAAAATTACATACATATACCGGGTGTAGAAGTATGAAAGCGGAATTTCCCTATAGACGGCGCTAGCCATCAGTTTAGGGACCGTAAGACCGCTTCTGCAGCGCCATCATCTCCCTCTAACAGCTGACGGAATATTTCAACACACACAACCCAAGTTCCCTACCATGGAGGCTAGATACCAAGAGGTTCCGCGGTAATGCAAAGGCGCTGAAAAAAGCGTCCCCAAAAATGTGTCGAAGTGATGGCGCTGGGGTGCAGCGGCACCTACATATATAGTAATATATTGGTGAACGACATGAAAGTGATCGGACGAGTTTCTAACCTCACGACAGACCGATCGTGACATCAAACATCGAAATATCCGCCGATTCATAATTTCCTCATGACGATTCGAAGAAAAAAAAACTCAAATGCGAGAAAAGATCTCAAACTCAAACTCAGAATGGCGGCGATAGAGCCCATCTAGAAAAACGTGTTTTTTTTACGATTAGCTTCACGGGAGAACGGTTTCGAATTGGTTTGTATACAAATTCTGCATAAGATCTTTTTTCATTAAGTTACCTCAACGTTTAAGGTTAACAAGATGACGTTTCTAGATAAAACAAATAACCAAGAGTATTTTTTTCTAAACCGGGTAAAAAAAGTTATCATTTGTAAAAATGGCATGCAAAAAACCAAAAGTAGATCATTGTTATCTCTAAAACCGTGGGACTTTTACTAAACTGTACACCCTGTATATGTAAAGATTCAAAAAGCGAAAATTGTTGCCGCCGACTAAATTCATCTGCACAAAGTCTCTGAAAGATAATTTTTCAACGTTGTTCATATTTATATCCATACAATGCAACGATTACAAATGGGTGACGCGTGGGCCCTCTGTCGTTACGCGTGGTCGTAACGACGCGAGTCTTCCGCTACAATAACTCGAGTCGTAATATACATATATATATATATATATACATACATTTACATGTGTATTTTTTTTAACGGTAATCGTTCCATCCGGGATATGCAGCGGCGCAGCGAATAAGACGCAAGAGCAATAATAATAAAAATGCTAATGATAATAAGATGATACGAAGAAGACGTCCGTCGCGACGAGCTATAAATCCAAATTTTCCCGTTAGGAACTCGTTAATAAACTTGGCGTATGCGCGCGACGACGTATCTTGTGTCACCCGTAAATCAGCGCCGTCCTTTGGGTTCGCGAGGAGTCTTTGGAGCTCGTTAAGATTCGCTTGGCTTCGCTTGGGGTTGTTGAAGTTGGTTGGGGTTTTCCGGCGTTGCATTTGGGTTTGTTTGGGTTCGTTTGGATCTGGTCGGAGTTCGTTTCGGTTTGTTCGGGTCGTTTGGGTTTAACAGGGAGACTAGAGTAAAGGAGTGGACACTGTGTGCTAGCGATGTGGTTCCAAAATCAAGGAAAATAAAAGTTTGTAGGTGGCGTTGCAATCGGTTTTCCCTTATATATAGATATACTCTCTTGCTTAGCTTTCCATCGGCTACATGCGCATGCCTAGAACCTTTGCCTAGAACCGCAGCGCCTCTTGTGCTCACTTATGAGTCGGGATTTTGGGGCCGTCTTTCGCTGCTTATCTCCTATGGAGTGTCCAATCCTTTACTCTAGTCTCCCTGGGGTTTAAGATCAATGATAATAATAATAACACAATAGGGCAGTGACAGGTAACGACGTTCGTTTGGGTTTGTTTGGGTTTGTTGTGGCTGATTGAGGTTGGTTGATGCTCGTTGAGGTTCGTTTGGGGTTATCGGAGTTCGTTAGGCTTCGTTGGAGTTCGCTTGGATTCGTTGGAGTCCGTTGGGGTCTTTCGTGTTACGTTTAAGTTTGTTTGGATTTGCCGGGTTCAAGATCAATAATAATAACAATAGTAGCAATAATAGAGCGGTGACAGGTGACGTGTTTGGGTTCGTTTGAACTTGTTGAGGTTCATTTGGGTTTGTGTCGTGTCATTTACGTTTACTTGGGGTTTTTCGGCTACGCTTGGGTTCCATACCAACAACAAAAATAATAGCAACGATAGAGCCGCGACGGGCGATGTTTGTTTGGGTTTATAGCCCGTTTGGGTTTGTTCGATTTCATTTGGGTTTTTTCGGTCCATTTCGCTTGCTTCAGTCCCGTTTTGGTCTGTTTGGGTTAACCTAGGTTCGTTTCGGATGGTCTAGGTTTATTTAGGTTTGTCGAAGTTTGTTTGGGTTTCTTCGGCTACGTTCGGGCTCAAGATAATCAAAAACAACAATAATAATAGCAATAACAGGGCGTCGACGGGTGACGACGAATCGGGCGCGCCAAGACGTCGCAATTTTCCCACGCCTCTCCCAACGTTCTTACGGTCCGTCGACGAGGGGACCCTCCCGCGGAACGAAGGATCGAGATATCACCCAAGAATAGTCTCTCGGAAAGTTGCTTCGCTTATAGGGATGCTGGAAGAACGAGGGAGTGAGAGAGAACTATTATCCGTTCAGTACGTTCCCGAGCAATGTTTCTGCATTATGCATGACGCAGCGAGACACTTAGTACTGTCACTCGGGAAGAGCGAGCGAGCGAGAAAAGAGAAAGGGGGTACAGACGAAGGGAAAGACAATGAACAACGCAGCCTCTCACTCTCTATCTCGACACACTTCGTTCTCACACACACTTCACTCGCAATTCTCTATAATTGAAGTAAAACAAACAACAGTGAAAAAACGAATATTGCTTGTACACACGCGTCGTATGCGTTTTCGCACAAGTGCGTCCCCGGGAACGTCAAGTTGCGGAATTTTCTGCAATAAATCGTCGTATAGGCTTGCTTATAAGGGTCAATGGGCATAAGTGATATTGCGAGTTTGTTTGACATGCGATTGGTCGCAGCACGCAGCTATATACATATATGCATACATACATACATACACACACACACACACACACACACACACACACACACACATATATATATATATATATATATATATATACCGGGTGTCCCATTTTCATCATACATTTGACTTATCTCGAAAAATATTGCTACAATCAAGTATAGAGTATAATAAATCTTTAAGGCTCCAAAGGGGGACGTTTAAGAAAATATTTTTTCCTCTAAAATTGTAAATGGCGATGTTAAGGTGGCTGACGTGTTGTTTTAAATGAAATCACGCATTTTTTCCACCAAAACATTTATGAAACCAAAACTAACAACTTTTGTAGGAAAATTTTCGTGGCAGCGCTCATAATTTCGAGGTTAGAATACCATTGTTTACGATTTAAGCGCTGTACAGAATGTACCACGGAGAGGTAAAGTCTTAAACTTCCCTAGCGTGCGTGTGGGTTTGTTTAGGTTTGTTATATAACCCAAACAAACCCAAACGCGGATAAAGTCCCTGCGGCTTGTTACTTCCGTTATCAAACAAACTCAAGTACCTAACTTTGGGAAATTTTCCAAAAATCATACTGACCAGATAACTCGAAATTCTTAGACTTTGGACTAAGATAATCTAGGTTAGGTTTGTTCCTAACGAGGCGACCTATCACCCCCTTAAGGCTTTGCATCGACCTTCCTTACATCCAATATACATATATTTAATGGTTTTTTTATGCATGAGGAATCCGTTCGGACATAAGAAATTTTACGCAGAATCTCGGCACCTTTTATTTAAAATTGCCTAAAGTTCCGAGGAAAAAAAGATTCCCGAGAATTACAATTGCGAGGATGCGACGTGTGTGACGAGTTGACACGGAAGGAGTCGTAGGATCTGCGTGCACGCGACGACGACCACGGTCAGAGTGCCACTCTGTGTGAAAACACTCGAAGAGTTCAAACCTATAAGCTCGGTTGTTCTCGACTCCCCCCCCCCCTCTCGTTATCTCTCTTCCCCCTCTCCGCGCCGTTTCTCTGTCTCTTCTCTTCTTGATAAATTCAACGATTCGAGGAGGGAATCCTCTCAATCACGGTTAACACGCGATGTTGTAGTTTGTTACGCGACTCCCTTATCATCATCGCGAAATCTATTATTGTACACGAGCTTTATTTTCTTTTCTTTTCTTTTCGAAGCGAAAACACGACGATTGTTATTCGTATGCGAATGAAGAATATGAAAAAGAAAAAAAGAACGGAATTACTTGAGAAAATCGATGTTCCTTAATTATTGTGATTAATTATTCCTTAATTATTGTGATTTTCCTTAATTTGTGATTGTGATATTCCTTAATTATTGTGACATTCCTTAGTGATTGTATTATTGTAGTATTGTGTATTAGTATTGATGATATTCTTTAATTATTGTGATTAATTTTCAGTAGTAACAAAAATAATAATTATTGTAGTTATTGTTATTATTGATAATAATAATAAAGATGATAATGATATTAATGTTACGTATTCAAATTAATATTATATATTGGTTTTGTTCCAGCCGTACAGGGCTTCCCCTTTTAACGAGCCTCAATCCGCATCAACTTTGCACCTTCTATTCCACTACCCCCCGCCTTATATATCGCCCCGTTCTCCAACTGCCCCCCCCCCCGTCTAACCGCCAATTCCATCCCCCCCCCATCGATGGCCGCAGTAGACTTCCCCCTCTGTATCGTATTCACTATGGCATCTGTCCGGGGTATAGGGAAACTGCGGAAAACCTATACCAATACAGCCGGTCATCAATTCGCCACCCCCCCCCCCCCCCAGTCGTGGAACTAGTCTTATTTCGCCGCAAAATGCCGAAAAAAAACATTTCACGACGGAATGTACGCGACTGGGTTTCGAACCCGGGACCTCCCAGTCGGCAGGTTTAGTGGCAAGCACGCTAACCACTAGACCATCGCACCGGTGAATTAATATTATATATTTTATTAATAGTATAATATTTTGTAATATTAACATTATAAAATAATAATAATAATAAAAATAATGGCGATATTAATGACAACGAGGACAATAATAATAAAAGTCACGATCATAACAAAGCTAATAATAATACTAGAAACGATAAAAACGACAGGAAAACGAAAATTGGCAAAACTTGGGGTGAGATATTCGAAAGGGGACATTTCGTTCTTATCTCATCGGCCATTAAGATCGGCGGCCGGTTGCGGTCCTCGACATTTTGCTCGACGAAAGAGGAAGTTATATATATATGTGTGTGCCACACACATACACACACACACGCATATATGCGAGGATAACGGTGGAGCGTTCGCCTCTCCGGGGATCAAGTCGAAACTTTCCCCCGAATCGTACGGAATAATCGTCCTTGTTAGACTCCACTTTTGCCTACATAGGCATGAGGTCCTGAGAATTTTTCCCTCGTGCACGAGCCTTTTCGTGTACAATTGACGAAGCCTCGTCGAAATAAGCGCAGAAAAAGTTTAAATGCAAAATGTAACGGAAAACAAAAATGCATTGTTATTGGTCCAACGAGACGTGGATCAGAGGTTCAAAAAGACGATTTCGATTGGTGGATCATCATTGACGCGTAGGAACGGCTTGAATGCCCCAAAACTCACGAATACGCATTTTAGGACGTTTGGATTAATAATAGTTAATCGAATTCATCGTATATTGTTACGTGCGGGTGTATGTAAAAAAGATACCTCCGTGCGATTTTTTGACCGTGCTCGAATAACGCCGGCAGCGCTCGACGGTTTTGTCCAGGGGGGGGGGTCGTGGCGAGAAGCGCGCGCACGTTAGTAGCGGCCGCAACTAGCAGCTGTTCCACAGCGAGTGAGAGGAAGCGACAGTTCGGCAGGAACGCGTGCGCAAAGGAGCGAGACAGAGTGAGTCTCCGAGTTCGCGATCTCAAGCGGCTGGACTGAAGTTCAGTTTGGTTGCGACCGCCGGCGGTGTCGCATCGCGTTATCTTGCGTACGCGTCACGTCGTGTGGCTCCGCGAAGCTTCAATCTTGAAAATACCTTTCGGCACTACACGCGGTGCCTAAATATAAAAAGACACGAAAATAAAAAAAATGTATCAAACTGCACACGCCAGCTTTTCCTCTTCCCTCTTTCACTCAACGTTCTTTTTTTGTAACTACGCACAACACGTTCTCGTCGTTGCCCCGTTCATTTTTCGCGCATAAAAAGCCCGCGGGAGAAAAAAAAACAACGTCGAGAATTGTTCGTGTCGCGCGACGAGTAGGACAACCCTGTGCCCCTTTCGCGTGCCACCACTAATCGAATATATTGGTCGTCCACGAACTCAGGTCGCAACGAACACGTGCACGGTGCAATCTCTCGAGGAGGCGTTATCGTGCGAAAACAAAACAACATGACGGATCTTTGCGCACGAAAAGCATCAATCTCTTTGACGTTTGAATTCGCCCGATCTTTTCTCCATTTTTCGTGAAATATCGTGAATATGATAAAGTGAATATTTTTTCACGAGTATCGTGACAAGTAAATAATAATGATAACAAAACTAAATAATAAACGCTCATCGGTGATGCTCGTTGTCGAAGCCAAGTGAGAGACCTTCGCGAGCGTGAAGTGCGAAGCTCCCGCGGAAGAGGAGGCGGAGAAAAAAAACAAAGCGTCTCCACGAATTCCAAGTAAGTACGGGCGCGCGCAAGAGAGAGAAGAAAAAAAAACGGTGCAAACACAGGCTCTCCTGTCTCTTTATTGCTTTTTGCTCTTTCATTTATTTTTCTTCATTCGGCTCGTACGCGTTTCATTTGCGGTTTGATGTGTGCAAAGAAGGAATCGGCGGTGGGAGCGGCGGGGGGGGGGGGGGGAGGGTTATTCTTTTAGCATTCCACGGTTTTGAATCTCTCACGTTGCTTTCTTTTTCGTTTTTTTTGCAACTTAACGGCGAACGAGATGAGCTGCGTTGTTTGCTACGCAGGGGTTGCTTTTTCTCGTTCTCTCCCTTTATTTAGTATATTTGACGCGATGAGTTGTCGCCTAATGCATAAGCTCGAGTATACTCGGCTGAATACTCGATTATGCGGGACTCGGTATCCCGACCACTGCGATACAAAGTACACAAGTACCTAATACCCCGTTGCTAAGTACTGGAGTACCGGATACGCCATCGCTAGTTACTCGAGTCCCAAAGACCCCGCGTTTAAGTACGCCAGAATCAATTAATGGGGCTCTAAGTACGCACGAATCTAATTACTCAAATACCAACGTACTGAGTACTCAAATGCCGAATTCCCTGGTGCTAAGTACTCAAGTACCAAATACCCCGATGCTAATTACTGGAGCACTTCGCTCCTAGGTATTTGAGTACCGAATGCCCCGCTGCCAAGTGCTCGAGTACCGAAAAGCCCGTTGCTAAGTGATCGCGTGCCCAATAGCCTCTTGCCAAGTACTCGAGTAGTTAGTAATAGTTAATAATACTTCGAGTACCGTATACTCCGATAGGGCGTACTCAAGTAGCAAACATCGCCATACAATGTACTCAAATGGCGAATATTTCAATACCAAGTACTTAAGTACCAAATATTTCGATGAAAACTACCCAAGTACCGAACACGTCGGTACAAAGTACTCAAGTGCCTAACACTTCGATACAATGTACTCAAGTACCAGTACTCAAGTACCAGTACTCAAGTACCAGTACTCAAGTACCAAATATTTCGATGCAAACTACCCAAGTACCAAATACTTCGCTACAAAGTACTCAAGTGCCAAACATTTCAATACAATGTACTCAAGTACCGAACATTTCGATACAAAGTACTCGAGTGCCGAATATTTCGGTGCAAAGTACTCAGGTACGATTTTTTCAACACAAAGTAACGCAAGTACCGAATACTCGGATGCAACGTAAGTACCCGAGTACCGAAAAATATTTGAGGCGCGTAGCTCGCCGGCCGGAGTTGCACACGGAAAATTTGATGCACGCGAAGAATCGTCGGATAGCCGTCGAAAACTACGAAAATTTGCTGCCAAACCGGAAGTACCTGATCGCGAATGAGAAACGACCGACGAAAGCGGCGGGCGGGAGCTCTGACATTCGTGAAGTAATGACTATCTCAGAATTTTTTTTTTCTTTTCGTTACAGTTATAACGAGTCGTGCGATATCGTATATCGCACGCGTATGCAGGGCCTAACATTTCTCTATACAGACTTTCTACAGCTACTTTTCGTGCATACTCTGGCAATTTCGAGGGAGGGCGAGGAGAAGTTTGGTTTCAGAATTCGCATTGCAACGAGTCGCCAAGGGAGCTCAAACGCGGCCTCGACTTCTCGTAAAGGAATACGTAACCGAAAGGAGCACGAGGAATACTCGATCGATCGTCACAGATTTATTTCCGCACGAAAGTGCTTGCGGACGAGGGACTCGTAAACTTGGGAAAATTACACGGGGATATGGCGTATCGTACACAGGAATAGAATTGGGTCACTCGCGTTTTAGAGCTCTCGATAAAATATAGACATTTTTCACGACGTTGAAGTTTGCATCGTTCGGACGTAAACAAAAATTAATTCGGCCTACAAAAATTAGTCGAATGTTTTTCAGGGCCCCCGTGAAAAATCTACAACGTAAGTTGGCAAGAAAATATTTTCTTCGAATTCGATCGTTGAGGGGGTGAAACAGGGGTTTCAAACTTTGTATCAGACGACATATTTTTTTTCAGATTTGCTTGAAACTTGACATAACTGAACTAAATTACAAATAATCAAACATGTATTTCAGCAATTTCCAAAATTGAACGTTTAAGGGGGTCAAACGGGCGTGTTATTGTTTGTACGAGAAAACATATTTTTTTTGCCAGTTTTACTTGAAACTTACCAAATTTATTTTATATATAACACTATATGTTTTTATCGCTGTTCGGTGCGTGTAGACAGCCAAGAAGTACATCCCTTAACTGTGTTTGCTTAAGTTCGTTTGGGTTGGCATAAATACACCAAACAAATACATGGTTAAGGGGGGATTGTCTTTTTTTTTCGCAAAATTTACCGCTTTTTGGGAATTTTTTTGTGAAGAAAGTATAGAACGGAAAACTTGTGAAACTTGACATATAGTTTTATTGATCTGTTTACTACATACAATAAAATTTTTAAACAATTTCATCAAAAAATCCGCCTCCCACCCCCCTCGACGCGCGATGGTCCTTTTTTGATGGTGTGCACGATTACAGCCTTCACGTTCATCCTGCAACAAAAACCCAAAAAGCATTTTACTTTAGACACATATAGCTATCGTTCGATGAAGGGGAAAAAAAATTGACGATTTGGTGACGTTTTGAACTTGAAGTATCGATTTTTCGAAAAAAATTGATCGATTTTTTGTTATAAATAAAAAACTATTAAACGTATTGCTTTTTTGCTTCATCAAACGATAGCTATATGTGTCTAAAGTAAAATGCTTTTTGGGTTTTTGTTGCAGGATGAACGTGAAGGCTGTAATCGTGCACATCATCAAAAAAGGACCATCGCGCGTCGAGGGGGGTGGGAGGCGGATTTTTTGATGAAATTGTTTAAAAATTTTTTGTATGTAGTAAACAGATCAATAAAACTATATTCCAAGTTTCACAAGTTTTCCGTTGTATACTTTCTTCACAAAAAAATTCCCAAAATGCGGTAAATTTTGCGAAAAAAAAGACAATTCCCCCTTAATTATTTTTATTGGAGTGTATTTATACCAAGTTTCAAGCAAATCTTGACCGAAAAATAGGTTGTCTCATATAAACTTCAAAACCCCCGTTTCACCCCCTTAAGGGTTGAATTTCGACTTTTCCCACTCTCGAAAAAAGTCTTATTTTGGGTCAAATATGAAGACTGCGTGGTCAGATTTGGGGCCGCAGATATTGTAATACTGCCAAATAAAGCGATAAAAAAGGAGATTCGTTGTATCGCAATGATGCAAACGTCAACATCGTTCGTGGCGCCGAGTCGATAGAAAAAAAAAGACGAGTTTCGCGGATCGAGCGTTATTTATTTCCCTTAAGGATGTTGAGTCCCTATGAAACATGTTAATGTTAATTGTTCAATAAATAGCTTCTTAATCGTCATGAAATTTTTACACTACCTCCTGAATACTTCATGTAAAAACATACAAAATTTTCAGAATTCTATCATCATTACTTCAACCTCCTTAAGGGTTGAAATAAAAAATGATAAGAAAATTCGGAAAATTTGGTATGTTTTTGTATGAAGTATTTAAGAGGTCGTGTTAAAATTTCACGACGATTAGGAAGCTCGTTATTAAAAAGTTAACATTTTGTTAAGAACAATTTTTAAAAGAAATAAAAAAAAATTTATCAATAAACTTCGTTTTGTTTCCGTTGCTTTCAGTATATTGTAGATATTACAAAATTGGGAGGTCAAAAAAAAAACTTATTGCAAAGTTACATCAGTTTCCATAAGACACCATTTAATTTGTGAATGTTAATTGTTCAATAACGGGCTTCCTAATTGTCGTGAAATTTTTACACGACCTCTGAAATACTTCATACGAAAACATACAAAATTTTCAGAATTTTATCATCATTTGCGATTTTGGACTCAACATCCTTAATGCGCTGCTGTATCATTTTCATGTTTTCAATACAATGCGCTTTACTGGCGTTCTACTATATACTATTCTAGTATAATAACAAAGTTTGCGTTTTCCGATAAGTATGATGCATTTATTAGCGTACCTTGTATAATAGTGCCTTGTCATATTTTTAAATGCAAGCCTTTTTTCTTACTTTGCCCACCGGAACCTGAGATTTCTTTGCATTGAGGAATCCAAGTTTGGCAAGGATCTCGAGCGTGCCTATTTGTGACGTATGTCTTCGGCTAGGTCTGAGGAATCGTAATTAAGGTAATCCTATCGCCAGGCTTCAATCCATAGGATTTTCATAATTCTTTTTTGAGCTTCACTAAATATATTATCGTCTCTGTAAAATTTCAGGGTTGGTTATCGACCTAATTACAGAGACAAAAATATTAAAATTACATGTTTTTGTGAAGGAATTCCAAAACGACATACAAAAACCCAATTTCCGGTCACTACAAAAGTGTATATAATAGGGGCAGTCCGTCAGACTCTTGAAAATAATCAGATTTACATACACGGAGAAAACAGGGGCCTCGAAGTTTAGAATTAAGGGGTAAGGCCACTGTAACGGCCCAAAAAAAAAGGTTTTTTCACTAATTTTTTGCTCCCGAAATTGAAGGTATTTGAAAAAAAACTTTTAATGGTGTTATCGGACATACATTAAACTTTATTATTAAATTTTTTTACAGTAAAAAAAAAACAAAATGGCGGTTCCACAGCTATCTTCCCGGGACATGTTTTGCTTCCAGGGCTCCGCGGCACGCAGCACCACTGGTGCACTTTTGAATCTAGAACAAAAAAAAAACCATTAATCTAGAGGGCTATAGTTAGAGAATGTCGATCGGATTTTAAAAAGTATCAATTTTTGTGGATTTGGCGTGCGTTTGAAAAAAAAAATTGATTTTTGACGAAAAAAACGGCAAGTTTTTTGTTAATAAAAAATCAATAAATAAAGTTCTTGAAAATTCCGATCGACATTCTCAAGATAATGTAAATGTTCACATCTGGTTAAAATTTCAAGTAAAAAAAATGAAAATTGTTCGAGTTATGCTGCGTGCCATTTTGAAAAACCATGTTTCGAGAAAAACGAGTTTAAAGTTTTGCGAATAGTTTTTTATAGCCAATAAAAAAAAATCGATTTTTCAAAAAATTTACAGTGGCCTTACTCCTTAATACTATGCTTCTAAAAAAAATATCATTAAATATCAAAAAGTATCGAATGGAAGATAAAAATTGCAATTATGGTATAGTAATAATGAAGAAATTGAAATTTTAACCTACGATATGGCACGTAATCTGATACAAATAATACATTTTATTCGGCATATTGCGATTTTTTGTAGTATTCAGAAATACTACAAAACGTGATTGGAACAATTAGTTTCCAGTATTCTACAAAAACTACGGTATAAAGAGTCACATTTTACTAATAACTTCGTAATATTTTTCGCTATACGCCAAAGATTTATGCTATGCGTTTAGTGAAATCTATACATACACGAAGATTCATGCTATACGTATAGTAAAATCCATATCAAAATATAGCGTGTAATAAAGGTTGGTATTTTACAAATCACGCATTATTTTTACTATGCAGCATATACGACTCGCGCCTATGCGAGAATAGTTTCAAATGTAATATGCACGCATCATTTTTACTATACGGTGTCAGAATCATTTTTACACTTCTATAACAAGTCTTAGAATTCCGAACTGGCAGTAAACTGCTATACTTTTCTAGCACCGAATATTATAATTTTGGCAACTAGTGTTAGAATTTGAGGCCGTATTTTTCTCCGTGTACCTAACACTTGTAGTAATCCAATGCTCTCAAAAAAAAATTACGCTCATTGGCCTAATTTTGATGTATTGTAATATCAAGTTTAATTTGAACTTCCGGTATTGGATGTCCTACCACTTGTTACGATAAAGCGACGTGACAGCAAGGCAACAGCTGGCTGTAGGCCTGACCTCATCGCACTCATTCGAATTTCCACACATATTTCATTTTTAATCGACATATTTTGCCGACAGAAATTTTTCACGCTTTTTACCAGTCGTGGCCCGAATACGATGCTTTGTATTTCCCGCACCTGACATTGCAAAATGTTGCCAAATACCAAACCTAGAAATACTGCGCGAATCGTTGGAGCAACTATTTTTCATTTTTCTAATTAAACGTAAACATTCTTTAGCAGCTTACACATGGAACATTTTTAGTTATTACAAACTATTTTTTTTGCATATGTTAAATATATAAATTGTACAAGTCTCAAGTATGATCAGTGGTATGACTAGTGTGAAGCGATAGGATTTACTTTAATAACGTAGGCGCGCTAATCTTTTTACTTTTGGGCCTACCGATCAAGGTCTCCTTGATCGGTAGGGGTCAATAGGAATAAAAAGGGATAAAAGGGATAAAAGGGATAAATAGGGATAATAGGGATAAATAGGGAAGGAGTCCAATTTCGTATGGACGGACGGTATAAGAATGGTCCGAAAATTCGTCCTGAAACATGGTGCAAAATACGGCCTGTAGTTTTCACAGTGTACCAAAAATATAGTAATACAGTTCACAGGGTGAAACTGATTGTTGCGACGGCTATTTGGTGACGCTAGTCTCACGATTGTTTTTCCGTTCGAGTAATTTTATTAAAGACACAAATTAATGATTACATTGAAAAACATATTTTTGCAATTACAGGTGTTGATTCTGAAATTCTTATTTCGGATGCGCAATATTTCATGTACGATTTCGTCCGATTAGTTTAATGTGATAATTGATATGACAATTTTTACAAAGTTCTCAATACTTTTTCAACGACGAAAAATCTATCATGACTTCGTGAATACTTCTTATATACATTTTTGGATAGTTACAAAACACCATCAACCATCAATAAACACATTAACGTTAATTGCTTTTAGGAGTTATTACTACTTCAATTTGGGTTGTCATGATTATTATAACAAATGTAACGAATAATCAAACTAACTTACCGATAGAAGGCATAACAAATCATTTCAATTAAAAAATAATCATTTCAGCTTAAAAAAACTTTACGAGACGAGTCCGGACGAATGTCCGTTGTTCCGAAACATTAAGATAATAGGTGCATCGAAAGTCGTGTTTTTCCCTTCCATCCTTCAAGACTTTCAGGACAATTGACGATATGTTACCATTTGATTCAAATGTATACAGTGCAATCCGACCCCCCAATAAGAATGCTTACCCCTTCTCTTTCGCTCGAGCACTTCCCCCACTCCGACTCGAACCCCGAGCTCGAGTTATTTCGCGTGCGGATTTTTGAATAAGAACGCCCAGGCCTAGGATAGCTTAGAAGAGCAAAATGAGATAAATATTGTAAGGCACATTTCCGTTTTAAATAATTCTTCTAATACTATGGACAAATGTTGTCGCACGATATGAAATCAACACTTTTTGTTAATCGAACGCATGCATTTTTCGAGTTACTAGGTGTGCAACTATAAATTGCCATTCAGCGATGAGTGTAAGCATCGCCCTATGTTGAAAAGAGTTTCTTCAATTGTAAATTGGATAAAAACGGTGTAGACAATTGATTTGAAATATCGTGAAGTGCATTCAGTATATTACAAAGAATTTACTGTAGACATTTGAATGAAATGGTAACATATCGTCAACTGTCCCGAAACTCCTTAAGCATATATATATATATATATATATATATATTGTAAAGACTTGTTCGATTGGCTAGCCGTATGCCTTTTTTTCAACATTGAGCTTTTCAGCCAACTCTTCAAGCCCTCACTTTCGACAGGAGAGTTATCATCCAGCAAAGTTTGCAATTCGGCATACAGCCCGAACAGCTGCTTTCAATGCAACCCCATCCACCGATACACGAGTGCCTCACATTACATCGCACGCGACAGGTTTCATTTCGATTGTCACATTCGCGAGATACCTCAATAGGAACGAATTCCTCGCCGCAATGGGATAAATGGGAAAACTCGCATTGAGAATATCAAGCATTGAGAATTCCGCCTTCGAACGGAAGGGGAGGCGTCTGCCACACCGTAAAATTCCGGTCGGCTCTATCCATGAAGAAGTCATAGGACAAGTGGTCGCCCGTCCGCTGTCGTTTTCGTGAAAATAGATAAACACCCAAACAGACGACAACCAATGACAACATTTATCGAAGATAAGCATAATAATATGAATGCTAATATGCACATTTTCAAAACGAAGTGTAAATTAGGGGAAAAAACGATAATCGGCAGAACGGAATTGACGAGAGACCGTTATCGGATGCCCAATAATAACTGATACTTGTATCAGTTGTCTTTAAAAGCGGGGATACGGTCCTGTTGCACATTCTTCAGTGTTTGTTTTTTTTTTCAAAGGAAATTTGCGAAAATTTACGGAATATCTTCAACGCGATGAACGGTGGCGGATATTTTATCACTTATCTGACACTCGGCATTTCCAATTATTTTTCACTTTTTCACGCGTAAAAGAAACAATATCAAAAAGACCGATCATTTTCCTCATTGCGAAACACTTGCTGAAAGCAATGATAAAATCACTGCAGCTACTTATCTCGTACGTACGGTGATTCTATCTCACATAAATTTTGCCAAAACGGTCACCAAGATCGCGAAGCACCGTTTGCATACTTTATTATTATTATTATTGTTATTGTTGTTGTTATTATTATTATTATTATTATTATTATTATTATTATTATTATTATTATTATTATTATTATTATTATTATTATTATTATTATTACGATCATCATCGTTATACTGTCAATATTTCACTCTTCACATTGTTTACAATAATAATTTATTATTATTATCATTATGATGATATCATATTATCACTTTTTAAACCATATTTGTTTCGTATTTTTTACGATAATGATAGTCATCATTATTATTGTTTTTAATTATCTTAATTTAACGTCTCATAACAACGATAGAAATTATAAAACATATTATTATCCTTTTTTTCAATTCACTTAATCTTTTCAGTATAATGATACTTCTTCAGTATTTGTTGCTATTGGTGTTATTGTTTTATTATTTTTCACTCATATATATTGACCTGGCTAAATTTCCAAACTATCCGCGAGATATTTCTTTGCCGCAAGGATATTCGAACGGCCGTTGGACGAATCGATCGACGATCAAGTCTTCATAATAGTGAAATTTTGCGAAGTTTCACGAATAACAAAAAACAATCGTATCACCCGAACGGGAAGAGAAAAAAAATAGTGGATATGTACAGCGGAATACCACTGTGTACTTCACAAGAGGACTCGTGCCTCGCATTCTTGGTAGCCGGGGCGGATACGAGCTCGAAGAAAAAGACAAAACTCACGAATGGGCCTGCTCGAAGCTTTGCAACGGCGTATATGCTCTAGGATTATCAAGTTGCGCAGCGTTGATTTTTTTTCGAATCGTTTTGTGTCCGCGTTTTCCGGGCTTTACTCGGAATTAACTTTTCTGCTCTATGTTTGTCGCGCTCGAGCACGGATGAGTTTGCGGTATCGAAAATAATCGCGCCTCTTCGTGGAAAACGAGTGGCGAATGGTTCGGCGAAAAGTTGATACCAAATATCTGCTGACGCTGTCACGTGGCTGACTGTGATACAAAATGGTTCTTCACATTCACCGTTTAAATGTTCTTATTGTTAACTCTTTTGTTTGTTAACTGTTGGAAAAGAGAAGTAAATAAAACGAAATGATTTTATCCGGGCGCAGTGTCTTTATCGTTGAGTTTATTATATATATATATATATATATACAGGGTGGACCATTTCACGTGACCACCCCAAATATCTCCGTTGCCTTTAGTCAATCAATACGTAAAAATAATTTTACTTGTACTATTATGTACTAAAACAGTTTCGATTGTAGTTCAGTTTTTACACCACAGACGGAACAATTCGGCATTTTCAACTCGTCTTACACGCAAACGAGTACTATTTACACACTTGGCCACCGAATGCACACTGGATGGGCATTCGCCACCGGTCAATCAGTAGAGGTCATTTGACCGCTCTATGTTTCGAGGGGAAAGCCTAGCGGTCGAGCGTGTCATTGGTCTGGCCTTTGCTTCAAACTTTAAACTCCTTTTTCTCGAAACTCTGTTTCCAAAGTCGGTGGACATGATATCTCGAGAACCACTTGGTGGATTTTTTCCAAATTTGCAGGAGATACGATAAGAAACATTTGAAGGTGGTCGACGGACTAACTTTTTAAAAATTGATCTTCGTTTTTTAATAGTTACGTAAGAATTGGGACTTTTTTCATATATTTTGTATGCGCCAGTTTCAATTCGTCGTCACGTTGTTAAAAAAAAAGTTTTGTTGTTTTTCTGTATTTTTTTGGTGATTTTCTTTTAAGGCTCTCAATATATGTATATTTGTGTTTAAAAAATGCCCCTTTTTTATCAACCGTTGCCCAGAAAAAAATCGGAATTTGGCCATTTATTTTGCCCCACTCTTATTCTTTTGATTCTAAATTTTTTCTACCGCTACCCATTACTTCTCCATATTTGAACTCTCTCTCACTTTTTTCCATCGCTCCTCAAACCACTCCCTCTTTTTTCTACCACAAAGCTCTTTCATCGTCCTCCTCTCTCGCAGCCGTTGACACTGTTTCGTGTCTGCCGTACCCCCATCATCCCTTCTCGTCCCTTGCTGGCTAAACTATTTCTTTAACGCTCCCCACACCCTTGCTTTTTGTCCCCTACACTCTTTATCATACCAACCTCCCTCTTCGCCACCTTTTCCTATATCTCTCTTCATTCCTGACTCTTCCGCTGCTACCCAATTGCATCTTCCAATTCCCCCTAGCCTCCTACCCGGCCTTCCTTTACCTGCCACACTATCTCATTTCAGCTTCAAGCCTTCCTCACCCTCCGCCTTCCATGTTACTTTTACACCTTTTGCCCCTTTTTCCTTCGCCCCGCTCCTTCCTCCCTCTTTGAGCTTAAACACCACTGGTAAGTGATCTGACTCCGCTTGCGGTATCACCTCTATTTTCTTGACCAGTCCTTCCTCCTCGTCCTTTAGCCAGATGACTAGTTCGAGCATGCCCCGCTCCGCCCACGAAGGTGACCTTCCCTTCTTCGTCCCCCTTTGCCCTTCCATTCAATATCCCAACTGGAAATGTTATTCAATATCCCAACTGGAAATGTTATTCAATATCCCAACTGGAAATGTTATTGATGTGAGACGGCAGCACTAATCAAGCCCACGTCAGGTGACCCGCAACGCGACCTTCACATGGCTCTGTTAAGGTCACCTGTCTACGGCCTGATCGATTTTCCTTCCCCCATCTGTGCTCCGAGGTTGGCTAATTCAGTAGACATCTGGCGCAGATTTGCCATACACTTTAAGGCAGGATTCTACTTTGAAACCATGAAAAAAACGCTATTTTCGTGAATTTTTTCTGAGAATACTATTAAAGATATCGATATGGGGTTTAAACTGTTCAATAAATACACTCTTTAAGTACATAAAAAAAAATTTTTAATGTATTTTATTCATTTTTTGTACACGTAAAATATGTTTAAAGCCAACGCCTCGAAGAGCAAGTACCGTTGCTGTGGTCGTGAAATCTTCCCGACGGATGGCCTGAAACAAAAAAATCAAATAGTTTCATGTTCAGTATGTCTTCAGGAACCGACCTAACTAGAATATTTTATATACGTGCAAAATTAACAAAATGGCGGCTAAAATACGAAAAAAAATGCGTTTTTTTGGGTCTTTTTTTGCAATAAAAAAATAGTTCTAATCAAAATTTTAAGTTGATTGTAGTTAGGTCGGTTGGTACACACATATAGAATATGTGTTCCAAATTTCATAAGGATCGGTTCAGTACTTTTTGAGTTATCACGACGACGGTACTTGAAAATGTCGTTTCGAGAAAAATGCGTTTAAAGTTTTGGTGAGTGATAAATCGTAGAAAAAATTATCTTACCCTCAATCAGCGATGCCTGGGCCATATAATATGCCTTCGACGTGTTCCAGGTGGGTGTTTTCATCCAATTTAGCCTTTCAAAGTTTCAATGTAGAATCCTGCCTTAAAGCGTATGTCTGATCTGCGCTGGATGTCTACCGGATAACCTTGTTCGCGGCCATCAAAGTAAACAAACTGAGTTACCGCGTGCATAATTTCGCGAAGATTCTAATAAAAGTAATATGACGTCCATGCGGACGCCGTCATCGTTAAATCAAGATATAAAGAACGAATAAAAATAAATTTGAAGTTTGTGTCGAGGGAATGCAACACATTTTGTTTTCTTCACTTTTCATTCGTTTATTTTCATTATCATCAAAAGGTAATCAATCTAACCAATGAAATTAAATTTTATTGGCACGAATTAAATTTTTTTTTTACCAAATGATCATTCGAAGCCTTTTTTGCAAATTGCGGTCTTAACACTCTAATGAGAATATGTAAAAACTTGTGAGTTATTTTTACAGCCTAAATAGGTGAAAAAAATTTGGTAAAAAAAATCATTATTGTTGCATTGCAACGATACAAACTTCAACGTTATGAATAAAATGATTGACTTTCGTTAGAATAGAATGATAAAAATATGCAAAGAAAAAAAGAAAGTTTACACAAGAGTTAGACTGGTTAAGGAAGCTTTCCAGTGTGACAGCCCGAAAAATCGCTGTTTTTCGCGATTTTTTTTTTTAAAGAAAAAATAATCTAATCGGTCTGGTTTTTTTTTGTATATTAATTGGGTATTGAAGAATACAAAACAATTTTTTAAAGATCGATTTATTTATTAATTAATATCTATAAAAATTATGAAACAATTGTTGCAGAAAATGCACTTGGATGTGGTGTCCACGTTGGGGGTCACAATTTTGATCTGAAACAAAAAACACAAAAAGATTATTGATCGGTATATAATTGGCTTTCGTGCTATGGAGGCTTTTTTTTTTTTTTTTTTTTGCAAAAATGGCGCCGGTTTGAACAAAAAGTATCGATTTTAGCATTTTTTTTGGCAGTTTTTTTTACAAAAAAAATAGGAAGATGTCAAAAAAAAAAAAAGCTTCCATAGCACGATAAACAATGACGTTAAGAATATTGTGTAAAAAATTCAACTCGATAGCTTTAAAACTCTGCCCTCCAAGTTGGACACCGTTTTGAAAAATGCCGTTTCGAGAAAAACGCGTTCAAAGTTTCGCTGTAGCTGTAGCGCTCCGTTGCCTTCTTCCAAGAAATGCTGTACAGTAACCGAAATAATCTGAATTTCGGCATGAAAATTTCAGGGAATATTCGGAAGAGTGTATACTATTCGATAAAGCAAAAAAAAATCGATTTTTTGCAAATTTCACACTGGAAAGCTCCCTTAAGTAGGTAGCGCGCTCAGCTCTAGAATCGGAAGACGTAAATTCAATCCCGAGGGTAGGTAAAAGAAACTTGAACGAGGCAGGATACGTTTTATTCCAATTATCATATAGGCAGGATCATAAATAAAGTATATGGAAACAAAAAATACTAGTAGAATTTTTTTATTAGTAATTTTTGGATTTATTTTTCTTTTCAGCGATACATACGGCACCCGGTTCAGGGCTTTAAAAGGTATACTGATCAGTTACATTACCGGCATCCGCGGCACGGACGGATGCAAAAAGCGTTTCACGCCCGGTAAAGCCCTGATCCGGCGGCCCGTACCGTGCGGTGGTACGAAATACGGTATGCCGGATCCAGCCCTAGTCTGCCCCGTAGCAACATTTCTAGTCGAGATTGTCAGGCCCTGACTCACAGAAACCCAATAGTTTTCTTCCCTCCGCGTTTACCACTGTATCCTGCGAGAATCTAACCCCTTCCGGTTCCCCCTCCCTCTCGCAGTTTAAGATTTCTCGTTCCTCTCCTATTCTCGCATTCGATCCCTGCAATTATGACGGCCGCCTCGCTCTCCGCTGCCTTTTCTACCACAGGATAAACTAATATACTAACGAGATTTGTTTGATTCTTTGATATTGGATAGTCTGGTTCAGAGGGGGAAAATTGCTCACCACAAAGAACCTTTTCGAGGAGTGCTTCCCAAACATCAGCTTTAATTACGGCTATAAATATATAATTTTCGTAGAAATTTATTATTGGGTTTTTCTACCAAAAAATCCTAAAAATAAGTATGGTGCTGAAGTTTGCATCGTTGAAATACAACGAAAATTTTTCTTGATTTTTTTTTACTCCTTAATTTTTACTATTTCCAAAAAAACATTTTTTGCAACTTTTGGTTATAATGTTGAAAGATTGTCAGAAAAGTTTCGGCGACTTTCGCAGCCTTGATGCGCTTAAAAAAATACGGGAATTCGAAAGAAATATATTTTCGTTGCATTCCAACGATGCAAACTTCAGTACCGTAAAATAAGTTGTTTTCGACTGTTACAATTAGGCATAACGCGTTGAGCCCAAACAGAGCGGCTTTCAATGGAACACCATTTAACAATACACAAGTGACTCGTACTACACCACAAGCAACGGGTTTTATTGTGTCTTTCTCATTCAGGAAGTCTAACGCAAAGTCCTGGCTCCATGCCATAGGATAAATGAGAACGTTCTGACTAATCATATTAAAACTCGTTTCCTGTCCGAATGAAGCGGGCCACCATGTGGCCGGCCCTTCTGTGTCAGGCCTCCACGCGTAGAACAGGAGCCGAAGATTACATCCGCCTGTCTGCTACTGTTTTCGTAAAAAATGGGAAACACGCGGATGGATGACAATTGATGACAGGGTTGCTACGCATATGGAAAACAAGGAAAACTCATGAAGTTTCTTTCCTTCTGGAATAGTCAGGGAAACCTAGGGAATTTTACTATTGTTTCGTACGCTTGTACATACTTGTAATTTCGATACTCTTTGCATCAATTACGAAAAATGAAACCGACTTGACAAAAAAACTGAACAGTACAAAAATAAAGATTTTTGCATTTTTTAAATATTTCTATTATTCTTTATTATTATACAAAAAAGTTATGTCAGTGCCAAACATAAAAAATTTGAAAAACTGAAAACTAATTTGCTTTAAAGCGATCTGTCGATACACAACCACCTCGTTATTGTAGTTAAGTGTTTATATTTATTTTTTATTTAGTGTCACTGACATGAACATTTTCGTTTATAATAAAGAACAGGTTCCGTCTTTGCTTTCAATGTATTTTTTAACTTTACAATGGGTAAATTATTTCTCGAATTTCAGTCTTTTTAAAATTTTATTTCAATTATTAACATTTCCATACATTTGATCTTTAAAAAAAATTATGTTATCCACTTCAACATAATTTTTCAATAGAAGGGTCGAGTTGAGAATTTCCTTTGTTTTTTCAAGTTGATTAAAAATGTTTTTTTTTCACAAAAATGGTTTATTGCTATATCTACGTATATAACTTTTGCCGTATAGTTCGTAAGGTTTACAAAGACTAGTATGGTTGAAACGCGACTTAACTTGTCGTGACCGCATTATCCTCGCACTATAATAAAAATGAGTAAACAGCCAAATAACATTGGAAATTGAATAAAGATTCATGCAAATACACGCACTTTTTCATTATATTACTTTTGAATTGTAATATATATGAAAGAATGTGACCAGTGTTGGAAAAAAAAATCTCATGAGCGAGACTCGATCCAGTGATCCAGCGATTACGGACATCGAACGTTAACCACTTGACCGCCACAGTCTCGTGCTCTGTGAAAAATAATGAATACAAGCCAAAGCAGCGGATTGTATCGCCTAGATGCGTCCGGAGGCACAAGAAAAACTTTTCTCATTTCACTTATTTCGGAAACCATACGATCACGAAAAAATATTGCACTGCCAATCGCATCAGCTGGAATTGTGGCAACTCTTTTGGATGTCGGCCGAACAGCGCATTCGGCACTGAAATTGCCATTGAATATGAAAATCACTGAGACACCAACATGCAACATAAACAAATGAAATAATAATAATTGCATTTAGAAAAATAATAAACGATGATAATGCTATGATAGCTGTTATTATTGTTGTTGTCATTTCTTTTCATTTTTATTATTTATTATTATTGTTCTTGTTGCTGTGACCATAATTATCGTTGTTATTACCGTTATAGTAATCCGAGCCCTCGGAGACCACCCAGCAATATTTTTTATAACAATAATAGCAATAATAATAATAATATCATTTTTTTGTTTATATTCATACAATAATGATAATAATATGCTTATTCGTGTTGTCTTGAAAATTGATATGTGACAATTAAAATTGTTTAATTGTCGATGGAGAAAGAATTTTAAAAATGAGACACGAAGAGAAGGGAAGGTTCCGATTCGTCCACCATATTTAAAACTTGCCGTCTTCCGTAACGAGAAAAACATAGAAAATGAAAAGAAACGGGGAAGAAAAAAAAGTAACGAGCTCGGGCGAGAGAACTTTCCCCTCCGCCCGTTTTCCACCCCTTCGCTCGTTCGTATGAGAGAGCTTTTCGGCAGCGATGCAGACGAACGGTCGCCTCCGATACCAAGAAACGACTTTGAAATTGAAAGCTCGGGTTTTTTGCGGTGTCGCGAAGAGTAAATGAAAAATACGCGAAACGCTCAGCCCTCCGCGACTTGTGTTTTCTTTTCAAGGGCGACGAGCTGCGGAGGAGGAAAGCGCGGGCGAAGGGGAATGAAGCTCAAAGTCCCCTTCTCTCTCTCTCTCTCTCTTTCTTTCTCTCCCTCGTCACGTGGTGCACGAAAATGTCACGAAACGACCTCCTGACGTTTTTTTGCGTTACACGAAATGTTCCATAGTGACATTTTGTCGTTTCAGCCTCCGCCCCCTTAATTCTCGACGTGAGGTGAAAAACCAAGAAAAATTGCTGAAAGGAATTGCAAAAGAGAAAGAAAAATATTAAAAATTCAAAAAAACACGACGAAACGAACGAAAAAGATGGGATTATCGCTCGGGCTGGTGGGCGCGCTGCTGCTGGTGGTCGGTGCGAGCGCAAGACGTCAAAACGCCGAGGACGTTACGGGCGAGGACGTATTCGGTGGACAGCGACGGAGCCCCGGCGGCAATGCCGCGCACAATAGGGCCAACGCGTACAACGGCCAGTTCAACTCGCCGTATATGCCGTATCAGCAGCCGCCCCGCGAGCGGAAACCCAACATCGTTCTCATACTCACCGACGATCAAGACGTCGAACTCGGTAATTTTTTTCTTTTTTTCTTTTAAAAACAACAATTTTCGCTTGTACTATTCAGTACTGATTTTTTTTTGTCGTAAAAATCTTGACGTTTTCTTTTATTCTACGAATTAAAAAAAATTCTTTCTGCCGATTATTATTGTTGTTATTGTTGTTGGATTTTTTAAAGTTATTTTTTGCAAAGGGACACTGGATTTTAGAATGTTTACTTTTTTCCTCGACTTAAATTCGTTAGATCTTTCGTGTTTGTTATGATTGAACAAAAAGGTTCGCTGAACTTCATGCCCCGCACCCTGAAACGTATAAGGGACGAGGGCGCCGAGATGAGGCACGCGTACACGACGACACCGATGTGCTGCCCAAGCCGAAGTTCCCTGCTCACTGGTCGCTACGTTCACAATCACGAGGTATTCACGAACAACGACAACTGCAGCAGCCCGCAGTGGCAACGGGATCACGAGCCGCACTCCTTCGCCGCATATCTGAGCAACGCTGGCTATCGCACCGGTCAGTATGCAAAAAAATTATAATTATTGAAATAAAATATCTGATAAATGATCCTTCGAATATATATATATATATACACTAGTCCAAAAAATTAAAGGAAAAGAAAGCTTCGTGATGAAAAAAAATTTCGTCTCGTATCGAGATGAAAAAAAAAGGATTTTGAAGTTCGAAGTTTCTAGTTTTGAGATCTGTCGGCAACATTTTTTTGTGAGCTATGGTTATCCCGCAATCATGAGAAGTAGAGCGAGAAAAAAAATGTCCAAATTGTTTTGTTTCTTCTCAAGGTTCCACGAGGTCAGGAATTTTTTTTTCAGTTAAATCAATGGATAGGCCAGTTAGCTTGTTTATTCAGCTTCAATTTCGTTTTTTTATTAGTCTCTCTACGTCAATTTTTTTCTGAGATATCCAACCTTGAGTGAAAAAGGATCCTTTTGTCTTCGATCATCGATATCTCAGCACCCAATGATCGCACAAGGATGCAAAGGGCAGCTTCGAAAACTTGAATACATGTCCTGCAAAATTGTTTCATTGATTTTTGAGATTTTTTTTCACCCTTAACATTGATATGGAAAAAGTACAAAAAATTGACGTTTTACGGCTTTTCAGTAGATCCACCACTACACCACAAGCGTTGATGGAAAGACTAGGGTTGCCAGGTTTTTTTTTTCAGCTTGATGTATCCCCGATAGCCCTGTAGATTTGCGAATTGATCTGTCGCACTGTTTTTCCGCACCGATTGATCCAAGTTTACAAAACAATTGGAGGAACAAGTCTATTGTTCCTAAACAACGTGTAATCATCGTCAAAATGAAAAGACCAACTTTTTTCGACTTTGAGAAGATCCAACCTTGAGAAGAAACAAAAAAATTTGGACACTTTTTTCTCGCGCTACTTCTCATGATTGCGGGATAACCATAGCTCACAAAAAAGTGTTGCCGACAGATCTCAAAACTAGAAACTTGGAACATCAAAATCCTTTTTTTTTCATCTCAATACGACCATTTTTTACACAGCGCTTCAAAAAACACGTAAAACATGCAAGAAGCTTTCTGATCCTTTAATTTTTTGGGCTAGTATATACATATATATATATATATATATATATGTCATTCTCTAAGTTTAACAAAATCCTTTTCAAAACTCCCCGAACTGCCCCTACGGCTGTTCGAAATTTACCGATCTTCTCAATTTTAAAATTGGCCGAAAGATGTTTTTTTAAACATTATCTACTTTTAAGCCATTTTAAGTATCTATCAACAGGAAATTATATGCCAATCGCGTATATCACGAAGTTTTCGTGGAAAGCTCGAAATTACGCCGACGAAACGCAAAAACCGTGCTTTCACACCCTTTCGACGGCTTTATTGTAAAAATTCCGGGTTTTCCAGAAAATTTATGGTTCGTATTGTAGGGATAAAAATACATCGAAATAGAGTTGCTGGAAAACATAAACGTAAAAGGACTTTTAAAAAAAGCATTTTTTTTTAAAGGTACTGCACTAAAGAGTAAAAAATAATCTTCAGTAAAATTGCAAAACAAAACAGTATGACTACAAAAAAAGTCTCTTCCTTTGTCACTCATAATAGGTACATAAACGTAGATATGTTTAAGATATGAAATACAAATTTTTAGAGCTTGATGCGTTAAACTTCATAAGTACTTTATCTACTTCATACTACTTTAAAATTTCTTTGAAAAACCTGAAGCTTTTCAAACATATGCACACACACACACACATATATATATATGCGTGTGTGTGCGCGCGCGCGTGAGAGAGAGAGAGAGGGAGAGGGAGAGGGAGAGAGAGAGAGAGAGAGAGAGAGAGAGAGAGAGAGAGAGATAAACAGGTCGAGTTCGTCGTCTTGTGGTGAAAAAAGAGACTAGAATAAAAAGAGCTCGTCATGTGCAACCTGTCTAGGGTCCCTGATCCAAATGCCCCCCTCTCATTTGCATTCTAGATATAAAGCCTTAGATCGCAAGGCTCTCGTATATACACCGGAAAATATTTCGGGTTCCGGGAGACCACGCTCAGGCAGAAAAACGAGAGCAACGACTCTCATTCTCTCTCTCTCTCTCTCTCCCTCTGCCTTCCAATCTCGAGAATTCTCGCTTGCTCTCGATATATAGCTTCCAGACGAATAAAGGAGAGGAAGCGGGTGGGGCGATGCTTGTCCGTCGGCCGGCGAGGTCCGTAGGGGGATCTGCAGAAAGAATCGTTGCGGAGGGCCCCTGACAGGTTTTATTTTGGTCCTTTTCTCTCTTCGTGCGCCTTCGCTGGCCAGCAGTGGCCGAGGGAGAGAGAGAGAGAGAGAGAGAGAGAGAGAGAGAGAGAGAGAGAGAGAGAGAGAGAGAGAGAGAGAGAGAGAGAGAGAGAGAGAGAGAGAGAGAGAGAGAGAGAGAGAGAGCGAGAGAAAAGACTCTCGTCCTTCTCTCCACGTTTGTCCGGTCGCTGGCCGAGGGCAGCATACCGCGGAGACTCTTGCCCCCCCCCCACTATCGTCCAGTCCGCCAGACCATATTCGAGAGAGCCGTGGATACGCGAGCGGTATGCGCCCCCCTCTCCCACTCTCCCTACTCCCTATTATTTACGTGCATACAACCACACACACACACACACACACACACACACACACACGCACACACACACACACACACACACACACACACACACACACACACACACACACACACACACACACACACACACACACACACACCTATACATATACCTCTCTATAATGCACTCGAGAGACGACAGACACCACCGTTCTATATCCCTTGAATATTTCGCTATTTCTCTCGCTCTCCTTCCCTCATATTCGTTGCTGCTCGTGCACTTTTATCCTCAACGAGAACGACGAAATTGACGATAAAAGCGACAACGATAGATAAAGAGGGGGGGGGGTATTGCGAACAAATCATTCAAACTTTGTGCCCGACTCTTTTTTTTTCTGTCACTTGTCTAAAATCAATATTAAAGGGTTTTTCCGAGTCAGTCGAATTCGTAGCGGCACAAAACGGCAACTGGAGAAACCTTTTTCTTACATTTTTTCTTTTTACGTGTACTTTTCTCAGGGGGTGTTTTTTACTTGTGTTAACGTTACGAAGTGCCTCGTTGAGCTATGATAAGTGTCCGACCGAAGACGAACGTTCTTGGTTGTTGATCGAAATTAAGGGGTCTTCTCACTTTAAACGCGAAAAAAGGCTATTTTCATGAATTTTTTTCGATAGATTTATGTTATAGGTATTGATATCAAAGTTGTTACACTTAAGAAATACACTTTCGAAATGCATTTGATAATTTGTTCAAATGTATTTACGTAACCTCGACAAACTTTGAACGCGTTTTTCTCGGAACAACGTTTTTCGACGGCTTTTTGATAAAATCTTCGAAACTAATGATCCTTGTGGAATTTTAACCGCATATTTTGATCTTTACTATTTTTTTCGCCGAAACGGTGAATAAAAACACTTTTTTTTCGAAAAAATGCGAGCCACTTCGTTTTTTTGCATATATCGAAAATCATATAATATGCGCTATAGTTATTGACATACCGAATCTAAAGCCGTGCGGTTTTTTTTGTTTCGGATTATCCATCTCCGAGATTTCATCAACAGCGCGGATCGACAATTTTTTCAGGAACTTTCTTAATTACGATTTTCGTCTATCAATAGTGACTTGCATAAATGATATTTAAAAAAATGTATTTCGAAAGTGTATTTAGTGTATTTCGAAAGTGTAACGGTCTTTATATAAATATCTATAATACAAACCTATAAAAAAAAAAACGTCATGGAAGTAGCCTTTTTTAGCGTCTAAAGTGGGAAGACCCCTTAAAAATAGGCTTGGGAGGATCAGCCAGTAAAGTTCAGATGATGAGAAAAAAATATTTATATTAGACCAAATAAGCCCCGATGGCTTTTGAAAATTTTCCATGACAAAAGTACAAACGCGAGAGAGAGAAAAAAAAGCGGAAACTTATGCTACAGGAAAAATAGAAAGAAAAACGTTTAAGGATGTTGAGTCCCTATGAAACATGTAAATGTTAATTGTTCAATAACGAGCTTCCTAATCGTCGTGAAATTTTTACACGACCTCCTGAATACTTCATGTAAAATCGTACGAAATTTTCCGAATTCTATCATCATTACTTCAACCTCCTTAAGGGTTGAAATAAAAAATGATAAGAAAATTCGGAAAATTTCGTATGTTTTTGTATGAAGTATTTAAGAGGTCGTGTTAAAATTTCACGACGATTAGGAAGCTCGTTATTAAAAAATTAACATTTTGTTAAGAACAATTTTTAAAAGAAATTAAAAAAAATTTATCAATAAACTTCGTTTTGTTTCCGTTGCTTTCAGTATATTGTAGATATTATAAAATTGAGAGGTCAAAAAAAAACTTATTGCAAAGTTACATCCGTTTCCATAAAACAACATTTAATTTGTAAATGTTAATTGTTCAATAACGAGCTTCCTAATCGTCGTGAAATTTTTACACGACCTCTGAAATACTCCATACAAAAACATACCAAATTTTCAGAATTTTATCATCATTTGCGATTTGGGACTCAAGATCCTTAAGAGGTTAGTTTACTGTGACGACCCGAAAGTGAGGGTTATTTGAAAGAAATTATTTTTAAGGTATAAGTGAGATGATTGAAAACTCGTTTGGACATTCATTTGTATGTATAATACACTAACAAAGTTGAGTGCCGAATTTCTAGAAAAATATTAATCATCACAGAAGATATAAACACTCTCGTGAAGGACCTTTGAACGTGAGAGGCTCAACCGTGCACTTCATTTAGACCACACGGTTGATGTGAAACAAAAAAACGAGTTTTTTTTCTTAATATACAGATGATATTGGCTAAAACTTGATCGACATTTATTTTTTTATCGCGTTTCAATTACCAATCAAGAATTATCTGAATTCCTTGCGTCGATTTTTCGAGGAAAAATGACATTATTATTGTTAATAACTAATGAGAAAAAACATGACGAGAAGGAAAACGTACGTCAAGACTGAACTACTGTTACACTGAATAAGTGTACCAAATTTTAAGTCAATCCGCTCATGACATGTCGAGAAATCGTGTACACCGTTTTAAAAGAAACATAGTTTCGAGAAAAACGCGTTTGAAGTTTTACCGGTAGTACTATCGTTGTAAACAAAACTTTAGCTTCAATCTGCGATTCCTGCACCATATATTCGACCTTCCCCTTGTATTTGGGTTGCTTTAAGCGACAAACGATTTTTTCGAATATTCACATTCGCCTATCCCTTCAAATGGGTTTCTTCTCGTAGTGTAAAAAGATGAAGAAAAAACGTACGTGGGGCTGATGCTGATAGGTATTGATACGAGGCATCTAGATTTTTTTTTTCGACGTCACCTTTCGGACTTGAGGGTGTGTATATATATATATATATATATATATATGTATGTGTGCATGTATGTATGTATGTATGTATACGTATATATGTATATATATGGCTTGCCCATTGCTCTCGCTCGCCGCTCATCGTCTCCTCGTTCTTCCTATACTTTTCTGTGTCATTCTTTCGTTTCCCTCCAACGATCGTGAGACTCTCGCCTTCTATATTGAGACGTCTCTGCTGATGAACGTCGAACGGTAGCCGCGTACATTATAAAAACGATTTCGAGCCCTCGGTGGTCTCTCTCTTTCTATATATATATATATATATATATATATATATATATATATAAATATATAGATTCATCGAAGAACACTACACGGACATAAAGTCGTTCGACAAGCCTGTAAAGTCGTTAGTAGTCTTAAGATGCACATCGTTCTATGTAGACAAGCACTAGATCAGGGAGTTCCAAGGACCGACGCAAGAACGTGGGCATATTTGAAGGTGAGTCTCCTCTCCTCTTCTCTTGCTTGACGCCTTCTCTCAATGGTATGTGGGTTCTGGAATGATATTGAAAAAAATCGTGGGTGAAGTAACTCGGCTCGTGATGTCAATTAGATAACGTCCTTGCAAGCTCAATCACTATATTTATATATGCATATTCATTGTATGTCAATATATTTATATATGCGTATATAAATATGCATTGCATATTTATTCAAACTCACAATTTTATATTTATTTGCATATTTGCAAACTCACAATTTTATATTTATTTGCACAATTGCATATTCATTCAAACAAACAAAAATTAAATCAATATATTTATATATGCAATGCATATATGTTCATATGCATTGATATATATATATAGTCCATTTAAACAATTCATTATTTAGAATTTGCTCACAATAATAGCGATTACCAAATAAACACACACACACGCGCGCGCGCGCGCGCGTTATTAGAAATGTTATTTTTAATTATTTTATTTTAATTTTTACATAATTTATTTTCAATAATTCGTTTTTGACTTCAGAATAGTTTATTTGCGATAATTCGATTGTCATTTTGAAATAACACACTTATTTGTAATATTATTGTAATTTTCCGATAATTTATTATGAATAATAAATCGTTTGCACTACTAAAAAATAAAGTTTTTGCACTACCAAACCAAGAATCATCAACGAAAAAAATCGGAAAAAATTCATAATCGATCTTTAGGCCGTACTTCTCAAGGAAAAAATAGGGATTTCTTTTTCTTTTTTATTTTTAATATATTTTTTTCCATTAAATATTAAGCAACCTGCGAAGAAAATGATTTTGGGCAGGACGAAAACGACCCAGGTTCACGGATTGAGGGTTAATAATTTAATTTTCATTTTCGGATAATTCCAAATTGATATATACGCATATATATATATATATACCCGACTAGAAATTTTGATCCGGCTGCTTGAAGACTGACCAGACCCCTATCAGGCTGCAATCCGGAATGCCGTAGTAGGACACGCCCGATCCGGGCGGGATCCGGTACGGATCCGGCGTCCCTTGACATGGCCTGCGTGGCCGGCAGATGGCGCGAGGTGGCGCCATGGTACGGCACGCCGGATCCGTGCCGGATTCGCACATGATTTTATACCCGTTACCGTGGCCTAACACCTTAAATTCATCATTTGTTTTTTTTTATCATTTTAGGCATTGATACGGCGGCCGGAGCAGGGCCTGAAAAGGCCTACTGATCAGGGCCGTGTCCGTTATCCGGATCCGGGCCGGATGCGAAAAAGAGTTTCACGCCTGTTACGGCCCTGATCCGGCAGCTTGATCAGTGCCGCCGTACGGGATACGGCATGCCGGATCCATGCTTGTTCCGGCCCGTAGCAAAATTTCTAGTCGGGTATATATATATATATATATAATTCTTATGATCTTTCCGCCCTGCTTGTCCCTTTCACCTTTCAGTGTCCACGAACGGACGACGCGGCATAAAATCGCAGCGCATTTACACGTTATCCTTTGGCCCAAATCCTCGCGGATGTTAAGCCGATCTCCTTGTCCCTCCGACCCTCCCATATCGTCGCCGTATATCCCGTCGAATTAATTATTTGATGCGCGCCGCCCTCCCACGATGAATTATTCAGGATATTGCAGGCGGCCTACCAGAGAACGTCACCCTTCGCCGCAACCTCGAGAGATTTATATATCGAGGCGAAATCGAGTCGGCCTTTCTGACCTCTATATACGTATATTGCACAGACATGCGATGGGAGGCTGAAAAGTTCTCGGCCGAAATAGGACGAATCGTACTGGTCGTTCCTTGGTAGATCGGGCCGAGAACTTTACAGCCGAAAAAATTGAGACGCTACGAAAATTTCTTCGGGGCCATAAAAAAAAACGTGGCATGTAGTAAAACAAAATTGCACTAGGGTCTCTCTCTCTCTCTCTCTCTCTCTCTCTCTCTCTCTCTTTCTCTCTTTCTCTCACACACTCAGAATGAATAATTTAAAAAACGAAATCTCCGGAAATTCCCACGTGTTTTTATGCGTTCTTTTTTGGGATTCCAGGCTATTTTGGCAAGTACCTGAACAAGTACAACGGCTCTTACATACCTCCCGGTTGGCGCGAATGGGGCGGCCTCATAATGAACTCCAAGTATTACAACTATAGCGTCAACATGAACGGAAAGAAGATAAAGCACGGCTTCGAGTACAGCAAGGATTATTATCCCGACCTGATCGCGAACGATAGCGTTGCTTTTTTACGCCAGAGCAAGCACAATTTTGCCCGTAAGCCGGTGATGCTCGTCGCGAGTTTCCCGGCGCCTCACGGTCCCGAGGACTCGGCGCCCCAGTTCTCCCGTCTCTTCTTCAACGTCACCACACACCAGTGGGTATTATCCTATTTACTATCATAGTATAAATTATAGTATTTACAGTTGAATTATTCAATAATGAATTATTAAATATTAAATTATTAAATTCTTATATTATTATATTTTATTAATTTAATAATATTATTTATTTATTTATTTCATTTTTTAAATTCAATTTATTTATTTAATAATATTATATTATTATTAAATTATTAAATTATTATTATTAAATATGAATTATTCAATAATGATGTAACATTAAAAGAGTCGTTTAATATTTAATAACGATATAGTTTAATTATTCAATAATTATATAATATTAAGGATGTCGAGTCCCTACGAAACATGCTAATGTTAATCGTTCAATAAATAGCTTCTTAATCGTCACGAAATTTTTACACGACCTACCGAATACTTCATGTAAAAACATACGAAATTTTCCGAATTCTATCGTCATTGCTTCAACCTCCTTAAGGGTTGAAATAAAAAATGATAAGAAAATTCGGAAAATTTCGTATGTTTTTGTATGAAGTATTTAAGAGGTCGTGTTAAAATTTCACGACGATTAGGAAGCTCGTTATTAAAAAATTAACATTTCGTTAAGAACAATTTTTAAAAGAAATAACAAAAAAATTTATCAATAAACTTCGTTTTCTTTCCGTTGCTTTCAGTATATTGTAGATATTATAAAATTGAGAGGTCAAAAAAAAAACTTATTGCAACGTTACATCAGTTTCCATAAAACAACATTTAATTTGTTAATGTTAATTGTTCAATAACGAGCTTCCTAATTGTCGTGAAATTTTGTACACGACCTCTGAAATACTTCATACAAAAACATACCAAATTTTCCGAATTTTATCATCATTTGCGATTTGGGACTCAACATCCTTAAAAGAATACGTGTATTGTTTTCATCACATGTGATATATTTCAATTGTTCAATAATGATGTAAGTTTGATTGATATATTGAATTGATTTATTATATTAATTGATGATAAATTGTTGACAAATAATTTATTATCAATGATAAATTATTGATAAATTGATTATATATTAATATTAATTAATTGATTGTATTAAATTGATATATTGAACTATATAAAACGTGATGTAGTTTAATATTATATCATTATTGAATAATTAAGATTTCACGATTGATTATTTATATTTCATCGTATTGTTGATTTTTATTTATAATTCAATATTATTTTATGACTATTATTACAGAGGAAGTCGCGTGAAGGAAAATGTCTAGACTGGCTTGACTCGTTCTCCCTTGAAAAACGAGCTCGTGGAGAGCCATGAGTATGCAGGCACGACAGGAGAGGCTTGATCTCGTCGTATAGATAGAGAGGGAGAGAGAAAGCGATGGAAAGAGGAAGAAAGAGAGAGAGAGAGAGAGAGAGAGAGAGAGAGAGAGAGAGAGAGAATGGCTACGAAACAGAAGGGAGTGTACCCAGCCTCTAACGAGACATCCCATATAGACAGCACAGGTGCAGCATATGTGTGTGTGTATTCCATATGCGCTATACATAATACTGTTCACTCATATGGATACGTAGATCCATCTCTGTCTCTTGCTCCCTCTCTCTCTCTCTCTCTCTCTCTCTCTCTCTCTCTCTCTCTCTCTCTCTCTCTCGTTTCATTGGCGTAGCCAGGAGAGGGCACGCCGTTCCCCACCAGAAATTCCGTTGTCCCCCCACCCCAAATTCGTCACAAACAATTAAATACAAATAATTGATTTCATTCATTGTTTCGCCCAAGCAAGCATACAAAAATAATTTCATAAAACTGGAACTACCTTCATCGTCACAATTTCGTAACTTGTATGAATAATTAGCTATTTCGTCACGTAAATCAAATAGGTGCACAAATTTCACAATTAAGGCGTTACCCCCACTTGTAGCGCCAAAAAAGGCCTTTTTCGTGAATTTTTTTAAAGAAAACTACAAAAAATTTTTAATCGATCGATACACCATCTTAACGAACACATCTTGAAGAACTTTCGGTAATTTTTTTCATTGAATAATATTACATTGTTCAGTGGCAAATGGCCGTCAATGAAATAATGTTTTTGTATACACGGTTCGCGGTGACCAACATTGCGGCGAAGTGGATCATCTGAAAAAAAAAATAATGGTTCGATTTTAACGAAAAAAAACGGCCGTTTTTTGGCTATAAAACGGCCATTTTTTTTCGAAAAAAAAACAAATCGAACGATTAAAGACTACATTTTTATGTATTAAATAAGCCTGCAAAATTTCAAGAAGATCGGTTCATTAGTGTTCGAGTAATCTTGGTCACCGACTTCAGAAATGCCATTTTGAGAAAAACGCGTTTAAAGTTTCAATTTTAGTTCTTCAATTCGCGGATTCTTCTCTTTCGACGCTCATATCTCAGTCAATTTTGTTCGGATCGACTTGAAATTTTCAGGACATATTCTCAGATACTTGTACTTCAAAAAAATGCAATGAAAAAAATCGATTTTTTGAAAATCGCAAGTGGGGGTAACCCCTTAATACACGAGGGAAAATAAAAAATACGATGTAGAGGACAGTGCAGGTTGAAGGGCTACGGGTGATCGCGAGGGTGCACGTTATCAGGGCTTTTACGTCGAGAAAAGAGATTGAGAGAGAGAGAGGGAGAGAGAGAGAGAGAGACACTCTTCCAGGGCTCTCCATATCACGCCACGGAGCAAGATATAACAGGTTGTCTAGTCTCGAAAACCCTTGCGTCACATATTCTCCTCCACTCATGGTTCGCATTGGCACTAGAGAGCACATTGGCAGCCTGAAAATCGGCGAAAGAGTAGGCGAGGTGACGAACGCGGCGAGGGAACGTCGATGGGAGATTAAAATTAAAAACGCGAAAACCATATGACGGAGTTTCGAATGTAATGTTTTACTTATCGGTGGAAATTTCGTTGGAAAAGCAAATGCGAGGGTCGAATTGCGATGCTGATTTATTTCGAGGGGTGGGATTGGGGGGTCCATTTTGCCCCGTGGCTGTTTTTTTCAAAGGCCCGCGTTATTTATAAGCGCTGAACGTCGATCTCCGTTTCTCTGTAGCTCTCTCGCCATTTTTTCTCCTGCTGGGTTTTTTTCGCAGCCCCTCGTGACATTGTGACCTTATGACTCGGGGGCTCAGGCTGTATGTATCGCGGACCAATCGCGATCCCGTTGCGACACGAGCGTTAATGGCCACGTGCCATTTGTCAATGTCCTGCTCGAGACTCTCTCTCTCTTTTTCTATATATATATATATATATATATATATATACACATAGGGTATAATGCTCCTTTTACTCTGCTCCCACTCGTGGCATTGCTGCCTCTCTCTCTCTCGCTCTCTCTTGCTGTCCTGTCTCCCTCCGACCACACCTCGGCCGTGCACGTTCTCCATCACTTATATATTTACGTATAGAGTCCGTGTTGAAGTCAATTTGGGACACCGCGCGTTCGTGCTCTTCCTGGCTGTGTGCGGATAAAACGGATCGAACGGCCCCTTTTTGGCTCGGGCCTGTGCCAAACAGGAAGAAAGGAAAAACAACGTCGAAAAATAAGGAAAAATAAGGAAAAATGCACGAAAAAGAGATGCGGGGGGAAAAAACGTCCGTAGAGTACGTTGGAACGATTGCGAGGGTAAAAGTGGAAATGGCCAAAATATGGCACGACCTCTAGGCTGCAGACGGGCAGTGCATCGAATTGGAAAAAGTATCTCTGGCGCGAGATCCTTTGCGGTGTACGTCATAGCCGCGAATTCCTGGTAATGGCCAAAATGGCCAAAATGGCCAAAATGGCAAAAATGGCCAAAATGGTCAAAATGGCCAAAATGGTAACGCCTCCCGGATAATTTGGAACGGAACGACCCGACACACGTTCATCGACCCACGCTTCTTCCCCTCTTACGGGTCCTGCCAACCTCACTGGGTCACTGCGAATAACGCTCTACGTGTACTCTACGCTCGTCGGGAATTTCCCAACGCCTCTATTCCGGTCCGTATTCGCACCAATCGGACGCAGACGCGTGTAGTCATTCGCGCTCGCAAAATCGGAGGGGAACAAGAAACTTAACGGTCCGAGATCCATCCGGGATTATCGCTAATTCTATCCGTGACAATTGAACATGCGGGTTACGTCGCTGTAAATCAAAGATAATGCCTTTGTACCGAGCAGCCTGCAATTCGTAACAGTATATACACACACCTATTCCGGCGCACACAGAGAGAGAGAGAGAGAGAGAGAGAGAGAGAGAGAGAGAGAAAGCGTTACCCCGACAGTGAACATCATCTCCTATTTCCGTACTTGTTATGCTCGAGAATTCGTCGTCTCGTGCATCGAAATTGTAGCAAATTCAATTTCCAGCATTCGCGAGCCATAAGCTGGCTTTCGGGTATGACGGACAATTCGGATATTCCGTTCGTCCCTCATTGTCTTGTGCAAGCTAAAAATAAATAAAAAAAACGGTCGAGCGCTGGCCCGAAACAAAAAGCAAAAAGTGTGATGCGAGGTAACAGATAATTATCGCTTGAAAAAAAACGTCTACTTCGTTTAACGAGGAATTGCGCGCGTTTTTGCGTGAATTTCTCTTTAAATAGGAAAGATGATTGCCACTTTCGTCACTGGCGGCGTTAGCATAGCACGTCCCGAGCAAACGGTGTCTGAGCGTTTGTTTTCGACCAGACGGTGACACGGAGAAAACAGGGGCCTCGGAGTTAAGAATTAATACTATGCTTGTAAAAAAAATATCATTAAATATCACAAGGTATCGAATGGAAGGTAAAATTGTAATTATGGTATAGTAATAATGAAGAAAATTAAATTTTAACCTACGATATGGCACGTAAACTGATACAAGTAATACATTTTATTCGGCATATTGTGATTTTTCGTAGTATTCGAAAAATATTTTGCCCACGTGATTGGAACAATTAGTTTCCAGTATTCTACAAAAAGTACGGTACAAAGAGTCACATTTTACTAATCAACTTCGTAATATTTTTCGCTATACGCCGAACATTAATGCTATGCGTATAGTGAAATCTATACATACACGAAGATTCATGCTATACGTATAGTAAAATCCATATGAAAATATCAAACGGTGTGAGAATAATTTTTACACTTCTATAACAAAAAGTCTTAGCATTTCCGAACTGGCGGTAAACTGCTATACTTTCTAGCACTGAATATTAGAATTCTGGCGACGAGTGTTAGAATTTGAGGCCGTATTTTTCTCCGTGTGGGCATTTCCCAACGCATAATATTGGTCGAAAATATTTCTAGGCCAGGAAATGATATCGATAGTTATCATTTTTGCAATTAAACATTAAGGCGGGATTCTACTTTGAAACTTTGAAAAGGCTAAATTGGATGAAAACACCCACCTGGAACACGTCGAAGGCATATTATATGGCCCAGGCATCGCTGATTGAGGGTAAGATAATTTTTTCTACGATTTATCACTCACCAAAACTTTAAACGCGTTTTTCTCGAAACGACATTTTCAAGTACCGTGGTCGTGATAACTCAAAAAGTACTGAACCGATCCTTATGAAATTTGGAACACATATTCTATATGTGTGTACGAACCGACCTAACTACAATCAACTTAAAATTTTAATTAGAACTATTTTTTTATTGCAAAAAAAGACCCAAAAAAAACGCATTTTTTTTTTTCGTATTTTAGCCGCCATTTTGTTAATTTTGCACGTATATAAAATATTCTAGTTAGGTCGGTTCCTGAAGACATACTGAACATGAAACTATTTGATTTTTTTGTTTCAGACCATCCGTCGGGAAGATTTCACGACCACGGCAACGGTACCTGCTTTTCGAGGCGTTGGCTTTAAACATATTTTACGTGTACAAAAAATGAATAAAATACATTAAAAAATTTTTTTTTATGTACTTAAAGAGTGTATTTATTGAACAGTTTAAACCCCATATCGATATCTTTAATAGTATTCTCAGAAAAAATTCACGAAAATAGCGTTTTTTTTTCATGGTTTCTCCAGTTTATTTACACGGTGAAGAACGTTTAACGTTCAACATTTTATAAAGAGTTTTTTTATTCGATTGAGTCGAGAAAACGTTAAAAATGTCGAGCGGCCAAATAAACACATCTCATTATAAATTTCAAATGCCGTTGAATTTGACTTCAAATTCAAATTCAAACGCCAACGAAAGGGTTAACACGTGAACAATTAACGTTTCTTTCGCCAGCACCCCTGCCTACGACTACGCGCCCAATCTCGACAAACAATGGATTCTACAAGTTACGCAAAAGATGCAACCGATTCACCGGCAATTCACCGACCTGCTGATGACCAAGAGACTGCAAACGTTGCAGAGCGTGGACGCTGCTGTCGATCGAGTGAGCGAACGAACTTTATACGAAAATATTTCGCTTTTTTTTTTCTTCCTTTTTCACTTCCTTATCTCCACGGATTCAAACATTTCTCGTTTTCTTTTTTTTTTTCTTTTTTTTTCGTTCGATTTTGCATTCCAAAACCCAAAAATGATTTTCCGAAATCCTTCTGTGTTATTTTCCTCTTAATTTATTCCATTTTTCCCAATATTCGCGTTTCGTTCGTACATTTTTTATTACGTCGTCGGTCGTATCGTGCTGTCGTTTCAAGACAATTCGAATTATCTGCGTTTAGATTTATCAGGAGCTCAAGGACCTCGGCGAGCTCGATAACACTTATATCATTTATACCTCCGATCACGGATATCATCTCGGGCAATTCGGCCTCATTAAGGGAAAGAGCTTTCCGTTTGAGTTCGACGTCAGGGTACCGTGTCTCGTACGAGGACCCGGAATAGAACCCGGATCAGTGTAAGTTGACGATCGTAATTACTATAATCGCAACAAGTAATTCCTTTAATTTATTTTGGTGAATTAGGCTTACAAAAATCATTTAACCAATTTTTAAGATATTCGTTGAGCAATCTATCGTATGAATCTATGAAAAAAGATCTTCCGTATTGATAAAAATATGGTAAATAAAATGTGGAAAAGAACGTTCGTTGCGTTTCAACGATGCAACCTTCAACACCACAAATCGCGTACGTCGTTGTGAAGCGAGAATGTTTCGAGAAAAACCCGTTTAAAGTTTTACGAGCAGTTCTGTCGTTGTAATGATCACCTTCGATATCCGATTCTTGGACCATATGCGGGGGACCTCTCTCTTCAATTTGCGCTGCCTCAAGCGACTATCGATATTTTTTATTTCCACACACTCTTGAGGCGTCTTCTCACTTCAGACGCTAAAAAAGGCTATTTT
Source organism: Ophion costatus (assembly GCA_951751655.1). Lineage (NCBI taxonomy): Eukaryota > Metazoa > Arthropoda > Insecta > Hymenoptera > Ichneumonidae > Ophion > Ophion costatus. Next base: position 14,324,783 of record OX632368.1, on the reverse strand, counting down.
CGTGAATTTTGAGAGAGAGATTGATTGATTGATTGATTATTTATTAACTATGCCTTGGCAAAGCCTTGAGGCAAATGGTGTACAATTCAAGAAAGAAAACCAAATAAGACAAATAAAAAATAACAATATTGTTCTAATAATACAGACTATAAATAGATTCAGAGTACTTATGACTAAAGATGATATTCTTAACACAATTATAACTATTAATGTTGATAGCTCAATAAATTAATAACTAAATCTCAGACCCCGAGCTAACTAAATAAATAAGTTACAGTCCCCGAAGCCTATTTCGACAATACTCTATATAATTCAAAATTGGGAATTAACAAAACGAGCTGCAATTACAAATCACCATTAAAGAGGTGGGTGTATAGGCGCTGTTTGAGTACACTCAGTGAGGACGAAGTAGTGATTTCAGGAGGAAGTGAATGCCAAAAATATATCGCCGATAAAAGGAAAGATTTTCTAAAGGTTGAGGTTCTATGCGAGGGAGTATGAAAAACTTTAAGAGAGTGCAGGCGTTGAGGACGGTTCGATGCTCTAGCTTCTAAGAAAAGTTCAGATAAATATGTAGGGGTGTTTCCATTAAGAATATTATATACAGAGAGAGAGAGAGAGAGAGAGAGAGAGAGAGAGAGGAGAGAGAGACATGACAGATTAAAAGGGCGGCGTGGTTGCGGGGGCGAGGAGGAAGAAAATGAAGAGAAAAAAAAGCGAGAGAGCGCGCCTGTCTGCAAGTTAAATTTAGCCAAATTAATTTGCCAGCTGCCTCTGGTGTGCGTTGAAAGGGAGCATAACGAACGTGTCGTACTCGCGCTCAGCGAAAGTCCTCCGCATATGCTCGCATATATGTGTATATATATATATATATTGCGAAAGCAATAGAGCGAGAGAGAGAGAGAAAAGAGTCAGAGGGTAGTAACTTTTATAATTGGTGCGGTGCTTGCAAAGCTGGTCCATCGAAAATTTCGTCGTCTGACTCTTTACAACATTTGACGGGGAAAAAATAAAAAAATTTTGAATTGCTTTTAAAATTATTTCCCCGGCGACGTCATTGCCTTACTATACGCAAGTTTTGCTTCAGTAAGTTTGGCGGCAAAGGCACTCAAAAGATTGTAAGAACCTTGTCGTTTAAAAAAAATAATTTTTGAAATGTACTTTCTCGACGGTCGTTTATGAATTAAAAAATCATTTTAAAAAGCACAAAAGGTAGGAAGAATTTTGTCGTTTTTTGAAATAATTTTTTGTTCATATACGTCCACGAGGAAGAGTAAATTTATTTTGTGTCTTTTTTTTCCTCTCTTGCTTCCTTTCTCCCTGCTAATGAAAACGCTGGATACAAAAGGAGGAAAAAAATTTTGAGCGCACGCCGTACAGCCCGTAATTGGACTGTCAACGATACTTGGCTCAAGTATCGGGAAAGTCTTTGACACGAGCAGCCTCGTTAGTATTTTACCTCGAATCATTTTACAAATTATTGCATAAAAGAAGAGGGGAACGAAAACGGCGAAATTACATTTTATTCTTTTTCCCCTCGAGCTTGTGTAAATGCGATCTCACGAGGGCTTCGTTTGTGAAATTTCAGAGTGGATGACATAGTTTTGAACATCGACCTGGCGCCGACCTTCCTTGACATAGCGGGAGTCGAGACTCCACCGCAAATGGACGGGCGCTCGTTCAAAAAACTCTTTCTCAAGTGAGTCAATCACACACATATATATATATATATATTCATAAGTATACTTATTCATAGAAGATATGGATGAAATTTGGACAAAGAAGAATGAAAGTGAAGCGCTTATAAGGAAGGAGAAAGTATTTCTACTAAAACTTGCAAACGATATAATTATTAAGGAGGGGGGGGTATTTTTAGGCGAGGAAAAGTGGCTGATATTATTGATTATTTTAAAGGAAAACATTCTTCACCATTTTTTTGCGTTACTCACAATTAGAGTATGTTTTATTACTAGTTTTGGCTGTCACGTGGTATTTTTTAATCAATCTTTAAAAATGGCGGAGGCCTGGCACAGTCTCCTAAACTGATTGCAGCGTTTTGAAAAGCGACGGTTCGAGAAAAACGCGTCTGTCCGCACCGGATCAAACGCAGCGGGTGGAATCCATTTTTCTGAGAAAAATTAATGCCACAATATATCGCCGAAAAAATAATAATGCAAAAAAAATCGATTTTTTGAAAATTTTACACCGTGATGACCCCTTGACCCCTTCATTGGCAGAGAGAATTCGACAAAAAGTGCCCAAAATGGCAGGAACATTTTTTTATCCTGAAAACTTGTATTTTGGGGTTTTTGAGGGTGCTGATTACGAATCTGAATTAAAAAATCCGAAATTCACAATGACGAACAAATATGGCGAATGAAAATACAATTAATACAGGTTGAAGTTTTTTGCACTTTCGTCCGCCATGTTAGATCCGCCATTAAAAATTTTTGAATTTTGTGTTCAGATTCGTAACAAGCAACCTCGAAAATCCCAGAGTACCAATTTTTATCTAAATCGAGTAAAATTTCCAATCTCGGTCCGCCATTTTAGCGCGGCCATTTTGAATTTTCAAAATTAAAGTTCATATTCGTAACGAGCTACCTCGAAAATCCCGGAGTACTAATTTTCATCTAAATCGAGTAAAGTTTTTGATTTTTGTCCGCCATATTGGCGCCGCCATTTAGAATTTCCAAATTTTGACTTCAAATTCGGATTCAGCGAGCCCAAAAACCCTCAAGTGCGGCTCCGAATTCAAATCGGAGCAAGTTAAATAGGGAAGCAAAGGTCGACGCGCTATTGCGTCAATGCGACACAGGGCACGGAATTATTTGACGCACTATTGCTTGAATGCAAACGAAGGGGTTAAGTGACGTTCCTTGTAAATCTCGAAAATGGTGAAGAAATTATTCCTCTTTGAAAAATCGTGAAATTTGGCAAATTTTTTTCTCGCCCAAATCCTTGGTCCCCCTCCAAATAAAGAACTATACTATAGGTACGGTATACTGTACCGGAGGTATCGATAAACATTTCATGCTTTTAAAAAAATAATTTTTCATCATTTTTTCGTATATTTTTTTTCGATCTTCCAATTTTTATACTTTCATCTAATTAAAAATTCGCCAATTTTATCTACAACAATAATAACAATATCGCGTCGAACTCGATACATTCACCGATCGTCTCGCCAAACACGAACGATATGTTCGCAGCAACAAACACGGCCGACGAACGAAATTCAAGTGGCCCGATACATTTCTGATCGAGTCGTCGGGCCGTCGGGAATCGCCGGAATCCATAGCCGAGATGCGCGAGGCAATCAGACGTTACAACGCCACAATGGCGAAACAATCCTCGACGTTGACGACTAGCTCGTCGTCATCCCTTGGCGACGACGATCCCAACGGGGATCACGTCGAGCCGGATCTCCGCAATACCGGGGATACGTCGCCCCGTAATTTGCTCGCTCTCGAGAACGATGCCGGAAGCGATCAGGACGTGTCAGAGGACGAGGATTTCGAGGATCCGATCGGTGATGAGACCACCAGTACGCGACATTTCACCTAATGTTCTAACAATAATAACGACAATCGCATGTGTATTAATAGTAATGACAACAACGTTAATAATTAATAATATCGGGAGTACAAATAAGTCTCCGCCGTTCGACAAAAGATGGGAGGTTATGGTTGAAATTGCCTGACGTGAAACGTCATATCGCAAGCAGGGAGACTAGAGTAAAGGAGTGGACACTGTGCTAACGATCTGGCTCCAAAATCAAGGAAAAGAAGAGTTTGTAGGTGGCGTTGCAATCGGTTTTCCCTTATATATGGATATACTCTCTTGCTAGGCTTTCCGTCGGCTACATGCGCACGCGTAGAACCTTTAGCTACAAGTATTACTATACATCGGGGAATCGGGATCGCAGCGCCTCTTGCGGTCACTTATAAGTCGGGATTTTGGGGCCGTCTTTCGCTGCTTATCTCCTATGGAGTGTCCACTCCTTTACTCTAGTCTCCCTGATCGCAAGGTTTGACATCTGGCAAGACCATAACCTGGACTATCTGGAAAAGGGTAAAACTATTACAGGCGCATATTATTCATCGTTATTGGACCGTTTGAAAACCGAGCTGCAAGAAAAACGTCCACGATTGACCCACAAAAAAGTCATTTTCCATCACGACAACGCACCAGCTCGCGCCTCAGCAGTTGTGGCCACAAGATTAATGGAAATAAGGTTCCAACTCGTTTTGCATCCCCCTTATTCTCCAGATTTGGCTCCCTCGGACTATCATTTGTCCCCCCTATGAAGAAATGGCTGGCGGGAAAAAGATTTTATTCAAACGAGGAGGTGATTGCAGAAACGGATGGCTATTTTGCAGACTTAGACAAATCCTATTACACGGAAGGGATCAACAAACTAGAGCAGCGTTGAATGAAGTGTATATGCCTAAAAAGAGACTATTACCCGTATTCATAGTCCTTCCTTGAGGAACAAGGATTCCTTGTTCCTCATTTCGCGTTTCATAGACCTTCCTTGACAGAACAAGGAGCCTTATTGGCCTCCTTATTTCAAGGCAGGTCTCGAGCTTCCTTGTGGAAACCCTCGGCGCTGTCATTGGCTGTTTCGTTTCATATGGCTAACGCTTGCGCTTGCGCTTGGCGTCTATGCTGTTTTTACCTGTATCACAGACCAGTCTACAGGTTAACCTCAAAAACAGTTAAAAGTGGAGCACGTAAAAAGTTTCGAAACGTATCGCAGTAAACGGAGTTAAAAAAAAAAGCTGAGCTAATAGCAGCCTCTCGCGCTCTGTATAATGAACATTCTTTCCTTCATCCATAATTGTACTCGTCGCAACTCAATTTCTAATTTTGAACTTTGAGGTTATACACTCGAGGCCATACAATCGAGAGCCAAGCGGTTTGAGTTAGTTTCAAATATAGCCGAGTGGCGCTTCTATCAGCGGTTTTACCACCATAAGCAATCACATATCCCTAAATATGTCTTCCAACTGGAAGGGAGAGTCGAGTTGCGACTATGAAACAAGGACGCCTCTGAGATTCAAGGAAGCCTTCATCAAGGCGTCCTTTATCCGTTTAAAAACGGTTTATCCCAAAAAATGAAGTAGTTTACATTTTTCCACGGACTTATCAAACGACCCTCGTAAAGTACCGTTCTTTCACAATAAATGGCCAATTGTTCATAAAAAAAACAGCGGAGACTTATTTGTACTCCGAATGATACTTATAACAATGTTGCACATAATCGTATTAGGACGTTGAATAAGTTCTCGCTGGTTTCCGACAGATGGCGTTGCCAGAACTGCGTGCGAGTTCAAGATGGTAACGCATCTATAAAGAAGTACCATAGCCAAGCCTGAAATTCCGTGCAACAACAAACCCATAGAGCGAGAAATTATTCAACGTCCTCCATAGCTAAGTACAAAAGTTCCGTGGTTGAGGTAATCCTTTATTCCGCAGACTTGGATGCTCACCTGGAGAACGGTGTGAATCCGTCGTTGCAAGGATCGTCGTTTAGCTCGAAGCACGAGCGCTTGGCGTTGGAGTGTTCGCGTCCGGAAGCTCAGGCTGACTGTGTGCCTGGCCAGAAGTGGCGCTGCGAGCGCGAGGGACGAAGATGGCGGAGACACAAGTGCAGATACTCGTCGGCTCCGCCACCGATGCCTTCCCCCCTCGTGCAGCCGTCAAGAGTGTCGAAGAAATGCGCCTGCTTCACACCGAACGGCGTCGTCTACACGAGACTCGAGACGAACGATTACGACGTTCACAAATCCCATCTCGGCCGAGAAAGAAGCCGAGCCGGCGCTCGTCGCGTTGACGATGACATCGACGACGACGACGAGGACGACGAGGACGACGACGACGCCTCGCATCCGACGAGACGGGGTGCGTGAGAAAAGCTTCGAAGCTTCGTTGTTCGAGTAGGCAGCTCTGTTGAAACGTCGAATGTTTTCCAGGTAAAAGAGGCACGTTTGGGACGACAGAGTCGAAGGGTGATTACGCGTCGGTGGAGTTTGATCCGAGTCTGCACGAAGTGGTGACGGGACGGCTGAACATCGACGATCTTCTCGAGAGGCAGTCGCGCGTACGTCGAAGCGTCACGAAGAAGGACACGATTGAGCACGTGACGAAAATAATGGAGAGCATAGAGGAGGAATTGGACGATTTGAAGAGAACGCAACAGGTGCGAAACGCGAAAGACGAAGAGGCCTCGGAGACGAGGAGAATAATGAGCCAGCCGAGGTGTCTCGTGTTGCCGAAAGGCGGTGTCAATTGTACCCAGGCGGTATATCAGGATCCCAACGAGTGGCGAATATCGAGACGGGAGATCGAGCAACAGATACGCGACATGAGAATGCAGCTGGACACGTTGAAGGAGATCAGGCGCCATTTGATGACGAAGAGGCCCCAATTGGCGGTCGAAACCGACGAGGCGGACTACGAGGAGGGAAGCGAACCTCCGACTACGGGCGCCAACAATCATCACGGCAACAAGAACAAGAATCATCAGGCACATTCGCGAAATCACACGAGCCGCCATCACAAGAAACACGAGAGAGTCACGAGCGCGAGTAGCGTAAAAATCACGACGTCCACTTCCGCTTCGACCCACGCCTCCGAAGGCCCTCATCGCGCTGCTACTCTCACCACTGAGACTCCCAAGGTCCAAACAACCGGCCCTTCGGCCGTCACGGATGTCGCTCAAACGACGATCACGACGCGCTCTCCTGCTGCCAACAAACCGAGAAAAACATGGCGCCGACAAAAAGCCAAGGAGGAGAACAATCGGCCCGAGTTCGATCACGAGAAGACGCCGTTGAGGAGACGGAAGATTCACGGCCACAAGAAGAACGCGACGATACTTACGAACAGCGTGCACGAGGAACCAACCAGCACCACCCGTATGGAAAACTCCTCTACGACGACCACGACGACGACGACGACGACGACGCCAGCGCCATCGTCCTCGGGACCTGTGCACAGACATCATCATTATTATCCCAACCGAATGACCCCACTTCCGCCAACCAGGGATCCCGACGACTTTGAGAAAATCACCACACTCGAGGAAGAGGACTTTACGAGAGCTACGACGGATACCGTTATCCCCGAGACCCCCGTGACCACCACCGAAACTATCGTCACCACGCACACGCCATCCGAGATTCCTGCGAGCTCTACGAGCCCCTCAACTCGCGAAACATTCCTCGCTACTGCGCCTACGACCACCAGGAAACCGCTAAGAACCACGAGAAATCGTACTTCCGGTGTCCTCGGACCAGCGAGAATCGACGTGACGATTCTCGAGTCGCCCGATCGGAGGCACAAACAAGGTTTCCAATTTTTATTCCTTTACCACCTGTCTTACCTCCAGAACGATTTTTCATTGTTGCTGAAAAGCTTGTTAACCTATTTTTCATGATCTTTGGTGTTTCCAAATTGACCGACAGGTATCACGACGACGAGCAACAACGGTCGATTGCCTCCAATGTTGAACAGCCCCCTCGAGGCACGTCACAAGTGCTACTGCGAGCCCGATCCGGCCCAGGCCAAGAGAGACGAGAAGGAAATCGCCAAGGAGGAGAGGAGAAGACTGAAGGAGGAACGATTGCGCAAGAAGGAGAGAAAAATGAAGAAAAAGGCGAAATTCGAGGAGGAATGCTTCAAGCCTCGCATGAATTGTTTCGTCCATGACAACGATCATTGGAGAACGGCACCGCTCTGGAGCGAGGGACCTTTCTGCGCTTGCGTCGACTCCAATAACAACACTTATTCCTGCATCCGTACCATCAATTCTACCCACAATTTTCTCTATTGCGAATTCGCTACCGGCACCGCAACTTTTTACAATCTCAGGATCGGTAAGATTTGGGTGACGAGGAGTAATTAATTCGATTGAGAAATTGTTTTTTTTTTTTTTGTTGTCTTGAGGGGGGAGATAGTTTTAGGCGAGGAAACAATGCTTCATTTTTATTGTTTGCTTTTAAAGGAGAGATTTCTTTACCCTTTTCGAGACAGGGTATGTTTTATTACTAATTTTGGCTGTTACGTGGTGTTGGTCTTTATTGATCTTCAAAAATGGCGGAGGTATGGCAATGCCTTACGGGTTGCGGCGGTTGTTGTCAGACGGCATGACGCGTAGTGTCGGCGGGATTAAGGGGGGAAATACATATAAATGGTCGAAAATTACGACAAAGTTCGGAATTTTTTCCAAAGCACCTACTTGACCAATCGTTTTGAAATTTGCAGGGTATTTTACTGTGCATAAGAAGACATGAAAAACATTTTCTTAAATCGACAATAAGTGTTCATCAGCAGCATGCAGCCGATTATTGCTGAACGAATTTCCCCCGCAATATCAAACTGCGGCAGCTGTAGTTTTTTTTTTCAATTTTGAAAGAAAAAATTCAAAACCTGTTTCATTCTATATGAAAGTACGCTGTGGATAAACCAAGGAAAAGTTGAAAAAGTCGAATATTGTATTAATGGCGGCACTCGGCAAAAAAAGATCGAATTTTCACCGAAAACTTTGTGCTTTTTATGCAAAAAATGATTGTTTAATTAAATTGTTTTATTGAATATGGAGATTTATCGACGAAGGTTTGCAATTGCGTGTCTACAGCCCTTTGGTTGAAATGAATCGGATAAATAAATTTTTTATCGCTGCCGCAAATTTCGAAAATTCGTCCAGTAACAATTGGCTGCAGGTTACTGATGAACACTTATTATCGATTTAAAAAAAATGTCTTTTATGTCTTCCAATGTACAATAAAATACCTTACAAATTTAAAAACGATTAATCCAGTAGTTGCGTTGGAAAAAAATCCCGTTATTTTTCGTCTTTTTCGACCACTTATATGTCATTCACCCCTATCTAAAAAAAGCCAACGGAGATTTTTCTTTCATTAACACTTTCATTAACACGTAGAATATGAACCGAGAAAGAGTGAAAAATGTTGAAAATCGACGAAATGGCACGCTGTGAAACAAATAGATCCAATTTTCCGAAAAAAATGGCTATTTTGCAATGAAAAATACTTTTTTAAAATTATTTTCAGGAAACGTTTAAGATCATGCTTTAGACGATAAGGTTAGAAAGATTTATACCAAATTCCGTCAGAATCGGTCGATTAATTTTTCAGCTATTCGCCACGCCAGTTTTCAAAATGCAGTAACTCCGCCATTTTAAAGATTCATTTTTTGTTCGTACACCGTTTGGATTTGTTTGCGTTGGAATATATTGCACAAACTGTTTGGGTTTTGTTTGAGTTGAAATATTTGTTCGCATACTGTATATGTTTGTTTGGGTTGGAATACTTTTTTGCATACTGTTTGAGCTTGTTTGGATTACGACATTTGTATTGCATGCTCTTTGCGCTTGTTCAGGTTGGAATAGTTTTGTTTTGCATACTATTTGGATTTGTGTGGGATGCAACATTTTTTTGCAGCCTGTTTGGGTTTGTTTGGGTTTCGATATTTTTTTGCATACTGTTCGGGTTTGTGTTGGGTTAGAGTTTATTTTTCCGCATACTGTTTTGGCTTATTTTGGTTGGAATATTTTTTTGCAAACTTTTTGGGTTGCGATTGTTGGTTGCATGTTTTTAGGGTTTATTTTGGTTGCGATATTGTTTGCATATTGTTTGGGTTTGCTAGGATGGCGATATTTTTTTCTTGCATACCGCTTGGGCTTGTTTTAGGTTGAATATTTTTAGGCAAACTGTTTGAGAAGCGATATTTTCTTTGCATGCTAGTTGGGTTTGTTCGGGTTGCGATATTTTTTTCTTTTCTTACTGGTTTGGGTTTATTTAGGTTGCGATATTTTGTTTTCTTACTGTTTGGGCTTGTTTGGGTTTGAATTATCTTGCACGTAGTTTGTTTGGGTTTGTTGGGGGTAGAATATCTGTTCAATATCGTTTGGATTCGTTTGGGTTAAAATATTTATTTCACACTCTCTCATTTTTCGTAAATTTTTGTTTCTCACCTTAACGTTTTTTTTTTTCTTTCTTCGTCGCAGATCCATTCGAACAGTGGAACAGACTTTCGTCGTTGACAAGCGCCGAGAAATCGTATCTTCACGATCAATTGGAGCATCTGAAGGGCTGCAAAGGTACGAGGGACTGCACGGTCGGTAATGCGCGGGAAAATGCACCAGCAGCCCCGATTCAGCAACATCAACGATACGTCACCAAGAGAAAATACACGAATTCGTTCGGTGCGTTGAACAACACGCTTTTTCATTGCCCGTGCTTTTTTCCATCGTAAACCGAATTCGCGAAAATTATCGACATACTCATCAATTGTTCTTCCGCTGTTTCAGCGGAAGACATGTTCGTGCCGTCGGCTCTGCAAATAATACGGGAAAGCGAGCTCGGCAGTCCGCCTAATAAGAGACGCAAAAAATTGCCCAAGCAAGTGCCTTTGTCTTTTCTTTCTTCTTCTTTTTCTCCTTTGTTTCATTTTTCTTCATTCTCTTCTTCTTTTTCTTCTCCTTCTTCTTCTTCTTTCTCCTCTTCTTTTGCATCTTCTGCTTCTTTTCCTTCTTACTCTTCAGGCTCGTACAATTCACTCTCTCTGTCTGCACGAAGTTCGTTCAAAAAATAAGGTGACTTTATTTTTCTCAAAAAATATTTATTTATTCATCAATATCTATTTTAACCCCCTAAAAAATAATACACTTGTGCCAGCGTTTTTCCCAATCGTCGAAGCACTACTGATATGCGCTTTTTGGTATGACCTCGAGCTCTCCCAGCGATGCGGTCTTCATCTCTTCAATCGTGGCAAATCTCCGTCCTTTCATGGGTCTTTTCAGTTTTGGGAACAGATAAAAGTCGCAGGGAGCCAAGTCCGGTGAATACGGCGGCTGAGGCACAAACTAAATATGCAAAATGGCTGATAACGTCAACAAATCAGGGAGACTAGAGGTAAGGAGTGGGACACACAGTGCTTACGAAACGTCCGCAAAAACGCAGCAAATAAGGAGGCGCTGCGATCGTATGTGTCCGATCGATTAGCTCCGCCTACTAACCTCGTACTCTTGGCGTGCTCTCGGTTGCTGTTGACAGCACATTCGTGGTGGGGGACTTAACTGTTGCGTCTACCTCTCCTGATTCGCTGTCTTTCTCATTGTTGCAAACTCATAATAGCAACTAATAATTAATGAAATTAAGCGGCGAACCAGCCAAATAAACCAACTAAGAAAATAAAAACAGAACACAAATGTAGCCTCGACTGTCGTGGATTGGAAATATGTTTCAGAAAAGGGTATTCAGTTGATTTATTTTTTTCACCCATGCGAATGAAAGTTTGAAAAAAATTGCCCTATGCAAACAATATTACTCCTTATGTGGCTTGTAAATGCAACTGCACTGGAGAAAAAAAGGAACTTGTCAAAAAATTGCAGTTCTATTTGCAAGAAAAATAACTTATAAATTATGCTCCATTTTATGCTTATTACTCCAGGGAGAATGAAGAGTAAAGGTTATGTTTCTCACGAACTGAACTACGTGCATGAAAAAAGAAACTGAAGGCTAACCCTAATGACGATCGATTGGGAGCAATATTGAAAATAATTCTACCTTGGGCTTTGAAGAAAACAATTTCGTGAAGATTTTCTCAATATTACAAAACACAATAATATTAAAAATGAGCCTCAAGGCGAAGCACATAGAAATCAAATTCTTTTATTATTTGTGCGCATGCGTTAAGTTTGGACTATTATCATGATTCGAGACGTTATCGTCAGGAGAGCTGCTAGTGGCACGATCTGGAACTATTGCAAGTCGGATTTTTTTAAGACGCTGGAACTATGTATTGGCCTATGCTGTGTCCACTCCTCTCTAGTCTCCCTGAACATATGTTGGGGACATGTGCACCAACATAACCAAAAAAAATCGAAAATCGAATGTACGTAGCCCGCGAAATTTGAAATGTCACCTTATTTTTTTGAACAAACCTCGTGTGTACTTCCGACCGGGCTACGTACGAGCGTGTACTGATCCGCGTGTCTTTCTCACACGCAGTCCCTGGAACAGGCGAAGCAGAAGCTGGCAGAGTAACGCTCGACATCACGAAGACTCGTCGAACTCGCGGAGGCATCACCGCCACCCGTATCGATAAAACGCGGGACGACTCTTCGCCTCGGGACTCGAAGATGAAAGGCAAAACGGCCCGGGAAATCGTCGAATTGACACGCAGAATTTTGCGAAAATCGAGATTTCGCGGCTCGTTGGCTCCGCGAGAATGAGCAATGTATCGCGCGATTACCGCCCTGTCGGTATCGAAAGATCGCGCCAGCCCTCTCGGGGGAATCCCCGGCGCGATTCAACGTTGAGCAATTTCACGTTTTTTTTTGTCCTTCGTACGCGAGCACGATAAAGTAGAATGAATTTTTTTTATACGAAATCGCTGATACGTTTGATAAAAGTCAGCGACGAACGCGCCGAAAAATGAAAAAGGCTCGTAAGCCTGGAAAAAAAAACAAAGTTTAATCGTGAGCGCGCGTGGGAGCGATTGATATTGGCCTAAAATCCGACAACGAATCTAAGGAAAGAGAGAGAGGTAGCGCAATCAGTTAATTTCTTCCTGCAAAGAGAATTCGAGCTTTCGTACTTTAGATCGCGGGGGCGGGGGTGGTTTTTCGATACTCGAGAAAAAAACTTTGCGTACACGATATATTGCAATTATTAATTGCCCTTGTATTGCCACACTGCCAAACTATAACGAACAGAGTAACTTTGAACAATCGACCAATTGATTATTCTTTCGAAGCGATCGTTCGATCGCCTTATTGTCGACCCTTCGAGGGCACACAGTCACTTCGGAACCAACATTTCTTCGCGCCGCTTCGATAATCACAAGCACGCTCGTTTTTAATACCTTTTTTCAAAACTAGCTGGTCATTCTTAAACGGAAATAATTTCTTTACAGTCAAATTTGAATTGAATCGTAGCGATTTCAAAAGCGACAATTAAATTTGGACAAATTTAATTAAAAAAGGCTCTACGTTTTTTTTTAAAGTTTCGTCGAGATATTCGGAGCCGATAATCGGCGTCATTTTAGTTCACGGAGCTTCCGCCACGGTAGGTCTGTGCCGTCGTAGCGAAAGATCGCTGCTTCATTCGTCGTCGATCGATACGATCGACGATTCGCAAGCCACGTTATCATTTCGTTATTGGACCGTCATCAATTAGCCAATGAATTACGCTGCAGTCGATGCAACAATGAGTGGTGATCTTGACAAAAGGTTTCTTTTTTGTCTCTCAGTCAATGTCCTCTCTCGCACATGACTACGATTATTTTTTTATTATTATTACGGTTTTGTAACAATAATTATTATGCAATTCTGCCGAATCACGTTTTCCGGTCGGCGAGGTTATAAGCAATTTTATTAATTGTAAATAACGTGCAACGAGGCATTGTAGGCTAGGACTAAATCATTATTAACTCCAATAATAATTATATTTGCAGCGAAAATTTACGAAGAAATAATATAGGGAGTAAGAGTGTTTGCGCGTTGCGACGAAAAATACCAGTGGTGTATAGGAACAAAAGCAAATCGATGTAGCTATGTGATATATATATATATACGTATATACATATATAGATTTATATGTATGTGTGTATATTTAAATGTATTTAATCGTATTAAAACCGAGAAGTAAAAGAAAAAAACGACTTTTTTCATTAATTTTCGTAATTTTTTATTTCGTTTTGCGTATTTCGTATAATGACTTGAAATACGTTTGCGGAAGTTAAGGCCTTAGGCCACAGTAACGGGTATAATATCATGTGCGAATTCTACAATTTTTTTTTCGAATGAATAAGTCATTCACTCATAAAATTAATTACACATCTATTTAGTATGAATATCAAGCTGTTAGAAAATATATATATAATTTTTTTTTTCTTCGATGTACGAAATGGCCGACTACTCGAAACTTCTCGAAACAGCTTTTTCCAATTGGCGCGACAAATAACTTCAACAATTTTCACTCGATTTACTTCAAGTTTAAAAGATACGTTCCTAATTGCATTTCGCAGAGAAGTACGTACGGAATTTGTGATTAATCGAAAAATGTTCATTTTATGAGCGAAATTTTTCACTGAAAATTCATTTCTTAAGTTCAAATACCTACAACTTTTGAATAAAACAATATTTTTTTAATTCCGTACGTATTTCTCTAGGTATTCTAATGTAGATTGACGAGAATTTTTGTTTTTTTGTTCTAGGTAAAAAAGATAAAAGAAAATATTACTAGTCGGCCATTTTGTACATCGAAAAAAAAAATACATTTTCAACAGCTTGATATTCATATTAAATAGATGTGTAATTAATTTTATGAGCGAATGACTTTTTCATACGAAAAAAAATTGTTAATTTCGCACATAATTTTACACCCGTTACTGTGGCCTAAGGCCTTAAGAAAACATATAAGCGTATGAATTTGTAATTAATGTATGTACGTATTTATTACAGGTGGAGTCGTGAACAAAAAATACGCGGTCGAGCATGGTGCCTAGACGAGCAACGATGGCAACGAAAACGATAATCGTACACCAGGTGAAGATTAGAGCGCGTCGATTATCGTGCAATTTTCAGCGTTCGCCGTCGGCGTCCCCGTAACAACGCTGAGGCCAATTGCAACGTGACGTTTGGTCGATTACACTCGACGGTATTACAATTGTGGTCATGAAAATCCTACGTTATAATCGCGTTGCGAATTATCTCGAAGCTAAGAATTCGAACGAATTTCGTTTAACGTTACAATACTTTTTTACGATCCTCCAGATCGTAAGGAGAAGCGCCATTGCGAGAAGGAAAATCGTCAGAGGGCTCGTGAAAAAAAAATGAGAGGCTCGTTGGGATTCGCCAGCTTGCTGCTGGTCGCGTGCGCGAACGCGAAGGGTCCAATGGAGGACGGAAAAAGACCCAACATCGTCCTCATACTCACCGACGATCAGGACATCGAACTTGGTAATTTTTGTTGCTTTCCTCATCCGTTGACACGATTCAACGTGTAGATTAAAAATGACAATATCAAAAAGAACGTTTACATGCTACTCAAAACGTAACGCTGTACATTTGATGAATACAAATTTGTCTTTTTCTCCAACGCACGTTTTACATCTATGCCACAATTTTTAACGACAATTTTAAACAATTTTGAACACATTCTAACGTATGCATTTGGAAATCGAAATTGTGTAGTTTTATTGTAGTATAATTAAAACAATTTGCTGTATTGTTCGCGGGGATTGTAAGGCTCGGGCAATATCTTGAAGATCCATTGTTTGTGTGAATAACGACGGAACGTTATGCGACGTAGAAAGTGCTGGGCAAAAGGATATTTACTTCTGAGGAAAGAGGTATCGAACATGGACATTTTAAACGTATCACAGCCAGCCAACGTAAGAAATGTTCTGAGATTGGCATCTTTACAATTTAACGAATTGCGTGCATTGGTTACTTCGTATATTAAAAGGCAAGACACGGTACTCAGAGAAAGTGCTAGTGCAAAAGAACGATTAGGGGTTAAAGCCGTTTGACACGTGGCTAAATTCAGTGCACGTGGTGGGGAAATTTAGAGCTTGCTCTTTACACTTGCAAGCGGTAGAGTGGAAGCGACGACTCTGATTATCTACTTAGTGTGTCTAACAGTCGAAGTATCTTCACCGTTGTCTAAATGCAGAGTCTTTTCCATGCGGTGCTCTGCATTTGGACACAAGTGGTGGGGAAATTCAGTGTTTGCTCTTTACGCTTGGTCTAATTAGCTTACTAACTCAGTGAATCTGATCGTCCAATTAGTCTTCGATTGCCTGATCAGTGTGTCTAAAATTCTAGGTATCTTTACACTTGCCAAAATGCAGTCTTGTTCATTTAGTGCACTTAGCCATGTGCAAAGTGGCTTCGAAGCAGCTTTCAGTGTGCCGGTTGGCGAAAGACTAGCGAGGTTTTCGCACGCTCTTTGCTCTACGCTAAATCGTGTGCTGACTAGTTTTAGAGCGGCAGAGTCTGCACGGTCAGTCTAATTAGTATTTTCACTAATATAACAGCCTTTACACCATGCTAAATTTATAATCTAAATCTTTTAGTGCACTAAGCTTAGCGTAATCTAAAGGCACCTCAACCCCTTAACGGAAGCTGCAATGGGGATGTAGGTTCGATGAACTTCATGCCGCATACACTGAGACGAATAAGGGACGAGGGAGTCGAGATGAGACGCGCGTACTCAACGACACCGATGTGCTGTCCAAGCCGGAGCTCCCTGTTCACCGGTCGTTACGCGCACAATCACGAGGTATACACGAACGGTGACAGCTGCTCGAGCCGACGTTGGCGACAAGACCACGAGCCGCATTCGTTCGCGACCTATCTCAGCAACGCGGGTTATCGCACTGGCGAGTACATCCAATCTGCAGATTTATATTCCCATGTTACGTCCCAGTCTTCACCTTTTCAAAATGCCTTCACCACGAAACTACCAACACAAATATGAGGATAGCGGCACCCTCGTTTATCGACAAAAACCTATATTTTGTAAAACTTATGCATACGACAGTCGACATATACCATAATATCCAAATGGGAGAAAAGACATAGGAGCCAAGCGAAGATAATCCCGTATCCTAAGAATCAAAACAGACCTCCAAGGAAAACTCACCCGTGACTCCACGCGGTTGTAAAACTGGCCCTCAGCGGGATCGACGAGAAGAAAGAGTATTATTGTTTACATAAGGCAATTTTTTCAAACTTTCATTCGCATCGGCGAAAAAAGTAAATCAATTGAATACCCTTTTCTGAAACATATTTCCAATTCACGACGGTCAAGACGACATTGGTGTTCTGTTTTTATTTTCTTAGTTGGTTTATTTGGTTGGTTCGCCGCTTAATTTCATGAATTATTAGTTGCTATTATGAGTTTGCAACAATGAGAAAGACAGCGAAATAGGAGAGGTAGACGCAACAGTTAGGTCCCCCACCCCACAGTAGGCGGAGCTAATCGATCGGACACATACGATCGCAGCGCCTCCTTATTTGCTGCGTTATTGCGGACGTTTCGTAAGCACCGTGTGTCCACTCCTTACCTCTAGTCTCCCTGGCTACGATAAAGAAACGTGACAGCAAGGCAACAGCTGACTAGTCGTAACCTCATCTCACTCATCCGAATTTCCATACATATTTCATTTTTAACCGACATATTTCGCCGACGCAAATTTTCCACGATTTTTTACCAGTCGTGGCCCGAATACAATGCTTTACATTTCCCGCACCTGGCATTGTCTTGACCGATCGACGTTGAAAAGCATGCAGGTTAAAAGAAGACGGAGATAGAACCAATGTTGCCAAATATCAAACCTAGAAATACTACGCGAATCGTTGGAACAGCTATTTTTTCATTTTTCTAATTAAATGTGAACATTCATTAAACAGTTTACAAATGGAAAATTTTAGTTATTGCAAATTATTTCTTTTGCATACGTTAGTCGTATAAATTAGACAGGTGTCAATAATGATCAGTGGTATGACTAGTGTGAAGCGATAGAACTACCTTAATATACAATAAAACTGGTGGCAGCGGTGGGATTTAACACCGATTTTTCTTTTTTTTTCTTTTTCGTTTTTTTTTTAATCGCCGCAACAACGCGATAGCGTCCTCACGAATGTTTCCACTTCCGCAGGCTATTTCGGCAAGTATCTGAACCAGTACGACGGTACGTACGTACCGCCGGGCTGGCGCGAATGGAGCGCCCTCGTTAGGAACTCTGTATTCTACAACTACAGCCTGAACACGAACGGAAAGACGATCGAGCACGGCTTCGATTACAGCGAGGATTACATTTCGGACCTGATAGCGAACGAGAGCGTCGCTTTTCTGCGACGGAGCAAGAACAACCTCGCCCCCGAGCCCGTGATGCTTTTCCTCAGCTTCACCGCACCCCACGGACCCCAAGACGCCGCGCCACAGTTCTCCAATCTCTTTCTCAACGTCACGACTCACCAGTCAGCACACAATTTTGCTCTTTTGCGCCCTCTTCCGGCACAACGAACTCTGACCGATCATCGTTTTCCTATCTTTCAGCACGCCCGCCTATGACCACACACCCAATAACGACAAACAGTGGATCCTGCGCGAAACGCCGAGAATGAAGCCGATCCAGAAGCGATTTACGGATCTGCTGATGGCAAAGCGTTTGCAAACTTTGCAGAGTGTCGACGCAGCGGTCGAGCGGGTGAGTTTTCACCACGTTTTTATTAACTTCTTGTCTGTTCGGTACAAATTTTGCAATCGATTTTAAACTAAAACTCGAAATGTTAAAAATAGCTCAGAACTGGATGACAAGCAAATATAGAGACAGACAAGATAAATATAAATATAAAAAAATATATATCATATAACATACAGATATTTGTAAATATTGTATATGATTAAGTTATATATACAATATTTAAAATATTGCAACAGGTTTCAGATTGAAGAATTAAGTGTGTAAGAGGGAGGGAAAAAGAGGAAAAAAATTGTGAAAATAAAGAAATAAAATATAGCTTAGTGAAAGAGAAGAAATAAAAAATAAAATTATTCAAATGTTTTTTTTTTATTTACCACCTTTTTGAAACGGACTAAAAAGTATAAAATCATTTCTCCTAGCCCCATACAGATTTATAACTCCATACGGTGTCGTGGAAATTTGTGATTGCGAATTTTCAATAGCTAGACAAATACTTGTAAGATTTAAAGGGAAAAACGTCGGGCTATCGCATGCGCACTACGGCGAATCCTAAGTGGTGATTGGGAATTTTCGTTGACAATTTATGTGGCCTTTGAAATCTAGATTTATCGAGCGCTCGAGGAGCTTGGTGAGCTGGACAACACTTACATCGTTTATACCTCAGATCACGGATATCACAGTGGTCAATTCGGACTGGTCGTGGGCAAAGGCTTTCCGTTCGAATTCGACGTGAGAGTGCCCTTTTTCGTACGAGGACCCGATATAAAGCCCAGATCCGTGTAAGTGTCGAATACCCTAACAGCAATTTTCGGCAAATTACCTGTGAACGAGTGAATCGACAAGTTCCTCTCGTTTGTCATCGACGAAACAATTGTCCTTCGTAATTTCCAGAGTGGACGAAATAATTTTGAACATCGATCTCGGGCCGACCTTCCTCGACATTGCTGGACTCGAAATTCCAGCCCGAATGGACGGTAGCTCGTTCAAGACGCTCTTACCAACGTGAGCCAATTGATTATTACTTCGCGTTTGTTCGAAAACAAGAAAAATCGATTCCTCGTCGAATTCGCTCGACGTTATAATCCAGTCGGAATAAACATGACTTCTATTCAACGAGACCAGCATGTCGCCTATTTTTTGTAGGTAATTTGGACCTCCTCTAATATACCCTCAAAATATCTCCCGATTCTATAGTGTTCAGCAGCCGCCAAAAATTATTACAACAAAAGAAAAGCAGTATTTCAATGCTATTGTCCTTGGAATGGGATTTACGAAAAAAATACTTTCCATGAAAGTTGTGCGCCTTGATGTCATCTACAAAATAAGTCCTACACAAAAACCACGTAGCATTGTGAGTTTAAGGGTAAATGTCAGTTCAACGATTTTTGTAATCGTATGTACTCCGGTTATTTATCAACATGCTGTTCCGAAACTCATAAATCACTTAGAAGAATCTATCTCCAAAGGATATCTTCAAATTTTATCCAGCCACATGACTCAGTTTACCGATTTTTCAAAAATAATTTTTGGTCGTCGGAAATGACCACGTCGGCAGATATTTTAAGGTTACATTCGTGAAAGTCCAAATGGTCTACGAAAAAAATTGGCGACATGCTGGCCTAGTTGAATAGAAGTCGCCCACATTTATGTACAGTTCGACTGGACTATTAGCCACGATTCTTTATCGTCGCTCGATAAAGAATCGTGACCAGTACGAATTTTCCTGATACAAACGATTGGCAGTCGCGAGAACGATGGGGGCACTAACGCGGAATGGCGCGACACATTCTTGATCGAGTCACCGAGATTCGACGAACACAAGCAATCGACAACGACGACCGTCCACGAGGACGGGAAAAAGCCGGAAAAAACGAAATTGGAAAAAGAATGCGAGAAGCCAAGAATGATATGCTTCGTGCAGGACAACGATCATTGGAGAACAGCGCCTTTCTGGACCGAGGGGCCCTTTTGCTCGTGCACCGGTGCAATGAACAACACGTACACGTGCGTACGTACCATCAACGCGACCCATAATTTCCTCTATTGCCATTACGACACGGGATTCCGAGATTTTTACGATCTCACCGTCGGTAAGAAATGGAGATTGTTGTTTGTCGTACGCGTATAAGGGGGTCGATACTGTAACGGAAATGTGGCGAACGAACTAGATGTGAGCAGCTTTCTCGATTCCGTAACTTTCATCGTAGTGAAAATGTGATCCGTCTCACGGGACTTCGTTCGACAAGAAATTTTCTCACGGATGGGTGAGATCCGAGAAAGGTCGAGAATAGAGCGAGACAGAAATAATAAATCGCGCGTGACGCGTGTTTGAGACAGTTTGTAAGTGTCAGAGGCTAAGTGTGAGTCACTGTTTCAGAGTGTCGAGAGTCGTATTCGCACGGATATCTAAAAACTACAGTGTGTCGAAAGCTCCGTTAAAATGGCATTATACATGGCTGCTACCCTACTACTCGACGATGCAGAAGATGATCTTGAATTACACAATCATATAAAATTATATAGTATAAAGTGTATAGTATTGTATAAAGGGTATAGTATTGAAAAATATTACCTAACCCCTTCGTTGGCAGAGAGTATTCCACAAACAGCGCCCAAAATGGCTGGAAATATTTTTTATCCTGAAAACTTGTACTCTGAGTTTTCGAGGGTGCTGATTACAAATCTGAACTCAAAATTCAGGAATTCACGATGACGAACAAATGTGGCGAATGAAAATACAAATAATGCAGATTGATTTTGATCTAAACCGAGTAAAATTTCCAAATTTAAAGTTCAGATTTGTAATAAGCGACCTAAAAAATCCCGGACTACTAATCGAGAATTGAGAAAATCTTCACGAAATAGTTTTCTTCAAAGCCCAAGGTAGAATTATTTTCAACACTGCTCCCAATCAATCGTCATTAGGGTTAGCCTTTAGTTTCTTTTTTCATGCACGTAGTTCAGTTCGTGAGAAACATAACCTTTACGCTTCATTCTCCCTGGAGTAATAAGCATAAAATGGAGCATAATTTATAAGTTATTTTTCTTGCAAATACAACTGCAATTTTTTGACAAGTTCCTTGTTTTCTCCAGTGCAGTTGCATTTACAAGCCACATAAAGCGTATTATTGTTTGCGTAGGGCAATTTTTTTCAAACTTTCATTCACATCGGCGAAAAAAATAAATCAACTGAATACCCTTTTCTGAAACATATTTCCAATCCACGACAGTCAAGGCTACATTTGTGTTCTGTTTTTATTTTCTTAGGTGGTTCACTGCTTAATTTCGTTAATTATTAGTTGCTATGAAGAGTTTGCAAAATGAGGAAGACAGCGAGATAAGAGAGGTAGATGCAACGGTTAGGTCCCCCACCACGAATGTGCAACCGAGAGCACGCCGAAAGCGCGAGACTAGTAGACGGAGCTAATCGATCGGACACATACGATCGCAGCGCCTCCTTATTTGCAGCGTTTTTGCGGACGTTTCGTAAGCACTGTGTGTCCACTCCTTACCTCTAGTCTCCCTGGTTTATATTTTATTTCGACTCTGGAGTAGCTTTTCAGCAAGTATAGTCTGAGAAAGCAATTTCCCCTATCACATAATATCTAGTGATTTCGTATTTTTACTGCGACACTACAGAATCGCGTGAGCATACTCACGTGAAATGAAAATGTGATAAGAGAGTGCTCTCGCTTCAGTTACAGAATCGACCCCCAGAAGGCTTTTTTGGCTTTGTTATCAATTGGTAACTATTTGGGAATTTTCCCCAGACCCTTTTCAGCTATCGAACAGAATTTCTTCGCTGTCGACAAGCGACGTATCGTACCTGAACGATCTGATGGCCGATTTGCGGCATTGCAAAGGCACGAGAGATTGTGCCTTCGGTCAAAAGGGCATTGCCGAGGTAGAGCCGAAATTCGCCGAGAACCCGCGCAATCCAATGTCGAATGGAAATAAAAATAACCTGTGAATGTAAACATATCTGGACACCAATATACGCATATTCGAGAGCAAACACGTTGAAAAAGCCGAGTAATTTCGACCAGAATAATTCGACGAACGACGCTAGCAAAGAAAACGATTATCTCACTAGAGGCATATTACAGCACGCCGATTATCGTGCAATTTTCAACGTTCGCCGTCGGCGCGCGTGTAACAACGCTGAGGCCATTGCAACGTGACTTCGGTGCGATCCTTCGGCAACGTGAACGTGCGGGAAGACATCGAGGTCAGTTACACTTAGGGCTTGCATTATCCGTTAATTTTTCGTATCCGGATAATATGGATAGAACCTTACTATCCGGATTTTACAGATAATTCGAATAATTTTGAAGCAAAAAAGTTAATGATATCCGGTATAAAGTAGTTTTATTCATATTAATTAAAATTAAACCAAAACTTTTCTCCCTTTGCTATAACTAATGGACGATATTAACATTTTTAATATCGCAAAATGATCGAGCATAATAGTATGCTACTACTTACCATAGAGCATGAATCATTGAAAACTGTGAGGTAGGGGAAGTAGGGTCAAGATGATAACGCCAAGGTCATGTTCAAATAAAATTATACATATATGACTCAGTCAACATTAATTATTTTTTAAACTAACCAAATTTTATCAATCTCTTTATTTTGGAAGCGAAAAAATCAGTCTTTCTGATTTGTACCCTACAATATATATTTTTTATTAATATTTAATGCGTCACGCAAAATATCAAAAACAAAGAAAAAACATGTTATAAATTAAGATGACTCGTTAACTGTACTGACTACGCACAATGCCGAAATTATTGTTTCACAAATTATAGCATTAGGAAATTATATAACAATATATATATAATAATATAATTATATAAAATTAGGAAATTATAGTTTCATGTTCAATCGTAATTTTTTGATGAATTTTACTATCCGTATTATCCGGATTATCAACATTCCGTTGCCTCCATTATCCGGATTAAAAAAATTTGCGGATATCCGGAGATCCGGATTGCAAGCCCTAGTTACACTCGACGCTGTCACAATTGTGGTAATGGAAATCCTCCGTTAGAATCGCGTTGCGAATGATAGAGAAACGGAGAATTCGAGCGGATTCCGTTTATCGTTATAATAGTTTTCTACGATTGGGTAGATTGGAAGGAAAAGCGTTATTGAGAGACGGAAAGTCCCCAGGGGGTCGTGAAAAAATGCTAGGCTCGTTGGGATTCGTGAGTTTGCTGCTGGTCGCGGGCGTGGACGCGAGAGGTCCAATGGACAACGGCAAAAGACCCAACATCGTTCTCATTCTTACCGACGATCAGGATATCGAACTTGGTAATGATTTTTTATTGCTTTCCTTATCAGTACTGCATCGTATTGGTGCAACGTCTCGTTTAAGGAGGTACGATCACTTCCACGGCGTCAAAAAAGAGTCTAAATTTATTTTACCCACAGCTGTTCTGATTGATGTTTACTTATGTTGATTATTCGTATTATCGATTATAGTGTGCCATGTGTGTGGTAAATGATGAATTTATTGCACGCGACAGATAAAAACTGAAAAATTAGATTGTCAACGACTTCGTAATAATAATATTAACATATACACCATAAAAACGGGCTGAAAAGACAAAAAAAATCAGCCGCAAACCTATTAAAATAGGCTTGAATTACCTCAGCGCAATTAACACGATAGGCAGAATATAATTATACATATAATTGATACGTGATAAATGATAAAACTCTATAAATTGTTGTTTGCATATTTTGTGGCGGCTTGTATTCAAATTAATTTCAAAGCAAAGCTGGGTTATGTTCGCCAAACGCATTAGCTGTTACTCGCGACGTTGTTAAGCAGGGAGACTCTAGTCTCCCTGTTGCTAAGCATGAAGCCTCGATACCAGGAGGTTCAGCGAGGCCTTTCAACTCGCCCCAAAATGAGAACGAGAATAGATGGCGCTGGGGTGCTCCGGCACCTATATGTATATAGATATACGCTAAACATGGGTGCGATCTAAGACAGATCACAGATGATGTACCTAACCCTCATTCGTGTTAAGGGTTAACACCACTCTAGGATTTTGGAAATACGTTTTCTTGCATAAAAATACTTTGATGTCATAAAAACAATATGCAATTGGTCCTTTAGCGAATTTTGTTATTTAAACGTTCAATTGTCGATTTTGCCGCAGCGCCTCGGAGCGCGCGCACAGTTGCTCGTACAACTTTAAACGCGTTTTTCACGAAACCACTTTTTTCAATCTCGGAAGAAGGATTACTCGAACACCTTTGCATGCATCGATTTGAAATTTTGATAGCAGCTTCACCATTACATTCTCTATGGGAGTACGTAGCCGTTTTTTGATTAAATGTAAACTTTTTTTTTATAAACAATTTACTGTTTTTTTTTTGGCAAAAAATCGATTTATTTCGTTCAAAGTGCGCTATTTTTTCAAAATTTTAAAGCAAATTTCCAGGTAGTCCCATAGCTAATAATATATAAATTATCATTTTTTTGGTTTTTGTTTCGGGTCTTATACTTTATGAGAAAACCGTTCTCCCGTGAACACAGTATGTGGTACATAATATACCGAAATTCCAAGTTCCATATCTAGTTTAGTTTTTGAGATAGACTCCGTAACAAAAAAAGTCTAGAACTGACAACTTTCAGCCCCCCCCCCTCCTTTCCTCATTTTTTAAGATGAAGATGAATAGAAAATATATTTGTACTCTATTCAATGAGAAAAATAATTTAATTGAATTTCAAATTCAATATTCGGTTTTGGGTCAACATTCTACACAAAATATCAAAATTTCAAGTCTGTAACTCCCTGTTACGGAACTTCCTGTAACGAAAGGTTCGATACGATTGTAGGTTCGATGAACTTCATGCCCCATACTCTGAGACGAATAAGGGACGAGGGAGTCGAAATGAGACACGCATACGCCACCACTACGGTATGCTGCCCAAGCCGAAGTTCTCTGCTCACCGGTCGTTACGTTCACAATCACGGAGTGTACTCGAACATTGGCAATTGCACGGGCCAACAATGGCAGCGCGATCACGAGCCACACTCGTTCGGGGCATATCTCAGTAACGCGGGTTACCGCACCGGCAAGTGCATCCAATTTGCATTTTACCATTCCCGATCAATTAAAGGAAGACACCACTGTAACTGCTCATTTTCAACCGTTTTTTTTTTTGGTTTTTCTTTAAGGGATAACACTACTCTAGCGGTAGAAAGAACCGGTGCGATGGTCTAGTGGTTAGCGTGCTTGCCACTAAACCTGCGGACTGGAAGGTCCCGGGTTCGAAACCCAGTCGCGTACATTTCGTCGTGAAATGTTTTTCTCCGGCATTCCGCGGCGAAATAAGACTAGTTCCTTGACTGAGGGGGGGGGGGCGAACTTGATGACCGGCTGTATTGTGGTTTATAGGTTTTACGCAGTTTCTCTATACCCCGGACAGATATGTCACGGTGAATACGATACAGAGGGGGAAGTCGGCTGCGGCCGCAGGGGGGGGGGGTGGAATTGGAGTAGTAGGAGAACGGCCGGGGGGGGGGGCGGAGGGGAGTAGTTGGAGCACGGCCGATATATAAGGAGGGGGGCAGCGGAATGGCAGGAGGAAAGTTGATGCGGATTGGGGTTCGTTAGAAGGGGGATTTGTTTTCAGCTATGAACGAATATGCATCATACTTCTTAAGGTTCAAATGATGTTTTCGGGTTGAAAAAAAATGATTTTTCGAAAATGTTACATTGGTGTCTTCCCTTGAGGTAGTCCTCTCGCTTCACACTAGTCATGCCACTGATGATACTTGAGACCGGTACAATTTATATTTTTAGCATATGCAAAAAAAAATTGTAATAACTAAAATTTGTCATTTGTAAACGGTTTGATGAATGTTCACATTTAATTAGAAAAATGAAAAAACAGCTATTCGCGTAGTTTTTCTAGGTTTGATATTTGAAAACATTGGTTCTATCTCGGTCTCTTTTTACTCATTCAGATGGGTTTAACCTCCATGCTTTTCAACAGGGAGACTAGAGTAAAGGAGTGGACACTGTGTGCTAACGATGTGGCTCCAAAATCGAGGAAAATAAGAGTTTGTAGGTGGCGTTGCAATTGGTTTTCCCTTATATATAGATATACTCTCTTGCTAGGCTTTCCGTCGGCTACATGCGCATGCCCTTTAGCTACAAGTATTACTATACATCGGGGAATCGCGATCGCAGCGCCTCTTGCGGTCACTTATAAGTCGGGATTTTGGGGCCGTCTTTCGCTGCTTATCTCCTATGGAGTGTCCACTCCTTTACTCTCGTCTCCCTGCTTTTCAACGTCGATCTCAGGGAGACTAGAAGTAAGGAGTGGACACACAGTGCTTACGAAACGTCCGCAAAAACGCAGAAAATAAGGAGGCGCTGCGATCGTATGTGTCCGATCGATTAGCTCCGCCTACTAGTTTCGCGCTCTTGGCGTACTCTCGGTTGCACATTCGTGGTGGGGGACCTAACTGTTGCATCTACCTCTCCTATTTCGCTGTCTTCCTCATTCTGCAAACTCTTAATAGCAACTAATAATTAATGAAATTAAGCATTGAACCACCTAAGAAAATAAAAACTGAACACAAATGTAGCCTTGACTGTCGTGGATTGGAAATATGTTTCAGAAAAGGGTATTCAGTTGATTTATTTTTTTCGCCGATGCGAATGAAAGTTCGAACAAAATTGCCCTATGCAAACAATATTACTCTTTATGTGGCTTGTAAATGCAACTGCACTGGAGAAAACAAGGAACTTGTCAAAAAATTGCAGTTGTATTTGCAAGAAAAATAACTTATAAATTATGCTCCATTTTATGCTTATTACTCCAGGGAGAATGAAGCGTAAAGGTTATGTTTCTCACGAACTGAACTACATGCATGCAAAAAGAAACTGAAGGCTAACCCTAATGACGATTGATTGGGAGCAGTGTTGAAAATAATTCCACCTTGGGCTTTGAAGAAAACAATTTCGTGAAGATTTTTTCAATATTACAAAACACAATAATATTAAAAATGAGCCTCAAAGCGGAGCACAAAGCCACATCGAAATAAAATCCTTTTATTATTTGTGCGCATGCGTCAAGTTTGGACTATTATAATTAGTTAAGACGTTATCGTCAGGAGAGCCCCTAGTGGCACGATCTGGAACTATTGCAAGTCGTATTTTTTAAGACGCTGGAACTACCTATTGACTTATGCTGTGCCCACTCCTCTCTAGTCACCCTTGCCGCGAACCTCGAAGAAATGTCGCTTTGCGCGGGAGATCGACGCGCAAAGAAAACAAACCTCAAGTTTTCACGTTGCCGAGCTTTTTGTTTATTTGTTTTTTTTTCCTTTTCTTTTAATCGCTGCAACAAGGCGATAGCGTCCTCACGAATATTTTTATTCACGCAGGATATTTCGGCAAGTATCTGAACCAATACGACGGTACTTATGTACCGCCGGGCTGGCGCGAATGGAGCGCCATCGTGAAGTACTCGGTATTCTACAACTACAGCCTTAACGCAAACGGAAGGACGATCGAGCACGGCTTCGATTACAGCGAGGATTACGCGACGGACTTGATAGCGAACGAAAGCGTCGCTTTTCTGCAACGGAGCAAGAAACAATTCGAGGGCGAGCCGATGTTGCTCGTCGCGAGCTTCACGGCGCCCCACTTCCCCGAGGACTCTGCCCCGCAGTTCAATCGCCTCTTTTACAACGTCACGACCCATCAGTAGGCATCTCTCTCTCTGCGCGATTTGTCGCAATGTCCCCAAGCCCGCGGCCACGGTTGTACATACAGGTCTTAAGGGTCTTAATTGAACAATTTTTCGCGATTTTTTTTTGGGTGGGAGAACAAGTAACAGGATAATAATATTCAAGGATGTTATTAGTCATCTTCAAGTGGTTAAAAAAAATTATATTATAAAATGATACAATATGGTAACGCTGGAGACATTCTCGCGAGGCATGTTGAATTTGAGACGCTATGCGACACGCAGTGTAGCTGACGCAAATTTGAATTTGGAAAAAAAACAAAAAATCTATTAATATACATGAGTATAGCCAGTGAAATACGTAGGGAATTTTGAAAATATGAATTTTTGTGTAATTGGCAAGCATTTAAAGTAAAAACTCCATTTTCGATAGAAAAAAGGACAATAATTTGTCAATAACTAATGGTATAATTAACTCATGGAAAATCCCATATGTATTTCACTTCGTAATGTTATTTCAAAGATGTGCTCAAAATTCGGAGTCAAAAGAATGACAATTGTTGGAGTTATGGTGCGTGCCGTTTTGAAACATTGTATTGCGAGAAAAACGGTCGACGTCTCGCACACGGGCCAGCCACGGCCACCGCAGACCCACACGGGCTTGCGGCCCTTTGTTTTACAGGTGCCAAACTTTTTCCACCTTAATTTAGATGGTTCACATTATCTCTCCAACCAATTTAAAAGGAACCATTTATGCAAAATTCTCCAGTGGTGTTAGCCCTTAAGGAAGTTCATCTGGTACCGAGTTGGTCAAAAGAAAAATTATTACGACTGGCGTAGTCCGTTCAATAAGTTTGGCAACGCTGCAACCAAGCGCGACCGCGTATCCTGTACAGCTGCCATGTGCTAGAAATTTTTCACACGCGTCCATGGTTCATCGTCGATCTCTTTTTCGACCATGGCAGAAAATACAAAAAAGAAAGCGTTTTTCTGGAAAGGCAAACAAAATCAATTTTCGAAAATCAAATTTTTTCTCAATCAATCTCGAAATCAATTTTTTATGTGTTATTATTTCGTATCAGTTTTTTTTATAACTACAATGATTTTATTTGCGATTAATGTATTTGATTTTATTCTTTAAGCCGATTTAGTTATTACATTTCCAGTCACTTCTGTATAATTTGCTGTAGAAGTGCAGTGCACATTGCGTCGTTCGGAAAGTATTAGTGTTGATTTAAAAAAGCGCGCGATTGCGACGTTGCCATCATAATATGCGACTGGAGTAATAAGGAGGTTAACCTCCACAAAATCAGCATTTTTCGAGACAAATTAATTTATTCTGAAGTTCACAAGTATCTGATGGATTTTAGAAAGCTGTCCAAACGTTCTTTAGATATTTTTTTATCCATTAGAAACGTTTCTTTGGAAACTGTTTATCAATGCTGGCGAATTTCACGTTGATAAACGGGAAAAACACGACAATCCATAAGAGACCATGTTAATTTAGAAAAATTTTATTTATTAATTACTCACAAACAAGGTATCCGGAGAGTTTGAAATTTGAACAGGTGACTTTTTAGATACTCATAAGTGAACACGAATTTTTGAAATCAATATCTGTTTGTTAATTCGATCATCAGATGAACTTCCTTAAAACGACGGTGGTGCGGAGGTTACAAGGTTCGTAAATTTCGATTTACGCCGCAAGGTTCGCCCATAGTATCGGGGTGTTGTGTGCGACAGAGAAGGAATGTAGCTGTTTCGTACGACTCTTTACACCGAACGCGGCGCATGCGCCGTGGATACTAACCATATATACAGGGTGAGGCACATAAAGTGTTACAGAGCAATAGCACTCAAATTATCGATCATATCCAAAAATGTTTCAGACAAAAGTTTCAGTGTTCGAGAAGGCCGTCATACTGGACCACCCTATTTTTTTAACGGTGGAGGCGCCGAAGCTACGTCAACACTCGTAACTTGTAACTTTGGACTTGTAAACACTTATTTGATCGCTGTTTTCATTTCTTTGCTATTGCTCTGTAAAACTTTATGTGCCTCACCCTGTATATTAATCGTAATTTTGTATATGCTTGATACGAAAGAAAATGCTTAAAAAGTTTATTGAAAACTTCACCAATAATGAACGATATTTATTACCTAACTTCGACAAAACAGTTTGGTCGAGTGGATCAGTTCCGAGCTCGAAATCGTCATATTTTGCGTTCGATCCCCACTCCGCGATTTTTGTCTCTATAAACCTCGTGGGTGATTTCAATCTAGAAGAAATCATTTTTTTTATTTTTCTGTTTTATTCAGTGATTTCGGTACTCGTAACACACGAATACGTTTTTGACGCTAAATTCGTGGTCATGGTAGGTTATAGGTTATGTTTAACAATCACGGTCGCGGCCGGGTAGGAGCCAGGGGAAGACACACCGCGACAGCAGCGCCTTGGACACTAAGGGTGCCTACCCCCGCCACTAAAATTCGCATTCGCCAACCTGTATATAAGGCCGTGTCCGCGGCCTCCTAGACTCCTAACGCATTTTCTTTTCTTCTACCAGTACACCCGCGTACGACTACGCGCCAAATCCCGACAAACAGTGGATCCTCCGAGTGACGCCGAACATGCAACCGATACAAAAAGAATTCGGCGATCTCCTGATGACGAAACGATTGCAAACTCTGCAGAGCGTCGATGTCGCAGTCGACAGAGTGAGTCCTTCGGATCTTATCCGAATTTCCGTCGAATATTAAGGACAGGTCACCGTCGAGAGGCATGAAAAATGCATGAACTTCGGGAATTTTTTTTTTTGTACAATGAATACTTTCAGAAATAGGTTCCGACGTATTTTATTCTTCTTTCAATGGAGAGTAAATTCCAATTTTATTTATACAAAAAAAAATCAAAATGGCGACTCCAACTCCCGTGAAATAAAGCCATGCAAGGCGTGTTTCGGTTTGCGCGAAGCGCTCCACAGCCTTGCCAGTTCATCTGGAACGAAAACGGGTTAGAAATGATTAAACTAGACTAAATTTGGAGGGCTTTGCCGTTTTTGTCTTCTGAAAAATCCCGGGATACCAAAATGGCGGCCGTTTGGAGAAAAACGAAATTGGACGAAAAATATTTCTAAATCATTTTTTGACCAAATTCGCATCTTGATGGACCCACAAATTAAATATGCTTTCCATTGTGCAGAGATTCGTGTGAATCGGCGGACGGTTCCGCTCAACAGGCCGTCAATTCTAAAATACTTTCGATATGAAAATATCCTTTTACCCACGTGTTCCAAACACTTTGAGGATGCAAATGACATTAAAAAATCAAGTTTTTCATTGCCGTGAACGGTAACCTGTCCTTAAGGCTGATTTTAAAAACTACATTCGGTGTAAAATTCACATTTTGCCGATTTATTTTGTGGTTTTTTCTAATATTTATTTTGAAATTCAGATTTATCGCGTGCTCGAAGAGCTCGGTGAGTTGAACAACACTTACATCGTTTATACCTCCGATCACGGATATCACATTGGACAATTCGGCCTGATGAAGGGCAAGGGATTCCCCTTCGAATTTGACATAAGGGTGCCCTTTTACGTACGAGGACCCGACATAAAGCCCGGATCCGTGTAAGCCACGAAAACCGTAACGGCAATTTCCGGCAAATAACCTTTCAACAAGTAACCTGACAAGTTCCTCTCGTTTGCCATCGACGAAAAAATTGTCCTTCGTAATTTCCAGAGCGGACGAAATAATTTTGAACATCGATCTCGGGCCGACCTTCCTCGACATTGCTGGACTCGAAATTCCAGCCCGAATGGACGGTAGCTCGTTCAAGACACTCTTACCAACGTGAGCCAATTGATTATTACTTCGCGTTCGTTCGAAAACAAGAAAAATCGATTCCTCGTCGAATTCGCTCGACGTTATAATCCAGTCGGAATAAACATGACTTCTATTCAACGAGACCAGCACGTCGCCTATTTTTTTGTAGGTAATTTGGACCTCCTCTAATATACCCTCAAAATATCTCCCGACTCTATAGTGTTCAGCGGCCGCCAAAAATTATTACAACAAAAGAAAAACAGTATTTCAATGCTATTGTCCTTGGAATGGGGTTCACGAAAAAAATACTTTCCATGAAAGTTGTGCGCCTTGATGTCATCTACAAAATAAGTCCTACACAAAAACCACGTAGCATTGTTAGTTTAAGGGTAAATCGCAGTTCAACGATTTTTTTAATCGTATGCACTCCGGTTATTCATCAACATACTGTTCCGAAACTCATAAATCACCTAGAAGAATCTATCTCCAAAGGATATCTTCAAATTTTACCCAGCCACATGACTCAGTTTACCGATTTTTCAAAAATAATTTTTGGTGGTCGGAAATGACCACATCGGCAGATATTTTAAGGTTACATTTGTGAAAGTCCAAATGGTCTACGAAAAAAATTGACGACATGCTGGCCTAGTTGAATAGAAGTCGCCCACATTTATGTACATTTCGACGGGACTATTAGTCACGATTCTTTATTGTCGCTCGATAACGAGCGGCACCAGTGACGATTTGCCGGATACAAATGATTCGCAGTAGCAAGAACGATGGACCTACGGATTGGCGCGATACGTTCCTGATCGAGTCACCGATAAGCAGTCCGAAGCCCACAAGCCAAACAAGCACAGCCGCAAAATTGCCCACCGAAACGTCCAATCACACAACCGGTGAGGCACTCGTTCGTCCAAACTTCCCCGTTACAGAATCGATCGTATAGCTCCGAAAAATTGGCAGGACCAAAAGTGGACGGTCGAAAAGCGAAGGAAAGAGCGAAAATCGAGGAGGAATGCCTCAAGCCGGATATGATTTGCGCCGTGCAAGACAATGATTATTGGAAAACACCGCCATTGTGGAATGGGCAAGCTTTTTGCGCGTGTATCAACGCCGACAACAATGTCTACACGTGCATACGTACGATCAACTCGACTCACAACTTTCTCTACTGCCGCTTCGAAGATGGAATCGAACTTTTTTCCAACCTCGAAATTGGTAAATTGGAATAATAGTGATATGACTGAATACAAAGATACTGCTTGCACTTTTCATCCCAGACGTTTCTTTGCATTTTCCGATTCAGTCGCTTTCACTCTCAGGCCTTCATCCACCAAAGCGGAGATAAGCGGAGCTAGAAAAAAACAACCAGTAGCATCGCCCCCAGGGAGACTAGAGCGACTAGTCTTCCTGATCGCCCCGATCAGCCTCGATGGACATGAATTCAGCGGTTGATCGGTTGCTTTTTTCTAGTTCCGCTCTGGTGGATGATGGCTCGTATCCACGGTCTTGCATACAGATCTTGACGATTCGTATTTGATAGGCGCTGAGTGGGCTGCTTAGTATCCGACCGTTTTTTTTCTTATCGTCGCTCCCGTGTGTCATGATCAGGGGGTGTCATAAGAGTAACCTCAGCCGATAATAAAATGCTTCGTCGATAGGCGTATGTGCGTATAACAGTTGGAAATCATTACGCGCATAAAAAAAAGTTGGATATGCCTAAATAACTCTTATTGACAAGTTAGTTTAGTGATAGTCCTTTCGCCTTCGAAGCGCCCAGTGTAACAATTCAGCTCAATTACCATCGCAATACAAAGAACCAAATATCAATCATTTTTATCATAGTCGCTTGAGTTTTGCACGCGGTTGATATAGGTTTGGTTATATTTTGAAGCATGCGCACTAGTCCAAAAAATTGGAGGAACAGGAAATTTCTCCAATTGTTTTTAGTGTTTTTTGAAGCGTTGTTGAAAGTCTCTAGTTTCGAAATCTTTTGGCAACATTTTTTGTGAACTGCGTTTAGTGCGCCACAGAAGAAATAGCGGGGTGAAAAAAAATATTCCATTTTTTTTCAGAGTCCACGGGCATGGGATTTTCTTTTTTCAGTTAAACCAATAGATCAGTTAGCTTGTTTATTCAGCTTCAATTTGTTTTTTTATCTCTCTACGTCAATTTTTTGCTGAGATATTTAACTTTGAATGAAAAAAGATCCTTTTGTCTTTGACCGTCGATATGTCAGCAACCAATGATCGCACAGGGAATCAAAAGACAGTCTTGAAAACTTGAATAAGTTCCCTGCAAGAGCCTTGCGTTGATTTTTGGGAGAAAAAAAATCCCCTCTAACATTAATTTTAAAAAAGTACAAAAAATTACTTATTATGGTTTTTCAATAAATGTACCATTACGTACAAATATTGATGGAAAGATGAAAAGATTGATGGAAGAATGATGCCAAGTTTTTTCAGCTTATTGTACCCCACATAGCCCTGCAAATTTTCAAATTGATCCATCGAACCGTTTTTCTGGACCGATTGATCAAAGTTTTACAAAATAATTGAAGGTACAAATTGCTAAGGATCGCGTAATCATCATCAGAATGAAGACGGATCTTCTTCGACCATTTTTTTACAACTTTGCAATAATTGCTTGTTCAATTAAATAGAAAAAAAATCGACAAATTTTAATTTTTTAAATTTGTAAAACAATTTAGGAAACAATGCTAACTATTTTTTTTACACGATTCGGACTTTGCGCACCTTAATTTCACAAATCTTTAATTGCATTCATTAAAAGTTGATACCCCCAAGCTGTATTCACTAGTCGATCTGAGAACATTTATGCCATTAATTCTAGATATTTTCTGCGAAGGTTATTAGGCTTACAAAAAACATTTTTTTTTTCAAAACTAGGCATAATCAAAAATTGAAAAAAAGTTAAAGTTTACCAAAACTTGATTTTTTTTTACCAGGACTTAAAAAGAATTTACCGAAAAAAATATAAGTTTTGAAAAAAAACTGTTAATTGTGCGCAAAGGCCGAATCGTGTCCAAAATGAGTCAGTATAGCTTCCTAAAATGACTTACAAATAAAAAAAACATTTTGATATTTTTTGAATTTTTTTTCCACAAATTTAACTTTTATAAATTTGATGATGATTACACGATGTTTAGGAACTTGTTCCTTTTATTGGCTGGTAAAACTTCGATCAATCGGTCCGGAAAAACGGTTCGATGGACCAATTTGAAAATTTACGCGGATCATGCGGCTGAAAATTGAAGCAAAACTGGACGCTGAGTGAACCTTCTCCCACTACCGTAGTTTCGAGGCCTGCATGTAAGACCGTGCCCCTATCCCAAACCGTAAGAGCCGGAGTCTCATTTATTCGCTACCATTTGTTTTCCTTCAGATCCTTTTCAACTGTCGAACAGACTGGCAGATTTGACGAACGTCGAAAAAACCTATCTCGAAAATCAACTTGAACAGCTCAAGCGTTGCAAAGGCACGAGGGAATGCACGGTCGGCAGTGGACTGGAGAGGAAAACCTCGTATTGATCGTCTTTTCGGCGGATCCATATGACGTTGAAGTGTGCAATGTTGGAATGCAACTTTAAAAAAAAAATTATTCGAAATATTTTTCTTGCAACTTGAAGTTGTAAATCTGTAATAACAATATGTAAAAACCTTCGAATGATTTTTACAGCCAGAATCGGCGAAAAAAATGTTTATCAACGAACGAAAAATTGATTTTCGTTACGTTCCAACGATGCAAACTGCAAGATCATAAATGCATGAAAAATACACTATACGAGTTGGAATCAGAAATTTCAGAAGTACACGAATTCGTTGGTTTCTCCAGATGCGCCGTGGATTTATTAATTCGGCAGGAAACTCGCGACGCACTGAATAATAAATAAATACGAAGCGCTAAATTTTCGCTAAGGAATCGCCGCTCTCGGAAGCTTCGAAATTCATTTCTCCCTATGACGTTCAAGTTTGCATCGTGAGGATGCAACGAAAATAATTCTTTTATTTCCCAAACTTCTTCCGGGCTACGAAAATCACGCAAACATTTTTTAGAATTCTTATTTAGCAATCTCCGACCCAACTTCGCAAAATATCATTTTGGACGATAATGAAAACGAGAAATTGAAAACAATTTCGTTGTGTTCCATCGATGCAAACTTCAAACTCATTGCTCCCTCCCATTTTTGCTTAGCAAAAAAGATTAGAATCGATCAAAAGTCGAGATCGACGTCCAGCTCGTCGTTCGAGTCAGAGAAAAGGTTGTTAGGGATGTGCCTGGAAGCGGAGCTTGAAGTGTCAGAGTCGACTTGACTGGCTTTCAAGTCGCCGATGGCGATTATTTCATCTTCAGCCTCGTCTGCAAGCCCTGTGACGCTCTTGCCGTCGGACCAGGAAGCTTCTGCGTTCTCCTCTCCGTGGAGTTCCGGTTCATTTACAGGCTGCGAGAAAACTTGCGTCTCGCCTCCTTGCAGGAATTTGTCCCACTTAGAGGGACGCCGCGTTCCTGCGCTCTGAGGAAAACTCCGACTTCTGGAGTCTCTCGGCGAAAGCGAATCCCCGACGGGGAGACTTCGACTCCGTTTCTCCACCGAGTCGAGTCTCGGACGTTTGCGGGGGCTGGCCTCATTTTTCTTTACCGGCGAATCGTCGTGGCGGTTGAAATTGTGCGCAAATTTGGCAATGGCCAATTTTCTCTGGCCGCAGTCGCAGGGATCTTCGGAGCTGTCGTCCGCTTCGCAATCCAAGCCCCAGCCGTCTATCACGGCAGTGGGAAAGTTTTCCTTCGCTTCGTCGACGCTGGCGGCGAGGATATTTTGCGTCTGTACGTAGTTTCGACACTCGACGCCCGTGCCGCGATAACAAATCGCCTGAATCGACTGCTTCTCGTTGCAAATTTTGCACTGCCACTTGCGCGATTTCTTCGCTATGTGGACCTGGAAAACCCGTCTCGTGAAAAAATATTTAGCCTTGGCCGAGTTTGACGTAGCGAAAATTTGAAAGTTCGAGCGCGCTTCTTTACCTGATACATTTTGCAGGAGTAACAACGAAGCACGTTCAGTTGCTGCGGCATGAGTAACTCGAGGAAGCTTCGTATGCACCAAAATATCGCGAGAGCTCGTATGTAAACGATCGCGCGTACGAGGAAACTGCACAGTTCTCGCGTTATCATTCTATTTTGAGGTTAAACACGCGCGAAACTATACGACGCCGCGGAAATTTTTCATAACCGCGCGAACATTCGAATAATCGGCGCGAAGCGATGCCAGCGCCATTGATTTAAAAAGTTTCTCGACCGGCCAAGCTTCTCGAGTTGGCCGCTGCGAGAAAACCCCACGACGCTGTCACTAGGCTCAATTTTCCTCGTATATCTGCGCGGCTGGCCACGTGACACATGTCAATCGTACGAAAATATCCTTCCTCTTCGCGAATGAACAAAAACACAGCGGATTTTTCAACGACCGGGACAACAAAGAGGAATCCACTGGAGCGGAGACGGCAATGACTTCGGCGAAGGACGACGAGGATTATTGGAATAGTAGTGACAAAAATTCTTTCAGTTTCGATCAAAACAATGAGGTTATGCTTTCACCGTAAATAATAAAACGAATTGTTCGACGAAAAGAATATCGGATTGAGAAAAAAAGAAATACAGTTCCTCGCGAGTTAAATGAAAATATCGACGTTTCTAATTTTTTCACCCTCAATCTGTCGGCAGATTGACAATTTGTTCGGCGTTTCGAAAAGTGGCACGGCGCAGCTTCGCGAGGGAATATCGAACATCAAAGTATCCAGCGCGTATTTTCAGCCCGAAGATTCGCGAGCCAATTTAACGCCGCTGCTCTCCGTAATCAGCGAACAAACTCTCAACACGAGTAAGAAGCACTCTCGACTGTACTTTCTTTTCTTTCCAAATAACACGCGTCATCGAATTCGAGCACATTTCACGATAAATAATTCCGTCCCTCCAAAATCTTGAAGCTAAAATCTTCAAACAGTTCATACATTTCGAGATATTCAAGCCTGAAGAGCGGGGTCACTCTGACCCCGGCGCAGTTCGTTACAAAGATGTGCTCTCAGAGCGATGAAAAAAATGCTGAATGTTGCCATTCCTGCGCAGTCCTGAATGCGGACAAAGTTTACCTGCCGGACGAACCGTCGGTGGTGCAGCCTGACATCACCCTGAAGAGGATACTCCTGGGCCAGCCATTCTCCCTGGAGAAGTACAAGTCTCTGGTCAGCAAGACAGCCCTCCTGGACGCTGCGTTGATCAGCGGTGACGGCAATTCCATCCTTATAGTCAGTCTCGTTACTATCTTCGAGTACCTGATCGATCGAACGCGTACGAAACCATTTGTGGAAAATTCCTTGAAAACAATTGCCTGAATGACGATTTCTCTAAAACAATTTCCCGAAAGCAATTTCCCGAACACATTTTATCCAACGGACAATTTCTCGTAGACAATTTGCCGAATGAAGAATTTCTAGAATACGATATCTGGAATGGACAAATTTTTCCAGGGTGAAGGATCAAATGATAAATAAAAGAAATAGCTTCGTTTTTCAATAATCAATATTTGCATTAATATTGCATCTTTAGTCGAGGCTTAATCTTCAATCGATTTTTCAGTTTGACTCACTGAAAAAAAACTTTCCAAAACGTCCTATTATACTTTCGATTAGAAAATTGTACATGTTAATTAAGATACTAATTTAATAATAACTGAATAAACTATTATAAAATTATGAAAATATTCAATTAACTATTAAATTAAAATGGGGGTAGTTTGGGTTCGTTTGGGAATTGTTCATTCGGGAGTGGTCCATTCTAGGAATTGTTCATTCGTGAAATTGGTCATTCAGGAAATCGTCCATTCAAGATAAGGTATCCAAGAAATTGTTCATTTTAGAAATTGTTTTCGGGGAAATATCCTTTCGGGAAGTTGTATTTTCGAAATTGTTTATTCGGGCAATTGTTATTGAAAAATTGACATTTGGGCAATTGTTTATCGAGAAAACTTTCCGCAAAGCGTACGAAAGATCCTCTTGAGGATGTTTCATCCAGAAATTGAATCGATTCGACGCAATTGTTTTTTCTAAATTGCCCCCAAAGGTTATTCTGTTCATTGCGAAGACACTGAAATGGCCCCTCGTCGAGAGGATTCTGCTGGAGCGACCCGAAGCGATTCCCGTGTACGTGCGATATCTCGCGACGAGGCTGCAAGTCAACGAGATCACGGATCTTCTTACGTAATAATTTACAACTCTCACTTCTCTATATCGCGAATATTAGGCGTGTGCATTGATTTCAAGGCATTTTCAAGAGATGGCACAACTAGTACTATATCTCATCGGGTAATATTGTTGCTAATTCTAAGTCGAAGCATCGTCACGCGGCTTTAGTTTCAACCGCGTCTTATTTTGCCGAAGTGTAAAAGACATTTTTTGGAGCATCGAATATTCGAGCGTGGAATCCACCTATTACCAGAAAAGTGGGAAAAATCGTTGCCTAGCGATAGACAATGTTTTGAGTGATCAATTCGTAACCATTTCTTCACAATAAAGCCGTATTGTTACCAAACAAAACCTCAAAATTAATGCACACTCCTAGGTAGTTGTGCGTTATGCCTTGAGACAGCCCTGCAAGGGCGTAGGGGGCCATTTTGACCCGAACGTTCGAGTTCGAAATCTGTCTTAAGCTTGAATCAATTTATTTTGAAAAAATTGTATGTGAGCTATCCGGAGTAGAAAATTCCTTGGGGTCACTTCGGCCCCACGTGCTGTCGGGTAATGTGCCGTCGAAGTTTCAATGCAAAAAAGGTGCTCATTATAATTCCGGGCCATTCGTCGGTTCACGCCGTATGCAGAAGTAACACGACAATTAATACCGAATTAGATTGCAGGGCACAGGGTCGTCACGTGGATGCTGCGGTGAGTGTGCAAAACCGTCGCCGTAAAAAGACGAAAACTATTCGAATATTCACTCGGTCTTGAATTCTTTGTCTTTCCCAGATTACCCACTTCGACATAATAATCAGAAACACGAGAGACACGCGCAAACTCGTGGAGAAACTTGAGAAATGTTACAAGACCCAATTCGCGACATTGACCGACTGCAGAGAAGCGACATTCGTCAATAATTACACAAAACTTTTGGGTAGGTCGATAAATAGACTCGAAATAGGAAGAAAGACATTTTTTTCCTGCTCGCTCGTTTCACAAGCTTTAAATTTAACTTGCTTCGTTCGTATGTCTGTTTCTCATGATATAAAAGTTCTATCACGAGCACTTTTCATTACACACGATAACGAGAGTCTGATAACGGTGGTGGGAGGTGGGCACTGAAATTTCCCAATGGCAAATGGTAGGACAATCGAGTTTGGGCTCATCAACTTTGCTGACTTGAGCGCTATTTATAATTACACTATCATAAAGTTTCTCGCCAAGCCGTTATAACCTAAGGCAAGATTACGCCGATGTCTGAATGGCATGGGGATCTGGCATGGCAAATAAATAAACAAATTCTAATACCAAAAAGTACAAAATAAAATAAACGTAAAAAACTTTTCTGAAACAAGCTTTGGTAAAAGTAGAGAATCATGGCTCCAGCCCAAAATCGAACCAAATTTTTTTTGGGGTATTGTTATCGATAAAAAACGATGTTACATGTTGAGTTAAGGTGTCGGAAGCCCTAATATGAACAAAAAACCTTTATGAACATTTCCATTGATATACTAATATTTCGAAGTTCGTTCAAAATATACTTACCTTTTCACTCTGTTTACCTCACCTTGTTTATGTTTCATTAATTCAATTTGCTTCGTGCGAGTATACATGTGTGTGTGTGTGTGTGTGTAATGCGCTATTTTGTCCCTCGTTTCCGCAAACTTCAAAAGCCTATAATTTATAGTATTAATAAAAAATGTCGGCCTTGTAAAAAACTTGTAAAGCAAGTTGTGCAAATAAAACTCGATTATTATTATTATTGTTAAAAAATTTCGGCCTCCCCCAACTGAATATCAATAGTGATGACATTATAAAGGCGTTTATGGCAAAAAAAAATTGGTATTGAAATTGGTCTGGAGCCGTGATTCTATAGCTTCACCCAAGCTTTTATATAAAACCTACTGCACTAAAAAGTGAGAATTCTAAATGTTCCGTAAAATAGAAAATCAGAACAATCTAACTACAAAAAAGTTCCTTCCTTGGTCACTCATCATAGGTGCAAGTACTTATCTATACAAACGTAGATATTTTCAAAATAGGAAATATACATTTAAAAAGCTTGAGGCGTCAAACGTCCTAAGTACTAATATTACTTCAAAATTTCTGAAAAAGGCCCAAGCATTGAAATTTTATATTTCATATTTTCAAAATATCTACGTTTATGTACCTTTCAAGTACTTGCACCTATGATAAGTGACCAAGGCACTTTTTTTGTAGGCATACTGTTTTGTTTTTCAATTTTACTGAACATTATTCTTTACTTTTAAGTGCAGTACCTTTTAAATAAAAGCTTGTGCTTGAGAAGTTTTTATGTTAATTTTTTTCTCCCGCAGGCTGGCAAATGGCCCTCGAAAGCAAGCAGGTGGACGAAGTGTTCAAGATCAATTCGCCGGTGCTCGACTGTCTTCGGTACGCCTGCAAAGATCATTATCATTCACCGATCGGAGCTCTGGCGTCGCCGAAAATGTTGCTCAAGGAGCACGACATCTCCTCCCGGCAGTATCAACGAGTGGCACTGAAGACGAGAGCATCGATGCAGCAATGGAGCGACATTGACGACCTTTTGCTATCGAAGGTACGTCCCTTTTTCTACTTGATTGCGTTAGAAGAAAGGAAAAAAGAGGTGGGAATGGAAGACTATTGGGATAAAGGAACAACAAGGGGAGAGATCAGGGAAATGTGGGCTAGAATGAGGTGCGGTAGTGTGGGGAGAGAAGCAGAAAAGGGGTTCAAAGACACAAGGTGTAGAGTATGCGAGAAAGCGGAGGAAACCCTGGCACATATTTGGGAGTGCGAGGAGGCCAAGAAAATGATGGAAGAGCAGGTCCAGAGAAAATTTGAAGAGTGGGAAAAGCAGCAAAGAAGGGACCCAAATGGAGGGTGGAGAAAGGCACTAGAGGGAAAGGAGATAGTAGAAGAGATGTGTGAAGTTGCGGGGCAATTTGAGAATTTAGCGAGGAAAAAGGGTTCAAGGGAGCAGAGATAAGGAATGCGAAAGAAGGCACGAAAGCGGGGAAGGAATTTGTAGGAAAGCAAGAAATGCTACGATAATACGAGTGATGTTTGATGGTGAATAATAAGAAGCATTGTAAAGAAAGAAAGGAGCAAATGTAACAAGCCCGCAAGGGTGTACATGGAAATAAAGAAAGATACTACTACTGTACTTGATTGCGTTAGTGAAAAAAAACAATGGACAGCAATAGAAAAAACTTATATGTAAAAGAAATATATTTAAATAGCAAGCTTTTATTTGATGTACTTAAGAGTAGAAAATATTTTTTTTTGCCGAACCACCTATATCAATAAAAACTTCGGTCCCCCGACTTTTTAAATGTTCAACCAATTGGATCAATTCAGTTTCACGAACCGTATCTAATTTGGCACAATAGTCATTAGAGAAACTATTATCACACGTTTATAGTCATGATTTTTATTTAATAAATCTAAGGTCTTTTTACAGTAAATTAAACACAGTTGGCATGTTAACGGTTTTATGTAAATTAAACATTGT
This sequence comes from Ophion costatus, assembly GCA_951751655.1. Lineage (NCBI taxonomy): Eukaryota > Metazoa > Arthropoda > Insecta > Hymenoptera > Ichneumonidae > Ophion > Ophion costatus. Next base: position 14,282,223 of record OX632368.1, on the reverse strand, counting down.
ATCTCCAAATTTTTGAGCGCCCCGAGCTTTTATTTGTAGCGAAATATAGGTTACGTTGTAAAAAAATTATTTTCTACTTTTCAGTACATCGAATAAAAGCTTGTTTGTTCAAATATTTTTTTACATACACTGCCGGCCAAAAGTATGGATACACTTAGAAAAATTTCGCGGCGTACTAAAAGTTTGATATCTCTGTGAAAAAAAAGATATCCGGATTTCCAAGGCGGCATTTTAAAAGGGACAAACGAAGCTTCATTTTGCGTTTTGGAAAAAAAAATTTCGATTATTTTAGACCCGGGGCGCCATTTTGAAAATGGCCGTTTTTTGGCTGTTTAAAATCGGCTGTACGTCTTCAGGACATTTTTTTGCTATGTTTTTTCAAAGAATCTTAAATGATAGAGCAATAGCTATAGTTTCTTTTTTTAAAAAGTTTCGTACGATTTTTTTTCACCGAGTTATCGCATTTTTTTTCTCGAAAAGACAATTTTGAAAAGATGCTGCTAAAATGAGAAACTTTGAGGTTTAGAGAAAATTGCCAAAAGGAAAAAAAGTTACGTTACATCGTATTGAATCGAGCAGAATTTTTTTTCTAAATTTTTTGCTCGAACATTGACTAAAAAACAAAGTTAAAAAAAAAATTCTCGATTTTTAGCCGCACAAAACATCCACCTCTTACTTCTTACCTCGTCTAAACGCCCTTTCCGTCGAAAAACCCACCTCTGGCTTTCAGTATTGCATCAACGATTCGTGGCATCCGATCGATTAATGAATCCAGCTAAGCTGAGCTGAGGGATCTCCACGCAACTTGCAGTTTCTGCCACAGATCTTCGGCCGATGTAGGGCAGGTCATTCGTATCCTTCGATCGAGCTCTTCCCAGAGAAGTTCGATGGGGTTTAGGCAAAGTGAAGCTTCATTGGTCCCTTTTAAAATGCCGCCTTGGAAATCCGGATATCTTTTTTTTCCCGAGAGATATCAAACTTTTAGTGCGGTGCGAAATTTTTCTAGGTGTATCCATACTTTTGGCCGGCAGTGTATATATTATTGGTAAATATTTGGAAGTGAGGCACCTGCTAGAATCAGGCTAATTTTCTTCAAGGGTTCAAACAAACCCAAACAAACCCAAACAGCCCTGACAACCCCAAACAACCTCAAACAAAAATTAGTCTGATTCTCCTGAGCAAGAGCCCCACTTCCGAATTTTTACCAAATTATTTTCTACTTTTTAGTCTATAATTGATTTTACTCGCTGATTGTTACTAGCAGTTTACTAGTTCACGAGTTTGTACGTTAGAAACATGGAATAATTGTAAAAAATAACAAAGACGGTAATTGGGATTGAACTTACGACTAACTGCTGCATATAATTTTTTTACACACAAGCACAGTCGGCCACGAATTTGGTAATTATACAGTTTAGTGACTTTTCCTGAAAACGCCCTCTGATTGTTTTTTTTTCGCGATTTATCGCTTTTTTGCGGTGTAAATAATGATGTTATGTTGGGGAGGGACGGTTTTTTAGGTTCCAGATTTTAAACACACAATATATAACAGCGATGTGAATAAAGACATCAAAATAACGGCTCGAACACTCATTAGGAAATTCACTTGAAATATCGTACGAAATTTGAAATATTGGAAATTCATTTTTTACTCTAAAAACAATTCGTAGTTTAAAAAGATGGATTCCCATTACTTATGTTGTTGTATACTTAAAAATGGCGAAAAATAAATTTTAGCGCCATATTTAGGAAAAGTCACTAAACTATATAATTACCACGAATTTGTACGTGTTAGTGAGATTTTATATGGACGATTAGATATCGCTAATTTTACATGAAAAGTTGAACATTTTATGTATATATTTTTTTTCAAGTTGAATCGTGCATTGTCACCTCTTAGATGCATATTTGCAAAATGTCAAAGCTCCAAGTAGTCGGAAAGTGGGTGAAATGTCGATTTTCCGTCTTGCATCTCACAGAAGGTCAAGTTGAATAAAAGCTTGTAATAAAGAATGAAAGGCAAAACGTTTGTGGCGTTTTTCCAGAGTTGGCTAGGAACACCAAAGTTGGAAGCGAGTCTACCGATAGAAGACATACTGAAGACGCTCGCCGAGAATCAAGCTCCGGCGGTCGTTATCGAGAAGTATCTCAAGTACGTCGACAACGCGGAGAGACGTCAGGAGCTCGCGAAAAGTTACAACTGTTCGTCCGCATCTCCGTGAATCGAAACGACCGCAAAATGTAGACGCGATGACGAGGTATAAATTTCGTTATTAAGAACCGTGACACTGCCCATCTATGTAAACTAAAGAGGTACGATCTCTTCCACGAGGTCAAAAAAGAGTCTAAATTTATTTTACCCACAGCCGCTCTGATTGATAATTACTTATGTTGATTACTCGTATTATCGATTACAGTTTGCCAAATGTTCTGGTCAATGATAAATTGATTGCACCTGAACAAATAAAAACTGAAAAATTAGATTGTCAACGACGATTGCCAACATCAAAAAATTTGTCAATAGGCGCAAAAATATTCGTCAAAATCATATAAAAATTTCAAATCCCAAAGTTGGATTCGTAGTAATGACGAATTTTCGATTATCCAAAAGGCGCCCGGTTCCAATTGATTCGGATAATCGACGCTCTACTGTATTTTCATTTTGATTTGCATATGTAACCTGCGGTTTGTTTTTAATTTGCCTTTTTTGTTTTACATCTCTTTATTTCTAGTCATCATTTTTTGTCGTTGTATTGAGCGTTGAATTTTTTTTTGTATTTTTGTATGTACCGCATGTCGAAGGTAACATGAGGACTGTGTGCCAGAGAACGTTGGTCCTAGAGCACTAATAAAGCTATCTATCTTTTTATCCCCTTTTTCGCTTAGTCCGAAAATATCGATCGTGGACAAAAAAAATGGTTGTAACCAAACTAGTAGAGAATTGAATTTCGTACACGTTGTTTTCTGACCATTTGAAATAAAATGTTGAAAATCGACGAGTTATTTAACAAAAAACAATGTTCCTTAAGGGATCGTCACAGTGTAACGGGTCGAAAAATAGCTGTCTATACTATCGTATTATGCAAACAAAAAAAATCGATTTTTTTTAAATTCTACACTGATCTCTCAAACTCAAGATGGCGGCCGAAGCTTCTGCCGAATCCGGTCGAAAATCTGGATTCAGTCTACCAGCGATCCTCCCTAGCGATGAGCAAAACATGCTGGTATTTAATTATCGCAATTCCCGCTGATTTTCTCGTGCATCCCCACCGGGCTGTTGGCTTTACGGAGAAAGGGAAATTGTCAAGGGTTCGCGAAGGTCCTGCAAGAGTGCAAGATTTTTCGAATCGACAAAAATCACTCTCACGCTCGTTTTAGAAAACTGAAAAATATTTTATCTTTATTTAACGTCGAAAGAGCTCGCAATATGAAGAGGAAAAAAAGGGAAAAGAAATACATCGATAACGGGGAATATATATTGAGGGCGTGTTTAGGATAAGGGAAAAAAAAGAATACTAATAATCACATTGTCACATCTAAGGGCAACTTACGTCTACGGGGAGTTCGAGTCATTGAAATAGAATTTTCGTAAGTCTCTCACTGGCGTTTCTCTATCTTTCGTTCTTCGCGTGTTTCCCGGAGCCGGTTGGATTTTTCGCAGCGATCGAGAGTTGGCTCGAAACCGCACCGTGTACCCTTCGCGCTGCCTGAGGCGCGGGACTCGTAGCTCGGAAGGCGAAAGAAGCGAAAGAAAGAGTATCAGTCTCGGAGATGAAGCGATCAGTTACACTGTTGGGGACATTTGCTTCTCCGTTAGTCGGATCGTTGCTGACTAAGGTGAAGGTGAACCGTGGACGTTGGGCGGTGTCTGGGGCGTTTGCATAGGCGGATACTGAACGATTTGGCCTTGTCCAGGCGGCACGGGGAACCAATTTTCTTGGCCACCTTGCTGCGGCATGCCCGAGTACACTTGAGGATAAACGTACGGCGGATAAACGGCCGGCATCGTTTGAGCGTAATTGTTATCCGCGATCGGCGGATAGGACGGCTGGGGATAATTGGCGGCATTTCCGTCTACGATTTCGGCGCCTCCGGCGGGGAGATAAGGAATCGAATAGAAGCCACCGGGCGCGTGAGCGTAGAAGCCCTCGGCGTCGCTCGGGTAATAGGGCATCGCTGCGTAGATCGGCTGCGGACCCCATGGTCCATGGTAGCTCGGCTGTTGATTGGCGAGGCCACCGCTCGGGGGCGAAGCCTGCCCTTGCCACATCGCCGGGTTTCCTGCTTGCTGCGGAACCTCGGGGCTCTTCGCTCCCTGATAAACCGGGGAATCGAGACTCGTAGGATTGTGCGCGTAAGTCGGCGGCTGTTGATGCTGCGCGTGGTAAACGTGGCCCGGAACGAAGCCGCGATTGCGACCTGAAGATGCGAATTCAATTTTGAAAGAATTAACATACCACGTGTTCAAAACGGACTTAAAAGTATAAAATATATTCTTCTGGCCCCATGAATTTGTAACCCCGTATAGATTGTTCTGCAAAAATCGTAATTGTGAAATTTAATAACAGGATTGCTACGCATTATTGACTCGGAAATTCCCTGACTCGTTCACGTGCAATAAATTCCTCATTTACCACAATATTTGACACACTATAGTCGATAATACGAATAATCAACATAAGTAAACATCAATCAGAGCAGCTGTGCGTAAAATAAATTTAGACTCTTTTTTGACCCCGTGGAAGTGATCGTGCCTCCTTAAGTCTCGTTTCTACCATACTAGAGTTTGTAAACGTTACAAACTATACGGGAAAAATTATATACGTGGAAATAGCGATGAATCATTTTTGGGAAAATAAACAACATTTTTAACCGACTTGAAAAAATAACGGAAATTCTCAATTCGATCCTTCTTCTAAAAAATTATGTTGAACTGGATAACATAATTTTTTTGAAGATCACATATATGGAAACCTTAAAAGTTAAAATTAAATTAAAAAAAAACTGACATTCGAAAAACAATTTAAAGATTGTAAAGGTAAAAAATACATTAAAAGCAAATACAAAACCTGTTCTTTATTATAAACAGGAATTTTGATGCCGGTGACAATAAATAAAAAATAAATATAAACACTTGTCTATGGTAATAATTATGTGGTTGTGTATCGACAAATCGAATGCAAATGTGTAGAGCTTTACGGATAGTTAATTTTCCGTTTTTTAAATCTTCAATGTTTGGCACTGACATAACTTTTTTGTACATAATTAAGAATATATAAAAAATATACAAAAATATTTATTCTTGTGCTGTTCAGATTTTTTTTTCAAGCCGTTTTCCATTTTTCGTGATTCTTGCAAAAGCTAAATTCGGAGAAAATTCCAGAGAATTTCCAAAATTCCCCGGCTTTTCCCTGATTATTCCGGGCGGAATGAAATTCCCTAAGTTTTCTCGGTTTTCCACATGCGTAACAACCCTGAATAGCTATGAAGATAGGTGTAAGATTGGAAACGAAAAACCTGGGGCGCATGCAACAGATAATAGTAAGGAGTGTAGAGAGTAGCTGCCGTTGAGAAAACTCACTCAACAGTTCATATCATTTGCAGTGCGATAAAATTGTTAGCGACTTAGGTGATTTATTCAGGCATCAATCAATATCGCATGCACCCCACGTTTTTCGCGTTGAATCTTCGAAGTATTTTCACAGCTATTGAAAATTCACAATCACAAACTTTCAGGCCAATCTGTATAGAGCTGGGAAAAATTACTTATACTTTTTAGTCCGTTTTGCAAAAGTGGTTTATAAAAAAGATGTTAGTCAAATAATTTTATTTTCGGCTTTTTAGTCTTGTGTGTGTGTGAAATTTTGCAATCGATTTTAAACATCTTGTTAAAATTATGACAGACATGCGGTAAATTTCAGGTTTATAAAAAGCTGAAATTTGAAAACGCTGGTCACCAATGCACTATTCACTATTATTATATCTCTTTTACGAAACTATATTTGATTTTTTAATAGATTTTTTCAGACATTTCCCTCTTGTTCTCTCTCTTACCCACTTCTTCAATCTGAAACCTGTTGCAAACTGTTGAATATTGTACATATAATTTATATACATACAATATCTGTTTGTATTTTATAGTATTTATCTCTCTCTCTCTCTCTCTCTCTCTCTCTCTCTCTCTCTCTCTCTCTCTCTCTCTCTCTCTCTCTCTCTCTCTCTCTCTCTCTCTCTCTCTCACACACACACACACACACACACCCACACACACACACACTGCGCTCACTTTTTCATACGAAAAAAATTGTTCAATTCGCACATGACTTTATACCCGTTACTGTGGCCTGAGGCCTTAAGGTATCAGTGTAAAATTTTCAAAAACCCGATTTTTTTTTGCGTTGTCCAATAGTATGGACGGTTATAAACATGGACCTGGCGTCGCCGATTGATCGTAATTAGACAATTTATATAGAAATTCCCCACTCGAAACTTCAAACGCATTTTTCCCGACATATTTTTCAAAACGTGAAAGGAAAGTCTTCAAAGGAAGAGTTTTCAAGCTATCCGTCACAAATCTTGACACAACATTCTCCACGCCATTCTTTATCTGGCTGGAACCGCATTTATTTTAAATCTTTATATTTTTTTAACGAAAAATTGTAAAAAAAAATGGGCTAAAATCGATACTTTTTTTTTCAAACCGCCGCCATGTTGTCAATTTTGATTCAGAAAGAAACCCCCGTAGCAAAATAACAACTTTCATACTGATTAATAATCTTTTGACAAATTTCGTTTCAGATAATATTTACGGCCGCAACCGTGTACACCGTGAGGACTTCTTTTTTTTCGAAACAAAAAATAATGTAAAAACAATAAAAACAAATGTTCAAAAATTTGTTTTCTGTTCTTCACGAGTGCTTCGATTTGACATTAAAAAATCAGACCAATTAGCGTATTTTACGCATCGAGAAAAAAAAATCTCGAAAATCAGCCACTTTTCGATCCGTTACACCGTGATGATCCGTCTAAATCGATATGAAAATTGTACCGAACAAACAAACCAACAGCCAGACAAGAAACCGAGTTAATATTGCGTCGTCGTCCAGTTCTGAGCTACGTTTAAAGTTTCAAGTCTCCACCTCATCCGGAAGTTTAAAATCGATTGCCAAATTTGTGCCGAACAGACAAACAAACGAACAGACAGAGAGTTGATAAAAAAACGGGGTAAAAATACAATTTCCATGGTGGGGATCGATTACGGATGTGAAGTGGAGATAATGGTGGAGAATGTAACAAAGGGGAAGTACCCCGTCCATGGAAGTTACAATAACCAAAGCGTTCGCTGTAGCAGAGACAATAAGACAAAATAAAAAAAACAATAAATACAATTTCCATCGCCTTGCTGGCATGTCGCGGAGCAAAAGCGCCGAGGACAAAAGCAAATGGCGCGAAGGGCAATCTCACCATCGACGTTTCTCTTGTATCTCGAGGGTGGAATATTCCTACGAGGATTATTATTCGAGTGATCTTTGGCTCTGTCGTTCTCGTGGGTCTGTGCTCTGTAATGTTCGCCGACGGGCCGCGTGCCTCCAGTTTCCTGGCTCTTTTGCGAATACTCCGTCGCCTCGTTTCTACGGCTGCCGAACGTTTTCGTAACTTGCTGCGACTGTTGCTGTTGCTGATGCTGATGCACGCTGTTGAATTTCCCCATAGTCGACGAGTTCTCGTTGCGACGACGAGCGGTCGCGTAACTTTGCCGATGCGCGACGACCCCCGGGTGCGAGTTCTCGTCATCCTTTCCCGGGCACACTTGCCGATTGTTGCTGTCGATCGGTGGATTATTCGGGGGACCGACGAAGCTCCCAGGAGCCGCGAAATTCGTCGGAGGATTCAGAACCTGCCCCGTCGCTCCGCATCCCAGAGCGTGCGTCGCACGAAAATACTGCGAACGAAGGAGGAAGAGCGAGAACGTTCATATCGTCAAATTTTTTTATTTCCGATAATGCGAAACGATCAAATATTCTTCACGAACTTAACGTACCTCGAGTCCGAGATTGTAGAAGAAGCGCAGCGTCATGGTATCTTGGTGAGTTAAGAAAAGAGAGAAAACACATTACTCATACGTTCGTGATGAATTTATGCTTTGGGGAAAGTTTCTCGAAAAGCAATTGCCCAAATGACAATTACTCGAATAATCAAACTGCGAGTATACTTTAAGGTAATCCTATCGCTTCACACTAGTCATACCACTGACCATACTTGAGACCTGTGCAATTTATATTTTTAACATATGCAAGAAAAAATAATTTGTAATACTTACAATTTTCCATTTGTAAACTGTAAAATGAATGTTCGCATTTAATTGGAAATATGAAAAAAAAAAATAGGCTATTCCAACGATTCGTGCAGTATTTCTTCGAATGAGTGAGATGTGGTTACGACTACAGTCAGCTGTTGCCTTGCTGTCACGTTTCTTTATCGTAGCAATTGGTAATAAATCCAATACCGGAAGTTCAAATTAAACTTGACATAATATGAAAATTAGGTCATTAAGCGTATTTTTTTCTGAGAGAATTGGATTACTGCAAGTGCTAAGTAAACCTGATTATTTTTAAGAATCTGACGGATTCTCACTATTGTATACACTTTTGTAGCGACCGGAAATTGGGTTTTTGTATGGCGTCTCGGGATTCCTTCACAAAAGTACGCAATTTTAATATTTTTTCTCTGTAATAAGGTCAATTATCAATATAGATAGATAGATTCGATTATTCCAAATGTACAGCATTCGCTTTTTACAATATCCCTCCTCTTTCCACTTTTTCAGTTATTAATATATTTAGGGTTATTAATATATTTAGTTAAGCTCAAAAAAAATTATGGAAACCCTATGAATTGAAGCCTGGCAATAGGGTTGCCTTAACAGTATATGAGGGATTCTCCGTCAACCCAGCCACATTTTTTTCGACCATCTCAGATCTGCCCCATAATTGGTTATATCAAAGTACTACCAAAAGGCATTCAATGTGAATTTTTTCAGATATTTTAATTCAACGTTTTAGAAAATGCCGTTTTTTCCAAATGAATATATCTCGGAAACTAGAAGTAACTGAAAAAAAGTGTCTGCACATAAAAGTTGTAGTTTTGCGTTAGCTTTCGAGCGGACGACTTGAAATAATTTTTACGTTCCGGTAACGCTGATTTTTTGCCAAAAAAGGGGGAATTGGGAAATTTTGCGTTACGTAATTTATGGACGCCCCCTAAAGATTAACGAAGTTAATTTTTGGATTAACTTTGCCCACCTTTGATCACCAGCATTATAAAATCGTCGTATTATCTCCAGTGGGTAAAAAAAAGCGTTCGCACACGTAGCTTCCGTCAGTGTTTTTTTCTCTCGCGATTGTCATTATATTTGAAAGAAGCTCTGCCGAAAAAAATAATGTGGACAAACATTCTTCTTTCGAGAAACAAAAAAAAAACAAGCCGTGCGAATACTCGTTTTCTTCTTTTTTTTTCGAATGCACGTACGATTCGATGTGTTGATTAAATGGTTGATACCTGAGAACGGCAGATCGCTGCCGTTGGCGTCGACACTCGGCGGCACCGCGAAATTGATGGCGCGTATAGTGCGATCCAAAAGACTACCCGGGATCGGCGGCTCGTCCGTGAAGCAAGGAAACGGAAACGGATAAGCGTTCCCGTCCGGCGAGGGGCACATCATGTTCTGATTGACGGGGAACATCGGCGGCATACCTGGGCAATAGAAGGAATGTTCTTTTCTTTTTTTTTTTCTTTCCTTCTTAAATCATCCTAAGAGCATCGGCATTGTATAGGATATATTTGACTGTTTTACGGAAGCCATCTCAGACGGGTAATTACTTTATATTATGCTCACAATATTTTTTTATCTTCGTGAATGTCAGGTATTTGCAAATTTTATCATTTATCACGTATCAATATGTATAATTATATTCTGCCTATCGCGTTAATTCCACTGAGGTAATTCAAGCCGATTTTAATAGGTTTCCGGCTGATCTTTGTTGTCTTTTCAGTCCGTTTTTTTATGGTGGGTATGTTAATATTATTATTACGAAAACTACTACCGAGTCGTCGACAAAATAATTTTTGAGTTTTTATTTGTTCACGTGCAATAAATTCATCATTTACCACAACATATGGCACCCTATAGTCGATAATACGAATAATCAACATAAGTAAACATCAATCAGAGCAGCTGCGGGTAAAATAAATTTAGACTCTTTTTTGACCCCGTGGAAGTACCTCCTTAAGGTAGAACGAGCGCGCGCTCTTGATTTCTATAGATTTTGTTCAAATTTTAACCAGGTATTGTTCGTGTCGTTATGCATGTTTGAGTGAAATTTCTGAACCGTCGACTGTTTATAGTTTGGGAGACGATGGGTTTTAAAATTGCAACTTTCAATACTGCAGGGTCTGCATTGACCGAAAGTCAGATCACATAATTCGTCGTACAATTCAATTGTATATAAATTTTGGAAAAAGAATTATGTTTGGATATCAAACTAGTTAGGGAAAGAGTGAAAAAACTTTGGATTGCTTTTACTATTCAGTTTTGCTGAAAACGTTCAGTAAAGACAGAATAATTCTCCGTAAAAATATTTGGCCCCTATAATGAGAACAGTATTGTTCAATATTTCGAGAAAAAAAAATGTATCGTGTTCCTAAAGTTAAAAACTTTTATCATAAAAATATATTTGCATTGTAAATATTAATATTTTATATTGTTTATGTTATCTTCATTGACAAAAGAAAAGTGTTGGTTAATTCGTAACTGATTGAAAACTTTGTTGGATTAGAAATTACTTCCGAATAAAAACTTGTGTTGCAGTATTATTTTAAATATGCCGGCCAAACTTACGTCATTGGAACGATGCGGTGTTGACATATGTCTTCGTATTATAGGGGACAAATATTTTTTACGGAAAATTATTCTGTCTAAATTTCAATGCACGCCCTGCGGTGTTGAACGTTGCAATTTTAAAACCCATTATTTCTGAACGTAAATAGTCGAATGCTCTGAAATTTCACTCACCCCACTCGGTGGGGGTAAAAATGTCGAATGACCAACTATAAATCGAAGCATTATTTATTCGAGAGTTAATTTATTCGAAAACGAACATTCAGATTGTCTGCAATTCGGAACATAAAAATACAGAATCGAAAAATGTAGAACACCCATATGTCCGAAACAGAAAATAGCGAGTGCCTAATATGCGTAATACCGTCTATGGCGAAAAGCAATATATCCAAACGCAAAATGTCGATGGCCCGAAATGTCGAACGGCCAAAATGGCGAACGTGGTGGGGCCTGTCACGTGGGATGCCTGCCTTACGATATTTTAGCCGACTGACCGACAGCGCCATCTCGCAGCTTCACTCTGCGGCGCAAGTAACGTATCGCTCGATTCGCCATCCGGGCCCTTCTACATTTTGACCCTCCGCGATTTCAACCACTCGACTTTTTGGCCGTTCGCTTTAATGATTTTCTGCATTGTGAACCATCGCCATTTTTTTAATTCGGAGAATTGTCGTCTCGAATTATTTGGTGTTATGCATACAGGCCCATCGATACTATGTTTTTCGATATTTTATTAAATCTGATTTTTGTTTTTCACTATATATCAACTTCCGAGATGTTCATATTCGTAATTGTTATTTTCGACTTCACAGACTCTAGTAAGATTGATCTATCTGTATTCGAACATTCGTCATTTTCGAATTCGACATTTTGGCCCTTCTGCATATCGATCGTTCGACGTTTTTCCCCCCGCCCACCCCACTATCACTCTCCCACTTTGAACAAATGTGCGGGCACGTAATTTTTGTTATTCTTAACAAATGCCTTTTGGCCCATAAAATAAAGATCACCGACTACAAAAAACTTCTCTACAAAAAGAAATTCACATTTCCCAAAATACAACGATCTGAACAACGTCTGGGGTCAGATTGACCCCATGTGGAGTCAGAGGTTCGTGGCGGAAGTGTGCAGTCGAAGGGTTACTTCTTCTAGGATGACAAGAGAACGAATCACACTTAAATATAACCAAATATCCTATTGTGCGAGTGATCCGGTGATGAGCGTTTCGCTCGGATATCACATTAAAATTACGGGACGATACGATAATAACGTGCAAGTGATCGCTGATGAATTACCCGCGGGACTCGGATAGAAAGCCTCGTTGGACGGATGAAGAGAAACTTGTTGGAGCGGCGGAATGATCGCCTCGGGAGGAAGTGAACCAACGTTCGGCGATCGTCGCTCCGCGTTATCGTTGCTCGCCGAGTTTTTAACACTCTGCGAGGAGGACGACGACGACGGGGAACCTTTCGTGTAGTCCTCCGTGTTGCGAGCCGGTGGTACTGGGGGCGGCTGCGGTGCTCGCAGGCTTGGTGGCACGTTGTCCAGCACGACTGTCACTGGCCTTACGTCAATCGTGCTCTGCCGTAATTGGAAGGAAAAAAAAGAAAGTTCTTCGTTCGGGTTTGTCTTCGGGAACTCTTTGCGACAGATGCGGAGGATTTCTCACCTCGGCGGCAAAACCCTGGCAGGAATTGTAAGTCTCCATTGTGTAATTCTTCAATTCGTGGCTCTTCCTTTGATCGCTGGAAGAAATAATTAATTTTTTTTGCGTTTTCGTAAAAAAGTCGATGTTTTTTGTTTGGTTTTTTTCGTTTTCTTCCGTTTACTTGGATTGTTCGTCCCAACACTCGACTTGTGGCGGGTCTTTGGTTTTGTCGGTTTTGTTTTCGTTGGTGTTGTTGTTGCGGTCGACGGGATTCTTCGCAGAAGCGTAGCTCGGGCTCGTTTCCTTGGTTTTTCGGGTATTAGAGTTCCACGTCTTTTTCCATCTTTGACCTGAATCGTTCGTGATAAATGTCTTTAAAAGCGCCTTTGCGTAAACATTTGAAAAGTAATTTTCTACCATAGTTCAAAATAAGTTTTCTACGGAACAAAGCAAAGTGCACGCCACGGAAGTCGACAAAATGTATTTGGTTGGAGTTTGTTTGGGTTTGTTTGGGTCGTGTGAGTCCAAAAATAAATCTTTGGGGTTTTCTTGGGGGCAAGCAAGACCTGAAATTGCCTTCTTTGGGTTTGTTTGGATCGCGCAAGTCCGAAAATGACTTTCGCTGGGTTTGTTTGGATCGCGTAAGCCGAAAGATCGCCTTCTTTGGGTTTTTTTTTGTGGCAAGCAGGCCTTCTTTGGGCTCGTTTTGGTCACGTTCACCCAAAAATGACTTTCGCTGGATTTGTTTGGCAAGCAAGCCCGAAAATTGCTTTCCTTGGGTTTGCCAGGGCCAAGCAACCCCAAAACTGCCTCTCTTTGGGTTTGTTCAAGGCAAAAAAGCCCAAAAATATTTCTTCCACTGGGTTTGTTTGGGTTAAGGCGGGAAATACATTTGGACGGGGAAAAATTAAGCAATTCTGAAAGATTATTTAAACTAAGAAATAATTATTCTCGATTTATCAAACTGTAGGTATTCTTTAATAGTATATTTTCTTTAATAGTATATTGAAAGAAATTTTTAAAATTAAATTTTTTTAATTTTTAAATTTTAATTAATTGAATTTTAATTTTTAAATTAAATTAATTAAATTAAATTTTTTAAATTAAAAGCAATTAAAAGCAATCTTTAATAGTATACTAAAAGCAATTTTCTTTAATTCATTCATCAAAGTGGCGGAGCTGTGGCAAGGCTGGCGCGGGAGTTGCGGATCGGCGTGCAGTTCAGCTTCCCGTAGACTTTAATTTGCGCAAAGATTCAAGAAAAAATTCAATCACAACATGTATAGTTTCCATTTGACGGTAAATGAAATGAAAAAAATTCAAATTTAAAAGAATGGCACTCATTTATTCAAGCAAATCTACATATCATGCACGATTTCTGTAAAATTCGGATTAAAAAGTAGTTTTAAAAATAAATTTTCGACAATAGTTCCCGTCAAGTAGAAGGTAGCGCTATTTCTACCAAATTTCAACTCAACCGGCATAACAGTTTTTGAGTGATCCTGCACGCCAATATCGAAAATGCAGTTATGAGAAAAAGCGGTTTGACGTTTACGCCCGCTCCGTATACGAGCAGTGGGCATAGTATTCACGGGCTGTAGCGTTTGAATTTTTTCGAATTTCGCTTCAAAATTGCGAGAAAATATTCTGCATGAGGGATTCTCCGTCAATTCAGCCACTTTTTTTCGACCATCTCAGATCTGCCCCATAATTGGCTATATCAAAGTACTACTAAAACGCAATCTATGTGAATTTTTCCAGACTTTTTTATTCAACATTTTAGAAAATGCCGTTTTTTTCCAAATGAATATATCTCGAAAACTAGAAGTAACTGAAAAAAAATGTCTACAGAAAAGTTGTAGTTTTGTGTTAGCTTTCGAGCGGTAGACTTGAAATAATTTTTACATTCCGGTAACGCTGATTTTTTACCAAAAAAGGGGGAAATTATTGTTTTATTCCAAAACGGCCTTTTTTTTGGCTGAAACAATTACAGCCTTCCAGAATGTCTGACAATATTGCAAAAAAAAAAAAAAAAAAAAAAAAAAAATCGCCAGAGTGGCACGGATCGAGATTCTAGGGTAAAAAAATGAAACCACACAGATTTATTTTTTTGCCGGCCCAAGAATGACTCTCATTGGTTTCGTTTGGGTCAAGCCAGCCCAAAGATACCTTTTTTGGGTTAGTTGGAGGCAAAAAGCATAAAGATAGCTTCCTTTGGAATTTTTGGGTCGTGTGAGCCCGAAAATGACTTAATTTGGGTTCGTTTGGGTGACCTAAGGCCGAAAATGATTTGAGCTAGGTTTGTTTGCAGCATCGCGTAAGCTCAAAAATAACATCCTTTGAGTTTGTTTGGGGCAATGAGCCCAAAGATGGCTTTCTTTGGGTCAAGCAAGTTGGCAACTGTCTTCCTTTGGGTTAGTTAGAGGCAAAAAAACCCTAAAAAGTATTCCTTTGGGTTTTTTTGTGAAACCACCCCAAGAATGACTCTCATTGCTTTCGTTTGGGTCAAGCCAGCCCAAAGCTACCTTTCTTTGGGTTAGTTCGAGGCAAAAAGCCCAATTGCTTCCTTTGAATTGTTGGGTCACGTGAGCCCAATAATGACTTGCTTGGGCTGCTTAAGCCCAAAAATGCTTTTAACTGGGTTTGTTTCGATCGCGCAAGCTGAAAAATAACATCCTCTGGGTTTGCTTGGGGCACGCCAGCCCGAGAATGACTCTCATTGGGTTAGTTTGGGTCAAGCCAGCCAAAAGTTACCTTTCTTTGGGTTAGTTCGAGGCAAAAAGTCTAGCAAAGGCTTCCCTGGGTTTTTCGGGTCAAGCAAGCCCAACAATGACTCTCAACGGTTTCATTTGTGTCTAGCTAGTCCAAAAATTGCTTTCGCTGGGTTTATTTGAGCTGAGTAAGTCCAAAAAGGACATTCCTTGGATAATGTTGGGCTCGAAGCCCACTTTTGAAGGCCGAGAATTGTCCGGAATCGTTCTAGCCTCACGTTTGATATTGTCTTGGTGGATATGCTTTCAACTCACTCGAATCGAAGGTAGTATTTCTTCGACAAACGTTCGGGCTCCAGTTGCTCGGCTTGTTGCGCCTCGGTCCAATTGGCTTGAGGGAGGCGTAGGGTAGCGTCCGTTTTTCCCCGAGTTCCTCGATGAACACGACAACCGGACCCTCATTCTCGCTCATCTCCTGTATGTGGCCGTGGAGCAGGGCAGGCTCGCGTTTCCTGGCCGTTCCCCTCGGCGAGTCTTTGGACGCGTTCCCGTTGGCGTCCTTGTCCAGACTCAGTCGCCCCAAATTATTGTTCGTCTCGTCCAGCTCCTTCTCCTTGCAGTCCACCTGTACGAGACACTTGCCCCCTACCTGGAGCTCCGTAAGGTTCCATCTTGTCCAGCCGGCATTTTTCACCTCTGGAACCAACGATGCTCCTTTACGAAAGTTCACTCGCAGCTCGACGAAGACACATGCAAGTCTCGGATGCGATTCGTAAAAAAAAAAAACTTCGTTCGGGGGCTCTGCGCAGGCTTGAAGTTTTGAAAATACTCTTCGTCCGATTCCGTTGAAATTCGTCGTGGGACCGGATGACTTTTTTCAGACGTCCAGTCATTTTTTAGTTACAGATTATTGAAATTGGGCTTTTTTTGTGGAACATGGAAGCTTTTTGCAACTTGGCGTTTGGGAAATTTTCGGTCGTAAGAGAGTTCTATCGAATTATACTACATTTTTCGTTTAAGGGATCATCATAGTGTAAAGTGTAAAAAAATCGATTTTTTTCGCATTATCCGATAGTATAGGCGGTTATAATCATGATGTTTATGACATCATAACATCATAATCATGATGTTATAAACATCGACCGGTTTCAAAACGGTGTACACTCTCAAAGGAAGAGTGTTCACGCCATGCGTCTCAAATTTTGACACAACATTCTTCGCGCCAATCTTCATCTTGCTATGGAAGCTTTTTTCAAAATCTTCATATTTTTCTAACGGAAAGTTGTCGGAAAAATAGGCCAAATTCGATATTTTTTTTTGCAACCGCCGCCACTTTGTCAAATTTGATTTTTCAAAACCCCCCATAGCAAAATAGCGGCTTTCATACTGATTAATAATTTTTGACAACTATTGATTTTAACCAGCCTGATTTTCGGCTCGTCACAGTAGCCTAACGCCTCAAATAACAATAACTTTATTGTTTATCAATATTTTCCTTTGGAAAAGACTCCTCCTTGGCAAAACTATCCGGGGCCTTAACTACAGTCCAGGTATTTCGTCAAACAAAATCGAATTGGCTGCGACTGTCAAATATATAAATCCGAGGTGAATATATAAAAGCGAGGCATTGAATATATAAATCCATTATTTAGTGGGAGAAACACAAATTTGAACCCCGACAAATCTGGACCATAATTGACAAGTCTGGACCGTAGTTGTGTAGTTTTACGGAACCAATTGTGTGTTGGGGGAGGTACGATCACTTTCACGGGGTCAAAAAAGAGTCAATTTATTTTACCCACGGCTGCTCTGACTGATGTTTACTTATGGTGATTATTCGTATTATCGATTATAGTGTGCCAAATGTTGTGGTAAATGATGAATTTATTGCACGTGAACGAATAAAAACTGAAAAATTATATTGTCAACGACTCGGTAGTAATCTTCGTAATAATATTAACGTAATAAAATTCAAGCCTATTAAAATAGTGTTGAATTACCTCAGCGGAATTAACACGATAGGCAGAATATAATTATACATATTATTGATACGCGATAAATGATAAAACTCCATAAATTGTTGTTTGCATATTTTGTGGCGGCTTCTATTCAAATTAATTTCAAAACAAAACTGGTTTATGTTCGTCAAACGCATCAGCTGTTACTCGCGACGTTGCTAAGTCTGTGGGTGCTATTTCGTCGTACTGATCATTTTCAACCGGAAATTGAAACTTATCTTGAATGTGGAAATCTTGTAATGTAGCGCTTTAACGACTCGATGAAGTTCTTATTTTTTTAAATATCTATTATATCGAATCTATCGAATTTCAGTTTTCCAACAGGTTTAGTTGAATACGTGAGCAGAAAAACCACGATCACCGCACTTCCGGTTTGCCGTCTCCATGAGACGACGTGCTTCTGTAACTTAAACTGCTTGACTTTGCAGTTTTATTGCGAAAAAACTAAACGGCCAAAATAGCTCAAATTTTGGCAATAGGCGGATAAAGTATTCGTCAAAATCATATAAAAATTTCAAATCCGAAAGTTGGATTCCCAGTAATGATCGTACCTCCTTAAATCTCCACTTCGTCATCCCCATACTCTTCGCGAGAAAAAAATATATTATAGAAAATCTGCCTTTTTTATGTTCCAAGCTTGTGCCTCCAAGTGTATAACGAAAACTGAAAAATTATAACAATTGGAAAATCCGTGTTTATAATGCTGTGAGGTGGCGCTCTTTTTACGAATCGCATCTGTGAACTGGATACTTTTTCGAACCGTCCCAGTATTTTTGAGGGATCATCAGACCCAAATTTGAAAAAACCTATTTTTTTTGCGTTATCCGATAGTATAGACGGTTATAAACATATACCTGGCATCGCAGATTGACCGTAAGGAGACAATTTATATGAAAATTCGACACCCGAAACTTTAAACGCGTTTTTCTCGAGATTCTGTATTTTAAAATGTTGTAGACTTTCGAAGGAAGAGTTTTCAAGCTATTCATCTCAAATATTGAGACAACATTCTTTACGCCATTTTTAATCTTGCTATGGAAGCTTTCTTTGAAATATTCATGTCTTTTTAACGAGAAAATGTCGAGACATAGGCTAAATTCGACACTTTTCTGCAAACCGTCGCAATTTTGTCATTTTTTATTTAAAAAAAAATGTCCTTAACAAGATAGCGGCTTTCATACTGATTAATAATATTTTTACAAATTTCGTTTCACATGATATTTACGGTCTCAATCGTGTACACCGTGAAGACTATACTTTTCCGAAGACATTTTCAACCGTTAAGAGAATGTAAAAAAAATAAGAATAAACGTTTGAAAATTTATTTCCCGTTCTTTATGAGTGCTTTGATTTGACATAAAAAAATCAGACTGATTTGCGTATCTTAACCATCGAGAAAAAAACCGCGAAAATCGGCGATTTTTCGACCCGTTACACTGTGATGATCTCTTAAGGGGATATAGCAGTATGACACTTTTAAAAATCGATTTTTTTGCATTTCTCGACAGTTTTTACTTCCAAGAATATCGTGTGAAAATTTCTAGCAGCCTTCTAAAGAGCAGCCGCTCGTAGGTATGCAATCGATAGTTAAATCTTCGGGCCGATTTTGAAAATATCGATTTATGACAAAATGGCGGAAGTTTGAACATAAATAGTGATTTTTGGGCCCCAAATTAGTTATTATTTTGCCTATAAAACAAAAACTAAGTAACGGAAAAAAAATGACAAGTACTAGACAATGGTGTATAGAATAACCACAAAAAACCTCAAGGCAATCGGTTAATTGGTTTTCGAGAAATTTTGGGTACCGATTTTTTTACGACGCTCCAAGAATCATACAATATCCTTGTATATTTTTGATATTTTTAAATAAAGAAAATTAAACATATTTTTGAATGTATATACTTTTGGATAATTGAAACCTCCATCCGAAATTTCAAATAGTTTTCCTTGGAAAAATTCACAAAAATGACCTTTTTTCTGGCTCCTAGCTGTGTATCTCCCGTTAAACGCGTTTTTCTCGAAATGAGATATAAAAAATTTGCTGACGTTGTAACTCAACGAGCAATTATCCGATTGACTTGAAATTTGAACTGAGTACTCTTGAATATATTTACTCTACAATGACGTAGGATATTATTGATTGGATGAAAATTGACGATTGGGCATTGAAAAAAGCGACCATTTCATAGGCAAGAAAACGGACGTTTTTTCATAACTACGCCATTTTGTTAGATTTCGATATTTTTCGAAAATCCTACGTCATCGTACAGGAAATACCTTCCAGTTTAACGATATTTTTTCCTTTTTCGGTTTCGGCTACTCAATCGGCCGGAATCATGTCAGCAGTGGCGAAACTTTTTTTTGAGCCTCCGAAGGCTATGAAAAAATCTATGAAATCTATCTATCTATGAAAAAATTATGTAATGTAGGTCAAATATAGCTAAATATATTCTTAATTTTCCGAAACATTTAATTGAGTACTTTTCTTCCGAAAAATTCCCGAAAATCACCCAAATTTTCAGCGTTCACACTGGTATAGCCCGTTAAGGAGATTCGAGCGTTACGCAGGTGATGGTCAAGGGACACCGAATTGTTCACCAGGCGCGACGTCTAAAAAGAATCTCTCTCTCTCTCTCGAAAATAAATAAATAAATAACATAACATAATAATAATGTGTCTGTTGAAACTCGTAACGCTCGAGGCTGTCGCAAAATAAAGAAAAATAGTGTAACATATTGGTATTTTTTAAGTGAGTTTTTATTAATTTTATTTTTTCATCGTTACCTCTTCTGAGTTCGTGCCATATGTCAAAATCCGTGTTACGATAAATATTGGGATCGAGAGCTTTGGCAACCCGGTAAGGAAAAGGCGTGATACCGCGAGCAATCGATTTATCCTCCTCGTTCGTCTCGCCGCCCTTCTCAATTTTGCTCAACAATTCCGTTGTCAATTTCCTGAATAACCATACACATGCATCTATGTATATAAATGTGTGCTTTTTTTGCCTTTTTTCTCTTTTCTTTCGTTCTCTTTCTCGCCTACGATTATTCAATTATTTCTCCAGACAGTGTGTCGCTCGAAACAATCTGCTGACAATTTCAGAACGTTTTCGCGTGTTCGGCTTGTAAATTATTTTTTTTGCTCGCTTTCTCGCGTTTCTACTTCTTTGGAAGAGGAAAAACTCACTCGCGCAAATCCATGTTTCCCTTGAGGAAGAATTTGTCGTGTCGGAGACTCGGCGTACGATCGTGCAGCATCTTTTGCACCGTCTCATCTACGTTGGGCATTTTGAAGACTTCCTTGTACAGAGTTTTATAAACGAGAGCTGCGAGCGAGCGTGGGTGAAAAAAAAGAAGTAGTAATAAGATTAGTCCCTTTTGCATTAGTGAGAAAAAGTACGGGTGCAAATGCGCCATGGAAAAATAATAATTATTAGTGTATTATCATTGTTATATTAGCAATAACGGGTGGGTGTCGGGAATTCGATTGATCAATATTCAGAAGCACCGAAATTTCGAATTCATTGATGCCGAATGTTCCTACATAGGTAGATCAATCTTGTGATAGTCTGTAAAATAGTTCATAAAAATTGTGAATACAAATATCTCGAAATGGTCGGGTAAGGCAGTCATCCCATGTTCGCTATTTAGGTCATGGAGCTTAGATACCAGGAAGTTCAGCGGCAATGCAAAGGCGCTAAAAAAAGCGTCCCAAAAATGTGTCGAAGTGATGGCGCTGGGGTGCAGCGCCACCTACATATATAGTAATATATTGGTCAACGAGGTGAAAGTGATCGGATGAGTTTCTAACCTCACGACAGACCGATCGTGACATCAAACGTCGAAATATCCGCCGATTCATAATTTCTTTATAACGGTTCGAAAAAAAACTTGAAAGCGAGAAGAGATCTCAAACTCAAACTCAAAATGGCGGCGATAGAGCCCATCTAGAAAAACATGTTTTTTTTACAAACAGCTTCACGGGAGAACGGTTTTCTCGTAAAGTATAAGACCTGAAACTAAAACCAAAAAATGATAATTTATATATTATTAGCTATGGGACTACCGAGAAATTTGCTTTAATATTTTGAAAAAATACCGCACTTGGAAGGAAATAAATCGATTTTTTGCCGAAAAAGCAGTAAATCGTTTATAAAAAAAGGTCACATTTAATCAAAAAACGGCTACGTACTCCCACAGAGAATGTAATTGTGAAGCTGCTATCAAAATTTCAAATTGATGCATGCAAAGGTGTTCGAGTAATCCCTCTTCCGAGATTGAAAAATTGATAATTGAACCGTTAAATAAAAAAAATCGCTACAGGACCAGCTGCATATTGTTTTTATGACACCAAAGTATTTTTAGGCAAGAAAACGTCTTTCCAAAATCCTAGAGTGGTGTTATTCCTTAACACGAATGAGGGTTAGGTACATCATCTGTGATCTGTCTTAGATCGCACCCATGTTTAGCGTATATCTATATACATATAGGTGCCGGAGCGCCCAGCGCCATCTATTCTCGTTCCCATTTGGGGGACGGGTTGAAAAGCCTCGTTGACCCTCCTGGTATCTAGGCTCCGTGATTTAGGTATTCGCTATTTTGGACCATCGATCATTTGCGTTTCTAAGATCTACACATTCGGATTTTGTATTCTCGATATGTCGCTTTTTGCTATAGATGGTATTGAGTGTTGTAGATTGTTCGAATCTGTATTTGTATGACTCGGACTGCAGACTGTATCCGAATACATATTCGCGAATGAATAAGCTCTCGAATGAATAATCCTTTCGTGTAATAGTTAATCGACTTCGTCATCGGTCGAAGGATAAAACTTCGAATAATTTAACCCCGTTATTTTGAGTTCATAATTCTGTCGTTTCGAAATTTTGGTCGTTTTATATTTGGCCATTCGAAGTTTTTACCCCCACCCAGCAATCACAACACCACTAACGATAATGAGCATTCTTATCGTTATTACTATTTACGTTATATTATAAATAATATCACCGATGTATCGTTATTGACATGTGAATTATAATATGAACATCGGAAATTTGTGGAAAAGCGACGCAGGTAATCTACTCGAATTAATGAAAATGGAGGATGGACGAAAATTTGAGACATATTTGCAGTGTACAGAAGGAAAGGGAAAACTACACCGAGAAATAGTAAATCAGGGTCGTTACGCATTATTGACGCAGAAATTCCCCGACTTTTCCATATTTCCCATAAAGGTTGGGCAAAAATTCCAGGGTTTGCGAATTACCCAGATTAGGGTTAAATAAAGAACACTTTGTTTTCATCAGATATATATACACATATATTTTTAAGTTAAAAACCACGTGTTAAGTCTCCTTTCAACCATACTATTATTTGTAAACGTTACGTACTATACGGGAAATTTGTATAAGTAGAAATAGCATTGAATCGTTTTTGTGAAAAATAAAATAACATTTTACACCGCCTTGAAAAAAACAAAGAAAATTCTCAGTTCGATCCTTCTATTGCAAAATTATGTTGAACTGGTAAACATCATTTTTTTTAACATCAAGTATATGGAAATGCAAAAGTTTGAAATCAAATTTATAAAAAACTGAAATTCGCAAATAATTAAAACATTGTAAAGAGAAAAAAATATATTAAGAGCAAATACAGAACTTGTTCTTTATTATGAACAGAAATGTTTGTGTCGGTGACAATAAATGAAAAATAAATATAAACACCTATCTATAATAATAACGATGCGGTTGTGTATCGACAGATCGAACGCGAATGCATACAGCTTTACAGTAAATGAGGTTTCAGTTCTTTTAATTTTCAATGTTTGGCACTGACAACTTTTTTTTGTACATAATGAAGAATAATATATTAAAAACATACGAAAATATTTATTTTTATACTGTTCGGTTTTTTTTCGTCAAGTCGGTTTCATTTTTCGTAATTCTTGCAACAAGTAAATTCTGACGAAAGTCCCGAAAATTTCTAAAATTCCCTGACTTTCCCCTGATCATTCCGGGGGGAAAGAAATTCCCTGACTTTTCCCGGTTTTCCGTATGCGTAAAAACCCTGTAAATAAACTGGAGCAACAGTTAAAAAAAAGCAGGTGATCAGAAATTGACGGGAAAATAGAAGCCCAACTGAAATTGCAACCGGCAAAGAAACTATGCGATTGTATCAAACAATTTGAGAAATTAGCAACTAGGATAGACATTGTAAAAAAACCATTGTAAAATAGTCGATATCAATGAGAAGGGAGGGGCATTTATGCAAAGCCATATCATAACATCGATAATAATATCAAGCACGATTATATATATATGGCGCATGGGCTGACACAATCTTTCGGGGAGATGGAAGGGGGGGGGCATTTGCTAATTTTTTCACCCTAGACCCTATATCCCAAGTGTCACGGTAATTGAGGTATGATTTTTTTTAATTATCCGAAATGTTGCCATTAAATCTTCATAAGTTTTTTGTTTGTGGTTGCAACAGCACGAAATAACTTTTGTTGTATTGTGCGGTATGTGTTTATTACAAATAAATCATTATTTAATACAATTTGTTTAAAGAAAATGACCCTCAAGCTTCTAAAGTCTTAAAAATGTGTAAATGTATAAAAAATTCCAACTTCTAAATTCATTATAAATAGAAGCGTATTCTCTTTATTTTGACCACATGAGGAACGATTTCTCTGACATATAGCATACCATTGGAAAGGGTATAAGCTGGAGAACTTTTTTTAAACAAAGCTAAGTTCAAAATAGCTTTGAGTTTTTTTTATTATGAATTTAGAAAGTGAGATTTTTCATACATTTGCGCATTTTTAAGACTTTGGAAGCTCGTAAGTAATTTTCTTGAAACCAATTGTATCAAATAATGATTTATTTGTAATAAACATACACTGCAGTATACATCAAAAGTTATTTCGTGCTATCACAACCACAATGAAAAAAGTTATGACGATTTAGAGCCAAAATTCCGGGCAATGAAAAAAAAAACGAAAGATGCCTCAAAATATTGTGTTGTGCCATGCGCCAAACACCCTGTGTGTGTGTGTGTATATTAACGATAAATTCAGTATCGAGATATTGATAATAATGATAATAATATATAATAACGATTGTAATATTGTTATATTATTATATAATGATCATTATATTATTACAAAATGTTGTTACAATATATTATTATCATTACTTTCAGTTGGGATGTTTGAGGCGCAATTCGAACGATGAAAAAGGAGATAAAATTCGGGCTCTTGTTTTCCTGCTACTTTTTCACTCGCTTGATCACCTTGAAACACGATTGTGACCTTGGACACGATTTTCCCACTTTTCCCATATTTCTGGGCTAATGGGGAGTAGAATTTTTTTTTTTTCAGTCGCACAAGCGAAATGCCCTGATTTCTGTGATCGCGTCGAGCGACTGATCAACAGTCTCGGGGACAGGTGAAAACTTACACTGGCAGTAAGCAGCGGTGGCGATGAAGTCCTTGCGATAGACGCTCTCGTACTGCTTATGCGGCGTGTGACACAGACGGACGGTATCCTCGAAACCATTGTCCGTCGCGGGTCCGGCCGTCATTCGGAATCCGTCGAAGATGAAAACTTCCCTTCGATAGAGGAGTGACATGGCTTTTATCTCGTTGGGGCCGCCCGACTCCGTGAAGCAGGACATCTGCTCGAGATAACTCTCGAATGGTATGCTTATCGACTGGAAAAATTGCCAATCCTCGCTGAGAAAAAGGCGAATAACGCGGCGGCGGAGAGATAAACGCCACGCGGTTGGATCTGTGCCGACAAGTGCGCGCGATTCGCAAAAGAGGAGAGAAACGTTGGAGCTTGTTGAAGAAGAGAAGAATGCGCGTTTGGGGCGTTTTGGGAATGAGAAAAGCCAAAGCTCAAGGGAACAAAAAAAATAGAAAATGGGCCGAATAAGGATGACAATTGCAAAACGAATCTAAGCAAGGTGCAAATTGAAAAACAAAGTCGAACAACCGGAATAATTTCAAAATAAACCGAAATGAAGCAAAACGAGGTGAAAAATGGAGAAAGAAACCCAGGCAAAGCCAAACACGCTGGATAATGGAGAAATAAACCCAGACAAAGCCAAACAAGCCGATTAATCTCGAAATAAACCCAAACAAGACGAAGAGTTGCGAAACAAACCCAAACAAGCTAAATCATTTGCGAAATAAACCCAAACGAACTCAAATGAGACGCATTGTTACAAAATGAACCCAAACAAGCCCAAGAGTCATGAAACAAACCCAAACAGGCCAAATAGTTATGAAACAAACCCAAACAAGCCAAATCGTTACGAAATAAACCCAAACAAAACGCATTGTTACAAGATGACCACAAACAAGTCCATAAAAATGCAAAACAAACCCAAACCAAGCCAAATTAATGTAAAATAAACGTAGACAAGCAAAATAACTATCAAATAAATCCAAACGAACCCAAACAAGCTCAACACTGTCGGAAATAAACCCGAACGAGTTCGACAACGAAATGAACCGAAGCAAACCCAAACCATTACAAAACAAACCCAAACAAGCCTTACGATTTCGAAATAAACCCAAGTGAAACGACGATGCCCAACATCGTCGGGAATACACCCAATCGAGCCCAACAACGAAATAAACCGAAGCGAACCCAAACCATTACGAGACAAACCCAAAAAGGCCGACAATTTCGAAATAAACCCAAACAAGTCCGATGACGATGACATTCGTAAAGAAACCCAAACAAGTCTCCCCCCAGAATAGTAGTTTCGAAATAAAGCATAACAGAATGAGGACGATAATGATAATAATAACGCCGATAAGCCGAAACAAGAGATGCGAGACAATAATAATAGAGAACGAAGGATATCCTACCTGTTCGAAGAGATGGCTATTTTCGCGCATGAAATCGACGCATTCGCGTCTAACGCGAATGTGATAATGTTGGGTAGAGTAAATTTGTTCGCCGAATGCACGAAAGAGGCACGTGGAATCGCGAGGTACGTGCTTCCTGATGTAGCCCTCATTCTGAAGCCATTCGTCTACCGGATCGAGCGATCTCTTCAACGATTTTCTCGGCGATATATCCATGCCTGGGGAGCCGGCAGTTATTCAACGCGACGATGACGACGACGGAAAACTTGAGAGTTTACCATGTATTATATATCTATATATACTTTTCATATGCGGAATAACGCGGTACTTCTTCTTCTTGAATTTCAGTGGAAATTCGCGAGCAAAAGAGCGTGAAAAAAGAAGATAAACGAGTCTTTGAGGATAAAGAATACGAAAGGGACGTTCTCGCGGTTAAATTTCAGCGCAAGGCTACTCATCCTCCAACACGCACGCGAAGGTAACTCAATGGCAGGAGACGACGACGAGGAGACAAAGAACGAGAAACCGGCAAACACCGCGCGCGCGAGAATCCCTCACGCCCCTCGCACGCTCCCACTGCAGGGTAAACACGTGGTTCCCTTTGTCGCCTTCGCGTGTTGCGTGTGACGGTTCTTCGCTCTACAGCCCCCCTCCGCCGCCGCTCTCTCGGCGGACGTGAATTTAGCTTGTTTGGGTCACGAGCGAACCCACGGCGAACACCGCTATTCTTTCGTCGAATGTCAACAACGATGGCGCGCCGAGGGCAAAGAGATTGAGAGCGAGGCAATGAGAATGAGAATATCCGAGGGAAAGTAATCATAGAACGAACCACGCGAGAAAAATCTTTACCGGCGCGGCCATTTTCATGTAGATCGAAGATTTAGACGCGCCCGGAAGTGATAGAGACGGGGAAGCTTTTTACCCTCATCTCAGCGAGAAAAAGGTTCGTTGCACGTTTACTTTTTTCCCGGTGTCGCAAACACCGAGAATTATTCCGCCGTGTCTATTTTTTGCCTCCCCCTCCCCGCCATTCTTGCAACCGTTTGATTTAAAAAACCGGAAGTCATTGGCGAAAGTTCCGGTTCGCGGTAAAATGATTGCTGACACTTTCAAAACGATTAATTTCGCGAGACAAAAAAAAACGATTTTCACCGACGAGACGGTGCATTAGCGACGCTGTGTTTAAAAAACGCGTCAATTTTTATCAATTCGTCATGAAGTTTTAATTATTTGACAATATTTTTTGCCGAACAGAAAAAATTAGCGTTAGTTGTAACTTCGAACGGTAGGGTCGCTGACGAAATAATTGGAAATTGCGTGTCTCGATCGCGCGTTTGTGTACGTTTAGTTACACGACGTTGAATGCCCGCCTTGTTCGATACGTAGACGCGTATCGGTCGTTTTTTTCTTCCCCTCTCGTCTTCCCGAGAATGTCGCGAGCACCGCTGGTATCGCTCGTGCGAATCGAAACAAAGATGACTTTGTGGCCAATTTTTGTTGCTTATGTCGCTCAAAAACGCGTGTTCCTTTCTTACAAGCTTTTATTTGATTTGACATTCTGTGAGTTGTAAAACGGAAAATAAATATTTCACCCATTTCCCGGTTACTTAGAGCTCTGAAATTTTGCAAACATGCAACTGAAAGGTTCGACTTAAAAAAAAACCAAATCCATCACACTTGCAACTTTTTATGTAAAATTAGCTATCTCTAATCATCCATATCAAATCTCACTAACACAGAAAAGCAAATTCGTAGCCGACTGTGTTTGTACGTGAAACGTTTTTATGCAGCAATTATTCGTAAGTTGAGTCATTACAGTCTTTGTTATGTTTAACAAGCATTCCTAACGTACGAACTTGTGACTAGTAAACTCCTAGTAATAACTAACCAGTGAAATCAATTCAAGACTAAAAAGAAGAACGTAATTTATATGTAAAAATATATTTTTGAAAAACAAACTTTTATTTAACGTACTAAAACGTAGAACATAACTTTTTTTTACCGAGTCGCCTACATGTGAGTGTACACGAAAACTTGGGGCGCCCAAAATGTAGGCATATAATTTTCAATTTACATAAAACCGTTAACATATCAACTGAATTTCATTTATTGTAAAGCAACCTGTGATTTCTTAAATGAAAATCCTAACACTGAGTATAAACGTGTGATAGTAACTTTTCTAATTACTATTATGCCATGTTAAATATGGTTGATGAAGCCGAATTGATCAAATTTACTAAACATTTAAAAACTTAAGCACCTCGAGCTTTTATTCATAGTCACATGAGGTGGCTTGGTATAAAAAAAGTATTTTCTACTTTTTGGTACATTATTTCCCGACATTTTCAAATTGAATTATATTTTTTTTATGTTAGTGCCTATAAACACGGCGTATTTTCTACACGCAGACGCGATACGAACGCGATGCACACTTGGTCCACACGCATTTTTTTCGGATTAAAAAACGCGCCGTGAACGCAGATTTTCTGCGCGTAGAAAATACGCCGTGTGCAGAGTTCAAGTTTTAACTGTTCAAGGCCCATGATTGTGATTTGGTTATTCAAAAATAGTCAAAACATTCATTGTGGGTATGAAAATATTTAAGTATCCGCCCAAAGTAAGCGATTGTTGAATTTTTCGGATTTTTTCAAACGTTATTCGCTCAGAAAGCACAGAAAAAATCATACTCCCACTGCGGGTGATAGCTTGAAAATTTTTACATATAATCACGCATTTTTGGGAATATTTTCAGATTTTTAAATCGGGGCGTTTTTTCGGATTTTTTTTTGACTGAGGGTTGTTTCGAAAAATGTAAAAAACGATTCAGGGTGTCTTTGAGAGTCAATGGAATCAGATTTTTTTAAACTTAAATTCGCGGGGATTAGGGAAAAAGTCCACCGGGTTCACATGGAATACCGCATTAATAATAATAATTATTATTATCTTGTCCAGATCGATAAAATCAAATATAAAAAAATGTTTCATTGCTCGGAGCAATAAAATGTATTATTTAAAAATAATAATACACAGTAATATATATATATATATACACCTATATATATATACACCTACATATACTTATATATACTAAAGTCTGGTTTTCCGATATCTTGACTCTCGAACAGGATCCTGATGATTTTAAAACATCGTAAGTCTAAAATTTTATGTACATTTTTTAAATCGATGGACCGAGCTACTCTTGAAAATGATATAGAAAAAAAGATTAAGGGATCATCGCAGGGTAACGGGTCGAAAAATAGCTGACTCGTGATTTTTCTCAGTCATCAGTCAATCAGTATGAAAGCCGCCATCTTGCTATGGATATTTTTAAAGTAAAAATTGACAAAATGTATTTTTTCGAGTTTTTCGTTAAAAAATATGAAGGTTTCAAAAAAAAGCTTCCATTGCAAGATAAAGAATGGCACGGAGCATGTTGTGTCGAAATTGGAGACGGATGGCTTGAAAACTCTTTCCTTGAGAGTGTACACCGTTTTGAAGAACGACATTTCGAGAAAAACGCTTTTCAAGTTTCGAGTGCGGAATTTTCATATACATTGTCTACTCAATCGGCGATTCCACTATTATAAAATCGAAATACACTTGGTTGCCGTAACACCACAAGCATGGGCTGGAGACCACAAGATACGATGAGTCGCTTTTACTTTTGGCGCGAAAATAGTAGCAACGTACGCGACGCACAAACGGTTATTTGTATTAAAAAGTTGGCCAAACATTCGTTTTCTGAAGTTTACAATTATGACGATACTATTACTTCGGAGATTAGTACAATACTGGCATCCACCGAAAGAATGAAAAATGTGTTTTTCGTACCGTTGGAATCGGTATAAAATTTCTCGTCGTGTATAGGAAAACGCATTTTTGATTTTCATTATAGATGGCGCCTGCTTCCATATGTTGGCAGAATAGATGGCGTCCGCTACGGCGGCCATCTTGAAGCGTCGGGCTTAGCGGTTGACCAAGTCCGAGTTGCATGTGCTGTTCTCGGCGGTCAGGCTTCAATTTATAGGATTTTCATAATTTTCGGCTTCACCAAATATATGAATAATCGTCTGTTTGAAATTTCAGGGTCGGTTATCAATCTTGTTACAGAGAGAAAAAAATGTAAGTATCGCGTACTTTTGTGAACGAATCCCGAGACGACATACAAAAACCCGATTTCCGGTCGCTACAAAAGTGTATACAATAGTGAGAATTCGTCAGATTCTTAAAAATAATCAGATTTACATACTCAATACTCGTAGTGATCCAATGCTCTCAGAAAAAAATACGCTTATTGACCTAATTTTCATGTAATATCGAGTTTAAATTGAACTTCCGGTATTGGATTTATTACCACTTGCTACGATAAAGAGACGCGACGGCAACAGCTGACCGTAGTCGTAACCTCATCTCGCTCATTCGAATTTCCACACATATTTCATTTTTAACCGACACAAATTTTCCACGCATTTTTCACCAGTCGTGGCCCGAATGCAATGCTTTACATTTCCCGCACCTGACATTGTTTCGACAGATCGACGTTGAAAAGCACGGAGGTTGAACTCGCCTGAATGAGTAAAAAGAGACGGAGATAGAATCAACGTTGCCAAATATCAAACCTAGAAATACTACGCGAATCGTTGGAACAGCTATTTTTTCATTTTTCCAATTAAACGTGAACATTAATTAAACAGTTTACAAATGGAAAATTTTAGTTATTACAAATTATTTTTTTCGCATATGTTGAAAATATAAATTGTACAGATCTCAAGTATGATCAGTGGTATGACTGAACAATGACTGTCGACAACTGAAAAACAGTTGTTTGACCGGTCACAAAACAAACAAGTGAGTTGTTTGTGACGAGTTTTGATGATGGAGGTACGTAGCTTGTTTTATACTTGCATGTAATTTTTCATGCCCCTCGACGGTGACCTCCCCTTAAACCCGCCGAGGAGCGACTGCTCTCATAATACAAAGCGTCAAAAGTGATGCATAGATATTTCGCAAATGGAAAGGTTGTAAATGAGTGGTGACAAATTGGTTACCTGCTTGTATAGATTTCTTTTTATTCGTAATAGTGCAACAGGCTGACGTTCAGCGATCAAACAAGTCTTATCACACACACACAAAACTTTGCATGTTTAATTTTATTAGAATATTCTTGCATTAGGTATGTTGTTTTTCTTTTGTCTTCTCTTCGATCACTAAAACCTCTACGTCCCAGTACATTCCATTGAAACAACGGGTGGTCGTTAATACTACCACACGACTACTATTTCTATAATAATGGGTAGGATCTTTTTGCAAATTATTTATATCGTAAATCTTAAGATTTCGCGGGGTTCGAGTCCCTCGTAGGTCTGCCTATATACGAACGTGTATGTTTTTCATGTGGAATGTGACGCAGTTTTTTCATACCCTGATTATGCCAAATTAGTTGTACTACGGTACTTTGAGATAGTAGTCTTAATAAACTATTACAATAAAAATTCATCGTTAATATTAACGCCGATTGTATGTATATATATATATATATATGTGTGTATATATAGTTTATATAAGAACAGCATTTTTGTAGTCAAAATATCGATCGAGCTTCGTAGGGCTCGACGAATGTTCCGATCTCCCAACGGACAATCGCATATTCCAAGGAAACAAAACGAACGAAAAGTACACGAAGGATGAATGTAGTTCATACGCGCACCATGTAAATATGTAGTATTTATAATAAACTGTATCAATAGCTATGTACTATGCGCATATATCAAGGCTTCGCGCAAGACATTTGCTTCTTGGTGAATGACGCCTGTAGCATAGAGACGAAAAAAATAAAATAATTTTTTTCCCCTTCTGGTCTCGCCTTTACGATTCCTACTACGTTATTGAATATTGCACTTGAGAAGATTATACACGGATTCCGGAGCTTTTTTTCGATCGACAATCGCAGTCGAACAAGTTATCGCAAACGTTCACTTTTGTCGACATTAAGGGGTAACACCACTGTAAACGTCTGAAATTGAGCGATTTTTGTTGTTGTTGACAGAGGATGATAATATCGGAGTGTCTCCCCGTCCGGTTATCGAACGAACAAGCGTATGTTATTCGTTCGGACAGCGGCTCGGTTCACGCCGTATATCCAGTAGGCGTACATGTTATTGTGATTCGTGTAAGCTAGTTCTGGACGAATAACATATATATATAATTGTCCGGATAGAACGTGTTGAATTGTATTATCCAGAAGAATAACTTACACGTAGTCATCCAAATGAAATCTTTATAATTTTGTTTGGGTTTGTTTGGGTTGGTTGCTTGTGTTTGACTGGTCCGGGTTGATTGGTAGTGTTTGGGTTTGTTTATTTCGATTTGTGATGTTTGTTTGCGTTTGCGTTTGCTTTGTTTGGGTTCGTTTGCGTTTGTATGTTTGGGTTTGTTGTTTGGGTGTGTTTGTTTGCGTTTGGATTTGTGTTTTATTCGCCAGAAGAATAACTTACACGTAGTCATCCTAATGAAATCTTTATAATTTTCTTTGGGTTTGTTTGGTTCGGGTTGATTGGTTGTTTGGGTTTGTTCGGTTTCGATTGGTTGGTTTTGTTTGGGTTTGCTTAGCTGGCTGCGTTTGTTTGTTTGGGTTTGGGTTTGGTTTGTTTATCCGGGTGTGTTTGTTTGCGTTTGGGTTTGGTTTGTTTGGGCTCGTTTGCGTTTGGACGTTTGGTTTTGTTTGGGTTTGTTTATCTGGGTGTTTGTTTGCGTTTGGGTTTGGTTTGTTTGGGTTCGTTTCGCAGCCTGATGGAAACTGAAGTAAGATTGCAATTATTTTTTTTGTTATAAAAAATAATGCCAATGATAGAAAAAAAAATCACACTTGAGGAAAAACATATAATATAGCGGCAACGTTGCATAGACCGAAAGTAGCGGGAAATTTAAATACTCATTTTCGTTCACGCACGACGTCGTTTCTTTCACCATAAAGCCACTTTTGTTTTCGATATATTTGAAATGAAAAAACGATCATTCATAAATATTTCTCCTATTTGTTGAAAACAAATGGCAAAGTTTGCTATTTGCCGATAGAATTGCAAAGTTACTTCAGTTTCCATAAGGCTGCGTGTTATTTGTGAATTCTAATTTCTCAGTAGCCAGCTACCTAATCGTCGTGAAATTTTTACACAACCTTTCAAATGTTTCACATAATGACCTATCAAATTGTAACAATTTTACTACCATTTTCAATTTTGGACGCAAAATCCTTAACCATCGAACAAAAAATCGACGCGCCACTGAAATGTCATTTTATGAAATGTCTACAGTGGTGTCACCCCTTAAGGCCTTAGGCCACAGTAACGGGTATGAAATCATGTGCGAATTTAACAATTTTTTTCGTATGCAAAAGTGATTCACTCATAAAATTAATTACACATCTAGGTTGTAGGTTAAAAATTGTGAATGCTAAATGTCACGCCGGAGCGCCGAAAAAATGATAAGAGAAAATATTAGTAATCAGCCATATTGTACATCGAAAAAAAAAATATATATATTTTCTGACAGCCTGATATTCATACTAAATAGATGCGTAATTAATTTGACGAGTGAATCACTTTTTCATGCGAAAAAAAAATTGTCGAATTCGCACATGATTTTATACCCGTAACTGGGGCCCAAGGCTTTAGCGTTATTTTTGTCGCTACTGTTACCGGCGACGACGTGTTAAAAGTAGCGTCGCGTCGGTTTCGGGGATATCAATTCGTCGGTATAAATACACTACAATTGGACTAGATTGCGATTCCAGCTGTACAAGGGCATCCCAAGAAGCATACAAATTTCTCACAAGGCACGCCATCGTCTCTCCTAGTCGATGCAATGAAAATGAAGAAAAAAAAAAAACACAGAAATCTTAACGAATTGCGTTTTTACAAACGAGAGATTCGCGTGCGGCGCTTTTCGTCAAACATGCTCAACGAGATAAATATATATTATATACACGTATGTAATCGTGACGCGAACGTTTCTCAAACCGCGCACGACGTATATGCCGACGTAATAAAAACCGCCCACGCCTTGCCTAAGTACATTTAGACGCTGCGTCCTTCCCTCCGCAGGCATATTGCAACAACATTATTCACGAGGCGCACGTTCGATCCTGTCACAATAATCATAATGTTAAACTTTCAAAAGTAACAAAAATTCCTCCAGACTCGTTTCATTCGCGGCGACGATATCTCGGTAGACTTATTCTAGTTAGGTAACGTTACATGTTGGACCATTCGTAGGATTCGGAGGCGCAACGATAAAAAAACCATCGCCTCCCCATAAAAAAAAAACAAAGAACAAGATTTAGGATATCCGCTAGATTACAAAAAAAACCCTGTGTCCAATTCGCGATACAATTAATAATAACGCTTGTATAACAATCATTAGACTCTATTCGATGGTGCGATGCTCTTACACACGAAAACAAAATAAGAAATGCCTCTCAATCGACTGAACAATGCGATTCGATTGAGAACAATGAAAAAACAACAACAACAACAACAAAAATGACCACGCACACAACTCTCGGTACGGTACAAATGTCGCGGTGCACCCTGGTGCTTTCTCGTGTGAGTTTGCTATTTAAACGAGAATAACTAGCGTAACCCATGAAATAAAACGAAAAGAACGTCGATCGTGTCGATTAAATCCTCTGAGCACTGTGGAACAATTAATACTTAAACTTTAACGCCTTTTTTTTGTATTTTTCCTTTTCCTCGTGTAAATCGTACACTATATGTGGAGTGTAAAGATATAACTGTATGTCTTTATATTCATGTGTGTATGTATATGTTTTTATATATTAATATATATATATATATAAATATATATATATATATATATATATATATATATATATATATATATATTTATTTATAGAATAATCAATGATTTGGGTAACAGTGATAGTAGTCGAGAAACTTATCATTCACGATTCAAGTATGTGATAAAAAGAAGAAATACGAATGATCAAATTCAATACTGTTTCTCACGGGTGATGGAATGTTTATGTGTATGTATAATAGTCTTCTTTCTTTCATTTCGCGTATACATATCGTAAAAACGACCCAAGAGGTCGTGGCTCGTCGAGTTTCCGCTTGTTATCGCGTCTGCGACCGGTGTTTTTTTTTTTTTTGTTCACGGTCGATACAATCGGATATGAAGTATCGTTCGACGAACGACCTTTAGATATGCGAGGAACATAATTATAGTCTGTATTTTAACTACTTTTTGCTTCTCCAATTGTTTTTGTCCGTTCTCTTCTTCTTGCTTGGTTGTTTTGTCTTTGGGCGCGGTTTTGAAGGTGCGAAGGCCAACATTTTTTAATCCAAGTACACCGAAGTATTCTTTTTTTTTTTGGATAAGCAAAGCGATGGTTCGCCGATTTTCTTTGGAATTTCTAGACTCTCGAGGGCTAACACGAATCCAGAGGCGCGGGGAAAAAACCTTTTTTATCTTTGGACCTGTAGGTTTCAATTTTAGTTGACTACTTTAACTAGTCAACTGTTAACTAGCGAGCCGTTGGCTAGAAGATTTTATTTGAAACAGCAAATGAGATGACTCGAGTGTAATGTGAAGCAAAACGTTGGCGGCTTTTTTCTTCTTCACGGAACGGCGTTTTTTAAATTAGATCGCAGCATAACTTGAACAAATTATATTCCGTTCTGTTTAAACGTACACAGTGTCTTCTGAAGCGAAGTTGCCACAGAAACGCGTAAAACTTTCACAATAAAAAATCCAATCTTTGTCGTTTCTACGGAAATAAAACGAAAATTAAAAAAATCCGTAGGTATCTTTCGAGATATTGTAATCTAGATTGTGAACAAAATTGGTTTCGGGTTTGAAAACCCGTGAGGCCGAGTTGAAATTCCGAGCTTTGTATGCTCCGACGGTTTGAAACTGCTAATTTGATAATGTTCCGAAACGACAAATTTCGTGAAGATCACGCCAGCGAAAGTCTGCACAGTTGACTGTAAATTATGTAGACTGTAAATTATGTTTTGAGGATTAAAAAATGTTCTTGCCGTTTTGGGCACTTTTTGTCGAATTCTCTCTGCCGACGAAGGGGTTAAACGTGCCACGAAATTTCTATTATAGAAAACGAGCTATATCGGAAAGTTTAAATATGATAAGAGCTAATAAAGTCAGGGTCACGAAAGTTTTGGACTCCGGAAATCATAGCTAGAAATCATAGGAAACCATAGCATAGATAAGGAACGTACGGAATGTTCAAAATTCCGAAAACGCATGCGAACCATGTTTCCAGGAATGAAGTGCCGGAGGTCGCTACCGGGTTAATTTTTAGTTGAGCTTCGAATGACGAAATATAACATTGTCGATATGCAAAGAAACATTTGAAAAATTTCCCAATTCGGGTAAAATCGCCTCTCAACCGAAAAAAAATCTTGAAATAATTCGGCGCTTCATTAAAAATGATTCTCATGTATGCTACGTCAAGTTTACGTGAAGTTTTGGAAGTTAATAATTCCATAGCCAATTATTTTGACGGTGTTCGGATTTTCGGAGTTTTGATCTTTTGGGGTAAATTCTTTCGGAGTTTTGATCTTTCGGGCAAAATTCTTTCGGAGTTTTGATCTTTCGGGCAAAATTCTTTCGGAGTTTTGATCTTTCGGGCAAAACTCTTTCGGAGTTTTGATCTTTCGTGGTAGAATTTCTTCAGAGTTTCGATCATCCTTCACGTTTTATTGTGAACATATGATATAAGGATGTTTAGCTGTCGATGATTCTAATCGATATTCTTATTTACGGAACTTTTCCCCGAAACCTTCGCCATTCGGGAACTCGAATTTCTAGCACTACAATTTTTCGGATCTGTGGACTCTCTAATTATGGAAAGTTGATACTTGTTTCGTGTGCTGTGCTTTTATGTCGCCGTTTCATCAGTCAGCCCCATGACTATTGTCATTTAATTCCCCCAGTGTATTATTATTTTCGGTTATACGATAATTCTGTTTGCAAAGTTTTCGAATTATCAATTTGCAGGAGTATCGAGTACTGGCTAACGAATTCGGAATTTTCAGCGTTCTGATAATTCAAAGTTTGGAATTTCAATCCGGCCTCATTCGCGTACGCCCCCCTACATGATGCTTCCGCCAATGTAGATTTTCCAATGGTTTCGTTCACTTAAAAATATTTAGACCGAAATCCTGTAAGGACAGGCTAGCCATGGCGATTTTTTAAAACATAATTTGCATCCTTATCGTGTTAAAAACACGTGAGTTTGTATGGGTTAAACTTTAAATGCGTTTTTTGGATTCACACGAATCTCGGCGCGCTTGAAAGGAAATTCAATTTGCGGGGCCATCGGGAAGCGATTTTTGTCAACAAATTGTTTTAGTAATCTTTTTTTCGTCCGTTGAAATGAAAAAAAAAAGCCGGACAACAAATTGGTTTTTTTTCTTCAAACGGCTGCTATTTTGTTATCCAGGGGTTTTTAGAAAACAAAAAAAAATAAGGCCTTCCAAATTTAGTCTACTTTAAGGGTCAACACCAGTCTAGGATTTTGAAGAAATCGTTTTTTTTTAATTGCTTCAACTTCAAGCTTAAAATGGTTCATAAAAAATGGACTTAAAAAAAAGGACTTCATAAAAAGTGGACTTCATAAAAAATGGTCTCTTTTGAAACCACTTTTTTTCAATCTTAGCGAACTCATTGCTTTAACACGGTTGCATCGATCAGTTTAAAATTTGGAGAGTAGCTTCAGAATTACCTCCTTCGTACGTTGGGATTTTTCGATTCAGTGGAAACTTTTTATTTTATAAACAATTCTTTTAGAAAAATATCGATTTTTTTTTGGCAAAAGTGCACCATTTTTACAAAATTTCATCAAACAAAAAGTCGATACGTACTTCAATAGCCAACAGTGTATAGATTTCGACATTTTTTGGTATTTTGTTCCAGATCTTATATTTCACGAGAATTTTGTCCGCTACTGGAGGCGTTTTTGATAATTCCGAAGATTGTCTCTTTCGCCGCCATTTTGTACAAAGATAATTTTGAAAAAGTCTATACTTGAATGTATGCTGAATAAACCCTCCGAAAAGAATTTCCATTCCTTTTATTACACGCCCAAAAAAAATTAATAAGAGAACTAAACTAAACTAACTAAAAGATAATTTCTAACCCGTTTTTGTTTCATTCTGGATTTCATTTTTATAGAGAAAAATGGAATTTACTCTCCATTGATAGAATAAAATACATTAAAACCCACTTCCAGCAATATTGTACGCGAATAAAAAACTCGCGAAGTTCCTGCATTTTGCACGCCTCTCGACGATAACCTGCTCTTAAGGTAGAGCTCGTGATTTCTACAGATTTTGTTCAAATTTTAACCAGACATTACCCATAGCATTGTGCGTATTGGGTTAAATTTCACAGTCGACTGTTTAGATTGGAAGATAATGGGTTTTAAAGCGGCAACTTTTAACACTGCAGGGTCTGCATTGAAATTTAGACAGAACAATTTTCCGTAAAATATATTAGTCCCCTAAAATGAGAAGACATATGGCAACACCGCATCCACGTATCCAGTGACGTAAGTTTGCGCGGCATATTTGAAATAATACTGCAACACAAATTTTCGTTTGAAAGTTATTGTCGATCGAACGAAGCTGTAAGTTAGTTACGAATCGACCGACACTTTTTTTTGTCAATGAAGATAACACAAACAATATAAAGTATTAATATTTATGTAAAGTTATTAAAGTTATTAAAGTTAACGTTTTTAGCAAAACTGAACGGTAAAGGCAATCCAAACTTTCTTCACTCTTTCCCTAACTAGTTTGCTATCTAAACATGTTTTTTTTTTCAACATTTATAAATAAAATGGAATGGTACGACGAATTGTGTGACCTGAGTTTCGGCCAATGCGATTCTGCAGTGTTGAAAGATGCAATTAAAAAACCCATTATCTCTCGATCTAACTAGTCGACTGTTCTGAAATTTCACTCAACCAAGCACAAAGATATGAACATTGTGTGGTTAAAATTTGAACAAAATCTATAGAAGAGCGCGCGTTCCTGCTACCTTGAATAAATGACTAATAAAAAAATTCCAAGCACAACAAATGCTCGAGTCACACCTTTCTCCGGCCGCTGGAATAGTGTTGCCCCTTAAGGCCTTAGGCCACTGCAGAGGCCGAAAAAATAGGCTTTATAGGTTTTTTTCTCCAAAACAAAACTACAAAATAAATCGAGATTACAAAAGAAGTTATTTATCATACATATCAGTGACTGTATACGATATTTCTTTTTAAAGCGGTTAATTTCAAAATGGTCCTTTTAAAATAAACACCCTTTTTTGTAATCTCGATTTATTTTGTAGTTTTTCAAAAAAAATTCCCCGATAAGCCGATTTTTTCGGCCTCTGGAGTGGCCTAAGATAAACAAATATTTATCACAAGTGAAACGACGATTCTCACCCCCCCCCCCCCCCCCCAAATCGCTAATCATCGAGACGGAATGTTTGAAATTTCAGCCTTCCATAAATTTGTTTCTCCTCCGAACGATTTTTAAGGCAAGTCTTGCGTGACAAAATCACAAGGCAATGGTACAGCAAATTCGTAGAACGTTTCAACAATAATGTCGCGATGCTTCGCCATCGCTGTACATTCTTTCGTACCCTCTGTACATTTATCATTGTGTAAAAGTGTGTGTGTGTGTGTGTATATATATATTCGTGTTTTTGTTTAAATATAGATTTATAAATTCTCTATTTTTTTTTCTTTTTAGGCACATAGAACACGCGACAATTCGTTGGCTTGCACACCGTACCCGCTTCGCAGTCCCGTTGCAGCGTATATTACTCTCATCCACTCGTTATCACTCACTATACCGTGAAGCGAAAAAATATCATTTTTTTTCCCTCGACCTCTCGCGACCGAGTACGAACGATCGATTGAAAAATTCGAAGCCCGGCCGGCTCTCGCGAGCCTTCCGAAGTCTCCGATTTTTTGGGGCAGGCTGATGAGACGAGGAATATTCCTCGGAAAAAAAAACGAAACAGAAAGGAAAAATAAAGAAAAGCTGAGACTCATCGTGGCTCTCTGGCTCTCCCTCTCGTTTATGAACTTTGTACTCTTTTCCATACTAGTCTTATTCTCCATTTATGTGTG
Source organism: Ophion costatus (assembly GCA_951751655.1). Classification (NCBI taxonomy): domain Eukaryota; kingdom Metazoa; phylum Arthropoda; class Insecta; order Hymenoptera; family Ichneumonidae; genus Ophion; species Ophion costatus. The sequence continues at coordinate 14,241,902 of OX632368.1, read as the reverse complement.
AATATAATTTGCATCTCTCGTTTTCCCTTCCCGAGAAACGTTTTTCGACTCCGCGGAGATTCGTCTTTGATTATAAGTATTCGATTGGACCGTTTGAGTAATTTGCACAAAAAAGCAATAACGAACTTCCGTTTTTTCTTCGCTTCATTAATGGCTCTCGGGTACTTTGGCGTGTACAACTTTGTAAAATAACGCGACGTACGAGAAAATATCGTTGTTGGACGAGGGGGGGGGGGGGGGGGGCGTTTCAAGTTGAAAAGGCACTCAGGTGCGTTCTAATAGTAAAATATTTATCGAAATAAGAAGGCTGGAATGAAAAGTGAAACGTTCCGAAACGATTTCGCGCACGTTACAGCAAATAGAGCGTCAAATGTTTTTTGAGAGATAAAATCTAATATATATATGTATATGTATACATATATCTGTATATTTCTCCCTGCGGGTAATAAAACCGTCGCATCGTACTTATTGCCTATTCCCAAATGCCCCTTTGGATATTTCGATAATAAATATAAATATATATATCTATATATATATCGATTCACGCTTAATTTGTGTATGTTTGGTGTGTGTGTATATATATTTATGTATATATTTGTCGGATAAAGTATATCCACGTGTATGTTGTTCCTGCGATATATAAATAAGACTGTTTGTTTCTTTCGTTTCTTTAGCGAACCGTGCCACTTCGTGGACGAGCCCGTTAAATTATTCGCGTTTTAACAAATATCGAAGGACGAAATTGCTGCCGTCCGGAGCAGAATTTTCGCCATCTTTGCTCCCACAGCGCTTCGATTAAGTTTTAAGTAGTTGAGGCGTCGCGACATGCTTACGCGATCGCGCAGCCGATCCTCTTGCTCTCTCCTTCTCGTAACATCTTTGGCAGCGAAACACCGACGATCGAGCTGGCGATTGTCATTTCCAGGGTGTGTGTACGATTGCGTTTTTCGATCGAGCAACGAGACTCTACTCGTCCTTGTCGCTCGCGTCCTTGCTCGGCTTCGGGCGGGCACCGTCCTCCAAACTTATCGCGACGTCCTGCGGAAAAATGCAGTTTTTACGCCTGCGAGATTTTGACTTTCAAACAAGTGGCCGGGTGTCGAGAAAATGGTCAATATTATGGCAATTTGATTACAAAGGCTACTCAAGGACCTGTACAATTTATATTTTTAATATAAATCCGTCTCTTTTTGCTCGTTCAGGCGAGTTTAGCCTCCGTGCTTTTCAACGTCGATCGGTCAAAACAATGCCAGGTGCGGGAAACGTAAAGCATCGTAGTCGGGCCACGACTGGTAAAAAAGCGTGGAATTTTTTTTTTACATCACAAATACTATGGACGTTTTTCTCAGTGCAAGTTTGTACTATTTATATCGTTGACATTAACACTCGTTGAGTATAAACTGTTACATGATCTTACGAAAAGTGACTATACGAACAACATTATGATAATCGTATAGTGAAGACGTTTTCAGCAGTAACCATGACTATAAAATATTATTGGCCCCTCAGGGTAATATAAAATATGGTTGAAATATGGTTGAAGTTACTATACATTTCTTTGTGCAATTTTTTATTTAAAAAAAAACGGCGGAGAATTATTTGTACTCGTGATAAAAATAATAAATAAAGGAAAGCTATAAATTTAATAGAAATATACAAAAATATTGAAAATATACAAAAATATTTCTATTTATACTTTTCAGCTTCTTTCCAGCCTTTGTGCTAAAAGTGAATGTTGAAAAAATGTCAATTTTCAAAATTTCGTGACTTTTCCCTGATTGTTCCAGGAGGAACAAACATTCCCCGAGTTTTCCCTATGCGTAACAGCCACGAATTCGTCGATTGGCAAAGTGTGAGTTTTACCTGAACAGCAATCTGGAGAGGGGTAGGCTCGCCGGGCAAACAATCCGTTCGAACGATACTAGCTGGCAACAATCGAGGACACGGTTTGCCCGTGAAGAGCATGAAGAGGGCGTGAACCGTTCGCCTCTGGGTGAGCTCGGTGTGACGATGCTGATAGCCAGTGAGATGCCTACGATGTCGTGCAGCGGTGGGGAACCATCTCTCGCAGAGAGTACAGTATCGCCTGTGCCTTATCGTCGCCTGTAATTCCAACAAACTTCCTCAAATTTACGACCTAGACGAAAGTATTCAAGACATATTCACGATTATAGAGTTAAGGCCTTAGGCCACAGTAAAGGGTATAAAATCATGTGCAATTTTTGTTCGTATGAAAAAGTTCTTAATTCAGAAAAAGGCTTTAATTCAGCTAACTCTATTATCTTAACTCTATTCATTAGCGCTATAACTATAATTGAAGATAATAGAGTAGACTCAAGATAGTTCAAGTAGATAATAGACATATTCATTAGCTTTCCTAGGATTTCATTCTGAGTTTTCAACCCCCCGAGAAGGGGTTGTAAAGCAAAATTCAAGGTTAAGTATGTAAAACTGATTATTTTTAAGAATCTGTCGGATTCTCACTATTGTATACACTTTTGTAGCGACCGGAAATTGCATTTTTGTATGTCGTCTCGGGATCCCTTCACAAAAGTACGCAATTTTTGTATCTGTTTTTCTCCGTGACAAGGTCGATAAGCGACCCTGAAATTTTACAGAGACGATTATCGATATATTGAGTGAAGCTGAAAAAAAAATTATGAAAATCCTATGAATTGAAGCCTGTCGATAGGACTACCTTAAGGATGTTGAGTCCCTATGAAACATGTTAATGTCAATTGTTCAATAAATAGCTTCTTAATCGTCATGAAATTTTTACACGACCTCCTGAATACTTCATGTAAAAACATACCAAATTTGCAGAATTCTATCATCATTGCTTCAACCTCCTTAAGGGTTGAAATAAAAAATGATAAGAAAATTCTGAAAATTTGGTATGTTTTTGTATGAAGTATTTAAGAGGTCGTGTTAAAATTTCACGACGATTAGGAAGCTCGTTATTAAAAAATTAACATTTTGTTAAGAAAAATTTTTAAAAGAAATAAAAAAAAATTAATCAATAAACTTCGTTTTGTTTCCGTTGCTTTCAGTATATTGTAGATATTATAAAATTGAGAGGTCAAAAAAAAAACTTATTGCAAAGTTACATCAGTTTCCATAAAACAACATTTAATTTGTGAATGCTAATTGTTCAATAACGAGCTTCCTAATTGTCGTGAAATTTTTACACGACCTCTGAAATACTTCATACAAAAACATACCAAATTTTCAGAATTTTATCATCATTTGCGATTTGGGACTCAACATCCTTAAGCCGCCCAGGCGCATCCTTCACCGAGATTCTATTCTTTCAACCCTAGAAACAATTCCATAATTTCGTAATATACACGAGCGTGCAAGTGCTACCTTCTCGTGATAAGCCAATTGCGACACAATATCGGCAAAAGTCACAGCCTCGTTGTCCCGTTGTTTCTCGATACCGGCGAGCTTTTCCGACTCTACGTTGTCCTCGAGTTTCTTCGGGGTTAGAACGGTTATGAGTGATTCCTCCTGTTTCGTGATAACGGGTGGCGAACGCGACGTATCGCGATCGGAGTCGCGCTGTTGAGCCATTTCGAAGTTCAGATCGATCTGCGGTTCCAAAATGGGCATTTTAGCAGGACTCGGAGATTTCCTCTTGTCATCATTGACGACGACGTTTGTGGCGTTGGTGGTGGAGGTGCTGCTGGGGCCGCAGCTCCCCCCATTGGGATCCTTCGATCGAGATATCTTTGGTATTCTGTAGGATTTTGCATTATTGTCGACATCATCGCAAGTCTCGGTCTTCTTCGATGTCGTCGTCTCTTCCTTGTCCGTCTTGTTCTCCACCGAATTGGCACTCTTTTTTCGCACCGATGCGATACCCTTGGTCCTCGAATTTTCTCCAAAAGTCTCATCGCCCAACTTGATCGTTTTATTGGTTGCGTCACGACTGGTGGAGGAGCTCGAGCGTTTCAATGACTTCACGACGGTCGACGCTTCACTCGAACGCGCGCGACCGTTGGAAGTCTCCGATAAGCGCTTCGACGTTTTTTCTTCCCTAGTTTCGTTCCTCGCCTCGGCCGAGGCAAACGGGACGGCTGGACGAATTCGGTCTTCCCGTGGTCCCGGCAATATCTCCCTCGATGATTCCTCCCTGTTCTCCTGGAAGCCCCTGATTTGTCCATTCTCCGTGTTCCGGCAATTGGCCGACTCCTCGGCCACGACGTAATCGCCGGAGCCTTGTTTCTTCTCCGCCGCTGTCTTCGGTCTCGGCTTCGTACGCCTGGCAACGAGGCTCTTGGACTTCGTAATCAGGCAACGTTTGAGCGTCTCTTTGGCCGCCAGTACTTCCTTGACGAGGGAATCCGAGCAGCACACGTTTCTCACGTCGACGATCGACTCCGTGCAACTTTCCTCCGATGTCTTCTTCCGGTCCGCGGCCGCATATTTTTCGCATCCGAGATCCGTCGCCGCGTCCGCGTAATTATCGCGATCCGAGCACGCGTCAACGTCCAACGAATCGACCGTGCTGTTGTCCACGATCTCCAGCTCGAGTTCAAATTGAGTCGGTATCGCGTCCTCCGAGTATAATTTGCCCAAAGCCCCGTTTGCCATGAAATATTGATTGCTCGTATCGTGCTGACTGTTTTCCAACGACGCAGGCAACAATTCGATCGTCGTTTGACTCTCGTCCGACGAGTCGAGCTTTATCACGAAATTGTTCTCGTCTGGGTTCTCCTGTGATTTTTTCATCGATCCCTTCCCGCTCGTTTTCTCCGTTGCTTTCTCACTCAACTTGTCGCTCCTTCTCGCGATCTTCGCTGACTCGTGAGCCTTCGGGGTGAACGAAAAATGCTCGCTTTTCGCGCGATCGACAAATTCGATGTTTTCGGACTCGAAGCTCTTTCGCCGATCGTCGCACGTTGATAAGTTGGATTCGTTGAGATCGCAATCGGACCTGCGTCGCATTTTACCCTCGTAAATTTTCTCGCGAATATCCCTAGCGTCGGAGAAGCTGCGATTCCAGCGATTTTTCCGCGGCGTTGTCTCGCTGATTGTTTCTTTGTCGCCCTTATCCAACGTGGACTCGAGTACCTTGAGGGCGACCTGACCGTTTCCGGGCTCCTTCGCCATGCAGTCCAAAACCCAGAAGCGACGGAGTTTCACTTCCGGCTGCCACTTGGAATCCTTGATAATGGCGTCCCGGTCGCTCTTGCTGAGCTCGCACTTGAACTCGGCGCTCGGGGACGCACGTTTTATGATGACCTTCGGGACTTTCTCGGATAGGCTCGATTCGTTGTTGCTCTCGTTGCTGTCCAACGAGGTTCTTCTCTTATCGTGAGATCGCGACTCTTCTTTCCTCGTCGACGGCTTACCGCTCGTGACCTTTCGCTTTTTCGAGCCAACGTCCCCCGGGCTCTCCGTTCGTGGCTTCTTCACGTTCGACGATTGACTCGGCTGCTTTTTTATCGTCAGTTTTGGTATTTTCTCCTGTTTCGCATCTTCCGACAATTTTTCCGTGCTTCTGCTTCGATTACGATGATGATGGTGGTGATGATTTCTCGACGATGCTTTCTCCCTGCTTCCGCTTCGATTGGGACGATGGTGACTTCTCGAGGCGGACTTATCGACCAGCGTGAATTTGTACGAGCCCGAACTGTTCTCCGTATTTTCGTGGCAATCGCGGGCTTCCTTCTCCGGCGACTGTCGCGACAATTTACCGAGCAGCGGCAGTTTCTCGTTGGCACTGGGCGAACGACTGTTGGACGATTTGCTCACCCTTTTGCTCTTGTTCTTCTTGTCGTCGGGCCTCGACGATTTCGCGTTATCCACGATCATTCTGGGCACCTGATGATCGTCGAGTTTTATCTTCATTTTCGGAATTTTCGTCTCCGCCGAGCTCGCGGCGGGCTTTATCTCCACATCCGGTACAACTTTGTGGCTCGTGTCCTCGAGTTTCTCGATCTCCTCGACGGTGGTGGGGGTGCCGGGACGCGATCTTATGTTCCTTATTATCATCTTGGGTATCTTCGGATACGGGGCACAGTCGTTTCTCCGTATCTTCGAGTCGGTTGAGCCCTCGTCGTACGAGGCTCTCTCGACGGCTTCGTTCGTCGCTCGGACGGCGCACTCGTGGGTGAGATCCGGTGGACTCTTGGACGCCCCGTCGACGAGGCTCGAGTCGCTCTGTATCTGTCCGGAAAAGCTCAAAATCGGAGCTTTCCGAGAATCCTTGCTGTGCTCCGAGTCGCTGCTCCTTCTCGAGCAATCGATGCTCGGATCTAGGGCGTTCTCGTCCAGCCTCGGCAGGAAGAAAGTCCCTCGACTCGAGAACGCCGAATTTTCGTCGTTCGCACGTCCGTAAACGTCGGTGAAGTCCATCGATTCGCTCGCGAACCTCGTCGACGTGTCCTCCAACCGCGGGGCCGTGATCCTCGTGGACGACGCGCTCGTAGCTTCCGGGAGCTTCGCGCTCTTCGAAAAACTCGTGCAATCGTCGATCGTACAGTCCGTGCATGATGGACGAAAAGCCTCGTCGATGTCGTGAATATCGTCGGAGAGTTTGCCGTCCTCGGTGAAGGTCGCAGTCGCGTTGGTCGATTCCTCGCAAGTGTCCCGGCGATCCGACATCTTGGGAATATCGAACGACAATCCCGTGAATTCACCACCGTCGTTCGAGACGCAGCGTCGAAAGGACAAGCCCGACGATTCGTGGAAGATCCTCGCGGCTCGCTTGTCGCGTTCCTTCTTTTTCCTGCATCGCTTCTTCGCCTCGTCAAGGTCACAGGGCTCGACGGCAAGGTCGAGACGCTCGACGACCTCGCTGTCGCCGACGGCGTGAAACTCCCCGAGGATGTTAATCGCGGGTAACGTGGCCTCGGCAATGTTGTCCATCACCTCGGCGACCTCGTCTTTCTCGATTCCTTGCTCGCCGAACATCGACTTGGCGCTTTCGACCCTGTCGACGAAGGAATTCTTCCACTTCTGCAGCTTCCTCGATTCCTTGCTCGCCTCGACGTACGTGGTCGAGGACTCGAGGCCGCTGTCGGACAGGGCCGTCTGGCACTCGAGGTCCCAGATTTGCGGACGCTTCTCGACGAGCCTCGCCGACGGACTGGCCATTATCGTTGGCCTCGGAGCTGCCGCGTTGTCGCGGAAGAATCTCAACGTCGCCTCGGTACTCTCGATCTTATCGCCGATTGGACTTTTCACGCTTCTCGATATTTCGAACTCGCGCCCGTGGAATATCTTCTCCGCGATGGGATCCTCGATGGAAATATTGTTCGGACTCCTGGAGGGCATCGCCGTCGCGTCGCAGGCGCTCCTCGAGTTAGGCGAGTCGGCCATTTTGGTATCCTGTCTATCGTCGCCGGTGGATCTCGAGTCTGGCAGCGGAACTTCCGGTTCCCGATGCTCGGAGCGACGTTTCTCGGAGGATTTGTCGAGCCTCCGAGGCTTGCTCGTATCTTCTTTCGCTCTGTCGTCTCGACAACTCGACGATTCCCCCGGTATTCTCGAGTCGGACGAGGCGTTGCGGCGATTCTCGTACTTTCTCGATCGAACTTCCGGTCTCTCGTTCGCGTCGTCGAAAAAATCTCGTCTCAGCTTCGACGTTCTCCTCGATTTCGGGTAATCGCGCGACTGCTTCTCCTCCACTTTCCTGCCGGATGTCTTGAAGAGATTTTTCCGCGAGGTCGCCTCGCGATAGGAATTTCGCGGCCTCGGATGATGGGCCTTTCTCACGCCGGGCTTCGTCCGTTGTCGCGCTTCGATAATCAATGCTCTGTAAGTGTAATTGCTATTAGGACTGTACGTTATTCTACCATCTTTGGTCGTGTATATAGGAACTGTATTGAGATTTCTTTCCAACGCATCGATACGGGAAAAATCGTCGAAGCGGCTCGCGCGACTGGCCGAATTTTCGTATCTATCCGTGCGAAACTTTTCCCTCGAACGAGGCTCGTCCTCGAGTCTCGATTTTTCCTCGTCGCTTTCGCGATTCGGAGCGACGTCGAAGTTGTCAAAGTCCAGAGTGGACGAATTGTCGATCGACGAGTTGTAGGACGGACTCGGCAGACGACGAGAATCCTTGGCTTTTTCCAAACGAACGTTGATCTTCCTCGTTGATTCGGTCGTCTCCTTCCATTGCGGATCGTTTTCTTTGGTCGTTGACAAACTTCGAGGATCCGGTGTCTCGTTGTGGAAATCTCGATGATTCGTCTCTACGCTCGACGTTGAATTTTCGCGAGTCGAATGTGGCTCGAGGAGTAGCTTGTCGTCCATGGATCCTCGGATTTTTCGATTTCTCCGATGTTTCTGTAGCCTCTTGGCGAAGCAATGATCCTCGTCTCGCCTCGTTCGTTTGGACTCGAAGTCTTCGAAGGATTCGGGCATCGACCTGCGACGCCTGCGACAACGAATTTTCTCCGAGCCGATCGAGCCGTTGTTGCGTCTCATTCTCTCCGCCGCATCCCCGTCCACGGGGGCGTCGAACTTTCCCTCCTTGTTGATCATTCGAACGACGTCGCCGCGTGACAAGTTGATCTTGATCTCGATGGCGTCGACGCCCTCGACGATGGACTCCTTGGTACCGTCGCCGCTCCTCATCTTCTCCGTGTCGTTGTGGATCTTCACGTTGAAGTTCGCCACTTGGATCTCAACGTTCGAGTCAACGCGATGATGCTTGGTGGGATTCTTCGTCTCGTCGTTTTTCTCCGAGTCTCGCGAATCGCTCGTTTCAGGCTGATTCGCCGTTTTGCTCGTTTCCTCGAACGTCCCGTCGTTGCTTTCACCAGCTTCCTTGCGGGACGTGTCGCGGTTCGTGCAATCGACCAGCTCCGTTGCTCTCTCGCTCGTCTTGGCCGTTCTCGCCGTGGCTTTGGTCGGTTTCGCAATGGAATTCCTCGTTTCCGGTTCGTCGCCGTAGTCCTTGTCCATACGTCGTACCTGTCCCCACACGTCGTCCTCGCCGTTGGTTTTGTCGATGATCTCGTTGCCGGAAGTTTCGAGCATGTCGAGATCGGTGATGGGCAGGGTGTCGTTCAGTATGTTGGTGAGGCAGTTTTCTTCCATCGGCGACACGGGCATTCTCGGCTCGTCGTCGCAACCCACGTCGTCCGGCATGAGGGGCATGATGTCATCGTCGAGCGACATGTCGCACAATTTTTCGAGATCGTCGGATCGATTGAAATCGTCGACGTTGTCGCTCGCCATGGACGTCACGACGTTCGTATCGTCACAAGTGACGTTCGCGACGTCGGGTTCGCGCGACTGATCGCCACGGGGACTGGCGAGCGGTGCCATACCGACTAGGGGATCGTGATAGTAGTCAGCTTTCTCGGCGGTTCGTTCAGCCGAGACGTTCGCATCGCTGCGTTTCTCGTAAATCGCGTGGCCTCGGGCCTCGTTCTCGAGCTCCTCGACGACGCTCTCGGGGCTCGAGTCGCAGGTCTCGTTGTACTTTCGATTCTCGTTGCTGGCAACCTCCTCGTCGAAGTCGAAATCGAGGGTGGCGTGTTCGGCGGTAACGGGCGGGGCGCTCGACACGATTCGCGAGCGATCGAGTTGCTCGTAAGGCTCGATTTTGATGGGCGAATGAGTGAAACTTATTATCGGGCTGTTTTGTATGATCTCGATGGGATTGGTAGATATGGTGAGATCGGTTACGTGCTCGGTCGATTCCTCGCTGTCCGAGTGTATAGGAGTGTTGAGAGTCGTCGAGATCGGCGTGCATTCGGAAGTTTGAAGATCGGGTAAGCTTATGTCGTCGGGATTGTGAGACTCGTCGCTCGTGAAGCTGGTCTGCTTCCGCAGACTCGTAGTTTCCGGTGTGTCGTTGCTCTTCGCGTCGCACGACGAGGAAGCGCTGCTGGTCGCAGTGCTCGTCGTCGCAGCGCCATCTCCGCTGACCACCGTGGCCACTCGCTCCTCGGGAGCTTCCGGTTGAGCGCTCTCGGCTACCGGTCTGCCCTCTTCCGCGCGAGTCTCCTCTGTAGGCATCTCGGACTCGCCGCTCGGCACGGATTCCAAAATCGACGCCATCACACCCTCGACGATCTCCGAACTGTCGATTTTCCCCGACGCCCCGAACTCGAGGCTCTTCGCTCCCGTGTCCTGCTCGAAAAGAACAATCGTCTCGTTATCGTCGATTCGCGAACTCTCGCACATTGATATAGGCTCGAGGACCGCCGAGGCGAGGTTCCCGAATACCGTGTGAATCTTCTCGATCTCCGCGCCACCCTCGAGATTCTCGACGATGTGGATCGTCGGAATATCGTCGACGTCGGCGCTTCTCACGCAGATATCCCGGATGTCGTTCAGGCTCAGCGTACCGTCGATTTTGACAGGTTCGAGAGTCTCCCTGTCCGGGGACGAGGAGGGCGAGGAAGATTCCAGGTTATCCGGAGTGTGCGGCTTCTCCGAGCGTCCTTCGTCCGCCTCCACGGGCACTTCGCTCGGGCCGTCAGTCTCGAGACTCGCGGGAGCCACCGTCGATTCTTCGTCCTCCGACTCGTCCCAATTGGCCAAGAACTGTCGCACGTCGAGTTCCGGCTTGTCGGCAAAGTCTTTGGAATTCCTGTACTCCATCGTCGAGTTGGCAGGCGACGCCTCGCCCTTGTCGTTCACCTCCGGGACGAACGTCTGACTTTCGTTGCTTCGCTCCGTCTCGCGGGAGCGTTCCTCGTATCCGCTTTCCTCGCTCCGGAAGTACCCTTGGGGATGTTCGTTCCGCTTGGGATCGACGATTTTCACACCAGCGGGCTCGCGATTGTCCAATCTCGCGTTGCCGTCCGGCCCAGCGTCGTTGCGATCGAACCGAGGATTTTCGAAGTTCTCGCTGCTTCCGGCTACGGCGCGATCGTCGTGAGCCTCGCGGCCGTTGACCTCGGCCCCGCTGGCGGTCAGAGCCGGCGGTTGAACCGCGGCCCCGTAACCACCGGAAGACGGTATGTAACTCGAGTTTACGAGAAGGCCGTTCTGATCGAATTGAAGATTGATGGGGGCTATGCCGCCCGTCGGCACGGCGGTTGAAGGGCTCGGAACTTTCGGGGATTCCTGGACGATGTTCTGATAATCGACGGTCTGCTGGAGTCTCAGGAGTTCCCGATACCTCATCACGCACTCCTGATACTTCGGGTGGTTCTGGTAGCCGGGCATGCGCGAAAACGCCCGCAGATGGTTCTCCAGGGAGTACCTCTGCATGGCGATCTTCTGATGGTAAACGTGATACTTCTGAAAGGAGCCGTGCACGTGTGAGCCCGTGGCCGATTGGGCCATGCGATTAGCCACCACGGATTGATCCTGGGCGGCGTAATCCTGCGCGTAGTCGCGGGCCGGATTGAAGTAGGAATTTTGCAAAGCGGGCGAGACGGCATTGGCGTTGGATCTCGGGGGTGCGTTCAGAAGGGCCGGATTCGGCGCTGCTGGGCTGTTCTGATACTGCATCTGTTTGGCATGCTGATACTTTTGGACGATAACACTCTGCTCGTGGTACTTGAGGATGTTGGGATTCTTGGTCGGGGGAGCGGTCGACGGGAGGACTTGATTGGGGCCCCGTCGACCGTACTCTTTGCCCGTGTAAGGACACTTTTGATACTCGGTGGCGGAGAATTGATAATTCTGCATTGGATAATTCTGATGCGGTAAACCGTTGCCGGTCGAATAATTCCTCGCGAGGCTCTCCTTTCTCGCGTACTTGTTGTAATCGGTGAAGGCACGGGGGCCGCGATGATCGCCAGGATAGGAGACCGGATCGATGACGTCCTTGTTCTCGAGGCAGTCCTTGTGGGCCTTCGGGAGGAACAAACGGGCGTCCATTGGCTGGTAACCGCTCGGTTGCCGTATGGCCTCGCGATAGGAGCCCGCGCCTGGATAATGAGCGTACTTGTCCCAGTGCTGATGATAGATGCCAGGGTCGGGATTGCAGCAGGGCGCCTTGCAGGGCGCGTAAGGCTGCGCACCGCCGACCCCCGTGCGTCCAGGCGAGGCTGAACCCAACGGCGAGCCTTGCGAACCCATCGAGCTCATCGCCGTTGCCGTGTTCGCCACACTCGGCGGCTGATTCGCGCTCGTTGGCGGCGCGTAACCCATTTGAGCGTTTCTGTGAGACTCGTCCGTCGGGGGAATGCCCAACGGCGAAAGACCGTCCATCATTGGATTTCGCACGGACGGCCCGTAATGGGGAGTCACGCAACTCGACAAGTTGCCACTCATGTGCACGGCACCGGGAACGACCGGGTAGCTTCTAGCCGGCACGTAGGAGGCCTCCGTCTGATGCTTGGCGCTCGCGCGATGCCTCTCGTTCGTCAAATTCATACCGTCCAGAGCCGGCGAACCCGCGCCGGCCATGTACACCCGACCGCTCGCATTTTGTCCCGACGACGAAGACGTCGACGACAAGGCCGAGGTTGACCCTCGCGCCGTCTGCTGCGAATTGTACTGATGCCAGTCCGGCATGTTAACGCCGTAGTTCATTGTACATCGTCCGTAGATCCGTCGCTTCCAACCGCAAATGGCGCGTCCCTGCGGCCTCTCGGAGTTCCTCCTAGACGGGCCACTTGCGCATCTGGTTTCCTCGGGCAGGACGCTGATGCCTGCGCAATCGCAGCGAGCTTAATATCGTCCTGATTAATGAAGTTTGCATCGTCGGACGCAAAAATCGTTCTTTTCCTTCGCAAAATTCCCTCGCCGTGATACTAATCTGTGACGCCGAAGCTCGCATAGTCGGAACGCAAGGAACATTATTCTTCTCCGGTGCCAATTGTCTTTCGGGCGAAGCAAAGCTACTGTGCACTCTTCCGAGGTCTTCGTCAGAGACAGACAATGCGAATCTATCGCAAGTGATTTTGGATAACAACGGAGACGGAGAAAAACGAGTGAAAAAGAATTTTCGTTGCATTCCAGGGATGCAAACTTCGGCGAGGTAATCTTTGAAAATAGGCATCGAGGAGGATCGAGGAAGTCGTGGAGAATTACACGATCGCAACGATGTGAATTGGCCACCAAGATCGTGCAATTTCTCGCCATTGGACTTTTTTCTTTGCGTTTTTCTGGAAGGATAAGCGCATGCCGATATGGGGCTGAAGTTTGCACCGATGAACGCAACGAAAATTCTTTCTGCTTTGTTATCTTCGTTATTATCCAAATTCGTTCTATGCTGTCGTAGATCGCTAAATGAGAATCCTAAAAATGTTTGCGTGATTTTCGTAGCTCAAAAATCACTTTTATTGCATTCCAATGATGCAAACTTCACGATGTTGAAGTTTGCATCGCTGGAACGCAACGAAAATAATTTGTTTCCAATTGCCAATTGTTTGTCTGGCTAATGGAAGCTACTGTGAACTTTTCTATGATCCTCATTAAAGACGTACAACCTAAATCTATGAAAAGTGATTTTGGATAATGAAAATGGAGAGAAACGAAAATAAGGAGAGTTTTCGTTGCGTTCCAACGATGCAAACTTCAACTCCATATGCCAATGATCCAGACTCTTCCGGAGCTCAAGGAAGCGATCGGACGTTAATGAAAATTAGTCCACGATTATGCCAAAATGTTATTGAAAATTTCGTCAAAAGTACAAACGTTTGCAAGCTTCTGCTTATCGGATATTGTGTTCCGCGCATAACTTCCGTGAATCTTAAATTAGAATAAAAATACGTGTACTTTTCGACCAAATAATGCGTTTTATTAATAAATTGAAATGTCAGGTCATTTCGAGACATCATGCGTTCACTTTTCTATTCCGTGTCTTATATTGTCTTTCTATTATACTCTTTCGTTACGCATAATTCGCGAAACTTTCGACGATAAAATGAATCTACGTTTTTTCCGTCATAATTGCAAGTGCGGCACTTTGTACACGCAAAACGTTTCAGGGGCTGGTAGTGGCGGAGAAAACGGTGGAACGGCAGGCAAAGAAAAGGAAAAATCACTTTGAACTAATAGGCGGTTAATGGGCCGTTTCTGGCGTACGTAGAAGTAGCTTGCGCTTGGATGTAAATAGTGCGAAGCCATTATCAGACTGATAAGGCTACCTGAGGCTATATACGCCGCCGAACGCCGATAAGAGATTGTATTTTGCGTTAATAAGTTTTGAGATGTGTCCAGAAGCGTGCACGTTGTGTACAAATGAGAGATTGAATTAAAAAAACTCGTCCCACGTTCGTCGTCTGTTCATGCTGATTGTCGAATGAAGAGTTTGTAGCAGTCATTCTCGGATTTGAAAATCCGGAGGCGATCGAAAACGTACAGGGGCAAAGAAAGTGCTGTATGTGCGAATCGCGAGGTAAAAAGGGTTAAGTAAAACTACCGAAAATTCGTCACGACGGTGAGCGACGATTGATGTGGCACGGAACATTTTCGAGTGTTATATATACATATATACGTGTGTACAGGATTTTCGGGCACGAAAAAAGCAAAATCCAAAGGCAACAATATTCGTCATTGTTAATAACGAAACACGCGAGTGCGCGATATTGAGACTGGACAAAACTAATGTAAATAAACCGTGAAACGAACGCAGTGTTACGAATAATCTTTTGTTTTCTCCCTTTGTTTTGCCACCTTAGCAAAGCTGGCGACAAATCGACACGAGAATCGACACACATCGTTTTTTTTACACGGGAATTGCAGCAGCGACGTTATCTCACGGAGCCATTAACGGCATTTTCACAATCGCACCGCGTCCGCGAGCTCGACCGACTCGATAAGGTGCGAAAAACAATTTTCCCACTAGCCTTATAATCACGAACGAAATATACGTTCAATTGTTAGAAACAAAAACAAATTTGTTCTCACCTGCGCTACGAGCGAATTCACAACACCGACGCCATTTTGGACACGAGTAATTAAAAAAAGAACAAAAAGCGAAAGAAAAAGAAATCACGCGCCCCCTATTCGGATAGACGGTAAAACACACGTACGCACCGTCGCGCTACTAGACGCGCCATAATTCGTGCTCGAAAAATGTGTATGCATGCGGGCCCTCGTTGCGTCACGTACGGACAAATTGACACTGCGGTATAGCGATATATTTCCACGCGAGTATTCCTCGCGACGCAGCGCGCGGTGTACGTACGGTAAAAAGACGTTTGCGCAACGCCGAAAAGATCCAGGTGTTCCGGAAGTTCGGCGTATTTGAAGTCGTCCAGTTCGCGGAACCGCGAGAGAAATCATTCGCGCCGTCGTTGGTAACCGTAACACCGCGCGCGCTTCGACGCTTCGCACCAACGACATTTTCTCGTTTCCTTACGAAATAACCTTACTGGAGTAAAAAATATTTCGTATCTCGTTGAAGACTATACATCGCGAGTAAAATACGATCACGCAGCAGGTTTTCGCAACGTCGAGTTTGAACATTTGCCCGCGTCCATTGGCAATACTGCGCGCGCCGCCTGTTCAAAAGTTTTCAAGATGGCGGCCGCGCGTGTTCCGAATTCTCTTTGAATGCGAGTGCAAATATTAACCTGTTTGCACAAGTGCGCTCGATGTACTTTGTACAATGAACCTAAGCTAACCTTTGTCGTGCGGGAGAATTTATCATGAAGGCCAACGAATTGTATAATTTTTCCGTATTTCCCCTCGTAACAGGCGCCTTCGCACTCGAATGGTCCCAAGATAATCACGTATCGTTAATAACCGAACGGGGTGTCCACGTATTCGTGAGTTTCGCATTTCTTCGTTCTACCCTCGTCATTCGATGACATTTTTCGTAAACGAAAGCGTCTAAACGATTAGCAATATTCCCGCCATTTGCCCAGGAGCTGCTGCCGCATCCGTCGTGCGTATCGCCGACTCTAAGATTCTTGCGAACGTTCATCTATCCCTCGGAGTATGTGCCGGCCGAGGCGTACGCCAAGTTCGTCAACAAAGCGCTGTGGAGCATGGAAAAGGAGGAGATCTACCAGCTTCTCCTCCAGGAGGCGTTGACGCCGAATATCGAAGAAAAAACTAGCCTGAGTCCGAGAATAACGAGAGTCGCTTGGTCGCCCGCCGGATTGGTCGATCCGTCCAAGTGTCTGGCGACGATAGTCACGTCCGCCGGGAGTGTGGAAATTTTGTACAAATTGGGTAACAAGTGGCTATCCGTGTGGAATTTGACGCAACGACGCGTCGGCCGGGTCGAGGAAGAGACCAAAATCGATCCTGCCCGGGCGACGCAGAAGTCCTTCGGCGGAAGGCCATGGCCGGAGCACTTGAGGCGCTTTTTGGGCACGGCGATCGATTGGAGCCCTCTCTTTCGCGACGAGGCGCCTTACGCCTACCTCGCCGCGGCGTTCCGTAGCTCGGAAATCCTCGTAGCGCGAGTCGGGCGGCTCGACGAACTTCCGAGCCTCGGAGAATCCAGGATAGTTTACGAACGTTGTCTGGGCGAGTCGTCGAGGATAGACCAACTGCTGTGGATCGTTTTGCAGGATGGAAAGAGGCATCTGATCGTCATAGGCTACCTGGACGGCAGAATTCACGGCCTACGAGTCTCGGAAAACGAGGGCAAACTCGGCGATGGAACGCTGTTGAGATACGAGGATCGAGCGGATCGCACGCAACCCAGCTCGGTCAGATCCATCAGAAGGGACAATGGAAATCACGTGATTCTCGTGACCAAGCGGTCCTTTCTCGTCGCCGTGGATCTTGATCGGAACGGCGAGTGCTTGAGAACCAGATATCTGAAGGTCGACGGATTTTCCATAACTGGTAAAAATATGACTGTGTGTGACGCAGCGTACTAACGCCATCTAGCAAACCCGTAACGTATCGATACCATTGCCGCAGCCAGTTCTTTTTTCAATCAAAACTATTTGAAATTTCGGATTGGGGTTTTGATTATCTAAGAGCGTATACATTCAAAAATATGTTTAATTTGCGTTATTTAAAAATATGAAAAATATACAAGGATATTGTATGATCCTTGGAGCGTCGTAAAAACAAAATCGGTACCGAAAATTTCTCGAAAACCAATGAACGGATCGCCTTGAGGTTTTTTTGTGGTTATTCTATACACCATTATCTATCGTCGTTCTCTCGGGTTATCGATCACCCCGAGGTACCCCACACGAAAAGATCTTCCAAAACGAAAGAGACGATGATTCGCAGGTCACACGGTAGTGAGCAACGACCGGGTGCTGTTGACTACGCAGGACTGTCGCATGTACATGGTGACTGTGGAAGAGGAGAGGGAATTGACGCACGTGCGAGTGAGCCACGATCTGAAAACGAAAGTGGTGCAGTATCTCGGTACAGCCGCTTCTCCGAACGCTGCGATTTTGTTGAACGTCACGAGTCCCGACAGCATCTACGATCATCTGGTGAACCGAGAACCGAGCGCGCTTCAGGTGTTCGCCCTTCAAGACGAGCCGTGGAATCCCTGGTGTAAAATAAGCGAGAAAGTTCGATCGAACCGTCCACTCCGCGAGTATTGGGACTGCGTGGAGTCGCTGAGGGTAACGGCCGCCAAGAGTGTCGAGCCTGGAAAAGTATTGCCCGAAATCCCGACGAGTTTGGATCGTCTGTCGATCCACGAGTTACGCGTGGTCTCGTGGCTGACGCTGATCTCGCAAATTCTCGAGAGCCGACAAACGTCGATTATCGCCGGTAAAGTCCCGGACGACAAATCCGAGGTGCAGCCGTTGATATTTTTGATCTCAGGCTGCGACCATCTCGGCCGTCTCGCGCGTAAGGTCACCCTCACGGAGGAGGAAAAACGGAGCGCGAGTTTTTTACGAATGTACATCGAAGTTTATCTCGCCGGTGAGGACGACGACGAGACCGAGGCGAGCGGAATAACGCGCAAGGTGATCGATACCTTTCGCGAGAGTTCTCACGTAGCGACGATAGAAACCGAAGCTTGCAACTTGTGCGGCGAGGTACTGACCGAGTTACCATGGACAATAGATACGTGCCCTTCGGGACACAAATTGCCGAGGTGCTCGTTGAGCCTGCTGCAGATAACTACGATCCGATATCGCTCGTGTCCAATTTGCGGCAAGCTCTTTCATCCCTCGTTGGACCAGGAGTACGAGGAGATTCGTTGCTTGTACTGCGACGTACCGGCCACGTACGACCCCCGTGTACGCTTGGGCGACCACGACTTCGACAAGAGATGGACAAATTTGTCCCAACGTCCCGAAGTCTACAACCAACCGGACAATTCGCGAATCTCCCATGACCCGGACAATCCTAACGGCAGCCCGATGACCGGCGAACGAGTCAAACGCCGCTGTCTCAACAATCCTCAAACTTTCGCTGTTATCGTCGACAGAGCTCGAAACGACGATTCCCTCATAACGGAAACGTGGCAAAAGTTCTGAACCGCGCGGATCGATCGAGTGATGCTCGTTTGGTCTACGGAAACTTCGTATACGAAACACTTCGATCGGTAGGGAAATATATTTGGTACGAAAAGTGTGTATGAGCGTTGGGAATTCGGTTAATCCTCGGGATCGCTGTACACGTATATGTAGGGATGACGTTCAATCGTCTCAATGTCCTTCTCGAGCTGCAACAGATCCTTCTCCATCCGCGATTTCCTCTTCGCCTTTGGCGGCGTGTCCGTCATGAAGGGTAAGCACTGAAATTGCTTCATCATCTCGTCCCACTTCTTTTTCATACCCTGAATGAAGAAAATATTAATACGATCGTTTGGTGCTTTCGCAGCGTACTCGTACTGGAAAAGAAAAACGCATTCGGCATCGACAGCTACGGACTAATCGTTTTCGTTAAGGGCCAATGCTAATCCAGCGGATTCGGAAAAGATGATTTTTCAAATGATGAAACATACTTTCCGGCGTCAGGAAAAACAAGTGTAATTAGTGCGATACCGGAAAGTTTTTATTTTAGCGGGATGTTGAATAAGTACTCGCCGTTATTTCGTGAAAATTCCTAATGCCTTCCACCGTTTCGAGACATATTTGCGAGTGTACGGAAGTTAAGGGGTCTTCTCACTTTAGACGCTAAAAAGGCTATTTTGGTAATTTTTTATAGGATTATATTATAGATATTGATATAAAACTTGTTACGCTTAATAAATACACTTTCGAAATACATTTGAAGAAATATTTATTGAGGGCACTATTTATAGACGAAGATGGCCTAACAAAATTGTAGGTCTGCGCTGTTGATGAAATCTCGGAGATGGATCGTCCGAAACAAAAAAATCAAACGGTTTTATATGCAAAAATAACAAAATGGACATTTTTCGAAAAAAAAAAAAACGTTTTGTACCGTTTATGGCAAAAAAAGTAAATATCAAAGTTTAAAAAAACCTTGATATGCGGTATAGCTATAGTTGTAAGGGATATGTAGTTAAAATTTCACAAGGATCGGTTCAGTAGTTTCGAAGATTTTATCAACAAAACGTCGAAAAACGTTGTGTCGAGAAAAACGCGTTTAAAATTAGTTTGGGTTACATAAATACATAAAAATTATTTTCATGTATTTATTACATAAAAATAATTTTTATGTATTATTTACATAAACTTTACTAACATTAATTTTTTAAATATTTTTACTTTACTAATATTAATATTTACGTATTATTTACATAAAAATTATTTTTATGTATTTATTAAGTGTAACAACTTTTATATCAATATTTAAAATATAAACCTATTAAAAAAACTTTAACAAATTAATTTTACAAAAATTTAACAAATATAAAACGACCTTTTCGCCTCAAATTTTAAAATTAACCATTCTCTTCTCTGAGACAAAAATTAAAAACAATCATATAGTTAACCGTTACAGTGAGTGAGATGTTAAATCAACTTAAATGCACAATTAAAAAAGTATTGCAGGACGCGCATAGACTTATACATTTCAAATCAGTCACAAAGTATTAAAAAAGCATGGAAAACCAGGTTTAAATTAAAATTACTTGTTAGCTACGTGTGCCGACAGCACACAATGCTAAATCTATTGTTTTACTATAGTTAGTTTCATGTTCGAATCGTAATTTTTTGATGAAGTTAACTATCCATATTAACCGAATTAATCACATTCAGTTACCTCCATTATCCGGATAATTCGGATATCCGGATTGCACGCCCTAGTCATGAACAGTATCGTCATGTATCGGCGGGTTCGTTAAAATCGTACAAGCATTTCAAATCCGAAAGTTGGATTCGTAGTAATGACCGTACCTCCTTGAAATACATAAAAATGTTGTTTTTTTAACCAGTCCGGGTCAAATTTGATCACAGGGTATAAGGGACTCCTGAATCTACAACCACCGTTTGGGTGTCTGTTTCAGCATTGCCCCCTAATGCGAAAACGTCCGAAATGTAGCAAGGAACCGTTTGAGAAAGTGAATTGACTTACATAGAGTAATTCGGCTCGTTCGTCCTCCGTAACGTAATGGCAACGAGGCTGTTGGTACTCCACAGAGACGGTCCTCGCAGTACGGGTGTCTCCATTCTCATCGCTCTTCAAGGAGCTACCTTGCGATCTACGACGCTCCTCCGTACTTTCCTCGTCATCCGATGTTTTCGACGTTTCGTCCAATGATCCTGCCTTCGACCCGTTCGATTCTTTCTGGCTCCGGGATCTCGAGGAACCGTCACTCGCCGAGCCCTCGCGCTCGGTGTCGATTCCTTCCGATTTATCATCCTCGTTTTCAGCCTCTGCTACCGAGGTCTCCCGTTCCTTCGTCGCGTCGTGCTTGTTCCCCGGTTCCTTCAGTTTATCGTGCTTCACTTGCTGTTTTCTCGGGGCCGAAACGGCCACTCCTCGTCTAGGCGATTTTTCGTGCTTTTCTTTGCTTCTCGCTCTATGTTTCCTCTCCTGCATTGGTCCTCGCGCGGCTCCGCGTGCGGGCGACGATTCGTGCTTTTCTTTACCTCTCGCTTTGTGCTTCTTGTCCGTTGGTCCGCGAGCGATTCCCCGTCTCGGAGATGCTTCGTGCTTTTTGCCTCCCTTTAACTTGGCCGCGTCTAGTCTGGCCATCCTTTGCGGACTGCCCGAGGCCCTCGGCTTTGCATGACGCTTGTTCGAGGGAGGAACTTTGCCTGGTACTTGTCCATAACTCTGGCAGACACGAATAATTATTCATTTAGTATTGGGAGATTGACGTATAGTAAGGTAAAATACTTGAAGAAGAAAAACAAAGAAAAAACGATTTTGTTCACTTTATTTTTTCGTTTTGCGAGGGCTCAAGAAATATTGCCAAATTTTAAGTCGAAATTCCGAATAGATGAGATTTTACAGACCCATCGTCCTGAGTCAAATATCATCAACGCGATGACACGAATAAACTGAAACCACATGGGATGATGATAGCTAAAGAAAGCTTTGTATATGCCTGCTGTGAACTAATAATGAAAATATATGAAATGACTGTTATTTAAAGACTTACAATACTTATGTTTGTCGCTCAAGTACGGTGTGTGGTACATTGTATACAGAAATACCAAATTCCTAACTAGTTTGCTTTTTGAGATGGACCCCGTAACAAAAATGGTCTACGACTGAAAATTCAGCAAACTCCTTTCTACGCTTGATCGTAGTGTATTAATTCATTCTTAGGGCGAGCTAGAAGCTCGCCCCAAGAACACGATGCGAGGAAATTGAAAACTCCACCTTTTTGTTTCGATAATACGGAAACATTCCGCTGAGCATGAGAGGATAAGCATGCCCGTGCCTGTCGTCCACGCAATACATTCTCGCCTTGCTGGGCCTCAGATTTTTCGCCTCCTCGACGTTCAGCTTAGCGAAATCGACTCTATCTCTGGACAATTGCTTCGCGAGCTCCGATGCTTTGACTGGCTTCCATTCGGGCAATTTTCGCTGATAGTCCGGTCGATGGTAGCGTCGGTGATGTACTTCGGGTCTCTTGGGTGCCGAAACGCTTCTTTTCTCTCGCCGTTGACCCGGCGGGGCGAGCGTGACGTTCGGAACTCCGAGCGTCTTGTGAGCGCTTTTGCCACGCTTGGACGCCTCTATGATTTTTTCGCGATACTTCGAAACGTATCTGCGTAAGAATCAAACATTTTTCATTTTTTACAGCCGTAAGATGATTTCACGCTGTTGCCGAATGAAACTTCTGTCAAATGGAATACCTGGGCTCCGGAGGATATTCCACTGGTGGTTTTGCGATCAGATCGGCAACGTTGTCGGGCGACGCATCCCTCATCGCTCTTAAAATCGAATATAAGCGCCCGTTTCTCCTCGAGCCAACTTTTCACGGCACTTACGTGACGTCCGGGTCCAAAAAATGTTTGCATCGAGTTTTGTCGATATGTAGAAAAAATGATCGCCGTAACCATGAGCAACGGCGAGTAACCTCCAAATCGCCTTTGCGAAATTTGAGATGACAGCTACGCCCGTGTCGAAATTCATCGAGGCGGCGTGGAAAATCGCGAGAAAATGGCGCTTTTCCGCGAAACATCGCGAATCGACAACCGGAAGAAATAAACCGGAGAGCGTCACTCGAGAGAATTATAACAATGAAAATCCAACAGATCGCAGACTGGAGGTTATGTCGATACACTTGCGAACATAACCTTGAACTGGGCCGGATTGTTGACAAACATGTGCGACCTTGATGGACAAAAGTAAACAAGGCATGGACCGAGACGGTGTTTCTTGTTATAATCGGCGACATTCTTGCTTATCGCAATCAAATTGTTAATCCCAATTGGCTGGAGGGATTTTTTTTCACCGGGACCGTTTCGACGCGTACTCGATGATCGACTCGTCGATGGACAAGTTTGTTTTAAACAATTGACGAGCGATTATTGCGCAAAAATGCTGTCGACGCCGAAATCTCGGGGTGAACTCTTTTTGGCCTCGTCCCTTCGCGATGGCCTTGAGGACAACGATATACGGTGCGTCTTGATTTTTTTGTTTCTCTTTGAACATTTTACGATTAATTTTGTCGTTATAATTCGTCGATGTATGGTAAAGTGACTTTTTTTTGCCACTCCACCAATTATTGACACTTCTCGCCTACCTACAATTGAACCCTTAATATGCCAATAATTGGGCCCTAAAAGTACCAATAATTGGGCCCTTGAAGCACCAATAAGTGGGCCCTTGAAGTACCAACAATTGGGCCTTCAAAATACGTATAATTGGCCCCTTCAAGTACCAATTATTGGGCCCTACAAGTGCCCATGATTGGGCCCTTCAAGCACCAATGATTGGGCCCTCAACGTATCAATAACTGGACCCTTGAAGTACCAATAATTGGGCCTAAGGCCCTAATAAGTATGAATACAACAAGAAGATTCGCTTTAGTCGACTTAGCCAAAAAGATCTCACGCAATGAATATGCAAGGCATTGTACGTAGTTACTTATATGCTGAGCCAGCTACACTCGAGAGCTTCTTTTAGGCTTGATAGTCATGTATACCTAAAGGATATGAGGCCAAAAGAGTATGCACGGCCTTCGAAGCAAATTTGGCAAAATAAATTCCATTTATTGAAATGGTACTTGATGTCGTACGTATCCGTAAGTAATTGATGGGTACTTGATATGATGCGTAATTAAGGGGTCAGGCTCTTGTGACAACGCAAAAATGAGGGATATTTAAAATCCTTGGTAGTGAATGGGCCCGCTTCAATTTACGTAGACATTCGAAGAGGGCCCATTTCGAAGTAAAAAAAGAACGATGATCGGGCCAAATGAGCAGTTTATTCGCAACAGTGGCTCATAAAATTGTGATATCATAGTGTGAACACAATGTATATGAAAGATATAAAAAAATATATCAAAAAATGCGAAATATTAAGAAATCGTAAATAAATCAAGTTTGTCCCCCACAGTCGACAGGAAAATAGTCCAAAAAAATTACAAAGGAAAATTCTGAAAGAATGCCAAGCGATTCAGTATGAACTTCTGCAACCCCTTAGATCCCTGACATTTCCTCTTAAATCCTATAGTTCTCGAGTTACGTCGTATTTTCCAAAACTTGTCTCCTTTAGCCAAAAATGAGATCACTCTGTGAAAAAAAGTCGTACAAAACTTTTCAAAAAACGAAAATGGAGCTTCTGGTATACTTTTTAAGTTTATCATGGATGAGAGTGAGATAAAATATTTCAAAAAAGCAAAACAAAGTTCAAATTGTTTTCTTTGAAACGCCGTTCGTTGAATTTGGTTGTTTTTTTTTTAAACGCAGCTATCTAACTTTCAATGCGGCAAGAAAAATTGACTGGTGTATCCAAACTTTTGAGCGGAAGTGTATACGTACGATTTTTCTAGCCAAGTGGAGACTCTGTTGTCCGTCAAAGACGCCGATCCCAACGTCCTCATTCCGAGCCACGGTATATCACCGTTCCACCTGGTAATCGGAAACGAATCGGAGCAATTCGCGGAACAAGTGAGCAAGCTGTTCCTCCGCCACGGTGGCGATCCTAACGTGAGATCCATCGACGGCATGACGCCGGTGCACGTAGCAGCTGCCTGGGGAAGAGTCGGCGTGCTGGAATTGTTACTGGCCAACGGCGGTGATCCTCTGTGTCTGGACGACGAGGGCCGTAGTCCCTTCCATTACGCTTTCGACGGACAATATTACGACGCGGTGGCGACACTGGGAAAATACTGCGGCGCGAGTCAGAGCGACGAGGAAGAAGAGCCAAAGTACAAATTGACTTTCGGTAACGCACCAATTCCCTTCGATTCTTTTTTCTCTTTTACAATGTTCATTCAAGCGTAATATTGTTTATATATTCGATGCTACAGACAAAATTTTCGTCAACAAGGGAAACGTCGTAGCCGAGTACGTACCGGCTGACGCTTCGTGCGTCGCGTTCACAAGATCGGAGTCAACCGAAGAGACTGACCGCGAGGAAGAATATTCGTGGATGAAGAAAAAAACGCCAGTTTTCAAGGCAGAGGAGAACGTCAGGAGGTGGCATAGCGAAAACGTGACTGTTCGACGTTACAAGAGGAGTCAACCACCATCGAAACCAGTGGAGAACGTGGCGTGCGAACGAAGCGTTGAGGATGAGAAGCTTCTGGTCGGTCAGATTATTCGCAGACTGTCGAATACGCTCTCGAGCGACTCGACCTCGGTCATCGACGACACGACGATCATCAGGCGAGAGATCAAGAACGCGAGAACGAATAACCCGACGATCGCAAAGAGAAGCCAGCCCCGCGGCCTTCCTCCGGCCGTCGAACGACACGAGCTAGTCGCATCGAGGATGACGCCGCGGCGGCAACTCAACACCGACACGTCGATCATCAGCAAATCGCCCAATTGCCGAATATCAACGCTCAACGACAAAACGCCGAAGAGTAAAATGTTGACGTTGAGTGGGAGCGGCGCCCGAAAGAAATACGCCAATGAGAAAACACCGCCGCGAAAATTGACCAAACCACCGGAAGTCCGAGTTAAGAGCGCAAGCTCCACTCCGAAGAAGAACCGGTACAGCGGTCGTCTCTACGAACCATCGACGATCGAGCGTAACAAAAACGAAAAGTTACGCACGCTAGTCGCAAACGATCGACGGAGAGATGCCCCAAAAATATCGGACCGGATTATTCGCGATAGAGAGAAGAAAATCGTGGAATATTCGCCGGATACGGTGACAAGGAAAAAGCCGGGGGGAAATTACGGGGTAAAAAATATTGCCGTCAGGCTCGACGAACGCATGTACGATGAAAATCCCGAGAACGATTGCGATTTTCGGCCAATGCGCGACGCTGACGACCCGAGGCGAGAGCTGCGCGTTCACAACGATACGAAGATCGAACCTGAACAAGATCATGGAAATACCGCGTTCACCGACGATCAGGGTACAACGAAATTTCCGGATACCGAAAACGACGAGGAGCAAAAGTACGATGCGTCTTTCGAAAGTCCGCGTTCGTCTCTCACGCGGCAGAATAACTCGAGCTTGAACTGCACTGCGGACGACGAGGAGGCGAAACTTTTGTTGGAAATTGAGGAAGCGCTCGAGAAAAGATGCGGCACTCCACCGGCTTCGGTCTCCATGCTCGAAGTGGACGAGAACCTTGAGAAGGAAGCCAAGATCTTTCACTCGGATTACAGCAGCGGCGAATCAAGCTCATTCTGCGAATTTCACGAAGCCGATCCGGGAACGATGAGTCTATGGTAATTGAACGTACATTTATCAACACGATCGTAAAAATAAACGGTTGTTTTGGATTTTCGATGCAATTTGTGCTAGATATCGGGGAAGAACATTTTGAGCTTCATTCACACATATTTCGATTACGCAACAGGAATGCAGTTGAAAAAAAATTCTTTGCGCTTACAGAGCTGCCCAAACTACAGCTGTTTTTTAAACAGTTGTACACATCGCGAGTGGTCCATTTTACACATAGCAAAACCGCGTTGAATTACGCGCTCTAAAAAGTCCTAGGGCCTTAGTAACATACACGAGAAAAATTATCGTAGGTACCACAGTCAAGCACAACAACAAAAGATTACTCAAGTGAATTAGTTACCACAAGTACCTAGTGCGATTCAAATCAAATTCTATGTAAACTTCAAACGCGTTTTTCCCAAAACTGCATTTTCGAAATTGGCGTGCAGGATTACTTAAAAACCATTGAGCCGATGGAGTTGAAACTTGGTGAGAAATACCGATAATATTGCTACTTCCCACTGAACAAAAATTGTTTTAAAAAAATGAGATAAAAAACGACGTTTTTTATCCAAATTTTACAGAAATTTCGCGTGAAATGTTCATTCTTTATAAATGCGTGCTTAAATTTGCATTTTTTCATTTTTATTACTATCAACGAAAAGCTATACATATTCTGACTGAAAATGTGTTAGAACTTTTTGCAAATCAACGTCTACAGGAAGCCATTTTGATGATAAATGAATTAAAAAGAATTATTTTGTATATTTAAATATACTATAAAAGTATACGTACAGTTTGATAAATGTAGAATAACAGCTTAGTTTACAAAAATTTCTCAAAATTGGTTAATTCTTTCCCGTCTAAATGTATATCGCGCCTTGAATACTATTTTATTAAAAGAAAAGGACTGCCAATTCAACGATTTC
The DNA here is from genome assembly GCA_951751655.1 of Ophion costatus. Classification (NCBI taxonomy): domain Eukaryota; kingdom Metazoa; phylum Arthropoda; class Insecta; order Hymenoptera; family Ichneumonidae; genus Ophion; species Ophion costatus. The sequence goes on along the minus strand of OX632368.1, from coordinate 14,214,945 downwards.
AATTTCAGGTCCCGTGCCGAGTCGTTCGTAAGCGTAGACGAGGAATACACTTACGAGGATAAGGAGGAGGGCATCGCCTTCACCGAGCGGCATCTCCGCGTTATTCCGTCAAGGTGAGACTTTTGCGGTAGCATCGATAGCTCGGAGTACGCGCAAACGTACAGACGAAAGAACATTCAGGGCAAGGTCCCCAATTATTGGCACTTTAAGGACCCAATTATTGGCACTTCAAGGACCCAATTATTGGCACTTTGAGGGCCCAAATTATTGGCACTTCAAGCACCCGATTATTGGCACTTTAAGCACCCGATTATTGGCACTTTAAGCACCCGATTATTGGCACTTCAAGCACCCGATTATTGGCACTTTAAGCACCCGATTATTGGCACTCTAAGGAGCTAGTTATTGGCCCTCTAAGCCCCCGAATATTGGCGCTTTAAGGACCCAATTATTGGCACTTCAAGCTCCCGATTATTGGCACTCTGAGGAACTAATTATTGGCACTCGAAGGACCCGAATATTGGCACTTTAAGGGCCCAATTATTGGCACTTTAGGGCTCGATTATTGGCACTTTGAGGACCTAATTATTGGCACTTTAATGACCCACTTATTGGCGCTTTTAGGACCCGATTATCGGCACTTGAAGGGCCCGATTATTGGCACTTTGAGGACCTAATTATGAGCAGCTTAAGGACCCAATTATTGGCACTAAGGACCCAATTATTGGCACTTTAAGCACCCGATTATTGGCACTTCAAGGAGCCAATTATTGGCACTTTAAGGATCCGATTATTGGCACCTTTGGCAAATTATTGGCACGTTAAGAGCCCAATTATTGGCACTTTAAGGACCCAATCATTGGCACTTTGAGGACCCGGTCATTGGCACCTCAAGGACCATTGTGTAGCTACAATATACGTGCCAATAATTGGTGGGGTGTCAAAATAAGGTCACTTTACTCTATTTATTTATTTCTAAAATGAATACGGAATTCTATAAAGCGTGCGACGCAGGCGGCAAATATCTCGCGAATCGATAAGATAAGTCACGGCAAGAGTGACCTTCGATACTCGCAATCGAGCAATTAGCGCTGTACCGTATAGCGTGCGTCATCACTTTTCCTGCCTGCTATCGCGCGAAGAGAATTCACGATAAAAAGAGAAATAATTGTTACGGCGGCTTTGTAATCGCGTAATCGTTTTTTTCAGTATCTACGAAGACATGGATCGAGCGGAAAATTCTTGGATGGACCGTTTGGGTAAATGTTACTGCCGTTTATACGTTTTTTGTCTTTTTTACGAGCTTTTATTTAACTTGACTTTCTGTGAGATGCAAAACGGAAAATCGATATTTCACCCACTTCCCGACTACTTAGAGCTCTGAAATTTTGCAAGCATGCATTCAAAACGTGACGATGCACGATTCAACTTAGAAAAAAAACGTATACATAAAACTTTCAACTTTTTATGTAAAATTAGCGATATCTAATTGTCCATATAAAATCTCACTAACCCATGCAAACAACTTCGTAACCGTCTGTGTCTGTATGTGGAAGTTTTATATGCAGCAAATAGACGTAAGTTCAATCCCAATTACAGTCTTTATTTTTTTACAAGCACTCCATGTTCCTAACGTACAAACTCGTAAACTAGTAACAACTAACTAGAAAATCGTAAACTAGTAAATTAGTGAACTATTAACAATTAACTAGTAAAATCGTACACTAGTAAACTATTAACAACTTACTAGTAAAATCGTAAATTAGCAAACTAGTAACAACTAAGTAGTAAAATTGTAAACTAGTAACAACTAATAAAATCGTAAACTAGTACCAACTAAGTAGTAAAATTCAAAACTAGTAACGACTAACTAGTAAACACGTAAACTAGTAACAACTAACTAGTCAAATCGTAAACTAGTAAAACCTAACAGGTAAAATCGTAAACCAGTAACTAGTAACAACTAACTAGGAAAATCGTGAACTATTAACAACCAACTAGTAAAATCGTAAACTAGTAAACTATTAACAGATAACTAATAAAATCGTAAACTAGCAAACTATTAAACTATTAACAACTAACTAGTAAAATCGTACACTAGTAAACTATTAACAACTTGCTAGTAAAATCGTAAATTAGTAAACTAGTAACAACTAGTAAAATCGTAGACTAGTAACAACTAACTAGTAAAATTGAAGACTAGTAACGACTGACTATTAGAATCGTAAACTAGTAACAACTAACTAGTCAAATCGTAAACTAGTAAAACCTAACAGGTTAAATCGTAAACCAGTAAACAAGTAACAACTAACTATGAAAATCTTGAACTAGTAGCATTTAACTAGTAAACTAGTAGCAATTAACTAGTAAACTAGTAGCAATTAACTAGTAAAATCGTCAACTAGTAAACTAGTAGCAACTAACTAGTAAAATCGTAAACTAGTGAACTAACTAACTAAACTAGTGAATAACTAACTAGTAAAATCGTAAGCCAGTAAACTAGTAACAACTAACTAGTAAAATCGTAAACTAGTAAACTAGTAGCAAGTAACTAGTAAAATCGTAAACTAGTAAACTATTAATAACTAACTAGTAAAATCGTAAGCCAGTAAACTAGTAAAAACGTAAACTAGCAAACTAGTAACAACCAACTAGTCAAATCAATTAAGGAATCATCCCAGGGCCGAACGATAGCTGATTTTCGCGATTTTTTTTCGCTGATTCAAATACGCCAATCAGTCTGATTTTTTTATGTCAAATCAAAGTACTTAAGAAGCACGGAAAATACATTTTTAAACGTTTATTTTAATTTTTTACATTTTTTAACGGTTTAAAACGGTTCAAAACGTGGCCGTAAATATTATCTAAAAGAAAATATGTAAAAAGATTATTAATCTTTTTACAAATTTAAGAAAACAATTGTTTTCATACTTTTGAGTAAATTAAATAAAAGTTTGTTTTGAAAAAATATTTTTTTCCATTTCTAACATTGCCAACAACAACGAAAACCCGCAGGTGAACTGTCGCTCGGTCCTGAACGTTCCGGTCCATCGTCGCCGTCGCCGAGTGTGATCGCGAGATCGGCGGCCCTCTACGACGACGCGTTACTGCGCGAGAGGTTGAGAGCTCTGGGCGAGGTTCCCGGGCCGATAACGAAGACAACGTTCAACGTGTACCTGAAGCGTTTGTGGCGACTGGAGCGTGCGAGAAACGGCGAGGGTAAAAACGCTGCGTCCGAATCACCGAGGAAGGCACTGATATTGGAAACACAAACGTCCGAATTCTCGAGCAACAGTCACGTGCCCAAGTATTTATCGACGACCGATTGGACGGAGCGAGAAGCGTACTACAGGAATCTCGAGGAGGAGGCGTTCAAGGAATACTCGGTGGCGAATCCGAAGAGAAAGTATCGCGGCGGAGTATCGAAAACGTCGTTTTGTTATTTACTGCTGGATCCACGAGTGACGAGAGACTTGCCGCGTTGCGGTATTCGCTTGACGCCGGAGGAACGATGGAGAAGATTCCTCGAGGCAGTCTTTTACGTGGGCAAGGGAAAAGCAGCGAGGCCGGCGGCTCATCTTTACGACGCTTTTGGCATTTGGACGAAGAGCGGCGGCATTGCCGACGGGGCGAGCCGTAAAATTCGCCGTATACTCGATATATGGCAAGCCGGCCAGGGAGTCGTTTGCCTGCACGTTTTTTCTCACACCATGACCGAGGAGGCTTGCAGTCGCGAGGCTTCCATCATCGAGGCCCTTGGGACTCTGCATCTTACCAACTGCGTACACGGGACTTATTACGGCTACGCCACGACTATGTCCTCCGAGGAGAAACGCTCCCTAGGAAAATATCTGCTTTACAAGTCAATGGAAATTTTGATGCACGAAGGCGAGAGACAACTCTTCCCGCGCAACGTTGCGCTCTAGCGCTTATCGCAAAGAGAAGCCAGCCCCGCGGCCATCCTCCGGCCATCGAACGTCGCGAGCTAGACGGATCGAGGATGACGCCGCGGCGGAAACTCGACACCTACACGTCGATCATCGGCAAATCGCCCAATTGCCGAATATCAACGCTCAACGACAAAACGCCGAAGAGTAAAATGTTGACGTTGAGTGGGAGCGGTGTCCGAAAGAAATACGCCAATGAGAAAACACCGCCGCGAAAATTGACCAAACCACCGGAAGTCCGAGTTAAGAGCGCAAGCTCCACTCCGAAGAAGAACCGGTACAGCGGTCGTCTCTACGAACCATCGACGATCGAGCGTAACAAAAACGAAAAGTTACGCACGCTGCTCGCAAACGATCGACGGAGAGATGCCCCAAAAATATCGGACCGGATTATTCGCGACAGAGAGAAGAAAATCGTGGAATATTCGCCGGATACGGTGACAAGGCAAAAGCCGGGGGAAAATTACGGGGTAAAAAATATTGCCGTCAGGCTCGACGAACGCATGTACGATGAAAATCCCGAGAACGATTGCGATTTTCGGCCAATGCGCGACGCTGACGACCCGAGGCGAGAGCTGCGCGTTCACAACGATACGAAGATCGAACCTGAACAAGATCATGGAAATACCGCGTTCACCGACGATCAGGGTACAACGAAATTTCCGGATACCGAAAACGACGAGGAGCAAAAGTACGGTGCGTCTTTCGAAAGTCCGCGTTCGTCTCTCACGCGGCAGAATAACTCGAGCTTGAACTGCACTGCGAACGACGAGGAGGCGAAACTTTTGTTGGAAATTGAGGAAGCGCTCGAGAAAAGATGCGGCACTCCACCGGCTTCGGTCTCCATGCTCGAAGTGGACGAGAACCTTGAGAAGGAAGCCAAGATCTTTCACTCGGATTACAGCAGCGACGAATCAAGCTCATTCTGTGAATTGCACGAAGCCGATCCGGGAACGATGAGTCTATGGTAAACTATTGAGCACATTCATTCATCATCACGATCGTAAAAATACCGAGTTTTTTCTTTTCGTTTCGATTTATGCTAGATATTGGGAAATAACTTTTTCGGCTCGACTGACATTTCGACTACACAAAAGTATTGCAGTTTTTGAAAATGCGTTGTGTTCTCGGGGCCGCCCAAAATACATCTGTATTTTATATGTACATATATGTGCACACACACACACACACACACACACACACAAATATATTTCTTAATGCTATTTTTTAATATTGACGAAAAAATTGTTTTCCTAAGAAATTCTGGTTGCGCTCTTGAATGCTATTTTATTTTTTTTTAATACGGCCAATTAAACGATTTCAATTTCATATGTCGTACAGACGAACGAGCGTAAATATATTTATTTCTAAACTGAATACGTAGGCTTCTAGCATGCGACGCAGGCTGCATCCATACCGCGAACCGATAAGATGCGTCACGGCACTAGTGACATTGCATAATCACGATCAAACACTTAGCGCTGCACCGCGAAGGCTGATGGGTCGTTTTTATCCGCGTGCTATCGTGAACAGAAAATTCGCGCGCGACGGTATCATCGAGAAGCGGAGTCGGCTTGAAAAATCACAAAAATTCAGGATAGCTTTCGATCAACAAGAAACAATTGTTACGGCTTTGTAACCGTGTAATCGTTCTTTTAGTCTCAGCGAAGGAATGGATCAAGCGAGCTTGGACGATTTTGGGATCGACAATTTTGGTAAATGTTACTCCCGGTTGTACGTTCACTATACCTCGTTCCCGTAGTTTCTAACATTGGCTAAATAAAACGCAGGTGACTCGTCGCTCTCCGAGGATCGCGACGAGAATTTGCCGGCTCCGGAGGAGGTCCCCGTGAGTCCCTTGTCTAAGGAATTACTGAAGCTTCATTGGACGACGAGCGAGCGAGAAGCCTACCGGAGGAGTCTCGAGGAAAAAGCGTTTAAGAAATACTCCGTGGCGAAGCCGGAAGGACACTTCCGGGATGGGTTAAAGAAAACGTCGTTCTGTTATTTACTGCTGGATCCACGAGTGACGAAAGATTTGCCACGTCGTGGCGTTGACTTGCCAGTGGAGAAACGATGGAGGATATTCCTCGAGGGTGTGTTTTACGTGGGCAAGGGAATGGGTGAAAGGCCGTTCGGCCATCTAAAGGAGACGCCTGAGAATTCAACGAAGAAGAAGAGCGGCCAAAAGGGCGACAAGGAGAAGCGTAAGCGTCGCCGGATATGCGATATAGGTAAAGATGGCCTGGGAGTCGTTTGTCTGGTAGTTTTTTCTTGGGTCATGAGCGAGGAGGCTCACATCCGCGAGGCTTGTATGATCAAGGCCTTCAACTCCTCCAATAAGTCGCATCTTACCAACATTCGATTGGGCACTTTTTACGGCGCCGCAAAGGCTATGAGCGACGATGAGAAATGTTTCCTTGGTAGATATCTGCTTTACAAGTCAATGGAAATTTTCATGCTCGAAGGCGAGAGACAACTCCCGCTCTAGAAATCTTCTGAGAACGTCAACCAAAATTAGACGAAAAATTTACACAGAAACTTTGAAAACGTGTGCTTTTTTTAAATAATTATCAACAAAGGACAAACTTGGAATTGGTTCCTCGAATTATACACAGTAGGAGTAGACTTCAACGATTATTTTCAATATAAAGAGGCGGCCAACTCGCAGTACGGAGCGTTTCGTAACGTGGGCTGTACGAGTACGGAAATTTTTTTTGCTTCAATATTGACTTTTACTAAAATGACACGCGCTCGTATCTTTTTGGAAAAAGTGTATACAGACATTTTTATTGCACGAAGATTTTCAAATAGTTCGCGCAAATATTCGGTTTTTCGTGAACGCTTTTAATCTACATCGAGAAACATTTCGATATTTTCCTCATAGTTGAATCGTCGAAGTTAACAAAAAAATCACCGCGGCGAGCAAAGTAGTGGCTTTGGGGAGACTGTACAAGGGAGAACAGCACATGCTGTGCTGTTACCCCTTTAGTCGCAGTGAAAAACCGTACGGCGAATTCGTTTGAAATACATTTTCAAAATTGAATATGCTGGAAAAAACATTAAATCTCGACGTTTTTCGACGCGGTCGCTCGTTTGGGCTTTTGCCTGCCGACGACCTACCCGCCTACGAGTTAAGAAGTTCAATAAGACTTTGTGCCAGATAATCTACATATTTAGACGAGTCTGTGATAATAATATTCTAGAAGATTATATATGTAATATTTAAGCCTAAAATATAAATTGTGACAACAATGTTTATTGGAAGTCCGTTTGGACCGGTGTGTTAATAAATGTACCTACGAACACAAAGTTGACTTTTACGCGACGATAAAATATAGTAAAGAACGACTTTATAGGTATGATCTGTCGTTTTCCGTTTTTTTTTTGGCTCTTTTGTCTCTGCTCCATGTCCATGTTCCTGCTCCAAGACTTTCGCGGTGACGTCGATAATTCGAAGTACCCGCAAACGTACGGACGACCGAACGTCGATCAATTTGCCTCTAGACTGAAGACAAAAGTATCTAAGCATGTGACGCAGCGGCATCCATACGGGGAATCGATGAGATAAGTGACCGCAACAGTGGCCTTCCGTGATCACAATCGCACACTTGGCGCCGTACTGCCAGCGTGATGGATCGTTTTTCCCGCGTACTATCGTGAACAGAAAATTCACGCACGACAGTCTCATCGAGAAACGGAGACGGCTTTAAAAATCACAAAAATTCGGGATAGCTTTCGATTAACAAGAAACAATTGTGTGGCTTAGTGATCGTGTGTTCTTCCTTTCAGTTTCAACGAAGGCATGGATCAAGCGAGCGTGGACGATTCTGGGATCGATAATTTTGGTAACCCGGGGAAAAATGGTCATATCTGAGCAGATATGCTCATGTAGGTGTTTATCTGCAACATAAATGAGTCTGATCTGATCGTGCATGGTCAAAGATGAACATACATGTATTTTTGTGCGCTCAGGGCTAGCTCTATATCTGGTCAGATATGATCGCGCACAAATATGTACAGATATGAATTGATAGCTGAACTTGTCTGCCCGTGTGTGGTCGTGTCTAACCAGATATAGTACAATTCACGGCTACGTACGAGCCCTTACACATGATCAGACTTGAATATGTGCGCGCATGCATCAACATATCCAACCAGGTACATGATCAGGTCTGAAAATATTTGCCCATGTACGATTGTATCTGCCCAGATATGGAATTATACTCGAATTCATCCAAGCTCTATATGATCATCGCTGAACATGCTTGCCCACGGGTGATCGGATCTAATCAAATATAAATCAATGCATATCTATATATAAAAGTGAATATGATTGTGTGTTTTATTATTTGAGAACTTCCATTTGATCCGTCTATAACACTGTAAATCACTTATAAAATATCATTTTGGTGCAATTTTTCATCAAGTAGATAGACATATGACATACCACGTATACTCATATCTGCTATTAATATAAGCATGTTCACCCTGATATGGGTATATCTGTTCCGATATGACCAATTACGCTTCGAAACCGATCAATTTTGCATATTATAGGCAGATTTGATATTGTCAGGCCTGACATGATATGGTTTGATATCGTCAAATCTTTGTATGCTCTGATATGACCATTTTTCTTGCACGATTAGACAAGATCCAGATACGATCAATCATATCTGGATCATATATAATCCAAATATAATCAGACGTGATCTGATCTGATTTTTTCTCGGGAAATGTTACTTCCGGTTGTACGTTCACCGTATCTCCTTCCCGTAACGTTTCTAACATTGGCAAAACGAAAACGCAGGCGGCTTGTCGCTCTTCGAGGATCGCGACGAAAATTTGCCGGCTTCGGCGGAGGTTCCCGGGCCGATAACGAAGACCGCTACATCCGGTACATCCGAATTACCGAGGGAAGCCCCCACGGCGGAAGCACAAGAGTCCGAATCCTTGAGCGAGAGTTACTTCTCCAAGGAATTGCTGACGCCCGATTGGACGGAGCGAGACGCGTACTACAGGAGTCTCGAGGAAAAAGCGTTCAAGAAATACTCCGCGGTGGAGCCGGAAGAAGACTCCCAGGATGGACGAAAGTCGTTCTGTTATTTACTGCTGGATCCACGAGTGACGCGAGACTTGCCACGCCGTGGCGCTGACTTGTCGCCGACGGAGCGATGGAGGATATTCCTCGAGGCTGTCTTTTACGTGGGCAAGGGCAAACGCAAGGGTCAGTCGAAAGAGGCTCCTGAGAATCCGAGGAGAAGCCGCATAAGCGCCAGCGAGGATGAGCGTAAAACTCGCCGCATCTGCAATATAGGTAAAGAAGGTCAGGGAGTCGTTTGTCTACAAGTTTTTTCTTACGCTGCGAACGAGGAGACTTCCACTCGCCAGGCTTGCATGATCGAGGCCTTCAACGTCTCCAATCAGTCGCATCTTACCAACACTCAAAAGGGCAGTTATTATGGCGACGCAAAGGCTATGAGCCTCGATGACAAATCTTCCCTCGGCAAATATCTGCTTTACAAGTCAATGGAAATATTTATGCACAGCGGTGAAGTACAGCACGAGCCCGGAATATCTCCTGAGGATCACATTAAACAAAATTAGACGAAAAACTTTTTTTCCACAGAAAACGTCTAAAATTAAGCGATCTTGTGCGATTTGTGTTTGCGTGGAAGGACAAGCAAGAGGATAATAATATTGAAGGATGTTATTAATCATGTCTATAAGTGAACAAAAAAAAATATTTAAAAATTATACAAAATAGTGACGCAATTTTCAAACGAAAATTGTTTTAACAATTGAATGCTGGAAATTCTTGAAATTTCTGGAATTTCTGGAATTCCGGAAAAAAAAATTATTTCGACGTTTTTCGACGCGGTCGCTCGTTTGGGCTTTTGCTTGCTGGAGACCTACCCGCCTACGAGTTGAGAAGTTCAATAAGACTTTGCGCCAGATAAGCTACATATTTAGACAAGTCTGTGATAATAATATTCTAGAAGATTATATATTTAATATTTAAGCCTAGAATATAAATTGTGACAACAATGTTTATTGGAAGTCCGTTTGGACCAGTGTATTAATAAATGTACATACAAACATAAAGTTGACTTTTATGCGACGATAAAATATAGCAAAGAACGACTTTATAGATATGGTCTGTCGCTTTTCGTTTTTTTGGCCCTTTTGTCTCTGCTCCTTGGGAACCACGGGTGCTTAGTGGTATAAGTGATCTTGGCACATTCCTCCGCGATCTGCAACTCGCTCTTGCTTCTCGCGAACGTCGCTTTCACGTCTTTCTCTTGGATTTTGAGAATCGAGTAGGGAAGTTGCTCACGCTTCGGCAGTGGCTCGGAACACTCGTAGGGGAATTCTTGCTCCGGATGCCAGCAAACCGCCATTTCCCGATCCGGAAAAACAACAACCTCGGGCGGCAGAGTAGCGAAGTATCTTGGACCCACATTGCCGCGTGATTGGGCGATGAATTTCGGCAACGAAAGAAGACCACGAGACATCGACATATCGCCTGGAAAAAAAATGTGTGAAATTTAATTACGTGTAATAATCGACAGTCAAACGGGCGGACGAATTCCGGTGAATGAATAAGTAACGAATAATCGTTTCATGTTCGTTGATTCTTCGAGGTGCGTATAAACGTTACACGACTTTGCTTTCCACCGTGAACATTGGCATCATAGAATCCCCAAATTAAATCCCCAACGATTTGTCTTTCAGCTATAAATTACGTTTTACAATTATCAACAGTTTTCCGGCACTCCGGCTTGCAAATGAATCCAAAAGAAACCGATAAACATTTTTACGCTGCTCACCAAAACTGCCGAAACTCGCGTTGAATTTGCTTGTAATATCGAGTTGCCGTCGTTATTGAGGTTAAGGCTGAAAACCAAATGATAACAATTGCAGCGCAGCTATCGGCAAGTGCTGCTATTGCGGAATGACGGCAGATACGAGCAGCTACATTGACCGATTGATCGTCTCCCTGCTCGCGACACTTTTGCCAACCTGGGCATTATGTACCACGATTCACAACGTTTCCAATTCCTCTTCCGTTAATTGTCCGATAAAAAGTTCTAGAAAACAATTATACAAAGTAACGAACCCATTTGAAGCAATCGCTGAATGTTCAAAAATGCATATTTTTGCAAATAGACGTAGAAAAATAGTTCGAAAACGTACGTTTGATACGACGATTATTCGATAGCTAAAAGTTGGCAACAGTCTGCTCCGTGATAGGCATAGCACGCTCCCCTCGAGCTTCACCCCCGACGGCTCGACCCGATAAAAACTTTCATACAGGAACTTGACAATTCCCGGCAAATAATAAATTCGTTTATCCCGATCTCAGCACTGTACGACATTCGGCGTTGACGACGCGGACGATCGAGTTCGTAAATCCGTCAAAAATGAGTTCGAAACTTTTGTTGATCGAGTCGATGGACATACTCGCGACAATACCGCAATACCACGCACTGATAGGTGGTTTCCTGGTGCTGTGGCTCGTCTGGTTCCTCGCGAAGAGACGCTACGGGAGCACCGCGTCCGCTCAGCCGAACGACGCAGAGGTAGAGCGAAAACTCGCCGACTGGTATCCGGAGCCTCTGATACCCGAGACCCCCGACGATCACCCGGCTCTGCGCCCGAGAACCGTCACGTCTCGCATAGGCAAGAGAATCACGGTGGACGGCGCCGACTGCTTGAATCTCGCGACGCACAATTACTTGGGCTTCGTGGAGAACGACAAGATTTACGAGCGAGCCGTCGCTGCCGTGAGGAAGTACGGCGTCGGTTCCTGCGGTCCCAGAGGTTTTTACGGCACGGTCGACGTTCATCTGGAGCTGGAGGAACGCCTCGCTCGCTTCATGGAAACCGAAGAGGCCATAGTCTACTCCTACGGCTTCAGCACGGTAGCCTCCGCTATACCGGCTTATTGCAAACGTCGCGATATTGTTTTCGTGGACGAGAGAGTCAATTTTGCCATACAAAAGGGCCTGGAAGCGTCGAGGTCCGAAGTTCGCTACTTCGCTCACAACGATCCTCGCGACTTGGAGACATTGCTGGAACGACAAGCCGTGAGGGATAAGAAAGATGCAAAGGCGGCCGCCAAAGTAAGACGCTTCCTTATCGTCGAGGGAATCTACGTTAATACCGGCCTCGTTTGTCCGCTGCCGAAACTCGTCGAGCTGTGCGAAAAGTACAAGCTCAGGATCTTCGTGGACGAGAGCATATCCTTCGGTACTCTCGGCGCTAGCGGCAAAGGAGTCACGGAGCATTTCGCAGTTCCCAGATGCAAAGTCGACATGATTATGGGTATAGACTATAGATAACGGAACGGTTCCGGAATAGACAATTGATCTGGGGAACAGAAAATAACAAATTTAGGGAAAAAATCGCAAGACTTTTAATGCAAAATGATAAAGCGAAATAAATATTACGATCGACCAACGTAAAAAATGCGTTCGACGAAGTATTTGCCTCGATTAATGATGCAAATATTAAATATTCAAAATTGAAGTTATTCAATTTATTTATAATTTGATCGTTCAACTGAAGGTGTTTGTCCATTCGGGATATTGTATTCGAGAAATTGTTCATTCGGGCAATTTTTTTCGGAGAATTTTCTGCAGACGGGTCACAGGGGTTCGCTATGACCCCAGACACGTTTAAAACGATTGCCACGTTGACGGTATCGTTCCGAACGAGTCATAAAAAATCAGGATATTAGTTTGAACATTATAGAATGTGGTATACTCGGTATTATATTTTAATCGAATTTTAAAATGGCGAAGAAAATCGGCAAGGGGTCAATGCGTAAAAAAGCCTATTTTTACTAAATAAAATCGATTATCGTTAAAAATAAAAAAAATTGTAGTTACTCTTGAGATATGATACTTCGAGGAAAAAAAATAGCTTCATAGTGGGAAATAGTCTAAGGAAAATAATAGCTCCACGTCCAATCCTAGCCGGTACTTACAGAAGGTTACTCCAAAGCAACGTTAGATGGCAGGCCAGTCGCCTTGGCTGCGAACAACTTATAGTAATTTCGACTGAAAGTTGCGCTTGGGGCATTTTGACCCCGGGTGACCACGGAGGGTTAATTTCCAAGGAACTAATCCGTTCACTTTGAGGCATTGAGAAATTCGAATTTTATGAGTACCGAACGATTTTACCAATTTTCGATGTGCGATGTGAATTTTTTCTTTTGCCCCGACCAAGTTGATTCTTGTTTAGCGGCTGAGTTACTTAATTTCAAACGAAAATAGTGAATTTTCCACAACTGTGGAGGAAAAGGAGGAATAAATTCTCGCTCGCTACCACTAACATTTAAGGAGGTACGATCATTACTACGAATCCAACTTTCGGATTTGATATTTTTATATGATTTTGACGAATACTTTTTGCGCCTATTGCCAGAATTTGAGCTATTTTGACGGTTTAGTTTTTTCGCAATGAAGCTGCAAAGCCGAGTTACCGAAGCACGTCGTTTTATGGAGAAGGTCGAGCCGAAGTGCGCTGATCGTGGTTTTTCTGCTCACGTATCCAACTAAACCCGTTGGAAAACTGAAATTCGATAGATTAGATATAACAGATATTGTAAAAAAATAAGAAAATCAATCTTCGCCGTGTAGTTAAAGCAGTACATTACAAAAAATTTTCAATTTCCGGACATTATTCAGGCTCGCTGGAGTGGCCGCTAAGTTCCATAGGAGGTTTTTGCGTCGGATCCTCGTTCGTCATAGAGCATCAGCGACTGTCGGGTCTCGGCTACTGTTTCTCAGCCTCGCTGCCTCCTCTCTTGACATCAGCGGCTATCACGGCTCTGGATCTCATGGAGGCTGAGCCAAAGATCTTCGAGTCGTTGAAGCAGAATTGTCTCGCGGTCGACTGCGGCCTGAGGAGAATGGAATTATTCGAGATCTCGGGAAGTCCCGATTCGCCGGTCAAGCACATTTATCTGCGAGAAAAATTGGACGCAACGAAGGAAAACAAGATACTTGGCGAAATATCGCAAAAGTGCATGGAGAGCGGTCTTGCGGTGATAAAACCTGCGTACCTCAACGCCGAGCGTGAACTACCGAGACCCAGCCTTCGAGTTTGCGTTTCCATCGTTCTAGACAAGGAGGACATTGATTTCGCATTGAAAACGTTGGAAAATTGCGCGAAACAAGTTTTTCCCTTGTGAACATTTTCACTGTAAATCCTTTTTTTACGTGTCGATCGAAAATCGAGAGAAAAAAAACTTGTTCGTCTTTCCTGTTACCGGACAGTTTGTACATTAGGCGTAAAAGGACAATGAGAAACAGTATTTCAACACGAAGCCCACAATCCGTGCCGACATTTACAAAAATGTGTGCACATTTGTTAGAAGCCGCACGTAAACAGTATGATGATGATAAAAATATACATAAATAATAAAATGGTTTTTTGTTGCCTTATAGTTAATCCCATTTATCGGATATTGTGTTCCGCACATAACCTCCATGTTTGTACCTTATATTAAAATAAAAATATTCGTACTTTTCAAATAAATAATACGTTTCGTCGATAAATAAAAATATCGGGACATTTTGAGACACCTTTCAGTAAGAGCGCGGTAAAAAAATAACTTTTACAAATCGTTAGCTCGAGAACTATCATACGTTACCCTAAAATACTTTTGGGGGATCTCTTGAAATATTAAAAGAAAGGTCTGTGCAAAATTTCAGATCGAAATTCGGTCTCCACTTTTCGGAACCTTAGCCCTAAAGTTTTATAAAATAAAAAAATTACAATTAGTTCCCGCCTTCAAATCGAATCGAGCCGCGCAAACGTTTCCTCCAGAGAGCGCCCTGTACACTTCCGGTTCGACCACGCGTCCACCTCGATTTCCGACTCTTCTTCCACTTCACCCGCGTAACTTGCCGAGGTATGTCATATTTTCAGCTGCTCTGATTATCGTTTAGAAAAATCCCCTTGTAAATGAAACGTTAGCGCAATCGTAATTCCTACAAAATACTTTACACATTCGAAAATATTCAAAACGTTTGAAGTATTCGAAAACACTGAATTATCGCTGGTTGCTCGCATAGTTGGAGCCATTATTCGGCGTTAGCGGGAATTTAGGTTAGGTTGCCACGAGGCAGCTGGCAAGCAAATGATCATTTAAGGGCATGTAGAGTTAACATAATCTCACAAATTTTCGAACAAACTTTTCTCGTTACTTGAGTTTTTAGCAAAAACTACAATTACGCAGAGCTTGACGATTACCTTTGGTTCTAAATATTATTCCTCGAGAAATTTCCGAGCGAAAATTTCAGCTATCTCTCTTGCACTCGTGACGCGGTACATCGCCGCAAAGGCATGTGCAGAGTCGACATAACCTTACAAATTCTCAAACTGATTTTTCTCGTAGGTCGTTAAGTTTTTTTTTTCAAGCAAAAACAAAGCATCAAACTAGATCTTAAAGACACAGAGCTTGACGATTATCTTTGGCCCTAAGTAATATTAACCTCTAAGAAGTTTCCGTTCGAAAAGTTTTTAAAATTTATATGATGAAAGCAATACGCGTCTGAAGGGCCGGTCAACGTGCGGAAGCTAGAAATAGCTGAACCCATCCGTGCGTCGGTTCCTCTGTTGAAAAATGGCGCGAAAGTCGCCGTCTGACTGCTTTAAGTTCCATCGTTAATTTTCCCATGCGTACTATGCATTTTCTCAGCTTTGTTAATCTTTTTCTTTACAGTCCTTAAATCCCCGTAAGGTATCCCTACACGCACCGCAAGATGGGTAGGGAGGACAAAGCAACCTGGAAGTCCAACTACTTCACCAAGCTCATCGTAAGTGGAAGAATGATCGAAGCTGAGCTAGGCTGATAATTCGTCCGAGAGGATAATTCACATAATCTTATCGCTCGCAGCAACTCTTGGACGACTATCCCAAGTGCTTTATTGTGGGTGCGGACAATGTCGGTTCGAAGCAAATGCAGCAGATTCGCATGTCGCTGCGAGGCAACGCGGTCGTCCTCATGGGCAAGAACACCATGATGAGGAAGGCGATAAGAGGCCACGTAGAGCGTAACGCAGCCCTGGAGAAGCTGCTACCTCATATCAAGGGAAACGTCGGCTTTGTCTTCACCCGTGGCGACTTGGTGGAAATCAGGGACAAGCTGCTGGAGAACAAAGTGCGAGCTCCCGCTCGTAACGGCGCAATCGCGCCACTCAGCGTCATCATTCCGGCTCAGAACACCGGCCTCGGACCCGAGAAAACTTCCTTCTTCCAGGCCTTGAGCATTCCAACCAAAATTTCCAAGGGAACCATCGAAATCATCGTGAGTCCGAATTAATCGATTTTGCGCATTTGGAAAACCAGAAAACTTGGAGAGTTTCTTTCCTCCTGGATTAACCAGGGAAAAGTCGGGGAATTTTGAAAATGCTCTGGAATTTGGAAAATTCTCTGGATTCTTGAAAATGCTCTGGAATTTTGAAAATTCTCTGGGATGTTGAAAATGCTCTGGAATTTTGAAAAATCTCTGGAATTTCGAAAATGCTCTGAAATTTTCTGGAATTTTGAAAAATGTCTGAAATTTGGAAAAATTTCTGGAATTTTGAAAATTCTATGGAATTTCCGAAATGCTCTGGAATTTTTAAAATTTTCAGGAATGCCAAAAATTCTTTGGTATTTTGAAGATTCTTTTGAATTTTGGCAAATCTCCGGAATTTTTTCCAGAATCTACTTTTTCCAAGAATTACGCAAAAATAAAACTGACACAAAAAAAACTGAAACGTATAAAAGTAAATATTTTTGTATATTTTTAACATTTATATTATTTTTGAAGTTGAAAATTTTGAGATTTTGAGACAAACATGGAAAATTTCAAAAACCAATTTACTTTATTTGATCTTGCAAAACTTAAACTTTATTTGATCTTAAAAAAACTTTATTTGATCCCAATCTCCCTGGAATATTTTCAAGATCTGGAAAAGTAGGCATTTTTGTGTCAATAATGTTATATCGATAAAACTTCGAGGCGCTTATTTCTCCTTCGCCTTTCACCTCGCACTGTTGCATACAATTGTTGATCGTCGATTGTTTTTTCTTGCAGAACGACGTGCACATCTTGAAACCTGGCGACAAGGTGGGCGCCTCCGAAGCAACGCTCCTCAACATGCTCAACATCTCGCCCTTTTCGTACGGTCTTCTCGTCGAGCAGGTCTACGACTCCGGCACTATTTTCGCCCCCGAAATTCTCGATATCAAGCCCGAGGATCTTCGCGAGAAATTCCTCGCCGGTGTCGCGAACCTGGCCTCGGTTTGTTTAGCGATCGGTTATCCGACCGTGGCCAGCGCGCCGCACAGCGTCGCCAATGGCTTCAAGAATCTTTTGGCAATTGCCGCGGTCACCGACGTGGAATTCCCCGAGGCTAACACCATCAAGGAATACATCAAGGTATGTAGTCCCTATTTCGCGTTGAAGCCATTATATAAATATATAAGACAAAGATATATATATATATATATTTCTGTACAGTTAATACCCCAATGTCTTATTGAGAGGTTACCGTCAAAAAGCATGAAAAATGCATCAACATCGGGATTTTTTTACACGAAATAAATACTTTTGGAAACAGGTTTGAAGGTATTCTATTCTTCTATCAATGGATCGGAAAATCCAATTTTATTTATTTAAAAAAGTTCCCGTCAAATAAAGCTTTGCACTGCGTGTTTTCGTCTGCGCGGGGCGCTCCGCAGCCTTACCAATTCAGTTGAAACAAAAACGGCTTTACAATGATTAAACTAGACTGAAAAAAACTTCCCATTTTTTTGCGTCAGCGGCCGAAGAAAATATTTCTCAATCAATTTTGGACAAAAATCGCTTCCTGATGGCTCCGCAAATTAAATGTCCTTTCAGATGCGCGGAGATTCATGAGAATCTGTTAATCCGTTGAAGTTGTAGGGCGCCCCGCGCGCTGGAAAATGCTGCACCCAGAAAAACGCATTTAAAGTTTAACGTTATAAAAAATCGTATTCAACGTTTGTTTTTGACAACCCGATAAAGCCGCGTGTTCTTCACTTTGAGGATGCAAATTGCGTGAAAATGATTAAAATACGTTCTTTAAAAATATACCATGTTTCTGGAACGGACGAAAACGTATAAAACCTTATACAGCCTTATACAGATTTTTAATCCCATACAGATTGTCCTGAAAGTTTGTGATCGTGATATTTGAATAGCTATGAAAATACTTGTAAGATTTAAAACGAAAAACGTAGGGCTATTGTCTATTGCATGCGCCCGAAATTATTTTATACTTTTAGTCCGTTTATTAAATGTGGTCTATTGAAAAAGAAAAATTATTTAAAACATTTTTTTCGCTAAACTACATTTGTATTTATTTATTAATTTTTCTCACAATTTTTCCCTTTTATCCCTGTCTTACACTCTTATTCTTCAATCTGAAACCCACTGCAAATGGTTAAATACTGTGTATATTTAAATATATACAATATCTCTTTGTATATATTATTTATATTAGTATATCTTTTGCTAATATTCATAGTTGTCTGCCTCTTTGTTTGTCATCCAGTTCTGAGCTATGTTTAAAATTTCAAGTCTCCAGCTGATCCGGAAGGTAGTTTAAAATTGATTGCCAAATTTGTACCGAACATAAGACCAAACAGACGGACAAGAAAGCGAGTGAATAAAAAACGTGGTGATAAAAAATCGAATTTTTCATCGTCATGAAAGCTAACCTGTCCGTAAATTTTGCCGTAATTACATTAGAAAGACGCACCTCCGAGCATTCTAGAATTTTTTTAGAATTTCCTGACTTTTCGTCTGGATTTTTTTTTTATAATTTCTCGACTTTTATCTAGAATTTTTTTAAGAATTTCTCGATTACAAAGTTTTCCATATGAGGCATGAAAAAATCGTCGGATAAAGCATACGTCTATTCGTACGCCATGAGACAAGCCCCATGGCCCTTGCGATGATGTAAACGCGACGCGTCTGAGTTTTTCGGTTCACGTGTCAGAGCTAGAAATAGCTGAACCCACTGATACGTCGGAAACGCAGTTGACAATTAGCGTGACGAAGCGCTGCCTGAGCAAGAAAAAAAACCCGACGAGTTTAATTCACCGCAATTGAATGAAGGCCCCCAGATCGATGTGCGCAAAGTTAATAAACACGATGATTCTCGATTGTTAAACAGGACCCGAGCAAATTCGCGTCGGCTGTTGTTAGCGCGCCAGCCGCTGCCGCCGTGAGCGCCGCGCCGGCCGAGAAGGAGGAGAAGCAGGAAGAGCCCGAGTCCGAAGATGATGACATGGGATTCGGTCTGTTCGGTTAATTGCTCGACATTGAACGAATCAAAATGACCCGTTCGCTCGTTGGTACATCTCTGACTCCAGCGTGAATAACAGCAAGGTCTACACTGCGACTCGTTGCCAATGTTTCATATCGACGTTCGAATAAAGTACACAAACACGAATAATCGCGCGTCTAACGACCTGAGGTTGCGTCTGACCACTCGGAAACTTTCACCGGAGAAAGGCCAACCTTGGCGTTTTATTTTATCATTCGGCGAGAAAAAAATCTCAAATTACGTTTTTGTATCGCAAAGTGTGTTGGATCCGCTGGTCGGAAGTTGATTTTCCCGAGCTGGTTGCATAACTTCTCTCCCACCATGACTAGGCATTCTCTCTCGATGTATCTCAATGCCGATTGAAGCGGAAAACACGGCAAAAAAATCGCCACGGCTACGTGAAGTTGCTGGGAACGAATTGTCACTATCTTGCAAACACGTCTATCAATGTGTCGTGTTTACCAGCGTTCTTTGAAGCCTCGATCTCTCGAGATTAAATCGTCGGCGAAGAATCGAGCGAATGATTGCCCAGCGTGAGTACCCAAATGCCTGGCCCATCATCAAATTTGATTTAAGGTAGTATGTGCACGAACCTCATCGTCGATCCATATCTGTTGTTTCAATGTATTTAAGACCAAAGCCACAATACGCACGTTACACACGGTAACGAACACGCTTGACATTTATCGGAAGCGCCACGGTCTTCTGTGATCTTACCCTTCCCCCTTGGCGCTTATTATTTCCCGTATTGTCAAGTGAACCATAACCTCGGTCCGTGTGTCATCTCATGCTCTCGAAGTATTCATTTAACGAACTCGAATTAGTTGACGATTAATTGATTTTCGTATATATTCAAGTAAAATACATCGCCGTATACTGGTGAAATTTCAAGCTAAGCTGCCGAACTTTCAACGAAAATATACGACTAAAAAACGTCTCATTTATACGGCGCTTTATGGAGATGACGCGATGGCCACATTTCTATCTAATAATTTATACACTTAATGACTCTAGATGCCAGATATAAATTGCCCTCGCGTGTAAAAGATTCTGAAGATTCCGCAACGACGATAAAAAAGGTGGGCCACCGAATGTTTAAAGAAAATATTCATCATTGAACTTGGAAAAATGTGCCTAGCGGAAGAATTTTCGGAGCCGCGACTCTTCAGAGAAAATGAAAAAAAATGATATGCACTGTTGCCGCGCAATTATTGCTAAAAAAAATTGCCCGCGTGAGTGCACCTCTAGTCATCGGACGTCGTTTAATCGCGCGACAGAAGTGGGGCGTCAATTATATATAGGTATTTAATAAGTTGTGTAATATGATACGATATGTATATTAAGGGGGAGAGATACGTTTAGGCGAGGAAAAAGTTGCTGCTTCGGGGGTTTTTTTTCAAGGAAAGCTTTGTTCACTGTTTTTTAGACTTACGGTATATTTGTTGATACTTTTGGGTGTTACATGGTTTTGAAAAAATTAATATTAAAAAATGGTGACAGTAAAAAATGAATGTCAGACGGCGTGACACTTAGCGTCGGCAGGATTGATCGGAGGAAAAACTAATGAAGATGTTTCTTTCATTAACACTCATACGCAGAATATGAACCAGGAAAAGGAAACAAAAGTCGACAATCTATGAAATGGTACGCTATGAAACAAAAAGATTGAATTTTCCTAAGAGAAAATGGCTACATTTTGCAATAATACTAGAATTGTTTATTTTCAAAAACATTTAGGGTCATGTTTTAGACAATAAGGTTAGAAAGATTTATCTCAAATTTCATGAGAATCGGTCGATTAATTTTAGCTAAACGTTACGCCATTGTTGAAAATGCAGTTTAAAAGACCGTGCCATTCCTCCGCAATTAAAAAAGATTAATAATAAAAAAATACCATGTAACAGCAAAAAGTAGTAATAAAACTAGCCTAAAGTCTCAAATATGGTGAAGAAATGTTTCCTTGAAAGAAAAAAATCCCGAAAATCAGCGAAATTTTTGACTCGCCTAAAGGTATTTCCACCCTTAAGCACGTGGCTCGCACGCCTGGTCGGTAAAAATCCTGCTGCCAAGTTTTCTCCTTCCTCTTTTTCGTTAAAGTTTCGAGTGCGGAACTTTCATGTAAATTGTCTACTCACGATCAATGGGCGATACCAGGCCCATGTTTAGAACCGTCTATACTACCGGATAATGCAAAATAATCGATTTTTTGAAAATTTTACACTAATGATCCCTTAAAGTAGTCCTATCGCTCCACCCTAGTCATGCCATTGATCATACTTGAGACCGGTACAATTTATATTTTCAACATATGCAAAAAAAATAATTTGTAATAACTAAGATGTTCCATTTGTAAACTGTTTAATGAACGTTCAGATTTAATTAGAAAAATGAAAAAATAGCTATTCCAACGATTCGCGTAGTACTTCTAGGTTTGATGTTTGGCAACGTTGGTTCTATCTCCGTTTCTTTTTACTCATTCAGACGAGTTTAACCTCCGTGCTTTTCAACGTCGACCTGGCAAAACAATGTCAGGTGCGTAAAGCATCGTATTCGGGCCACGACTGGTAAAAAAGCGTGGAAAATTTGTGTCGGCGAAATATGTCGGTTAAAAATGAAATATGTGTGGAAATTCGAATGAGTGAGATGAGGTTACGACTAGTCAGCTGTTGCCTTGCTGTCGCGTCTCTTTTATCGTAGCGAGTGGTAATAAATCCAACACCGGAAGTTCAAATTAAACTTGATATTACATGAAAATTAGGTCAATAAGCGTATTTTTTTCTGAGAGCATTGGATTACTACAAGTATGTAAATCTGATTATTTTTAAGAATCTGACGGATTCTGTATTGTATACACTTTTGTAGCGACCGGAAGTTGGTTTTTTGCATGTCATCTCGGGGTTCCTTCGCAAAAGTACACAATTTTTATATTTTTTTTTGGTCTGTAATAAGATTCCAAACCGACCCTAACGTTTTACAGAGACGATTATTAATATATGCAGTAAAGCTCAAAAAAATATGAGAATCCTATGAATTGAAGCCTGTCGATAGGACTACATTAACATATTTCAACGTATAGATCTTTGAACAAGCGCGTTTCGTGGTTCCGACTTTGCCGCTAGGGTCGCGATGCAAATGATGGCCGCGTAGGTGTGGTGGGGCGTTCGGAGATTTCTTTATATAGACCTCGTTCCGTCTGATTCTGTCGTGGCTCGTCGAACCAGAAGCCACTGCCGCGAATCGCGCACTCTGCGGCTCGTGTATTTTCTACTTTTTTCTAACACTTAATTTATCCTTATTCAAAGTAGATATTCACCGCGTACCGTGTGTATATATATCGCAGGACTGGCAAACGTTACGCGCGCGGAACCGCGTAAAAAAAATTCAATATACACATTCGAATACTTCGGGTGTGCGTGTTTTTATTCGTCGATAGTGCTTACGGATTTTCGCACGGTGGGTGGAAAAGTGAGGTGAAAACATGGGCTTGCTGACCGAGGGCAGTCCGCTGAGTTGGGAAGAAACTAAAAAGCTCTCCGATCACGTTAGAAAGCACGGGATCAAACAATTCATCAATCTTTACAAGAGACTTCGAGACAGGCAGGGCGACGTGCTCAAATGGGGCGACGAGGTACGTCGAAACAAACGTTTCATTCCCTTTTCCTTTTTTCTTGTCGCTATCTTCGTCGCGTGTCCGACCGATCGTTAACTGCACGTGAATTATTCATCGTAAATTTCCGCGTGTCGTCGTCACTTACCATTTTACCAAGGCCCTTGCGATATCATCGTTTTTCATCGCCAAACGTCAATTTCTCTGCTCATCGAAATGCGATTCCGTCAGTCGGAAAACTCCCTCTACGATTCGGAAATAATTTCCTCGATCGTTCGTCACCTTCATTGGGAGCAGATTGAGGCTTGAAAAAAAAAATCGTTACCGCAAGTCACGATCGCCGCACATTCTCGCGTTTATCGTAAAATTGCGCAACGTCAAAAGTTTACGAGCGAATTGGAGCGACACCGATCTCACTCGACCACGAACGCCCGAGATTTACGATCTGCGATAATGTGTTTTTTTATTGCTCCTTTTTTCCCCACCAGGTCGAGTACATGCTCGTCAAGTTCGATGACGAGCAAAAAACCGCCAAGGTCAGTCTGAGGGCCGAAGAGATCTTGGCCAAGCTCAACGAGAAGGAGCAAAAGGATCCGGCGTAAGAATACTTCTTTATGACCACTTGACGGGTCATCCGTCAACTTTCTTTCCCGGTTTTGCTTTTCACGCATTCTCGAAGGCTCATCTTTACGTTGTACGACATAGGGGCGTAAAGTCGTTATGGAGGCCGGAATACGGAGCTTACATGATCGAGGGAACGCCGGGCAAGCCCTACGGCGGTTTGTTGGCGCATTTCAATGTCGTGGAGGCAAATATGCGCTACCGCAGGCAAGAAGCCATGCGGGAGCTTAGAGCCGGAGAAGTTTTGTTCGCTCTGGCGAGCTTTCCGCGCCTCGGCCAACCGGACTTCACCGATCCACCCGCCAAACCCACCCCCAATGCTGGCGCGTCCCGCAGTCTCTTCTTCCCGGATGAAGCCATTTTTCCGGGCCATCCACGCTTCAGAACGCTCACTCGCAACATCAGAGAACGCAGGGGCGAAAAAGTTGCGATAAACATTCCCAGTAAGTGTGTACCGAAGTGCCAATGGCGAGACGATAAAAGAATACGTCAGTTCGATCGAGAGCGAGACGAGAAAGGTCTGCGAAAGGAGATATTACCATATCTGTGGCCCCTAATAGGGACGATGCCTATTTTTGGGAACGTCTTTAAAATTGTTCACAATATACCTCTAAATTTTTATTCCACGTATTTACCTGTGGCAAATTCTTCAAAAATCGCGTTTTCATTCGTCCGTTTACAAATACGCGCCAAAACGCCCCAACCTGTCATTTGACGGCGCGTGCCGTCATACTCTGCGAAATACGGGTCTCTAAGGAAACGCAGTAGGCGATATTTCAGAATTAATAAGTTAAAGGATGAATTCTAAATTCTATTCATCACCGCATGACTGTCTTGAAGACCTGCAATGGATCAAAACAAAACAAGATGTAAAACGATACATAAGCTCAAAAATTTGGTCAAATTATTACAGAGTTTATAATGTTATTAATGGTATATACATTATTCGTTGCACAAATAACAATTCTTTAGGGTATGCTTACATGGAAGTCTTCACGTTTCTGAATTCTGCAGAGCAGGAGTCGCTGTTCGTCGTTAAGAAATTAGCCACCATTATGCAGTCAATCCTAGGCAAATTCGAACTATTTGCCTTCACGAATTCAGTCTCCATTATCACAGTTCGAGTAAAGTTCAAAATCACTTTGTTAGTTTCAAGTAAATCTGGTTAAAAAATGGGTTTTTTCATACAAACCTTAACACTCGCGTCTAACCCCCTCAAGAGTTACATTTTGGTAATGACCAAAGTACATGTTTAATTATTTTTATTGAAGTGTATTTATACCGAGTTTCAAGGAAAATCTGACAAAAAAATACATTGTCTCATATAAACTTTAAAACCCCCGTTTCAACCCCTTGAGGGTCGGAAATCGATTTTTGCCACTCTTGAAACAAGTCTCATAATGGATGAAATATGAGGACTGCGTGGTCGTAATTAGGGGCCACAGATATCGCAATACTGCCCTGCGAAGTAACGAATATAAGTAACTTTGGCGAAAGTTTACAGAGACGAGAACGTACCCGAGCCCTTTAAAGAGAATTTTTCGGAGCTCGGCGACGACGGAACGAGCGCAAAAGCGGCTATGGATGATCACGTTTACATGGACGCCATGGGCTTCGGAATGGGTTGCTGTTGTCTGCAATTGACGTTCCAAGCCTGCAATATACAGGAAGCTAAAACCCTGTACGATCAGCTCACGCCTCTCTGTCCCATAATGGTAACGGACATTTCATTTTTACACCGCCAGCAAAAAGTTTACGCACTTTTTTAAGGGACAACACTCCAGCGACACAAAATAAGGCCTAACTTTAACTATTTATATTGGGAGTATAAAAAAAGGAGTAAGATTTCTTTTAAAACGGTTTGTTTATCACAATAAAGTAAAAAAAAATTATTATTTTCATACAGAGTTCTCGTAAAGTATAAATTTTTCTCGTAAAGCATAAGACCTGGAACAAAAACCCAAAAAAATTATGACCTACAAATTATTAGCTAGAGGAACCACGCAGAAATTTTTTTAAATCAAATTTTGACAAAATGGCGCACGTTGGAATAAATAAATCGATTTTTTGCCCAAAAAATAAGCAGTAAATTGTTTATAAAAAAACAAGTTTACATTTAATCCAAACACGGCTGCACACTTCCATAGAGAATAAATTACAAACTATCCGGAAGAATAAATTACACGTAGTCATCCGAAGAAAATCTTTATAATTTTGTTTAGGTTTGTTTGGATTTGTCGTATGTCGTAATATACGGTCGTAATATACGGCGTCGCGAATAATAATCGTGCGAACTTTCGACAGCTGGCACTGACAGCCGCGAGTCCGCTTCACCGAGGCTACGTCACGGACGTGGATTGCCGATGGAATGTCATCTCGTATTCGGTCGATTGTCGTACGCGCGAGGAACGAGGCCTCGAGCCACTGCGGGAAAACAAATTTCGCATAAGCAAATCGCGATACGGCTCGATTGATTCTTACTTGAGCGAGGAAGGCGACCGATACAACGACGTGCCCCTCACTTACGACGACGAGATATACAATGAACTTTTGGAGAACGGTATAGACAAGCTGCTGGCGCAGCACGTGGCACACCTGTTCATACGAGACTCGGTGTCGCTTTTCTCCGAGAAAATTCATCAGAACGATCTCGAAGACACGGACCATTTTGAGGCAAGTTCACTTTCGTTCTCGTCGCGCCCTCTCCGATAGACAGTGCTTTTTTGGTAGATATCTAGAATTTATATGGAAAAAGATATTTTCGAAGTAAAAGCTTTTATTTAATGTACCAAAAAGTACAAATCATTTTTTTCAAGTTCATATGGGACTTTTCAAATGTTTAATAAACTCTATCAATTTAGTTGAATCAACCGTACTTAATTTGGCAGAGTAGTAATTAGAGAAATTGTTATCACACGTTCATGCTCAGTATCCGAATTTTTATTTCACAACAATTTTATCGTACAACAAATACTGTAATGTTTACGTCTTGCTGGTCTACCAAAAAAACGTCCCGATTAGCCCTACTTCGGTCATTCCTAATAATCTTGCGCAACGGCACGATGTTTGGCTTTCAGTTATCTATATGTTACGCTATATAGCGACAATTTTTTTGACATATCTGTAAACACGACGAACAAATACGCCGAAGAGCGATGGCAATTTTTTCGTTCTCAGATAAATTCTTTTCTAGCACTTTTCTAGATATTTACCTCTCTCTTTCAATTATCTCGAGCTCAAGGCAAAACGACGGAAAAGTTATCCTTGAACGCGATAAATCTGAGCCGATTTTTAAAATATTTTGATCGATCGGTATCGCGATAAAATAAAGAAGATAGAGATAGTGTTCGTGATTAAGCTTTCAATGACTCAGCACTAGTCACCAGTGCGTTTGTGTACATTGTTCGGCGACACAAAGTGCTACTTTGTGATAATTGATTTACGATGTGTTGAAGTATGAAACCGGAATCTTTGTGAAAATTGCACGTCTGTTTGAAAATGATAAAAACGAATGGAGCGTCACATTCAATTGATCCGCGAGTTCTTGTTGACTTTGAGTATCATTTTCATCCAATAAGGCTTGCAATTCGTTGTCTGCAAACTTTTTCGGTGGTTTCTCTCGCTCTCCGTTACCACCGTTTCTCTTTTTCCCACTCTATATCCCTAAAAAGGAAGTAATTAAAAAATTATATATAAAAGTACATTAAAAAATACAAAATATTGAAAACAACCAAAATTTTTTAGTGATTTCGATTCAAAGTCGCGCGTGGGCTCCCCTCGACCCCACGTGATCACAGAGGTTTGAAGAAAGTCGATTTTTTTTAAATCGTAAGTAGCCCGCCTCACGGAATAATGTTTTCTCTTGCAGAATATACAATCGACAAATTGGCAAACGATGCGTTTCAAGCCGCCACCCCCGAACTCTTCGATAGGCTGGCGCGTCGAGTTTCGCCCGTGCGAGGTGCAGATAACCGATTTCGAAAACGCGGCGATCGTTTGCTTCGTCGTATTGCTCACGAGGGTCATACTCAGCTACAAGTTGAATCTCCTAATACCGATAAGCAAGGTCGACGAGAACATGGAGCGGGCGCAGAAACGGGACGCCGTGAGGAACGAAAAGTTCACGTTCAGACGCGACATAGCCTCGTCGTCGTCGGATCCCGGGAGCAACGAGGACCACGAGGCCGAATTCACCGAGTACACCGTCGACGAGATCATCAACGGGAAAGAGGGCGTTTTTCCGGGCCTCGTGCCACTCGTTAACTCTTATCTCGCGAGCATGAACGGCGACGCCGACACTTATTGCACCATCCAGAGGTATCTCAAGTTCATACAGAGGAGGGCTTCCGGCGAACTGTTGACCACAGCCGCTTGGCTCAGGAAGGAAGTCACCACGCATCCGGACTACAAGTTAGTTATCCACCGAAACATCCGAAAACGCGCATATCCGGTTTTGCGGCCGCACGGAGAAGACTTGTTTTTTGAGGTAGTCCTATCGACAGCCTTCAACTCGTAGGATGTTCATCTTTTTTTTCACCTTCGCTAAATATATTAATAATCGGTAACACGCGTTTTGACCCGACGACACAATATCCTCGTGACAAAAGCTATTTTTTTCATTTTTCTTATTAAATGTGAAAATTCATTAAACATTTTACAAATGGAAAATTTTCGTTATTAAGGTAAATGTCCCAATTATTGAACACTATCTTGTATTTTTATTATTTCTCATTCACCTGCATGCATTTACTTATTTATAAAAATTTCATTACATATATGGAACTTTTAGCTATCGAAATGTTACCTTACTTGTGCAAAAAAGCTTTATTTAATAGAGAAAAGAATGATTTAATCAGCAACGGAGACCCGATTTGACGTCTCGTGGTAACTGTTTATCGTTTTTGCTAAGACGCGCCGCTTCATGCGTAAGGGCATTAAAAATTCAAAAACTGTCGCATCTCAAAAAGTAAAGGCGTTTCAGGTTCCTCAGAAAATTTCTTACAAATAACGATTTAAAAAAATGTTTTAAATTAATTATTTGTTAAAAAATACGGTGTTCGATCATTGGGGCATAGAAAATGCAGTGTGTCCCAATTATTGAACACTCGAATTCTCCAAGATGGCGTCATTAAACCCATCAAAACATCGAGACAGTTAACGTGTGACAGATCGTGTGAATCGGATTTATTCAAACAAAAACTCTAAGTTCCTGAATAAACTTACCTTTATTCTTTTAATAATAACTCTAAGATCGTCAAATATATTTTTTATTTGTATTTTCGTGCAATAAACATATAAAGAAAAGTAAAAAGAGAATATAACCTAAATGTAACCTAAAAATACGAATGTAATGTTCAATATTTTATGCTCTCCGATATTTCAGGGACAAAATTTCAAGAGGGAAAGAGAATTCTCGAGAGTGTTCAATAACTGGGACATGCCCGTTCAATATTAGGGACATAGGCACTTCCAGTGTTCAATAATTGGGACATTTGCATGCTTCACATTGTTATTTTTTTTTTTCATTTGAAATCATTTAAAAATAATTCAAAGGGTGATTTTTCGAAAGTAAAAATATCAAAGTATCATTTGAACATGAAATCGATGGTTTTTTTTCTTGATTTTATATTTTTTTCTCACCGAATTCAATCCCCCAGATCGTTAGCTGTTCAATAATTGGGACATTTACCTTACCAAATGTTTTTTTGCCTATGTTAAAAATATCAATTGTAAAGGTCTCAGGTACGATCAGTGGTATGACTAGTGTGAAGCGATAGGACTACCTTAAATGTCGATACGTCCGATGGAAGTTTAACCTTTGGTTAACCGCCGTCACTGTCGGTCTTAACGACCAGGCGTCGTCAAGTTTTTGTGCGACTTTTTCTCTTTACGGTTTTTTTGCACGTTGTCGGCTGATGTTTGATACAATTTTTGCACGTATGCAATGCTTGAGGAATAACACCACTCCAGCGGCTGAAAATAAGGCCTAACTTTGACAATTTATTTTGGGAGTATGAAAATAGGAATAGAATTGAGAATCCCGCAAATTGCTCCCTCATCGTTTTATCCTTCACGCAAAGCTCTCCGAGCAAACCATAACCAAAAAAGTAACTTGTTGGGCGCAATTTGCAAATTCGCATGACTCTTACGTACTCGAATATTCCCTCTATCTCGCGAAGAGTTACGATCGCGAGGAAAAACAGATTTTTCGTTTGTTTTCGGCAGGAAAGACGCGGTGATATCGCAACGGATTAATTACGATTTGCTGAAGAAAATCGACGCGATCGAGAAAAATACCATACTCTGCCCGGAGTTACTTGGGCCTTGCACCACATCGAAAACCACCGAGACCATACCACCCGCTGTGGCTAAAGCCGAGAAATGCCCGACTCCGGATTGTTAATGTTAGCAATAACCATGCTATAGCGAACCTTGTAAGTGCGCGCGGAAGCGTGGGTGCGCGCGGAAGCGTGGGTGCACGCGTGCGCGAGTGAATGTGCGTGGTGCGCGAACGAAAGAGAAAGCAAAGTTCAGAAACAAAATCATATATATATATATATATTCGGTATATATAGCGAAATTTCAACGTCTGCACCGCGTGACCAATACATAGGCATTATGTACTTACTGTTTCGAGCATACACATAAGGGATGTCTAGGGGACAAAAATCTTCACCTCGTGCCCTTTCACGCAATTAGGTATAAACAAAAAACGCGCCAAAATTGAGCCCTTGTACGAACGTTTACGTTGTCGTGCTTGGTAATTTATTTCCTCCAATTGTTTCGGGCGGGAAATTCGCTTTTTACGGTTGAACTCGAATAACTCAACAATTCGTCAAATACGGTTGAAAGTTCTTAATGGAGACGCCACTGTAAACGTCTAAAATGAAGGGATGTTTCGTAATTTCTTTTTAGGTGGAAGGGAAAGTAGGATAGTAATATTGAAGGATGTTATTAATCATATCTTCAAGTGAACACGAAAATATATATTTAAAAATTACACAAAATGGTGACGCTGGAAAATATCGTTTCCAGAAAAACGCGTTTAAAGTTTAACGTTATAAAAAATCGTTCTAGACACTGCACGAAAGGATAAAAATTGCGTACATAAGAAATCGAACTTTTTATCGTCATGTACTGTCCTCGAAATGCTTTTATTTTCGAAGCTGTAAATGTCAAGTTTAAGGATTCCCATCCGTAATTGATGAATATCGATAAATCCTTGACTTATCCAAGTTTGAACGAAACAGTAGATGATTCGTGTACGACAAATGGGAGAAAAAAATTGTCGAAAGCTACTACTTTCATCCGAGCTAGAGAGCTCAAATTTGGCACGTATTTTTGAATCCCTCATACTATTGTCCGAAGGAGTGAGAGTGAAGAAAAAATCGCCACACCCCGATATACGTATAAACGGTGGATTTATTAGGCGGTAGTGTGACGATTGCGCAGGACGTGAGGAAGTGATTTTCATCGCACGAGGAAAAGTTACATTCCGCAACGATCGAGAACGCTCGGACTGAGTTTGAGGTTTCTCTCTTTATCATTTTAACGTTCGATGCTCTGTGGATATATCCCCCTCGTATATCCCGTCGCGCCTGTAAATATTCCGATATGCCGATTCTTTTCTTCTTTTCCACGATCGACGTGAAAATTATCAATGACTAACGAACTTCAAACGCCGCGTGTGACAATTGTTATCAAACTTTTTTCATGCCTGTAGACAATTTTTATTCCCTAAAATTCGATATCACGAGAGTGCGGTCATTCCACGTGTGCGCGTCTAGCCGGATAATCATTCAACGCAATATTGGTCGGACGAAAAAAAGAAGGAAGTAACGTTTTTCAATGTATTCGGAAGATACATTATTGACGAGATTCGCCTCAGCCGCGATTCGACATGTCGAAGATGCCTTTTACGCGTTATTTACGCACGACACGATTTGTTGCATCGATGCATATTATTTTCTATTTAGAGGTAGAAATGTAAGGAGTGATAAACCGTGGCGGGAACGGCATGAAACAAATCCCAATAAAAAGTATTTACGAACGAGTCGAAGCGACCCCGCTGTTTTACGATTCTAGGACAAGTCTGCTTTTCGATCCGACAACTTGTCGAGATCCCTGTTGGTTCTGTAGGATACGTAAGAGTTCCAGAATATCGCCACTACTTGTACAACCAGGACTTGATACTGCAGAGGCGTGAAGGAGAAATTCACCAGTTGTACCACCGGCCAAACCTGCAATTAGGCGAAGAAGAAAAAACATGATGTTGAGTTCTTGTCCTTTTTCAGATTGATGTCGTTAGTGGTCCTAAGTAGTGTAAAAATTTCATGACGATTAAGAAGCTATTCATTGAACAATTGACATTAACATGTTTCATAGGGACTCGACACCCTTAACGGCTCAATCCCAAATCCCTCGTACAAGTTCGCGACGAAACGAGTACGCATCCAATTACGATCATCGCCGCAGCGGTTTACTGTTCTTTCTCCCTGAATCGCCATCGTTTGAATTTCTTCCGAACTTTGAAGCCAAGTTGCCGCACCGGCGGGTCTCTTAGCTCGTCGCGAGAGACGCAATGAAATTACCTTCCAATTGTTGACCAGAATGTCTCGGAATTCATTTTGAACTTTGGTCTTGACGCTGTCGACGTCGTTCCCTTGCATCAGGCCTATGGCAGTGAGTAGAACGACGATGAAGCAGGGAGCGAAGAGTAGCTGATCGCAGGTGACCTTTTTCAGCGCCACCTTAGCGCCCTTCGAACCGAAGAACTTGTCCAGCATACCGTACCAGGTTCTCGTCGCGGGACCCTTGAATTTTGAACATTAAACTTCTCGAATTCGATTCTCACGCGACGAAAAAGAGAACGAAAGTGAAACTCACACCGACGCAAAAGCCGATGGCGAAAAATTGGGAAGTTCGAACTAGATCCAAATCGGCGAGTTTGCGTTTTTCAATGAAATTCTGCGCTATCTGATCTCCGGTAGCCATGAGAATTCCCGCCTGCACGGCTTGCGCTCGCAGTGGATATTTGACGATGAGATTTTTATAAACTTTCAATGCGGTAGCCATGCTCTGGCGTTGTTGGGAAAATTAGCGTGAATTTATCACGACTGCGGAGCGTCGGGCGTTTTGTCGCGTGTGCATATTTCGCGACTATCAGCAACTTCGAGCAGTAGAGATTAATGTGTCAAACATTTTTTTTCTTTTGCGATTCGAAATCGACTGACGAAACGGTTCAAGACGACTTTCCGCTCGGACGAACGATTCCGGATGAATGGACACTCGTACTTCCGGTCGCGTGCTTCCGGTTGTCAGGCTCTCGACAAGTGAAAAGCAAAACGTTCTATTTAACATCTATTAGAGTCTTATGCCGTAACGAATATTGTTTTCGTTGCATAATTGTGAAATTTGATTGATTTACGACTGCATCACACAAGTGTCCTCAATATTCGTCGTACGTCTTTAAAAAGCGGTCGTCATACTTCGGCGGATTTACGCCGATAAATATCCTCGGAATGATAAAGTAAACGTATTAGTTTACGAGCAACTGTGCTTGTTTTTTTAGCTTATCTGTGGCCCATTCGCGTTAGAAATATCGGCGTCCTTGACGGGTTGTTACGTAACGCGGATTAACAACGTGGTTTGGTTAGAAATTCGAAAATGACACTCGGATGAAAGCGGTAGGTGGTGGCATCGCGAGACAGAGTCGCAAAGCGCCGACCGACGTTTCTCTAACTATAGAGGCTATGGTGAACGTGCTAGTTTGATAGAGGGCAGGTCGGAAGTACACGTGGCGCCTCCAACGTTTTCAACCCAAAGCTTTTATAGTTTAGCGTTTAAATATGACATCTATGGCAAAATTTGTGTAATTGAATTTGGTTTTTTTCTGCATATTTGGTAAAAAGTTTCGTAAAAGTGTAGAAGAACATGGCAAACAATTGTGTAATGCTGGTCGTGTCACTGATGCCGAGGAGACGAAAGATATAAGTGCGAAAAAAAGTTAACATAACCTCTAAAATTCTGGCGCGAAAAAAATTAATCAAATAAATGTTTTGTTATCAGTTTGTATAATTTCTAATTGTTAGGAAACTATATATTATATGTGACAACTTTCAATATATGCTTGTTAAAATTTTGTTGAATTTTAACAAAAAATTATATAATATTATTTTTTATAACATAATAGCATTTAAAGTCATATGAAATTATTCTTTTTCATTTTTATAATATATAAGTTTTTGTTCAAATTATAAATGGCCACTTTCGAATACATTTTTCAGCTAGATGACAATAAAAATATTGCTGATGCGTGGTCTCAACGTGTTTGGGTAAAAGGTTTGAGTAAAAGCCGCGAGTATATTCAGCTACTTGCTGATGGTTGACAATTTTTGTCATGGGCGCTGAAAGAATTCAAGTGAAGTAGGCCAAAATATGATATTGTCATGATATTATGTTGTTTTGAAAATCACTATGTCTACTGACGTATTTTTTAAAATTGTTTCAGCTACTCATTTTTCATGTTTTTCTAATTCCAAGGAGCACGAGGGTTCTACGACGAAAAGAATTAAATTTTATTTTTATTTTACCAGCTCCGGTATTTTTTGCATTATTTTTGCATACAACATGTTATTTTCTACTTGCTCATCTACCACTTCGTATGTATAAGCTAAATGCTGAAAATGAATTCAAAAAACACTAATCCGAATACATGACTGACACAATTTATCAAGCCTCTCCTAATCTAACAATCTACGGTCGGCAAATTACTCGAATTTGCTTTCACAAATCCATTTTCACACATCGTTGCACAAAAATTAGACTAGTTTCGATTTTATCAGAATGCTCGAGATGTTTTCAGACGTAAAGTGACGCCAGCGCCCATAGCGTGGCATTTCGTTTCAAACATCTACAATTTGAATTATCGTGATATAGAAACAATAATTATGAGTCGAATTATTTCAAAGATAAAATCCTTTTGACAATTCTGTTTTATTATCGCAAAAGATTAATTATAAAAACAAATCGAACCTTTTTTTTAACAGCTCAATTTTAAAAAATCGTTCCGTGAAAAACGCTTTGGAAAAAAATCACCGAAAACAAAAAATCAAGGCAGTAATGAATTATTAATACTACTTTAGGAACATATTGAATAGTTTTGTTAACGATGTATGGAATAAAAAGAAAATTCGATTTTTTGAGTCATCTTAACTGGTTTCCCGCCTTACACCATCTACGAAAGCGTTCAATGTTGCCCGCTAGCGGCGCGGCAGTCGAGTGCACGTTCCGTATCCACGCGCAGGTTTGTGAGGAGTGGGGGGACAAAGGTTGGACTGGTGGGTAGGCAATCAGTTCGCTCGTAGACGTAGCCCGGTTACGATGGCGGTCCGAGATCGTGTCCGTTTGCCGTTCATCGCGCTTTTCGGCATTACTATATTCGATAGTTGCAATGGAGCCGCGACGGACATCGAGCTCGACGCGAAAGCACAACAATTGCACAGGCTCGACAGTCTCAATCTTTTGTTGTACACGTTCTTGCTTATTCTCACTGTGCTGACCATTTGGACGTTCAAGCATCGTAGATTACGCTTCCTTCACGAGACTGGCTTGGCCGTTATTTACGGTGAGTGTTATTGTTTGACGAACGCCAAACCGCCGTCTCTCGTTTCTTGACGTTTGCATACACAATTCGTCCAAGCATCCTCGCCGAATTGACTTTTCCTACCGCAAGCAGCAATCACCGAGTTGCGTCACTATTTCCATCGAGATTTTTCGTCGCGACAGACTGACGTCGCGCGCGCGCGCGTTCAATTTGGACGAGACAAAAAAAAAGACACTTCCCAATGTTCGCGCGGCGTGAAACTTTGTTCTCCCTCCTCCGCGATTCAGTCGAGATGTCACTATGCGAATGACTTTAAAAAATACGTCGCAATTCGACAAATACCCGGGTCATTAGGCGATTGCGTGTCTTCGCGTGTACGATATATTCTTTTTCTGCTACTTTGTCCCGCGATATTTACGACCAGCGCACGTTTCAAGGGCCCTATCCATTTCTCGATGGTATATTGATTTTGCAATATACCAAAAACGTTTGTCCACAGCCTCGTCGCCGTTAATACTAAAGTTCGTTTTTTTTCCCATGATATCGCACCTGCAGAGCCATCGTGTCGTGTACGATTTCGAGTCGTAATACGTTTATGGATGAAATAATTTTGTTACGTTAAAAAATGGGCCACAAATATGCGAAAAATTCGGCTCGAAAGAAATGAAAAATAATATATAGAAGACACGATTTAAGGGGTTAGGCTACTTTGATGACCCGAAAATCAGAGTTATTTGTAAAAATGAATTTTGAAGGAATAAAGTAAGATGATTGGAAAATTGTTTGGACTTTTCTTTGGATGTACTGTAACAAAGTTTTCTACCATAGTTCGTGGAAAAATATTAATGATTAAAGGAGTCATGAACAATCTCGTGAGGGGCTTAACGGTGTAAGTGATTTGGCTGTTGAAACAAAAAAACCTTTTTTTTAATTAAATAGATAATATTGGTTAAGACTTGACGGAGCTTTTATCGATATTCCATTTCAACCGACCATGGCAAAGATTTGAAATTTTTCATAATTTTCCGAGGGAAAATAACATCATTGTTAATGAATAATTAAGAAAAAAATGTTTAAAAAAACAAGTTTGTTCTAAAATAGATGATATCGGTTAAGACTTGAGTAAGCTTTTTCCGTCAACCGGTTTGGAAGGTAAAAAAAAACGTTTTTTTCTTCAATTTTTCAGACAAATTGGCATTGTTAATAACTAATAAACAAAAATGTTGTTAAAAAACGAGTTTTTTTCTCGAAATAGATTATATTGGTTAAGACTTGACCGAGCTTTTTTCATTATCCTATGTCGCAACGATTTCATCAAACTTGTATTTAATTTCTCTATTTTACATTATCCCAAGCCTTTTATTTGTAAATTAGAGTCACAAGTTTGTAACCAAAAATGCGTAAAAACGTTTGCGTTATTTTTACAGCCGAACAAAGTTTGTGCAATCGAAAGAAAAACAATTTTCGTCGCGTAGCTCGTAGCAATGATGCAAGCCCCAACGTCGTACTCGAGTAGTCTCCATTGCAATCAAGTCTTTTGGCGTTTCAACAGTATCCTCAATGCCCAAAAAAAAGCCAAAATGATTCTTATCCGTCGACCGAGGCGAATACCGCTGATGATAACAGTAAGGATAGCGATAACGACGCCGACAATATCAATACCGGTAGAGTTAGACGATTGCGATAACTTCATCAACATAATATTGTGGAACAACGGCGACGTGTTGAAGTTGCGCTGCAACTCGTAACGGGTTGTTATGTAAAAATCCTTGTCTATCTCAGGCCTCATTATCGGAGCCATAATTCGTTATGGCTCTACGACGAGCAGCAGCGTACAGTACATGATGGTGGTACCGGCGACGGATACGAAATACAATCAGTCCGTACCTCCCGATTCCTTGTGGCTGACCTTCTCGGGGGACAAGGCAACTACGCACGCGGAGAACAAAACATTCGCGTACACATTTCGCGGCGAAATCTACAAGGGAGACAACGAGATCGACCTCAAGGTACGGGAAAAACGTGCGCTCTGGTGTGAAAAAGTTGAAGCGCCGGCAAGTTTCACAGCACACGCGCGATATTTTTTATTCGCAGGCAACCTTCGATCCTGAAATATTCTTCAATATCATTCTACCGCCGATTATCTTCCACGCTGGCTACAGTCTCAAGAGGGTGAATACCGTCTTCTCTTTTATCACCCGGACTCGGAAATGTTGCGGCCAGTCAACAAAGTCAACGAAGTAACTTTATGTTTCAGAAATACTTCTTTCGAAATCTCGGCGCTATACTGATGTACGCTCTCCTCGGCACGACGATCTCCTCGTTCGTCATAGGGTAAGATCTCCGACGACTTTGTGTACACTTGCCGTGTAGATTGTTCGCTGAGTCACTCGAGGCTCCGAGGGGAAGAAGCGGAGTTTATCAGCAGTCTGCGGCGAATATTTTTTCGATAGTAACGCCGTTGCTTCGAAATGTTGCAACGCGTTGAAGAATAACGAGGTTCACGAGACGAATATTGCCGGAAGTGCGTGGGCTCTACGAACATCGGCGAAAGAGTTCGAATTTGGGGGATCATCGCGGCGTAGTCGAAAAATAGCTGATTTTCGCCATTTCTTTTTCAAATCGAGGCACGGTTAATATTCGGGTGGGGGGAAAAATGTCGAACGATCGATATGCAGATGGGCCAAAATGGTCGAATTCGAAAATTCCGAATGTTCGAATATAGATAGATCAATGTTACCAGAGTCTGCGAAGTCGAAAATAACAATT
Organism: Ophion costatus; assembly: GCA_951751655.1. NCBI lineage: Eukaryota > Metazoa > Arthropoda > Insecta > Hymenoptera > Ichneumonidae > Ophion > Ophion costatus. Next base: position 14,177,037 of record OX632368.1, on the reverse strand, counting down.
ACGGATATGAACATCTCGGAAGGTTCGATATTGTCTACTTACCTAAAGTAACGGATGGGTGACAGCATGAATATGGATAATGTTCATTAGCCCACACAAACCCAAAGACGAAAAAACCAAATTCAAACTGAAAAAATTCCAAACACAAATCTAAACAAAAACGCCCAAACAACCCAAAGTTAAAAACAACAAAATTAAATGAAAAGCCCAAGCAAGCCCAACAAAAAACCAAACCCAAACAAAGAATGCAAAAATAGTATACAGGGCGAGGCACATAGAGTCTTCCAGAGCAATAGCACTCGAACTATTGATCATATCCAAAAGTGTTTCCACTTTTTTAAATGCAACCATGTATTTTTTTTTTTTTTTCGATGACATTACCGATTTTAAGACTAATTCAGCGACCTACAACGCAAATATTGTGGCAGAATTTCACGACAAAATCCGAATAGTCATTGCCACAATAATTTTGAGCTATTCGGCTGTGCTTTCTTCGCACGAAAAGCTCATTAGTAATGGCGAGAAGGCCTCGGTTTCGATTACTTTCACTTGAGGAGTTCGTAGACTGCAAAACGTTGAATTCTCGGAAAATGCAGCAAATGCTATAATACCTTGCGCCAATTTCGAAATAAAGGCTGACAGCACATTAATAGAGAGTCATATAAAAATACGGTTAAGCGGAAGAATCGTAGAGATACGAATATAGAACGTTGCTTCCCTATCTTGACTCGCTCACAATTCTTCCTTTGTGCGGGGAAGCCATAATTAAAAAGACAATATGCCCAGAGATGATACTTCGCGAGTTAGTTGACGGGAGGTTACTGTCGAGAGGCATGGATTGCATGAACTGCGTGGCTAAGATTACTGCAGTCGTAATCTCATCTCACTCATTCGAATTGCCACACATATTTCATTTTTAACCGACATATTTCGCCGACACAAATTTTCCACGCTTTTTTACCAGTCGTGGCCCGAATATAATGCTTTACGCACCTGACATTGTTTTGACAGATCGACGTTGAAAAGCACGGAGGTTAAATTCACCTGAATGAGTAAATTATGTCATGCTGATACAAAATCGCTAATATTTCAAGGTCTTGCCAAATGTCCAACCTTACGATATGACGTTTTACATCTGACAATTTCAACCATAATCTCCTGGTGGGGGCATCTTTTGTCAAACCGCGGAGACTCATTTGCACTCACGATATTATTCATTTTCAAAAATCCAAAATGGCTGCGCCAGCTCCCGTAAAATAAAGCCATGCACGGCGTGTATTGGACTGCGCGGGGCGCTCCACAGCCTTGCAACTAAATCTTCAATATCGGAAAGAAAAACGGGATCAAAATGATTAAACTATCCTAAATTTGGGGTGCCTTATCGTTTTTCGTTTTCTGAAAAACCCCTGGATAACAAAAAAGCCCAACATTTTTGGCCGGTTTTGTTTTTTGTGTCAACGGCCGAAAAAAATATTCTAAAATCAATTTTTGACAAAAATCGCTTTCTTATGGCCCCGAAAATTCAAATTTCTTTCAATTGCGCAGAGATTCATGTGAATCGATCCATCCGTTGACGCTGTACAGTGGGTGTTGAAAAATGCCGTTTCTAGAAAACCGCTCCAAGAGCCTCAGCCGCCTGTTTTCCAACCGGCGAACGGTTCTACTTAACAGGCCGTAAATTCTCAAATACTTTACATATGAAAATATCCTTTTACCCACGTGTTCTAAACATTTTAAGGATGCAAATTATGTCAAAAAAAACGAATTTTTCATCGTCATGATGAACGGTAACCTGCCCTTAATCGACTTCTTTTTTCAGGGCTCTGATGTACGGCTTCATACAATTGATACCGCATTTGTCCGAGTCTTTCACGTTTCTGGACACGCTGTATTTTGGTGCGCTCATATCGCCCACCGATCCTCTCACCATTATATCGATATTCAACGATCTTCACGTCGACGTCAACCTCTACGCTCTCGTCTTTGGCGAGAGCGTCTTGAACGACGCAGTTGCCATCGTACTCAGCGGGTAATCGAAACAATTTTTACAAGCTTTCATTTTTCCGTTATGATTATCTCATAATCATCTTGATTATCTCATAATCATCTTAATCATCTCATAATAATCCTCATTATCTCATCATCTTGATTAGCTCAATCATTTTGATCATCTTATAATCAGCTTCATTACTTCATAATCATCTTGATTATCTCATAATCATCTTGCTTATCTCATAATTATCTTTCTTATCTCATAATTATTTTGATTATCTCATAATTATCTTGATTAGCGTATAATCATCTTGATCATCTCATAATCATCTTGATTACTTCATAATCATCTTGATTACTTCATAATCATCTTGATTATCTCGTAATCATCTTGATTACTTCATAATCATCTTGATTACTTCATAATCATCTTGATTATCTCGTAATCATCTTGATTGTCTCGTAATCATCTTGATTATCTCGTAATCATCTTTGTTATCTCATAATCATCTCGATTATCTCGTAATCATCTTGATTATCTCGTAATTATCTTGATTATCTCGTAATCATCTTAATCGTCTCGTAATCATCTTTGTTATCTCATAATCATCTTGATTATCGCGTAATCATCTTGATTATCTCGTGATCATCTTGATTATCTCATAATCATTTTGATTATATCATGATCGTCTTAGCTATCTTATAATTATGCTGATTATCGTTTTAACTATCTTATAATTTTCTTGATTATCTGATAATCATCTTGATTATCTAATACTCATCTTGACCATCCGGTACTCATCTTGTTTATCGCATAATCATCTTGTTCCTCATAAAATCGAAAAATCAAAACGGAAAATCGATATTTCTGCCAAATTAAATACGGTTAATTAAACTGAATTGATAAAGTTTATTAAACATTTAAAAAGCTGAGCGCCCGAAGCTTTTATTTATAGACACATTTAGGTGACGTGGGTCAAAAATATTATTTTCTACTTTTTAGTACATTAAATAAAAGCTCGTTTGAAATATTTTTTTTACGTATTCATTTTTAAAGGTAGATTCGCCCGATAAAAACTAGGCCGATTTCCTTAAATACGTAATATTGTTTCTTCTGAAAAACGATCGAATGGAACTTACGTAACTTACTATTTTTTTCTAGATCTAAAAATAATCCGTATCCTTCAACATTGATGAAACGCCTCGGTGCTTCGTAATAATTCGTTTGGCTCTCTGTTTCTCTCTCTCTCGTTTCAGTTCGATCCAGAACTACGCGGAGCGTTACCAGTCGGGTTCCGGCGGTTTCGAGACCGTCGCCTTTTTCCAGGCGCTCGGAAACTTCGTCGGTATATTCAGTCTTTCGTTGTTCATTGGCGCTAGCATGGGCTGCCTCACCGCGCTTCTGACGAAATTCACGAGGGTGCGCGACTTTCCGCTACTCGAGTCGGCGCTCTTCGTCCTAATGTCGTACAGCACCTTCCTCATTGCCGAAGCTTCCGATCTGACGGGTAAATTAACTTCTTCGATATTTCCCGTTTGATCTATAAAAATTCGTTCGCTGCTCGTTTCTCACGAAATTCCTTTGCGTCTGAAGTAACGCGTATGCGTTTCCGTTTCGGATAAGAACAACTGACGATTAAAAGATTATCGAAAATCATGTCATGGGAAAAGTCCGGCAATTTTGAAAATTCTCGGGAATTTTACCAAAATTTATTTTTTGCAAGAATTACGAATCACGAAACCGGCTTGGAAAAAAATAATAAAAAGTATAAAAATAAATATTTTTGTAATTGTTTTATAGTCACGTTGTTCTTCATTGGGATAAAGTAACAAAAAGCCCCTGCCGCCGATTAATTTGAAATATATTCTTTGACGTCTAGTTTACGCTTTAAACCCAAAGTCGAACGAAAAAAAAAAGAACAAAAAATAAAATACAAAACGAGCAAGAAATAAAATAAAATGCAAAAAAATAAAATGAAACACAAGAAAGCAAAAAATTAAATGAAATACAAAAAAAAGAAGAAAAAAATACAAAACAAGCAAAAAATATAATGAAATACAAAAAAAGCAAAAAAGAAAGTACAAAACAAGCAAAAAATAAAATAAAATGCAAAAAATATAATGAAATACAAAAAAGGCAAAAAATAAAATAGAATGCAAAAAATAAAATGAAATACAAAAAAGCAAAAAGAACTCACCTAACTAACCTCCCCTCTTTGGTCATCCCCGACGATCGATGAAAAACCAATAACACTCATTTTGTTTCGCAAACAGGTGTGGTCGCCGTATTGTTCTGCGGCATATGCCAGGCTCATTACACGTACAACAATCTCAGTCCGGACTCGCGACAGCGAACGAAACAGCTCTTCGAGTTGTTGAATTTCTTAGCGGAAAACTTCATATTCAGTTACATCGGTGTCTCGATGTTCACGTTCCCGAAGCATCACTTCGATCCTGGATTCATATTCGCCGGATTCGTATCCTTTCCGAATGTACCTTAAAGCGTTATACGCAGTCGCAAGGCCAAAAAAAAGTTGTTTTTTTCACGAATTATTTCCGGAAAAGGATTTCATTTCGGCAAAACGAAAAGTATTGGGCAGTGTAGTGGCATATTTTAGCTTTGGATTGGCTGTTTTTGTTCTCAAAAATATTCATTAACATTGCTCCTGTAGGAAGTCTCCTGGAGGTGCCCGAAAAAAAAAGTGTCCGGCGGTGAGCAAAGTATCTCCGGTTTGGATTGTCTAAAATGAGAAAAAACCAAAAAGATTCTTTCAGGCGATAGATGAATCCAGGTATTGATCGAAAGAATAGTCGAAATTTTAATTTTCGACAAAACGGCGGCTTCGTAAAGAAACAATTTCGAATTTCGACCAAATTTTTTTCGTTTAATCGTTAAACAAAAAAAAATAGGAATAATTATCGGAAATCTTATTCCTTCGATCAATACCTGAAGAATATATCTGACAAGGTTGCGTTAAAATTGCAGACCGATCCGGTTGAGCCGTTTTTGAGGAAATCGTGCTCATCGCCTTTGAAAAGGTCGTTTTGAGAAAAAAAACGCGTTCGAAGTTTCAACAGTCGTTCGCACATATTTAAGATTTTTGCTTTGTAGCGCTCCGAGCGTCCTTGGAAAAACGTGTATTTCCGAGAATATTCGCTGGATCGATTTGAAATTTTCCGGGAATATACTTAAATTCCGAAAATGCGATAAAAAATCGATTTTTCGAAATAGCCAACCGCGCATAACGCCTCAATCGCACGCGTCGACGCCATTTACGATTATGAGCCTTGACCGAGTCCAATTGGCGAAACGACCGAAACGAGTAGTTTTGCGCGCTGCTGGGTCGTGCCGCAAACGTATATCCGCTCTCGTTCGTACTGAACCTGGCGAGGAAGCCCAAGATACCGATGAATTATCAGCACATGCTGTTCTGCGCTGGCTTACGCGGAGCTATGAGCTTTGCCCTTGCTATAAGGAATACGGTGTCCGACGCGAGACAGGCGATGCTCACGACCACGAGTCTCATCGTCATTCTCACCGTCGTTCTCCAAGGTGGCGCGACCACCCAGTTTCTCAGCTGGTTCAACATACCGTAAGTCTGAACTTTCGCGACAACGAAGGCCTTAGGCCACAGTAAATAAAATCATCTGCGAATTCAACAATTTTCTTTCGCATGAAAAAGTCATTCGTCGTGAAATTAATTACACACCTATTTAGTGTGAATATCAAGCTGTTAGAAAAGATTTTTTTGTTTTGTTTTCTAACAAAAAGTTTTCTAATATTTTCTCGTCGTCGCAAAAAAATCGGCTTCGTGGAAGGAACAGCTTAGTTTGGAATAATCCCGTTTGACGGTGTTCTTTGTTTTCTTCCACAGAGTGGGGGTCGACGAGGAAGTCGAGGGGCTCTCGCACGGTGGCGTGAGAAGCGTAAGTTGTACGACGATATAATGCACGTTCTCCCGTATCCGTGTTTTTCACTGTCTCTTCGACTAGCTTTTCAATCATGAATACGCATTTGTCGAGGAACGAAGTGTTATACGATTTCATTCTCCGATGTGTTTTTCGTTGCCGAACAATTGGGACCGTTTGAACAGTTGACTAAGAACCCCGTTTACCTCGTGCATAGTCTCGGCCAGTTTGCTCTTTATCTCCAACCTAAACATACGAACGCAAACGAACGCAAGCAAACCAAACGCAAACGAACCCAAACAACAAAAAACCCAAACAAACCAAACGCAAACCGACACGCCCACATAAATAAACCCAAACAAACGCAAACCAACCAACCGAAGCCAAACAAACACAACCAACCCAAACCAAACAAATCCGAACACAACATACCCAAACCAAACAAATCCGAACACAACCAACAAACACAAACCCAAACAAATCAACCAAAAAAAAAACAAACTCAAACAAAACCAACCGACCCAACCTAAACATGCAAACCCAAACAACACAGAACCAAACGCAAACAAACCCAAACAAACCAAACGCAAATCGACACACCCCAATAAGCAAACCCAAAAAAGAAAACGCAAACTCAAACAAAACCAACCCAAAACCGAGCACAACCAACCCAAACCACACAAACCCAAACCAAACAAACCAAAACAACCCAAACCAAACAAATCCGAACACAACCAACAAACCCAAACCCAAACAAACCCAAACAAACCAAACGTAAATCGACACACCCCAATAAACAAACCCAAAAACGCAAACTAAAACAAAACCAACCCAAAACCGAGCACAACCAACCCAAACCACACAAACCCAAACCAAACAAACCAAAACAACCCAAACCAAGCAAATCCGAACACAACCAACAAACACAAACCCAAACAAACCAAACGTAAATCGACACACCCCAATAAACAAACCCAAACAAAACCGAACACAACCAACTCAAACCACACAAACCCAAACCAAACAAATCCGAACACAACCAACAAACACAAACCCAAAGCAAACAAACCCAAACAAATCAACCGAAAAACAAACTCAAAATAACAAACCCAAACAAACTCGAACAAAACCAACCGACTGAACCTTCTTGGTTACTGGAAAAATCCATATTGCCATAAAATACAACGTGACTCCCCGTTAGGACTTTTCGACGTTGTTACGATAAATTCAGTTCATTCGGTTCGAATTTTTTGATTGGACATCACCGAGTATCCCTTGCCCTGTCCTCCATACTTTATTCGCTCTCTCGTTTATAATTCTCTGTTGCCTTATTCTTTTTTTTTTTTTTTGTCGTACCAAACGTGCTTACCACCCAGGTGTACAATTCCGTGGACACCGCCGAGGGGGTGCGTAGCAAATCAAAGTATTTTTTTAACAGTGACAAGTCGAGCCCGGGCTTTTTTAAATACTTCGAGTACGATGCGTAACAAGATAAAGTTGTATCCGAACGTTCCCGGTGCAATGGCAAGCTCGGACGATTTTTTTTTAGAAACACGAAATTGGAAGATGAAATAAAGGCCTTGCGGAACGTTTCTCGACGAAACAATTGCCGAAATGACAATATCTGGATTACAATAGCCCAAATGACAATTTCTCGATACCAATTGCCCGCGTAAATAATTTCTCAATTACTATTTTTCAAACGAACAAGTCCCCGGCAACAGTCACCCGAATGGACGTTTTCACGAATAAACGTTTCCCAAACGAAGCCAGCTTTAATTTAATGATCAATTGAATAATCTCATAATTTTATAATAGTTTAATTATTCAGTTATTACGAAATTATTATCTTAACTAACACGTACGCTTTTCTAATCGAAAGTATCATTTAACGTTCTATAAAGCTTTCTTTCAGTGCGTCAAACCGAAAAAAATCGCATGATTTTTCGCAAAATGATACAGCGAAATAAATCTTACGAATGACCAACGTAAGAAATGCGTTCCACGAAGTATTCGTCTTTATTAATGATGCAATATTAACGCAAATATTAGATATTCGATTAATTTATGACTTGATCTTTCACCTTGAAAAAAATTGTCCATTCGCGATGTTCTGTACCAGAGTTGTTACGCAAATGGAAAACGGGGAAAAGCAGGAAAACTCTGGAATTTCTGTCCGCCTGGAATAATCAGGGAAAAGTCAGGGAATTCTGGAAATTCTCTGGAATTTACTTTTTGCAAGAATTACGAAAAATGAAACCCCCATGACAAAAAATAAATATTTTTGTATATTTTCAATACTTATATTATTCTTCATTATATAAAAAAAAAGTTATGTCAGTGCCAAACATTTAAAATGTAAAGAACTGAAAACTAATTTACCTTAAAACTTTATACATTTGCATTCGATCTGTCGACACACAACCCCATCATTATTATTAGTATAGATAAGTGTTCATCTTTGTTTTTTATCGTCACCGGCAAAAAAAATTGTTTATAACAAAGAACAGGTTCTGTATTAGCTTTTAATGTATTTTTTTTACGGATAAAGTTCCGAAAAGCCCATGCTGATTAATTTGGAATTTCGGGTACCCATGAATATTGACACGTTAATGGCGAATATAATAGTGAAAATACCCGCAAATTCAATTTCAAGGTCAAAACTCACAGAAACTATTTTTTTTTCAAAAGTTTTGCTATTTACTAAATATTAATTTTCGAGAAAAACGTTTCCTACAAAAGTTGTAGCCTATAGAAAGACTTATCTTTTAGGTTCTAAACAGGCTTTTCCTAAAACCACTCCCTTTCGAGAAAAATGGAATATCGCTCCAGTAGGTCAATTTTGCTGAACTCCATTACTTTTGATATTATCTACTTACGCACTTTACCGCCGGAAGGTTGGAGTTCAGTCGTTAAGTCCAAACAAACCCAAAGAAACCTAAACAGACCCAAACACATCGAAAGACAAAAAGCAAAAAATGAAATAAAATACGAAAAAGCGTCGATTGGGAATGCGAAGTGGAGAAAATGGTGGGGAATGTAATAAGGGGAAGTACCCTGTACATGGAAGCTACAATAAGCGAAACGTCCGCCGTAGCAGGCACGATAAAAAAAAATTAAAAAGTACAAAACAGTATCCCATTTTTCTCGAAACAGAATGGTTTTGGAGTAAAACTGTATAGAACATGAAAGATCAATCTTTTTAGAGGCTACAACTTTCGTAGGAAACATTTTTCTCCAAGATCACCATTTATTAAAATAAAGGAGAAAACCTTTGAAAAAATCAGTTTTTGTGAGTTTTGACCTTGAAAATTAAATTTGCGAACATTTTCACTATCATATTCGTGATCAGCGAGTCGAAATACGCGGGCACATGAAATTCCAAAAGAATCGGCGGTATGTGCTTTTCGGAACTACACCCTTTTTTACTTTACAATGTTTAAATTGTTGTTCGAATTTCAGTTTTTTTCATTTTATTTCATTTTTTAACATTTCCATATATTTGATTCAAAAAAATTATGTTATCCAGCTGAACATAATTTTTCAATACAAGGATCGAATTGAGAATTTCCTTTGTTTTTTCAAATGGGTTAAAAATGCTATTTTTTTCACAAATATGGTCACCTCCACTTTTTTAAAATGGAATGGTACATTTTTTTCAACCATCTTGTGGAGCACCTCAAGCCCCATACAAACAGCAGGTCAAAATCGTTCAAGGTCACTCAAGGTCGTTCAAGGTCATTCAAGGCCGTTCAAGGTCATTCAAGGTCAGCGTCGATGATACAAATCTAAATATCTTAGATATTTAGATTTGTATTTCATTTTAATAGGTGACCTTGAATGACCTTGAACGATTTTGACCCCCTAACGTTTTTTATGCGGCTTGACGTGTTCCACGAGATGGTTGGGAAAAAATGTACCATTCCATTAAAAAAAAGTAGAGGTGACCTTCACTGTTCGTCAGCGCCTCCATCGAAATAAAAAAAAAATTGGTCGCGTTCGATGGCCCCCTTCACATCGTACAACTTTTGTCCGGAACGTTTTTTTGTAACGTCGATAATTACCGAGTTATTTCGGGTGGCAGAGATGAGAGGGACACCCTGTATACTTGACGAAGACAAAGTGTTCTTTATTTGACCCTGATCTGGTTCATTTGCAAAATCTGGAATTTTTGCAAAACCCGTATGGAAAAGGTGGAAAAGTCCGGGAATTCCTGATGCGTGACAGCGCTGTATACGAGAAATTGTTCATTCGGCAAATTGTATACGAAAAATTGTCCGTTCGACAAACGGCGTTCAGGAAATCTTCATTCGGCAAATAATTCTTCCCGAAAATTGTATCAGATAAATTGCCATGTAGGCAATTGTTTTCCAAGAATTTTCCGCATGCGGAAACAAAGATGGCGATCACTTGGACTTTCGTAAATTGCGAACTTGGTGAGCTTACCGGAAACGTCGAATATACATTTGCAGAAATGGTCAGCATGCTCGCGAAACTTGGCAAAACTTTGCCAATTAACCATTCTCCTTGCTTCGTAATTGTTTTTGTTCCTAAGTCACAAAAATAGCAATAATACCACAAATTACCATATACACGAGAATAATGAAACCAAAAATTCTAACTCAAACATTGTTGATACGAATATAGTCCGGTGGCGAAGGTGGCTTTGGGAATCTGGATTTGCGACGTGAACAAAGTCCACCGGTACGTTTTCGACACAAATTATTTTTCGTTACTCCGAGACGAGCCAGCGCACAAAAAAATGCTGGCTCCAAACTTATTTTGAAGAATGTAGACCCGTTTTTTTTTCTTATTTTTTTTTTTCGTCCGGCACCTCTCATTATGACACAGTAATTAAAAAGAGACGCGCAATGGTGCTTCTTCGCTTTTACGCCTTGTAAATATTAGCGATCTTTTTGCGTATCACTTATTCCTAAAAAACGAAGATTATCCACGCTCTTGCTCGTTCTTTTTGTTTTTTTTTTCGTTTAACCTCATTTGAATCTTTATTTATTAATTCTGTACGTCGACGAATGATCGCAGTAACGCTGAATTATTTTGCACCAATACATCGACATTAACAAACGAGGGATTAACACGCAGACAAAAATAACATTACGATTATCCCGTACGCATAGATGTGCCGTATTTGCAAGAAGCATGATTTAGAGTGTCGAACGTAACGCACTAACTCCAAGATGTGTCTAAGAAGCAACAAAACGATCGAGGCCATTGATAGGGAACCTTACTGCCAATTTCTCCCGCTAGGGGGGGACATTGTATTGCAACGTAAACGAAACATGACGTTGAGGGAGATTCTCTTTCGTTTTGCCCGTGTTTCTACGACACTGTTGAATTTTCTTCGAATAATCCATTTGTCGTGAACAAATTGTGAAGAATGCATCAGTGTTGTGCGCATGGAGCCTCGATACCAGGAGGTTCAGCGGCAATGCAAAGGCGCTGAAAAAAGCGTCCCAAAAAATGTGTCGAAGTGATGGCGCTGGGGTGCAGCGCCACCTACATATATAGTAATATATTGGTCAACGAGGTGAAAGTGATCGGATGAGTTTCTAACCTTACGACAGACCGATCGTTACATCAAACGTCGAAGTATCCGCCGATTCATAATTTCCTCATGACGGTTCCAGAAAAAAAACTCAAACTCAAAATGGCGGCGATAGAGCCCATCTCTAAAAACGTGTTTTTTTACAGATAGCTTCACGGGAGAACGGCTTTCTCGTAAAGTATAAGACCTGAAACAAAAACCGAAAAAATGATATTTATGTATTATTAGCTATGGGACTACCTAGAAATTTGCTTTCAAATTTTGAAAAAAATAGCGCACTCGGAACGAAATAAATCGATTTTTTTCATAAAAGCAGCAAATTGTTTATAAAAAAAAAGTTTACATTTAATCAAAAAACGGCTACGTACTCCCGTAGAGAATGTAATTGTGAAGCTGCTATCAAAATTTAAAATCGATGCATACGAAGGTGTTCGAGTAATCCGTCTTCCAAGATTGAAAAAAGTGGTTTCGTGAAAAACGCGTTTAAAGTTGTAAGAGCAACTCAAAATCGATAATTGAACCTTTAAATGAAAAAAAATCGCTACAGGACCAATTGCATATTGTTTTTATGACACCAAAGTATTTTTAGGCAAGCAAACGTCTTTCCAAAATCCTAGAGCGGTGTTATACCTTAACACGAATGAGGGTTAGGTACATCATCTGTGATCTGTCTTAGATCGCACCCATGTTTAGCGTATATCTATATACATATAGGTGCCGGAGCACCCCAGCGCCATCCTTTTTCGTTCTCATTTTGTGGACTAGTTGAATGGCCTCGCTGAACCTCCTGGTATTTAGGCTCCATGGTTGTGCCGTTGGACGCCGAAACAAAGACGTTCATTTGTTTCCCAAAAACGAAAAACTTCGCAATGGGAAATTGCTATACGTCGCAAACACTTTACAGCCACAAAATATTCTGATCACTTTAGATCTGCGGACTATAGAAATGACAGATTTGTTGCAGCTCAGTGTATAAACATAATATTTTTGACGCTGTTTGCTTCTAAAAGTATATTTTAAGTAGTTAATCATAACCTAAAAACTTCCATTTGAAATAGTAGCATTTTTTTAACCTTCTGGCATTATTTTGTTACATAATACTTGCCTAGATCATTTACATTCTTTACGGGGATGAAACTGAGCCGGGAAATATTGAAAAAGGGGGTTATACCTTCCCAGTTTGTTTGGAGCAAAAAATAAACTTTGAAGGACGAACAGAGAAGGAGAAAAGTAGAAGCTGATTTTTCAATTCCGCTATAGTCAAATATCCGTAATTATTGTCCATTATGTCCATTCATATAATTTTAGTACACGACAGACATGAAAATGTACCGCGCGCGTTAGCAGCCTCTTTCGTTTACGGTTATGTTTACGTGGCGCCATCTGCGCGGAGTTTTGCGTAAGGTTCCCTAACCATTGGTACGACTTTTCACGAGTTTATTGTTATTTTGATTCAGTTGTTCTTCTTTCGCTCTATACATCGTTCGTATATTTTTTTCGCCCCCTCGCGTTCCTCTCTCCGATTAATAGCGAGGAGAAAGAAAAAGTACACGCGCACGGAATGGATAACTAAAGTGTCCTCCCGTTCACGTTTCACAGTATAATTCCATGCAGGACGGCTCGCAACACGGCGGGGGAAGCATCGCCGGTAAACCGAACGAGAAAGCTCTTCTTGCTCGAATTTGGGGCGACTTTGATACCCGTTACATGAAACCTCTTTTGACCCACTCGAGGCCAACTCTGCTCGAGACGATGCCCGTTTGTTGTACACCACTCGCTAGAATTTTGACGACCGCTCAACAAATGTCGCAGGTAAGCTTCTTTTGTGTACCACTTGCAATGAAAGTACTCGTTTTAACCCTTGCCACACTTCTGTGGGATTCACGCAATCAATACATTTTCGCATGAGAACAAAAGTGGCGGAGTTGTTTAGAACCCCACAGGGACAAGCGAGGGTTGAGGGGTTGGGTCTGTAGTTGATGCGGGGCGTCTGAAACGACCAGGAATACAAATAAGTCTTCGCCATTTTCAAAATGAAAAATTGGGCATTTATTGTGAAAGAACGGTACTTGATGTTTTAGTCAGATTGAAATTGCTTGTTGTCACTCCTAAAGTGCAAGTTCTTCTTGCGCTTGGCACGAATCTACCTCCAATGATGCTTCCAATTCCATGTCTCTGTACACTTTCGGCTTTCTGCTACGGTCTTTGTCTTCAACGTCAAACTCACCGCTCTTAAACTTTTGAAACCATGACAACTTTTCTCCCGTAAGGTAGTCCTATCGTCAATTCATAGGATGTTCATAATTTTTTGAGCTTCACTAAATATATTAATAATCGTCTGTGTGCTTAAAAAATGAAATCAAATAAATTAAACAAATAAATAAATCAAAGCACCAGACCAGTGTGCTGAACTTTTCCTAAATATTGATGCGTAAAAAAAAATTATGCACTCTAGCATTAGTAAGAAAAAAAAAGTAGAAACATATCGATTGCAAATATTTCTTCAACATTTCGTAAGAATCTAGTGTGCAAATTAAAAAAAAAACAAAATGACCGCAGCTCTAAAAGTCAATTGCACGTATCATTTTTCCTTCAAACGCATTGGATATTATTCTTCAGCCTATCCACTAAGAATGTAGGCGAAATATTATTGCGTTTCCCGTCGCACGACATCGTCCATGCTGCGAATGACTTGATTATTCTGTCGCAAGGATGACGTAACGAGAAAGGTGGATTCAGACTCGGATCTTTGTCTGGCCGTGCACGAAATGGATTGGAGCACAAATATAGAGCCGGTGAGTTTTCATCAACCTAATCTCAATTACACTGTTAATCCGTGCTATCAGCCGACCAACAACGGCAATAATACCGAATTAACGAATCGGGACGAGCCTTACGTCATTCTCAATTTGCACAGAAGATAAAGCGGCAGTTCGAGCCTGGGCTTGATTTTCCTTTCTTTTCGTTGATCTTTTTTGTTTCGACTAACCAACTGTTCTTTCTGTACAAAGAAACGAGAGGAATAATCGGTACTCCGTAACTGGGCGATTTATATTTGTTTCACGAGCACTCTTTGCGTCTTCTTTTGTCCATGCGTTTTTTCTCTCCAACGTCATGCAAATCCTGCGTGATTTATCTTCAGTACCTGTCTTACATTTTATACGAAGGAACTTGAAAGAATGAGCAAACGAAAATATCAATTACACGTACTATTGGGGATATTGCGATATCTGTGGCCCCTGATTGTGTCCACGCAGCCTTCATATTTCACCCAAAATGAGACTTTTCAAAAGTGACCAAAATCCAAATTCGACCGTTAAGGGGGCAAAACAGAATTCGACCCTCAAGAGGGCAAAACAGAATTCGGCCCTTAAGGGGCGAAACCGAATTCGGCCTTTAAGGGGGCGAACCAGAATTCGACCCTTAAGGGGGGGGGGGCAGAATTCGACCCTTAGGGGATGAAACAGAATTTGACTCTTAAGGGGGTGAAACCGAAGTTTTGAAGTTTGGATGTTTTTTTTTTTAATGCTCACGTAGGTATAGTGTGATATATAAAATAAATTTGGGTGTGTAGTTCCGTAAAGCCCATACCTCTGATTAATTTGGAATTTCGAGTACCCATGTATTTTGACTCGCTGATTACGAATATCATAGTGAAAATACCCGCAAATTTGATTTTCAAGGTCAACGCTCACGAAAACTCATTTTTTAACAGTTTTTCCGTTTTATTTTAGTAAATATTCATTTTAGAGAAAAATGTTTCCCACAAAAGTCATAGCCTATGAAAATATTGATCTTTTATGTTCTATACGGTTTTTATCCAAAACCATTCCGTTTCGAGAAAAATGGGATAATAGTCCAATAAGTGAAAATTGCTTGGCTCCATTAGTTTCGATATTATCCACTTACGCACTTTACCGCGGGAAGGTTGGAGTTTAGTCTTTAAAGTGCACGTTTTTTTTTACTTTATTTTATTTTTTTGATTTTTTAAATTTTATTTTAGCTTCTTTTTGTATTATATACTATTTTTGCATTTTTTGTTATTTAGCCAATTTTAAAGTGCATGTTTTTTTTGCTCTTTTGTTTTTTTTATTGATTTTTTAATATTTTTTTCCTTTTATTTTGGTTTCTTTTTGTATTATATACTATTTTTGCGATTTTTGTTTGGATTTGGTTGGTTTTTTTGTTGGGCTTGCTTGGGCTTTTTATTTAATTTTGTTTTTTTTTTTTTACTTTGGGTTGTTTGGGCTCTTTCGTTTATATTTGTGTTTGGATTTTTTTGTTGGTTTTGTTTCAGTTTGAATTTCGTTTTTTTTTCTTTGTAGATTAGTAGATAAGTAGATAATATCGAACCTAATGAAGCTAAGCAGTTTTCACTTATTGGACCATTATCCCGTTTTTCTCGAAATGCAATGGTTTTAGACGAAAATTGTATAGAACGTAAAAGATCGATAATTTCAAAAGCTAATATTTAATTAAAACGGAAAAAGTGTTTAAAAAATTAGTTTTCGTGAGTGCTGACCTTGAAAATCAAATTTGCGGGTATTTTCAATATGACATTCGTGATCAGCGAGTCGAAATACATGGGCACACGAAATTCCAAATTAATCAGAGGTATGGACTTTTCGAAACCAAATTTGGTAAGTTTCAAGCAAATCTGACCAAAAATGTGTTGTCTCATGTAAACTTAAAAATCCTCGTTTCACCCCCTTAATGGTCGAATTGCTATTTTTGTAACTCTCGAAAAGTCTTTTTTCGGGTCAAACATGAACCCGAACCAAATTTGGTAAGTTTCAAGCAAATTTGACCAAAAAATATGTTGTCTCATATAAACGTTAAAACCCCCTTTGCACCCCCTTAAGGGTCGAATTTCGATGTTTGCAAGTCTCGAAAAAGTCTTATTTCGGGTCAAAAATGAAGGCCGCACGGTTAGAATTATTTTTGTTTTCGCTCGTAAAGTTTCCCTTTCGACACTCTCAAGCGTTCATTTACTTTCGGGCTTTCCTCGTCGCGCCTGATTTTCCTTCCTGTAAAATCTCTTTCCCCCGTGTGTCTCTCACAATGCATGTAAAACTTGACCGAATAATAACCAACCGTACTAATACGAATAACAATCGTTCTGTAATTATCACTCGAACTAAAATACTTGGGCTGACACGACAATGATATACACAACCACCGAATAAGATTGTAACCAAAAGTGTATTATACGTACGTGATATCGAGTAAAAGAAGATGACGAATATTTTTTGTAAATTATTGTGTAAATACGAATTTTCCATTAGCCGAACCTCGACGATGTAGAACGTGAAAGAATAAGCAAAAATCATCGTCGTGTTTATCGTACTCGAACGCGATGTGTGTGTATCAATGTTACGGATTAAAGCTATCTATTGTCCCGCTAACTCTACTCTAACACATTGGACGTCAAGTTTCGTCTAAACGTAAACATCATTCGAACGCTTCGGCTTGTACACGTTTTTTTCTTTCCTTTGTTCTTTCGTTTTTTCTCGGTGTCTCGAAAACTATGTTTGATGCGAGGGAACGAAAAATACGGCATGTTATCGGGATACTCGACTGCAGGGAGAAAAGCTCGCGTTTGCCTTGTTGTTTTTGTGTTGCGGGGAAAAAAAGAGCCGAATGAAAATATATTCACGTCAGAGTTGCAAATAATGCAACCCTGCAACTTTTTGTAATGCATTAGCGTTTTCATTACTCATTACTATACATTTTGTAATGAAAAAAAAATCATTACCAATTACATTACGTGCAGTAATGTAAAAAATGTCCATTACTCATTAAATTGCATTTTGTAATGCAAACAATTGCTACTATTCGTTACATTGAATTTTGTAATGAAAAAAAAAAATTCATCACTCGTTACATTGGAAATTGTAGTGTAAAAAATTTCCATTACTCATTACATTACATTTTGTAGTATGAAATATTTTCATTACCCATTACGATGTAATGGACAATGGAAATTATTTACATTACAAAGTCCAACGTAATGAGTAATGGACATTTTTTAACATTACCAAATCCAATGTAACGAGTAACGGAAGTTGTTTACATTACAAGTTATAATGTAACGAGCAATGGAATATTTTTACATCGCCGAATGTGATGTAACGGGTAATGAAATAATTTTTTATCACCCATTAAAAAAGTAACGAATAATGCATTACTTTTTCGAGACAAACTTCGCAACCTTGGTTCACGTCCAGTTCTGTGGTTACTACGGCACTGTTCTCTCCTCGTTTTCTTATCCGTATTTTTCATTATGTTTGTTTCGAAATGTTATCCAGCTTCCATTCGGACTTAATGCATTTTTTTATAGACAAATTTTAGTCGTGATGATGACGATGATGAAGACCTGAACATCATCGGAATGGATGGCTTCATTCCATTGCGTACGTTGTGACAGGATCGAAGCTATTGAGCCTAAATATTAGTGAAATAAAAAGCAGAACATTTGACCGCGTTGATCGCGCGTTCGATTGCAAAGAAACGAACGTCAATGTTCCTCAGCGTCTAAGATTAAGGAAGCTTTCTATCTCGTTGGCCGATTGCGTTTATTTTTCTCTGCGAGCACTTTATATTACCTCGGAATAAGCTCTAGTCTTTTTTTTCATCGGCTGGTGAGCCGTTGTCTTGATGGCTAAATTATTTTCCACAGTACGGTGCACTGTGAGATTTTTTTTTTTTTTTTTTTTTTTTTTTTTTGAACGACTGCGGCGCTACTTATAATCGCCTCAAACGAAAAAGGCCCATTTTAACCTCTTGTCATTGGCTGTCTCGTCAATCTGAAAAGTGTTTTTTTTTTGCGAATTTCTGAGCAACGAAATAAACGACGATTCAAGTTTTTCTAGTCAACAAGGTAGGCAGGTTCCTTAAAAGTAGATTCCTATTTTTTTTTATTCGCCTGTCGTTGAGGGGCTAGGCTGCTGTGACGACCCGAAAATCGAACCCAAACGAATTCGATATCTCGTGAACTATTGGAATGCGCCAAAAATCCCTTCGGAGGATGACTTAATATTTTTAATTGAACACATCTGTACAAAAATTCAGCCAAATCGGGTGTAACAGCCTTTCCGAAAGTTCGCTCGAAATTAATTTTAAAAGAATAAGCGATCGGAAGAAATAAAGTACATTTTAAAGGGATAAAACGATTGAAAGATCGTCTGGACGTTTATTTGTGTGTACGTCAACAGAGTTGTGTACCGAATTTCATTTGGAGGTATTAATGATCGAAGAAGTTGTAGAAAATCTCGCGACGGACCTTTGAATTTTGTCCGTTTGATTGATTTCGAGCAAAAAAAAACAACTTTTTCTTAAGGCCTTAGGCCACAGTAACGGGTATAAAATCATGTGCGAATTTAACAATTTTTTTTTCGTATGAAAAAACGATCCACTCATATAATTAATAACACATCTATTTAGTATGAGTATCAAGATGTTAGAAAAAATATATTTGTTCTCCGATGTACAAAATGGCCGACTACTAATTGTTTTCGTTGGAAAAAAGCTGTTTCGAGAAGTTTCCAGTAGTCCGCCATTGTGTACATCGAAAAAAAAAAGTTTCCAACAGCTCGATATTCATACTAAATAGATGTGTAATTAATTTTGTGAGCGAATCACTTTTTCATACGAAAAAAAAAAAATTGTTAAATGCGCACATGATCCTATACCCGTTACTGTGGCCTAAGGCCTTAAAATCGATAATATTGGCTGAGACTCGACCGAGCGTTTTTGTTATCGTGTTTCAATTGTGAAAAACAAACGATTCATCGTTTATTTTCGATGTTCGAAGAAAAATGACATAATAGGGATGTTGCCAATCTTGGGAAAGTGTTTAAAATGTTTCACATGTACATAATATACCTCTAAATGTTTATTTCGTGCATCCACATGCAGCAAATTCTTCAAAAATCGCGTTTTAATTCACCCGTTCGAAATTACGCGCCAAAAGGCCCAGACCTGTCATTTGACGGCGCGTGACGTCATACTCTGCACAATGCGGTCTATAAACAAACGCAATGACAAGTATATCAGAATTAATAAGTTCAAGGATGAATTTTCAATTCTATTCACCACCGTATGACTGTCTTGAAGACCTGCAATGAAGTAAAACAAAACAAGTCGTAAAACGATACATAACCTCAAAAATTTCGTCAAATTATTACAGACTTTGTAATGTTATTAATGGTATATACATTATTTGTTGCACAAATAACAATTCTTGAGGGTACGCTTACATGGAGGTCTTCACGTTTCTGAATTCTGCCGAGCAGAAGTCGCTGTGTCGTAATGAAATTGGCCACCATTATGCAGTCGATCCTAGGCAAATTCGAACTATTTGCCTTCGCGAGTCCAGTCTCCGTTATCACAGTTCGAGTAAAATTCAAAGTCAATCGAGAAATCTCACAAATTGTATTTCAAGACGAAGCAAACGGTAGCAGCCTGGTATAAGCAGTACCAGGCGTAGAAGTATGAAACCGGAATTTTCCTATAGATGGCGCTAGCCATCGGTTCAGGGACCGTAGAAGTTCCCTACACCGGCATACTTTTCTATAACCTCAAACATGTCGAGTTTTGTGCCTACGGACTACGATTTGCGGACAGCATTGGTTTTCCGCTATCGTTTGAAGAAAACTCCTGCAGAATCGCATCGAATGCTTGTCGAAGCTTACGGTGAACATGCTTTTGGTAAAACACAGTGTCTCGAGTGGTTAAAAAAATTCAAAAGTGATTTTGACGTGAGAAACGAAGAGCGTGGGAAACCACCGAAAAAGTTCGCAGACAACGAATTGCAAGCCTTATTGGATGAAGATGATGCTCAAAGTCAACGAGAACTCGCGGATCAATTGAATGTGACGCAGAAAGCCGTCTCCATTCGTTTTTTTGATCATTTTCAAACAACAGACGGGTAATAAAAATAAAAAAATCCGTTTTCATACTTCTACACACCTGGTATGCTTAGAGCGTCGACTCGTTCGTGTTTTGCAAAGTGTGACGTCATGCCCTCTGGTGTCCTTTGTCACGTGTCATAAATATTTTTTACAATTTATTTATCTACGTTTATCTACATCTTTCACTGAAATAGGCACTTCCGAGCATCCCTTTAGTAATGAGCTATCGGCGCGTGACAATGTTTTTTGATTCTCCGCTACTGGAAACATATTTTTAATAAGCGATGCAAAAAATTATAAGAAAACCGTCGGTTAAGAATAAACTACTGTTGCACTAAAAAAGTGTACCAAATTTCGAGTCAATCCGCTTATCAGATTCGGGAAATCCGACGTTTTGAGAAAATCCCTTTCAAACTTCACTAGCAGTTCCGTCGCAGTCATAAGTTTACCTTCAATCTGCTATTCAATTTCAATTTGCGTTGCCTCAAGCGAAGAACGACTTTTTTTTCATTTTCACAGTAGCCCAACCCCTTGAGCGATTGCGAATCTTTTTTTGTTTCTTCCATTCTCGTTTCCTCCTCACAGTAGAGGGTATATCGTTTGTAAAGCTGTAGTTGCATTTGCCAAAGTCAAACACGGACACGGCCCCTGTATCGGGCATTGACCGGAACGATTTGAAAAATCAAAACCCGGGCGCCGTGCGGGACCATTGACGCAAGTTTGACGAACTGAGAATCAAAAAGACTACACCGCGTGAAAAGTGCTCATGCGTTTTATACTTGTCTCTTGCATCGAACATAATTTTCGCGGTCTCCGTGCGCGTGCGTTTAATCGGTAGATTAATATTTAAGGAAGACATATATAAACTAGAGACTACTTGTTCTGTGATTTTTTTTAAGGTAGTACAACTTTGCGTACATACAACATACGTACTTAACACATCGGCGAAACCTTTTGTCCGTTATTGTACATTGTCGCAATTATTTTATTGAACGCCGGATCATTTTGGTTTCGAGCAATCGATCATAGTTGTGTATTCACTGAAGATTTTTGCATGCGGCCTGTGCAGGATACGAGCATTACGCAGGCTCTCAACTACGTATAAGACGCGCGTTCCAACCTCGCAATTATTCGAATCCGTTGTAACATCCAATTTCCGCAAATTCACCTCCCCCCCTGGCATTAAAAAACAGAGATTAAAAAAAAACAAACTTTCGAAACGTATCTCGAACAATGGACAATCGTGTGAAAAAAATCGTGTTTTTCTTACCCTCAATTTTCTATCGCATGTTGTCGGTGTGTTGCACGTTACTTTTTGTTTTTTCATTGCTCTCAGTGTCGAAACGCTCGTCCGGAAATTTGCAGGCCCACGAATCGTTTTGTTTCACGTGTTCACTTTGTTTGTTTTTTTTCTTCTATTTTCTTGTGTATTTTCTTTTCTTTCGCAGAATCCCAAGGATCAAACACGTCCTATTTATAATTCCTGATGGCTCCATTGATGCTCGCGAGCCGATGCTTTCCTGATTTGCTCCAGCTTGTCCCAATTGTGCACTGTTTTTTATTTCGTTTTCTTATTGTGAGGATTGTTTTTCGTCAACTTATCGCTCGTTTTTGTTGGGAATGGTCAGAGAGAATCGATCGATGGAAATCGGATGGAGAAAAGAGAGAGAGAGAGAGAGAGAGAGAGAGAGAGAGAGAGAGAGAGAGAGAGAGAGACCATGTGTATAAGGGAGAAACGAAGACCGCATAGCTTTTTTCGTTCGACAACTTTTGTGTGCAGTTTACGAAATCATCACAGTGTAACTGGTCGAAAAAGGACTGATTTTCGCAATTTTGTTCGATGATTAAAATACGTTAGTCTGATTTTTTTTTTACATCAAATCAGAGCACTCGTGAAGAAGGGAAAATAAATTTTTCAAGCGCTCATTTTTATTTTGCTTGCATATTGTTTGACGGTTGAAAATGTCTGCAAAAAGGAGTCCTCACGGTGTGCACGGTTGTGGTCGTAAATATTAGGTGCAACAAAATTGGTAAAACGATTATTAATCGGTATGAAAGCCGCCATCTTGCTATGGAGGCTTTTTTTCATCAAAATTGACAAAATGGCGGCGGTTTGACAAAAAGTATCGAATTAAGCTTATTTTTTCGAGTTTTTCGTTGAAAACAATATGAAGAATGAAAAAAGCTTCCATAGCAAGAATGGCGTGAAGAATGTTGTGTCGAAATTTGTGACGGATAGCTTGAAAACTCTCTCTTCGAGTGTGCACGCCGTTTTGAAAAACGACATTTCGAGAAAAACGCGTTTGAAGCTTCGAGTGCGGAATTTTCACATAAATTGTCTACTTATAGCGCGAAAAAAAATCTATTTTTCGACACTTTCACACTGTGATGATCCCTCAACGGTTGATATTCAATCACGCAGGAATACCGTATGCAAAATACATTTTTTATTCGAATTTAGCATCCCCGGGACGTTGGGATTCATGGGTTTTTACGTATATAATTGTATATACATATATCTTCAGTATTATACCATAGATGAATGCTAAATCGAATAGAGTTTGCCCACATCCGAATGCTAAATTGGACGAAGAGATAAAATAAATCCGGGAAGAACGAGACTCGAGTTTTGCGCGCCGATTTACTTTTCACGTACGTAGAAGATGGAATTGAATTTAAAAGTCTCACGAGTGGCTACAGTTTCGTTCACTCCGGGTATATTCGTGGAATGACAAAAAAACAAAGGAAAGTGCATAAATGAAGAGTGAAAAAAAAGATATATACGAATCGTCGGAGTCGAGAGGGGAATTCTTGACGTGATTTGATACTTTGTGAGGCAGCTGGGAACTTTGATGGGAGAAGTTACTCCGGGACCATTGCCGCTGCATACAAGAGTCGCCCTGCCTGGCTTGACCGGGGATCATTTGTAGGACAATATTATATAGATATATATATATGTGTGTATTGAATTTCCGTCACACAAAACAACTTCGCTTATCTCGATAGATATATTTCACTTGATGGATATGAATGTGTATTCATCAACAGCTATCGATCTTAATGGATAGGAAGAAAGTTAGATTTACGGAAAGTATCCGACCGCTGTAAATGTTACTTTATCTTTCCACCGTGTATTATTCGCCGTCTTCGAGAATTCGTTCCCACGTAGTGTTTTTCAACCTATCGCGTGTAACTTTGATAACCTCGGAGAAGAAGAGACGGAGAAGCGTTGATTAACGACTCGTCGGTATGTGCCTGACGACGGGCTCGATACTAAGTATTATCACACTGCGCGTTACCGCGTAGAAGCCACATTATTTTCTCCCCTTCGACCGAAGCGTGGATCGTTTTTGATATATTTTCTTCGAGCACGGAGCAACGAGGTTAGGCGACTGTAATCATTTAATTTTTTGGCTGTGAAGACAAGTGCTAGGAGTCGTAACGATACAATTGCAGCAACAAAACGAAGGACACGTAAAACGTAAATTCGATGCGAATTGTGAAGATTAATCTCTCTTTCTCCGGTAGGCTGTTGCGATCTGTTATTTATATATAGAGACCTTCAACGGAGAGATTTTAGCTATTATCTTGAAAAAGTCCTGTTTCGAGGAAAACGATACGAAGCGAGCAACGAAAAGGAAATGAACTGTTGAATATGCTTGCGTCGCAATTTGTATATCTGATGGAATCTTATATTTATTATAATACTACATCCAGTGTATATATTTACACACGTATATGCACATCACGCTGTTCGAAGTAGAAAAAAGGAAAACGTCGTTTTTATTGTATATTGATTTAACGAGGATGTTGCAATTGCCATGTAACGATACACGACGAAAGAGTGTGTGTTTAATAAAGAAGAAATCTTTGTAAGAAGATTATACACCTACGAAGCGATTGTTGAATTACCGGGAGGCGCAAGTTCTCGGGCCATTTTTCTCATAGCGTCGGTTACTCGGAACATTCCGCCGTGTCCCGGCACAATGTAGTCGGACGTTTCCAGTATCTTCGAGCGCATGGTCGCCTGTGATTCGCGCAATTCAGGATCGCCCACCGCTCGCCAAATCGATGGATCCTCGATGTCTCGTTCGTTCTCGAAGAGATCTCCGGTTATTGCGATCCTGGCGGGCCCTCCGGACCATTCCGCGTCCACGAGGACGCTCACGTCTTCGGCTGTGTGACCCGGCGTCGCTGTTATCCTCACGCCTTCGCAGAGTCGGTAGTCCTCTGGCGAAGCGGAGAAAAAAATGTTACTTCGAATAGCACGATAAGGCCTAACGATCAAATGTTCACCGTTTGTGGATCCTTCGAGACTATCGGGAATTTCTCAAAGCGCTTTTCTGCTATGCGAAGACGCATTACCGTTCTTCAGATTTTTGTCGTAGAAGAGGATGTTCCGATGAACTGTTTGACCCACTATGTGCTCGGCGGCCAGAAACAAATTGTTGTTACCGGTGTGGTCCGGATGACCGTGAGTGCAGACCACGTAGTTCATATCCTCGGGCTTGACGGAATGCCTCGCTAGAGCTGTCAAAAACTTTTTTTGACAGCAGTTTGACATTTTACGGAAATTACTGTATCGATTGTGAATACCTTGCAAAATTTTTTCACCGTCCCAAGCTGTCATCGTGTCGACTATGATGTTATTTCCATCCGCTTTTATCAACGTACAACTGCAGTTCGCTTTCATTGTCGTATCGTCGATTTGCTGCGAATGACCGTCGTACAGTACAACGACTTTTGCCATGGTATCGCGTAGCGAAAAATGTTTCTGCCGTTCGAAAAAGGCTAATTCAGCGGTCTGCCCTTTCGAATTTCGAAACGCGTGAAATTACATGAATATCGCGTGGATCGGAATGACAGACGAAGCGTAGGCGTAAAAGTGAGGTTAAGTTCGAGTGCAGACGCCGGACGGCAACGACGAGCCGACGGAATGTAAACAATTGTCCTGACAGTGGCTATTCACCGAGATTCATTTGAAAAATCGTACGAACATGAAGCTGGTAAGTTGCAAATTCTTGAAATAATGTTTATTTATTTATTTGCGAGTTTGGCGATTCTTACGAGACAAACGCGATTTCTTAACCTCCCGAACGTGAATCCGGATCGCGACTGGCACACTGGTAGAGTCGTAACGAATAATCGTTGGGTCGGGGGTTGATTGAAGAGTTTTGTATTTGCAGTACTGTTTGTCGAGCGAGCCAACGAAGCCGTGTCTCGTGCTGAGCTTCAAGGGTATCACCCTGATGCTCGACTGCGGCCTCAACATGCAGTCCGTTCTGAGCTTCATGCCGATGCCGATGGTCCCCAGTGCCAGGTTCAATTCCCTTCCCACTTGGCTTCCCCGGGATAATCATCAGGACTGGCAAATCGACGGTGTACGTAACAAATACTAACAACGAACTCCGAATTGGACAACGAGATACGACAGTGAAGGGAAGCTGTGCGAGAGACACGATTAGAGGCAAAAGTATCAGTGACTAATGCTCGGTGTAAAATGGAATCTGGGATAAGTAGCGTATTATGTGTACCAAGATTCAAGACCCGAAAGTCAGGGTTACTTAAAGCCTTAGGCCACAGTAACGGGTATGAAATCATGTGCGAATTCAACAGTTTTTCTTTCATATGAAAAAGTGATTCAATCATAAAATTAATTATACATCTATTTAGTATGAATATCAAGCTGTCAAAATAAATATTCTCTTCTTTCGATGTACAAAATGGTCGACTACTAACATTTTCTTTTATCTTTTTTTTAGGCGCTCCACGGAGTTACATTTAGCATCCACAATTTTTTACCTACAACAAAAAACAAAAATTCTCGTCAATCTACATTAGAATAACTACAGAAGTACGTACGGAATTTGAAAAATATTGTTTTAGTCAAAATTTGTAGGTATTTGAACTTGAAAAATGAATTTTCAGCGAAAAATTTCGTCATAACTGCTCATAAACTGAAGAGTTTTCGATCAATCAGTAATTCTGTACGTACTTTTCTGCGAAATGCAATTAGGAACATAACTTTTAAATGTGAAGTAAATCGAGTGAAAATTGTTGAAGTTATTTGTCACGCCAATTGGAAAAAAGCCGTTTCGACAAGTTTCGAGTAGTCGGCCATTTTGTAAATCGAAAAAAAAAGTCTATATATTTTCTAACAGCTTGATAGACTAAATAGATGTATAATTAATTTTATGAGTGAATCACATTTTTATACGACGAAAAATTGTTAAATTCGCACATGTTTTCCCCTTAATATTCAACTTTATTAAAGCATAACTTGTGATCGAAGATACTCATGCGTGCTGCAGTTTTAAAGCCGCTCCTCCACAGTTCTGCCGTACGGTTCGCTAAGAATGTACGCAGTAGCCAAACGAGAAAATAGGCAGAATTCAAATACCTCAGATAGCATTGACTATAATTATAATAATTTTCCAAAAAGTTTCCTCCTTACCCAACTTACCTGGCAAAGAGGAAAAATCCATGCCATTTTTCCATTTCGCGTTTGCATCGTACCCGAGAAGAAAACTACTTCCCATAAGAACGCCCGAAGAATCACTTCAAGCAAAAAGAAGTTTCTACTTTGGCGTTTTATTTTTATCGCCTTGGTTGCATTTTTCAATAAAATTCGTAGATCCGTGGACAAGCTTGTTTTCCTCACGAGTGTTAAACGTGTAATTTTTCGGGCAGGAATTGAAGGAATGCTGCGGCCGGGTATTCGTCGATTCGACGCCCGAATTTTCGCCGCCTCTCGAGAAGATCGTGGACTTTTCGGAGATCGACGCGATCCTCATATCGAATTACACGTGTATGCTGGCGTTGCCCTTCGTCACGGAAGGTGCCGGCTTCAAGGGAATTGTTTACGCCACCGAGCCGACCTTGCAGATCGGCCGTTTTTTCATGGAGGAACTGGTGGAGTACATAGAGCAAACGCCACGTGCCACGTTGGCCAAGCATTGGAAAGAAGTGCTGCACGTATTGCCGCCCCCGCTTGCCGACTCCCTCAAGCCAAAGACGTGGAAACACTTGTACTCGATGGCGGCCGTGAATGCGTCATTGGCGAACATTCAGATGGTCGGTTACGATCAGAAGTTGGACATATACGGAGCGCTGACGGTGACGCCGATAAGCTCGGGCTACTGCCTCGGTAGCAGCAATTGGCTCATCTCTTGCGACCACGAGAAAGTCGCGTACGTCAGTGGATCATCGACTCTAACGACCCATCCCCGTCCCATGGAACAGACTACCCTCAAACACGCCAATGTCCTCATACTCACCGGATTGACGCAGACACCCACTGCCAATCCGGACACGATGCTGGGCGAGCTCTGCATGACCGTTGGTTCGTACGAAACCAAATAGACCTATACAATGAAATTTCCTCCATTCTTCGTGCGATTATTTACATTCCTTGTGAAAAAAAAATCATGATAATCACTAAAAACGTACTCCTGAACTGCTTTCCCACCTTAAAGTTAAAGTTAACATGCGAGTAAAATAAGTTTCATACTCCCACTGAATTTGCTATGCCGGGGCAATCGAGTACGCCTGCTCTTCTTTCCTATACAGAAAAAAACAATTT
This sequence comes from Ophion costatus, assembly GCA_951751655.1. Taxonomy (NCBI): domain Eukaryota; kingdom Metazoa; phylum Arthropoda; class Insecta; order Hymenoptera; family Ichneumonidae; genus Ophion; species Ophion costatus. The sequence continues at coordinate 14,149,076 of OX632368.1, read as the reverse complement.
TTTTGGCCTGTCGAAGTAGCAACGTCCGTTGAAAGAACAATATCTCGCCAGGAAGAAGAAGCAAAAAAGTGGCGAAGAGCTTGAACAATGTTTCGTTTTTTTGCAGCGATGACGCTGCGTGCCGGCGGTTGCGTCCTGATACCTTGCTACCCTTCCGGCGTGGTTTACGATCTCTTCGAGTGCCTGAGCACCCACCTCGACAAGTCCGGCCTCGCCCAGTACCCGCTCTTCTTCATATCGTCCGTGGCCGAGTCCTCGCTGGCGTATTCAAATATTTTGGCCGAGTGGTAAGATCTCGGGAGTACGGGGGTAAAAAAAATTAAGCCTGCTCGAAAGGGCAGGAGGCTGAGAGAACTGACCAAATTTTGAGAATCTAAATTGAATTAAATATATCGTTAAATATGGCACAATGCATGCAATCGCTACGAGGTCGTCACGCGGTGATCGCACCATAATCAAGACAAATAACAATGTCCAGGTTGTCGACGAACAAGCAGAACAAGGTTTATCTACCCGAGGAGCCGTTTCCCCACGCGTTTCTCGTGAAAAACGCGCGTCTGAAGCACTTCACCTCGACCTACGCCGATGGCTTCAGCACGGATTATCGGCAGCCCTGCGTCGTCTTTTGCGGCCATCCCAGTCTCAGATTTGGCGATGCTGTGCACTTTGTGCAATTGTGGGGCAACAATCCTCAGCACACGATTATATTCACGGAACCGGATTTCCCGTATCTCGACGCACTAGCGCCGTTTCAACCGCTGGCAATGAAGGCGGTACACTGCCCGATCGACACCTCCTTGAATTTCACACAGGCCAACAAGCTTATCAGGGACCTGAAACCGGAAAATCTCATCGTACCCGAGTGTTACACGCAGCCGCCCGTCATCGCGCCTCACCGTGCCGATCTCGTCATCGATCCAGTTGGCGTACGTTTCGCCGTTTCACTCGCCGATATCGGTCGCGGAACATTCTTATTAAACAATTGCCCGAATGACCATTTCTCTAATACAATTTGCCAAATGAACAATTTCCCGAGCACAGTTTATCGAATGGACAATTTTCCGAGCACAGTTTATCGAACGGACAATTTCTCGTACGCAATTTGCCGAATGAACAATTTCTCGAATACAGAATGTGACTGAATGTTATAGAAAGTTCCAGAATGTTCTAGAAACCTTCAGAATATTCGTGAAACCTTCGGAATGTTCTAGAAACTTCCAGAATATTCTAGCAAATTCCAGAATGTTCTAGAAAGTTCCAGAGTGTTTTAGAAAGGTCCAGAATATTCTAGAAAGGTCCAGAATATTCTAAACAGTTTTAGAATGTTCTAGAAACGTTCAGAATGTTCTAAAAAGTTTCAGTATGTGCTAGAAACTTCCAGAATAATCTTGAAACTTCCAGAATATTCTAGAAAGTTTCAGAATGCTCGAGGAACTTCCAGAATATTCTAGAAAGTTTCAGAATGTTCTAGAAAGTTTCAGAATGTTCTAGAAACTTCCAGGATGTTCTAGAAAGTTTCAGAACATTCTAGGAAGTTCCATAATGCTCTAGAAAGTTCCAGAATATTCTAGAAACTTCCAGAATATTCTAGAAAGTTTCAGAACATTCTAGGAAGTTCCATAATGCTCTAGAAAGTTCCAGAATATTCTAGAAACTTCCAGAATGTTCTGAAAAGTTCCAGAATGTTTTAGACAGAGTGTTGGAGACTGTTTTAGTGTTCCACAATATCGTAGAATCTTCCAGAAGGTTCCAGAATGTTCTAGAATGTTCTAAAATGTTCCAGACGGTTCTGGACCATCTAACGGACTTCCTGTTCTTTCGTCATTCGTTTAATTCATCTTTCATAGGAGCTGACTGGCTTTATTCGAGCGAAGCGAGCGTAACTTCGGCTGGTTCTAAATTAATTCAATAACGACAATTTTGAATAATCAATGTTGCATCATTAATCGAGGCAAATACTTCGTGGAACGCATTCTTTTACGTTGGTCAATCGTAAGATTTATTTCGCTGTTTCATTTTGCGTTAATTTTTTCAGTTCGACTAACTGAAAAGAAACCTTATAAAACGTTAAATTATACTTTCGATTAGAAAAGTGCACGTGTTCGTTGATATACTAATTTAATAATAATTAAACGATTTTAAAATTATGAAATTATTCGATGAATTATTCAACGAAAATTGGGTTTGAGTTGGTTCGGGAAACGTTCATTCGGAAATGGTCCATTTGGGATATTGTTTGTCGAGAAACTTTCCGCAAAGCCGCCCATACTTATATTGGGACGTTGAATAAGTACTCGCTGTTTTTTTTTCGTGAAAAATAATGCTTTTTTTAAAAGAATAATTCCTAGTGCTTTCAAACTTTTTTATGTAACGTAACATTATGAGAAAAAAAAATTGTTCACGCTTCGGCGAAATGACACACTGAATTTCAAGATTGCTTGCAGTGCTTATTTATAGACGCGTCACCATCTTGAACTATACGCACGCAGTTCCGGTAACGCCATCTGTTGGCAAACAGCGAGAACTTATTCGACGCCCTAACGTTTGAGGAGCTGGCGAACAAAATCGGACTTGTCCACACTACGTCGAATCAAATTTTTTATTCAAGTTTTATTTATTTTTCCGCCCAATAACTGGCATTTCGCTCAAAAAGGCAGTCTTCAACAAACTTTGAGGTGTTCAGAGCCAGATTCGAACATTTCGGGAGCTAATCAAAGTGCGCTCGAAAGACGAGAAAAATGAAGAAGAAAAATAATTGGCTTAGTGCGGAGAAATCCGGTTTCATTGGCCTCGTTTATCCCGCGATGATTATACCGACGACAATATGATTTTACCTCGACGAATTCAGGAAAAAGCCTTGATCACCTTCAAACGCGGCGAAGTTATCAAATTGCCGCTGAGACGAAAGAAGGGACGAGTTTTCATCGAGCCGGAGCTCGCCAGCCAGATAATTCCCAACGAAATAAGGCCCGGCTTGAGTCTCGCCTCGGTTACGGGCGAGCTCCGGGTCAAGGACAACGTGTACACCATCAAGGTAGGCTTTCCCTCGAATTCCGGCCACTTCACACTACTGCCCGTGATTAGTGAGTTTCTCTGTTCGTTTCACATCAGTGCGTCGACGAACGGACCGCCGGAAAACGAAAAACTCCCATCGATCTTCACGCCCCCGACAAGGAGCAAGTTCTCAAAGAGAGAAAACACGAGTACGGCAACATCGATCCGCAGGAATTGCTGCAGAAATTGAATCAGGAGGGTATACTCGGAGCGAAGCTCCAGCACTCCGCCACCTCAACGAGTATTCATCTGGTTAGTCGCGAGAGAAACAAAATGTTTGCTTCGACGTTCTCGCTGCGTGCGATTTCGTTGACACGTGTTGGGAAAATCAATCCGAATAGGGTATTTGACAACATCAAGGCCTTAGGCCACAGTAACGGGTATTTACTTCAGTTTCCATAAGGCTGCATGTAATTTGTGAATTCTAATTTCTCTGTAACCAGCTTCCTAATCGTCCTGAAATTGTTACACAACCTTTCAAATGTTTTACATAATGGCCGATCAAGTTTTTAAAATGTTTTTACCATTTTCAATTTTGGACACAACATCCCTAATTAAAAATTCCGTGCGTACTCTGCGAAACGCAATTAGGAACGTAACTTTTAAATTTGAAGTAAATCGAGTGAAATTTGTTGAAGTTATTTGTCACGCCAATTGGAAAAAAGCTGTTTCGAGAAGTTTCGAGTAGTCGGCCATTTGGTACATCGAAAAAAAAAAGTTTCTGACAGCCTGATATTCATAGTAAATAGATGTGTAATTAATGTTATGAGTGAATCACCTTTTCATGCGAAAAAAAACATTGTTAAATTCGCACATGATTTTGTACCGTTACCGTTGCCTAAGGCCTTAAAAAATATGGTTCATTCTCTTGCCATTCTAACAGAAAATAATATTCAAAAAGTATATTCTACCAATTTATCGACATACTATGCATTATTTTCGTTTTTTTCAAGTTTTTGAATTAGATAAATTTTAACTTTCGGTCACGTGAACGAAAACGCTCCGGGATTGGTTGGATCTCGCGTGACGTCACGTGCCAGTAAACAGATTGCCATTACGAGTCCTGTGACGAGTAATGAGCGTCTTTCTAGTTTATTTCAGTGCATTTCCGTGCTTTTCCTCATTCATAGTTATTTGTAGCGATAGTTACGATATTATCAACTCTCAAATAAGAATGGAGAGGAAGGTTAGCTGTGCGACAGCTCAGCGGCGATGTTGGGATCCGTCGTATGGGCGGAGCCTAAAAAACATGGCGGCGATAAGAGGATCGTGAAACGCAAACAGTCGTGTAGTTTGGTGCAAATTTCTGTGATATGACAAGTATTAGATATAATAGATATTGTAAAAAATAAGAAAATCACTCTTCACCGTGTAGTTAAAGCACTACGTTACAAGAAAGTTTCGATTTCCGGTTGAAAATGGTCAGAACGACGAAACAGCACCCACAGACTTAGCAACGTCGCGAGTAACAGCTGATGCGTTTGGCGAACATAACCCAGCTTTGTTTTGAAATTAATTTGAGTAGAAGCCGCCACAAAATATGCAAACAAGAATTTATGGAGTTTTATCGTTTATCACGTATCAATAATATGTATAATTATATTCTGCCTATCGTGTTAATTCCGCTGAGGTAATTCAAGCCCATTTCAATAGGTTTCCGGCTGATTCTTTTTGTTGCCTTTTTAGTCCGTTTTTATGGTGGATGTTTGAAATTAAATACTCTTATCGCCCGGCTACGTATAATTGCTGTTGAAGGCCCCGAATGTGCTTTGATTTTCCGCCACCAGATGTCACGTCGCCATTCGACAGACGCCAATAAGTCCGTCGCCTTGTTCAATGGCATGTGACGTCACAGGCGTCACGCGACTACATATCTAACGCCCCCAATATCAGGAGCGTTTTGGCGGTCTGATTGAACATTTAAATTTAATTGCCGATTTATATCGTAAACACTGACATTCCCAAAGATAAAAAAAGATATTGTGAGCATAATATAAAATAATTGACCATTTAAGATTATTTCCGTACAACCGTCAAATAGCCTATTTAAAAAAAAACGGTAATTCTTTAGATAAGTGACTTCCGAAAAATGAGCCTACAATTATTTTTCTGCTAACTTCTCATCGATTGGGTTATAAATGATGAAATTCACTGCCCATAAAAAGTTATAACGCGTGTTAATTCATAATAATTCACGCGTAATAATTCGCTGCCCATAAAAAGTTATAACGCGCGATTAAATAGGGCAGTTTTGAACATTTCGACGCCTATATTGCATTCGTGCGGGTTGAAATGTTCAAAAGCCCAAACAAACCCAATAAATGATATTTTATCGGAGAAATCGAATAATATTTTTCGGCAAAGTCCCTTATCTGAAGAATTACGCAAAAAAAAAAGACACGTGGATTCTTTTTTACTTTTAAGGCTTTCACGACTCTTTGTGTAATTAGAAGAGTACGTTGCTTCCGGATGGAGGGCGTTGTTGGATTCTTTCCTCAAACGTTCGCCTCCGGACCGGCGGTTGGCGCGTGATTTTAACGAAAAATCGAATTTTTCAGCAGGACGAGGACACTCTCATCCAGATCGGCGACAATTCGACGCACATTTTTTGCAACGGGGATCAAAATTTGCGTCGGCGGCTTCGAGGAATAATAATGCAATGCCTCAAGAGATTCTGACCCATCCCGAGAGCCCTGGTTCGTTCATTCCATTCGTACCTCACGCTCAACGAAACGTCTTGTTTTTGTTTCCTTTTTTTTTTTTTTAATCAAGAAAACACAGTTGATTCTTACTCCTGAGACTCCACATGTTCGACCAAACACACGACATGTTTTCGTTTTTCTTCTCCTCCAAACTTAGCTCTAGGTAAATTGTATAATACTATTTAACAATGACTATTCATACGGGTTGATCGATCGTTCGTAAAGAAATCACAAAATCCTTCCTTTTCCTCGAGGAAAAAACAAAGACTGCGGACAATGGCGCAGATGCTCGTTCGCTTCGTTCGTCCTTTCGTTTCTTTCTTCGCGATCGTGCGCGACGACGCGTGCAATCGTGGCGGGGGATAAAACGGAACGGGGAAATCGGGTCTGAAGCGCCAAAATGGATACACGAATTTCGTTGAGTGAAAATAACGAGAAGAAACAAGACGGGTGAAAAAAATTTCACGAGGAGGGAATGCATCGTGATACTGTGATGTAAAGTTGCGAAGTGTAGGGAAAGCCAACGATAAGTAGAATGCCATCGTGAAGCGACTAGTACAAAAATCATAAGTACGATTGAATGGTTTTGTTTGCGTTTCGGATGAACGCTCGTGGGAGAATACGAGTAGTTCGGACACGCTGTGCGGCCTCCTTTAATATCAGCTTCTCGTGCTCTTATACGTGAAATAGCACGACAAACGCGAATTATTATATGCATTGATGATTCCATATGGATCTAACGGTACAGTTACTAAGCAATATACCACGTGGCTCTGATGAATTGCTGCATTCTGAATCGGTGCGTATACTTTCATCGTAATCTTCGTTTCGTTCGCGACCGAGTGGGACATAAAAAAGCACGGTCCTCGTTGCGAACGAAACTCGGTAAGGTTAACCAGTGTTGGTCGAATTTTTCGCGGGCCAAGCCCATTTTCGCCGCCATTTTATCGAGACATCGAGAAATCCTCGATGAACAAGTGTCGTTCCGTTTCGCTTTCGGGCACGTTGTTCTTTCGTATCCGTACGATTCGAACGTTATTGAAAAGGTCGAAGGGGCGCCATAATTTACAGAAGCTTCTGCACGCGATCTTCGATCCACTGGCAAATTTCCGCAAACTTGTTTCTCATCTGGACCATAGCGTTGTCAAATTCGTCAGCTGCCGGTGTTTGTTTCTTGTCGACGAGGTCGATAGTCTCGAGTGGCGTTTCTTCGACACTGGATCCCTTACTCGCATTCAGAATGTAGCAATCCATCACCTAGTTGGCAGTAGCGAAGCCAATCGCGAGACCAGCCGCAAACGAGGCTAAAAAGAAATGTATTTCCTTCGGCCTAAAGGTGTCGTCGCCGGTTATCGAATGATACCAGCGCCTGGTGCGCGATTCGCCATTTTTTAGTAGCTGCTCCGCTTTATCCAGCTTTTTGTCCACAAACCTCTCAACCTGAAACACCAAACGAGAAAATAACGAATTGCCATATGTGCGCTGCGAGGTTCGAGAGTGGCGAGAACATACATTCACGAATAACGAGGCAAACAATCAATTTTCGAAAATCAATTTTTTCCTCAATCAAGCTCGAAATCAATTTTCTTATGTGTTGTTTTCGAATGAATCCCCGAGATAGACGAGAACGAGCGATAATTTGGGGACGGCGGACGAAGCACGAACTACAACAAAATGTCTACAAAGATAATGAGAGTAGGCGTAATTTGGAGGTGTAAAGTTTTATTGCGCAGTCAGGGAAATGGTACTTTGTAACATAAAGGCACGCGCGTCGAGGCGTAACTTTTCGGGCTACGCAGCTCCCGCTGGTTTCGCGACTCTCAACGGGAAATTGTGAATTTCGCTTGCTGCAACAAGCCCGGGCTAGGCGGCAAGTGGGGAGGCGGGCGAAAGAAATAACGCAAAATGTCGATACACGGTTTATCGTTTCACGAGGACGCTATGCCAAGTATAAAACCACCAATGAAACTCGTAGCCGCGTAAGTGTTCTTCCGACACCAAATTCCTATCTGAAAACAATAGAGAAAAGAGAGAGGAAGTTTTCAGTGAGAAGCGCCTGCTTTCCTTAAAGCCCCGGGTACCCTCAATCCTGTCAAACGATTCTCGACATTCGGGAATTGATATACGAAAAGAAAAATCGCTTTCAGCGGACCGTTCGCCGTTTCTATACTTTCTACCGTAAAATTTAAAAACGAGGCTGGAAAACTGATCGAAAAACATTGATTTGGGCATATCGTCTCGCGACGCTAAGCCATTGCGTGAAAAATAAAGCGTTTGGGCCCGAGTCCGATCGGGTACCGAATGCAATGGAATATTCGCAACGAAGGGCGGATACGTACCTTATCCATGAATTTGGGACCTTCGCCGGTGATCTTCTCCTCCACCTTGTCCGTGATCTTATCCGCCTTTTTCTGAATCTTGTCCCAATTGATGTTCACGTATCCCTGATGAGCCGCTACTTGGAGTATTATTATTCCGCCTCCCACCGCGAATGCCACCACCTTGCCGACCTTCATAGTGAGGAAGCCGGTAGCCCTACGGATAAAAGACCCACGGTAAAACGAACATTGGGAAATAGGCAAAAAAATTCATCGGTGTTTCAAGTTCAAGTTCATTCAAGTTTGCATCGTTGGAATGCAACGAAAGTTGTTTTTTTACTCATAACTTCTTTCACTTATAACTTATGACTCAATAATTTATGAGTCAATAACTTATGAGTCAATAACCTATGACTCAATAACATGACGCAATAACTTATGACTCGATAACTTATAACTCAATTACTCGATAACTTATAACTCAATAACTTATAACTTATAAGTCAACTTAATAACTTACAACTCAACGTAATAACTTACAACTTGATACCTCATAACTTGATAACTTATAACTTACAACAGTTGAAACTACTCAATAACTTATAACTCAATAACTTATAACTTAATAATTTATAACGTGATAGCTTATAACTTGATAACTTATAACTTGATAACTTATGACTCGATAAGTTATAACTCAATAACTTATAACTCAACTTAATAACTTATAACTTAATAATTTATAACTTGATAACTTATAACTTACAACAGTTGAAACTACTCAATAACTTATAACTCAATAATTTATAACTTAATAATTTATAACTTGATAACTTATAATTTGATAACTTATAACTTGATAACTTGATAACTTATAACTTGATAACCTATAACTTAATAACTCATAACTTACAAAAGTTAAAACTACAGAGTAATAACTTACTATATATAGTAGATCGCTAAATAAATATCTTCGAAAATTCTCGCGGATTTTTTGTGGGTGTAATTTGCCAAAATAAATTGAAAGAATAAAGAAATATCAATATTCATTGCATTCCAACGATGCAAACGTCAAGATCATAAAAATTCACACATCGAGACGTAGGGCGCACACTCCGAAATTCCGGAATTTCGGAACAAATTTTTCGATACTGCAATTTCGGAACAAATTTTCCGATACTGCAATTTCGGAATTGAGACGAGTAATATCGTTGTTCCGGTATTCATAGATTTTACACATTGAGTGATATTTTGATTATTTACTTTTCTGACCGCGTCAAATCTAAGGCTGCTTTTCCACTGGTGATGCGAGCTAAGGATGTGCTCGAAACCAATCAATAGGATCTTCGTTTTCACAGCTCAGTACACCAAAAAGAAAATATTAAGGGATCATTAGTGTAAAATTTTCAAAAAATCCATTTTCCTTGTTATGAACATGCTGTTTCATTTTTGGGGCGAAATTCGAATTATTTCGGCCGCTACAGCCTTTCTCAGAAAAAGGGATTCTGTTAACTGCGCGAGACCTGGCGCATATGCGTTGTTCTCGAAATGTCGTTTTTCAAAACGGTGTACACTCTCAAAAGAAGAGTTTTCGAGCCATCCGTCTCAAATTTTGACACAACGTTCTACACGCCATTCTTCATCTTGCCATGGAAGCTTTTTTTTTAAATACTTCATATTTTTTTAACGAAAAACTGTCGAGGAAATGGGCTAAATTCGATGCTTTTTTTTCAAATCGCTGCAATTTTGTCAAATTTTATTTTAAAAAGACCACAACCGTGTACACTGTGAGAACTTCTCTCTGTTTTCAAGACATTTTCTACCGTTAAAAAAAATGTAAAAAATCAGAATCAACGTTTGAAAATTTATTTTCGGTTCTGCCTTAGTGCTTTTGTTCGTCATAAAAAAAACCAGACTGGTAGCGTATTTTAACCATGAAAGAAAAAAAAATCGCGAAAATCAGCAACTTTTCGACCCGTTACACTAATTACCCCTTAATTATCCTATGTTGTTTATTCTGCCAAGTTCATCACATTCCATAATGAAAATTTGAAGACTGGAGCATGTGTGGATTTATAATTATTGTACATTTTTTATTCATATTTCAAGTTTCGTTTTAGCGTGTGGATTTTACTGTTTAGAATGTCCAATATCAAAATTCACAATATAAACAATATCAGAAAATAATCTGAAGATTATAATCAGAAAATACTGTTCAAGTTGCAATACAAACCTTCTTTCTTTACCTAGAAACCAAAAACAGTTATATAGTTGCCAGTTCCGGAACCTGTTCCAGAATTCCGGAATTATTTCTCGAGCATTGGAACGGAGTTCCGTAATTCCAAAATTAGGACTCTAGTATCAGAACCGAGTTCCGTTATTCCGAAATGAGGTCTCTGGTATCGGAACTCAGTTCCGGAACTCTAGAATTAGGTTTCTGGCATCAGAACTCAGTTCCGGAACTCTAGAATTAGGCATCTAGTACCGGAACTCTAGAATCGAGTTTGTAGTATCGGAACTCAGTTCCGGAACTCTAGAATTAGGTTTCTAGTACCGGAACTCTAGAATTAGGTATCTAGTATCGGAACAAAGTTCCGGAACTCTAGAATTAGGTTTCCAGTATCGGAACTCAGTTCCGGAACTTTAGAATAAGGATTCTAGTATCGCAACTAAGTTCCGGAACTCTAGAAATAGGTTTCCAGTATCGGAAGTCAGTTCCGGAATTCCAGAATTAGGTCACCAGTATCGGAACTCAGTTCCGGAATTGCAAGCCTTCCGATATCGCACGTTCCATCGAGGCAAACGGCAAAGAAAAGTGACCAAAAGTACGCTCACCATCCCGAGGCTGTGCCGATGACGATTTGTTTAGTAGCTGATGTTTTACTAACGTCGCCCAAAACTTTCTCCAATATCGTCTTGGCCTCCTTGGATACGTCCATTTCGTGCGCCTCGTTATTCGCGCTTTCCTTGCTCCGCTTTGACACGGGAAGACTCATAGAGACCCTGAAAAGGATACCCGTGCACGCAAGGACTTGAGTGGGCGGAAAAAAAAGAGAAAGAAAAACCGAATGCGAATTTTTCGAATTGCGCACTTCTAGAGCTCACGTATCATTTGTCGCCTGCGAGTATATATATATATCTATGCGATTCTTAAAATATCGATTCGCCGAAGTACCGTTATAACACGATGAATCTAGTCGACCGTGCAACAATGAGTCGAACATGCGTAAGAAAAGATTTTTTCGGCCGCAAAATCCGGCGAGTTAACGGTAGAAGGGGAAAAATTTATATGGACGAAATAAAAGTGATATGCGACTCGACGAGCGAGAAAGAGTAACGTCTACCGTTTGAGCAATTTTCTTGCACCCGTGGAGACGGCACTTTTGCGGAATTTTGGCATCACCGACAAGTTCGGAATGAAAGATTTATGAATAGCTATACGTCATACGGGAATCGTGCGAATAACGTGTAATTTGCGATCTTTGTCCGGCGTCGGGGCTCTCTCACCTATTCCGTGGGAAAAATTTATCAAACGGAAATATAAAAGTTCGATCGGCTTCGTTTCTTTTTCTTTTAATTCGCGTTTACAAGTACGCGCACGAAAACGTTCTGACAGCTGAAAAAAAGAGAACTCTATCGACTCGAGTTTGCTCCACGCCACTCTAGCGTCCCGACGTTTTCGATCGCGTATGCGTTCGGGGCGTTGAATCAGCCAAAGTGGCGTCGATCACGTCGGTGGGGAGAAAAAATTTATCCGATTTTTCCGCGAGACCGATGAATGTTTCAATAGAATTACAACGTATCAGCGTAACATTGGGCGCTAATTTTTACATTTTTTTTTCAATACTTTCGAATTCTCAAATTTGCACACAGGATAACTACACGCGAGTTTTCGTACGCGCGTGCGCGTACGTCATTCGCTTCCGTGATCGCAGCGAGCGGCTGGCGTCACGTCTAGCGAGGCAAAGTATTCTTTTTTCGTTTCGTTTCTCTATGTACCAACAAAAAAAATGAGTAATTCTATCGCGTGCATAAATCGGCCTGGTTTAACCTGCTGATCGTTTCGTACGAAAATCGTGGAAAAATAAAAGAAAAAGGCCGCTTCGCTTCTCTCCTTTCACTCGCAATGTTAAACGAGGCGATAATAGGATCGAGCGAGTGATTCTCGCGCGTGTTTCCCTCGTTCGTGATTATTGGTGCCGGATATATATATTATTTTTTTTTCTTCTACGATTCGACGCCTGTTGGTAAGCGAAACGACGACGTCGTCGTCGTCGATCGCTCGTGCGCGCCAACATGACTTTTCTCGCTTATTCATGTGCGAAACAATAATTTACGTGGAAAAACATCGCGTAAAATGGCACAGGAGACCGACGACATTAATTTAACGCCACAAGAATTGCAGACTCTGTCGGAGCTCGATAGGTGAGACTTGGAAATAAAATTAATCATACAGCTGAACAAAAAATTGCGAACACAGTCAAACTGTCAAAATTCGGAAAACGCCGAGCTTTCCTTCCCTTTTTTTTCACGCTTTTCCGCCCGTGGAATCCCAGCCTTTTTACCGATCGCGGATGTAACATAACCTAGTTTTCGTAAAAAAAAAAAAATGTTTCTCCCTTTCAAACCTCTGAGATCCGGAACGCGGCGTATCAACCTACTGACATCCTTTCGCGAAAATTCGAACGTTCCATGTCCGCCAGGTTCCACATCCCGCAGAGTGGCGAATCGCCGCACCTCCTCAAAGATCTCGCGAAAAAGAAACTTCTTTTACGCTTGGAGCGATTTTTTTTTCTCGCTTTTTCTAACCTACACCCTCATCGCGAGGCCTCACGAATGTCAAATTACTATGCCGATAAACAAAATAACGCAAAACAAAATGAATGGAACGTTTCTCGTAAAACAGCTTTCTTTTTTTTTTTCACTTTTTTTAGCCGACAGTTTGGCTTCCTGAAGCTGAACTCGGCTGAGCAGAGCAAGAAAAAGGCACTCGTAGTGAGGGCGGTCAAGTATCTCGAGAGAATGCTCGTGCAGGCTCAGGCGGAGAAACAACGGAGAAAGGCGGACAGTACGAAATGTAGCCTTGACGAGTCTAGCAGAGACGACAGCGAAGAGGACAACGCCATAAGCATAGATCCAAAAACTTACTGCAAGCTCGGACACTTTCATCTACTGCTGGAGGACTACGCCAAAGGTGCAAACACCGGCCATTTTTTCTTTCCCCCCATTCTTGGGATTTCTGAGCCTGCGAGTTTTTGAATTTCGATACACGCCGAATCGCGAACAACCTCGACTGCCGTTTTAGATACAATGTTGCGTATGAACAATTTTTTGGCCACCTAGGTAGAAGTAATGTAATTGAACGATTTACGATTATATATAGTAAAAAATATAAAATTAATATTTTTTCATCAATTGATATGTTAATATATTTTCATTAATTAATATGCTAATTAATATATTTTCATAAATTACCATGTTAATTAATATATTTTTATTAATTAAGATGGTAATTAATATATTTTCATAAATTACCATGTTAATTAATATATTTTCATTAATTAATATGGTAATTAATATATTTTCATTAATTAAGATATTAATTAATATATTTTCATTAATTAAGGCATTAATTAATGTATTGTCATTAATTAATATGATTAATTAATTTTCAACTTAAATAATTAATAGAGGAAAATCTTATAATAATACGAATTGCTTAATGATGATTATCTATTGTACATCCTATTAAAGCTGATAATAATAATACTTTATAACAGTAATTATAGCTTAATAAAATTAACGGGGCAGGTTTTTGTGAAATCGATAAAATCAGGCAATTCATTCAATTCTAGTTATTTATAATATCGATAAATCAGTTATGGAAAGGACTTGCTCCAAATTTAATAATAATAGCTAAATTTATAAAATAAATTAATGATTTAAAAAAATAGTTATAACTATTGAATAGTGAGGATGAAAAAAAAATAATGTTGGTCTTGCAGAATTTGTTGTTTGTATGGATAATATCAATGCGAAATCTATTTCGAGAACTTTGTTGTACATATAAACCTTGTTTCATACTTATAACTTCATCGATCGTATTTTCGATGTGTCAAGTCTATGCAAGTTGCTCAAAAATAAGAACGAAATTCATACGATTCGCCAAAACTGCGGAAAAATCCGAAAATTCGCTTCGTCGGAACGGAAATTCATAATTTGCCCGAATCGGATAATAAATGAATACATTATTCCAGATTCATGTAAAAAAAAAAGCAGGTACAATCTCTACATAGAGGTTCGGTTTAATATTTAAAAAAAACGTTATTGCAACTCCGCGCACCGCACGGAGTCGCATTTTTAGAAAAAAATCAAATACGTCGATCCGCAAAGTTCGATTTGACATATTTTTCCTACTTTTCGCTCTGAATTCTTTAGCTTCGTATGTATCTTTGGTTCTGAAAAAATTCATGGCAGCCGGAGATCTTTAAAACCTTTTAGACGTTGCTTGCTCAACGGAATCGAGTGGCTACGGCAGGCACAGGTGGCTTGCAGGTACGTCGGTCGAGGCCTTAGGCCACAGTAACGTGTATAAAATTATGTGCGAATTTTCCAATTTTTTTTCGTATGGAAAAGTGATTTACTCGTAAAATTAATTACACATCTATTTAGTATGAATATCAAGCGGTTAGAAAATATTTTTTTCTTCGATGTACAAAATGGCCGACTATTAACATTATCTTTTATCTTTTTTTTAGGCGCTCCGCTGCGTCACATTTAGCATCCACAAACTTTTACCTAGAACAAAAAACAAAAATTCTCGTCAATCTACATTAGAATATTACATTAAAATGGGAAAAAAAATTATTGTTTTAAATATTAAAACAATAATTATAAACATATATAAACTTATATATAAAACTTAAAATTTATATATATACATTATATATAAAACATATATATAAATAATTTAAAAATATTGTTTTATTCAAAAGTTGTAGGTACTTGAACTTAAGAAATGAATTTTCAGTGAAAAATTTCGTTATAATTGCTCATAAAATGAAAAGTTTTCGATTAATCAGAAATTCCATACGTACTTCTCTGCGAAATGCAATTAGGAACGTAACTTTTAAATTAGAAGTAAATCGAGTGAAAATCGTTGAAGTTGTTTGTCGCGCCAATTGGAAAAAAGCTGTTTCGAGCCGTTTCGAGTAGTCGGCCATTTTGTACGTCGAAAAAAAATATATATATATATTTTCCAACAGCTTGATATTCATACTAAATAGATGTGTAATTAATTTTATGAGTGAAACACTTTTTCACACGACAAAAAAAATTGTTAAATTCGCACATGATTTTATACTTGTTACTATATGATAGAAAAACTGATATTCTCTTACCACGAGCGCACAGAGCAGAATCCACAAATTCTGGATTCTCGAGTGACTTTGGGCGTAGCGGAAGCGTTGATAGCGAAAGACGACTAAACAATATTCTTGTATAACACGAATAAAAATGTTGCAGCGATGTCGGCGTATCAGAAGTTCTACACGCTGAAGGGGGATTACTGGAAGGACGCGTCCTTCCTCTATGGTCAAGGCCTGGTCTACTTCCATTTCAATGCCTTCCAGTGGTAAGTCTGCGATCCAGAACTCCAACGCATAGAAATTGAATCTTATAACTGTTGGATATTTTTGTGTCCATTCCTTTCGGTACAACTATCATTGCCTCTTTCCAAAGGGGTTAGGCTACTTCGGAGACCCGAAAGTCCGGTTATATAAAGAACTTAATTTTGGCAGAATAAGCAAGCTGATTGACAAAATCGTTTGGACATTTATTTTCATGTGCACTATCGGTCGAAAGTTTCCGGACACTTCAGATAATTGCAAAACCTTCGATCACTGGATAATTGCAAAATTAGGTAATTCTTTAGATAAGTGACTTTTCCGAAAAATGCGTTTGTTTGGGTTTGTTTGGATTGAACCCAAACAAACTCATTTTGCAGAGGAGTCACTTATCTAAAGAATTACCCAAAATTATATTAGAGTAATATCATTTTATAATATAATATAGTTTTATACAATTTTATTTTTATAATTTTTATAATTATAGCTTTATATATAATAAAATAAAATATTACAATATAATATAGAGCTATATAGTATCTTCGTAAAATAATAAATGAAATGAATTTTAACATTTAGAAATTTTGTTCTAACATTTAGAAATTAGCCAGCGATCGAAAGTTTTGCAATTATTTTGCAAGTGCATTAGTTGTGTCCCGAATATCGTCTAAAAAATACTAATAATTATACAAGTTAGAACAAATTTCGCAAAGGGCCTCGAACGCG
This sequence comes from Ophion costatus, assembly GCA_951751655.1. Taxonomy (NCBI): domain Eukaryota; kingdom Metazoa; phylum Arthropoda; class Insecta; order Hymenoptera; family Ichneumonidae; genus Ophion; species Ophion costatus. The sequence continues at coordinate 14,132,651 of OX632368.1, read as the reverse complement.
AGGTGTTCAATGGTGTACTTGAATTTGCTCATTCGCTCGATCTGAAACAAAAAAGAATCATTTTTTTCCTTCAAATGGGAAACATTGGTTAAAACCTGACCAAGCATTTTTTACTGTCGTGTTTCAATCGTCGAAAAAAAGTTTGCATCAATTTCTCGACGTCTGGATGAGAAATGACATTATTGTTGACAGCCAATGAGAAAAGCGACACGATCTATCTTACCGACCGAGGTAAGTCTGAGTTCTACCTTATCGGTATAACCGTACAAAAAAACGCGCGTTATAGCTAGGGTGAATAGCCGCGAGGATGTCGCTAGTGACGTAGGTCATTGAAACGCCAAAGTGCCCCCTCCGAAAATCCCCTGGTTGTGCGTACCTCCCCTCCCCGTCGCGCGCACTATATATATATATAACTGGAAACGAGGCGTTTTAGGTCTACGTGCCGAGTCGCTCGAATCGCATGGCCGTGTCGCGTCGAGGGGTGAAGCACGTACACAGACACACTCACACACGGGCACCCGGCTAGAAGCCAATATTACACCGTTGTACCCTAGGAACTCTTCCCGACGAATATTCCCATCGTTACGATACTCGGCTAGCAACAGGGGCACAAAAACATTCCCTTTTTTCCGCCTCGCGATCGTTCGATTGATTTTTCACGGGCGCATTTCGTTTTTTTTCCTTCTTCCTCCCCTTTCTTTAGATCGCAAACTTTCGAACGCGTGTTTATTCGTTCGTACGAGCCATTGGTTTTTTTCATTGTCGCAAAGTCGATGGCAGCGAAAGTCCGGAAATCGGGTCGTCGCGAATGAATTATTCAGCGTCGATTAGGAAAATAGTCGCAACTCGATATCCCCGTAGAGCAAATTCATCGAAAGAATTGACCAATTTTACTCGCTGTCGTTATGGCGTGTCGATCGGACTCGTTCGTTTGGCTCTATTTTCGAAGTGCCCCCGGTACGTTTAGTTCGAAAATTGGCAAATTTTTGCGACGAGTGAGCTGTCAATGCTCGAAGAGGTTATGAGGAACGGGTCGCGACGGATCGTCGGGCTGAAAATTTCTATCCGAAATCTTCGTGAAGCTTTCGGCCGGGGGACGTCTCTCGTCGTTCGACTCGCAATTTTTCTCGAGTGTCCCTTCTCGCGAACTCAGTCGGAACTCTTCCCGTTTCGCGACGAATCATGGAGCTTCTCTTTCCGGCATGAGAGTGAGAGAGCGCGAGAGGGGGGGGGGGGAGAGCTTGTCTCTTCTCAACCTTTTGTTCTCCCTTTCGCTCTATCCTTTCTCCGGTACGCGCTTCGTAGATAAACACGAGCGGGCGCGGTGGAGTGGGAAGAAACTCGGGGAATGGACATGGAGAAAGAATAAAAGAGAGGAAAGTAAAAAAAACTGGTTAAGAGGCGCATCTATCTAGAGGCCGGAAAGAAATGGCCGAATCCCGAAGACTTTTTCTGGAAAACGGTTGGTGAAAAAGAACCGCGTTTTTTTTAACACAAAGACACAGGGTGTTTCAAAATGACCTGACGATTTAAATTGCGCGCCATTTTTTTTTCGTGGCGTACATAGAGCACTAATCTTCGACAACCGGCATCGGGGAAAATTAAGGTTTAGTCATGGAGAGGTTTAAAAAATTGTGAAAATTCACTACAAATGCGCGGCGAAGCAATGCAGTTATAAATGGCCGACGAGGCGGCCGTTTCTCGGATGCTGTCTTCCACACATAACCTCCATGTTCGTGCCCTATGTTAAAATAAACACATTCGTACTTTTCAAATAAATAATACGTTTTATTAATAAATAAAAATGTCAGCTTAGTTCGAGACACATTTAACATATGAGAGACTCAACAAAAAAATCAGCAAAAAATACAAAAAAACAACAAAAACATGGCAGATGATGAAAAAAATTTCCGCGACGTTTGGCGGTGGACACGGTCCAGCTTGAACGGTTCATCTGAAATATAAAAACCAAACGGGTCGTTCAAGTTAACGATAAGTACGAGTCGTTGACGATCGCCGATCATTAAAATAATTGTTTTTTAACAACGTGTCGACCGATTGAATCTCGAGCGTACAAAATCTATGAAAAAAGTCGTCATTTTTACGTGACTATTAAAAAATGAAGGCCGATTTTGAAAAAGTGAGATCGTCAACGACCTTCGAATGTTTCTCATCGTATCTCCCGTGAATTTGGAAAGAATCCATCAAGTGGCTCTCGACATATCACGTCCACCGACTTTGTAAACAGTGTTTCGACAAAAAAACGTTTGAGGTTTGAAGTGTGGCGCTGCCATCGCTCGCCCGGCCGATCGTTGGAGCTGTAGCTCGTTCAATTTTAGGAATATTTCAATGAAATTTTCCGGGAACATAGCTGAAAGGTGATACCACCGAATAAAAATATTTTTGAAAAATGACATTTTTTGAGCCCCTTAAGCGCCATAGTATCATCTTCCCTTATTATTTCTATCTGTGTCTCTACATCCCTCTCTCTTTCACCTTTCAGTCCCTGTCTCGTAGAATACGAATATGCACTCCGCGATGAAAAATAGAAACTGGAACAGCTCGATATTTCGTGTAGTCTGTTTTTCCTCTCGCTCTCTCGCTCGCCCTTCATTTCTAGAGCGAGTGTTTGTAAAGTATTCTTGAAAGAAAAAAAAAACGTCCACGACGACGAGCCACTTCGAAAAAACGTCCCTTTGTGCCCCGACTGCCACTTGTAAATATATATATATATATAGACACGCATCCACACACACACATATATATATATAAATATATATATGTGTATGTATTGTGCACCATGATAGACCGAGACAGACTCGCCTCGCCCTTCTGAAAGGCTTCCCTCTCTCAACCGTATACCTACGGTATCTGGATAATGAGAAAGAGAGATGAAGGGACGAGGTCCCCTACCTCAAAAAACTCCTCGATCTACTTTCTCGAAAAAAAGTAGGCACGTTTCCTTACTTTGAAAAAAGCACGAAAAATCCGAGGCATTCAATGGGTAACGAAAATCTCTGTTACTCATTAGACACTTACTAAAACATGTGCGAAAGAAGTGCGAAAAATGTTTAAGAACTCGGTAGTGATCTTCGTAATAACAATTACGCGATATACGCGAATAAAAACGGCGAAAAAGAATATTCACGGGGAATTTTGTTGCAGTAGTTTGTTCGGAAAAAATCTGCGGCTGAAGCACACAGAATTCTTGTTAAGGGGCTGTACCAGTGTGAACGTTGAAAATTTGGGTGATTTTTAGAAATTTTTCGGAAGAAAAGTACTCAATTAAACAACGAAACAGCAGCGAGAACTTATTCAACAGCCCAATACGATATCGTAGAAAATACATAATGCTTTTTTTTATCTTGACGTGAGATTCTGAAAAAAAAACTACCAAAGGTAATTTCAAAAGAGACATGGAAAATGAAATTTTGTCAAAATTAAGTCAACGAATGAACTGACTTCGTGACAGCATTTAATAAAAAGTACATTATCATCCCTCAACAGTAATTAATTTTGCCATTTTCATCAGATGAGCTAAATTTTTTACTCTGCTTCGAGAATGATCGGAACAGAGCCCACATGTCCATTCACTGGAAAGAGGTTAGAAACCAGCACCAGTGAATAGACACGTATAATTCTGACCTACTGTTTCGAGTTTATTAAAAAATGTGCCAAATCACCAAAGATTCATTCTATCTTAAGTAGTGAAAGTAATACTTACCCTCGGAACAAATAAAATTGATTGTTCTCGCTTTTGGAACGCCTACTGTGCACAGCCGCATAGTAACTAACAATGAACATCCCTCGGGTGACACCCTTCGATTTTGTTGAAATTTGGATATGTTATAAAGTACAGAAAAGTAAGCGATGGGTATTTTTTTTTATCGTCGGAAAAACGGTTTTAAGGGGTGAAGCTACCCCTCGAAAAAAGGCACCTCTAGGGGTAATATAGCAGTTTCACACACAAGGAGTCCACCGATTTTAATGAAACCAAAACGAAAATTCTTCTATTCCGAAGCAATGAAAAATCCACTATAGTGACATTGCAAAAAAAAATAATTAATCGGTGAACCACCCTAACGATGCCTTTTTTCGAGGGCCGGTTTCACAACTTAAAACCGTTTTTCCGCCGATAAAAAAAAATACGTCTCGCTTACTTTAACGATCTACTTGCTTAAATCGGTTTCAACGACACCTTTCATGTTTGGCAAAATTATAGGGTTTCGACTTTGTATCGACAAGTCGTATTCTTTACTTATTCGAGATAAATTATATTTCGTCCATTCGCTGGTACCCGTCCATACACTGGTCCGCTTGTGCCCAACCTCCCACCCTTCCCCCATTCGAGGGTTAATTCTCGGGGCCACCCTCGCGATCCTATATTTTTTTCTGGCTCTAAAGCTTCGGGTATAGGAAACGGTGTATAGAAACGAAATCCTCCCCTATCGTTGAATCCCCATGAAGCGGTTGGACCACGTGCAATATCTCACGTACGCCATCCGTATATTTGTACACACGTGTATATATATATATATATATATATATACAGGGTTGCAACTGTCGATATGTCAGATCATGTCCTACTATATGCTGGAATTTAAAATTAGTAAAAGTTCCTTGGTTTTCGAGATTTTTGGTTTTGTTGTTTAAAAAAAAAAATCATCTACTTTTGGTCTTTCGCATATATTTATATACACATTCAAATAAAGTTTTTAATAAAGTAATTTGAAAAAATAATCTATCGTTTATATCTTAATATATATATACTTATATATTTATCTTTTTTTTTTTAATAAAGTTTTTAAGTAATTTAAAAAAATAATATATCGAGTTCAAATCAAGTTTGTAGTGAAGTAATATAAAAATAGTGATAGTAAGTAATAGTAATACTTATACTTACTAGTAAAATAGTAGTTATATATATATATATATATATATATTAAGATATAAACGATAGATTATTTTTTTATATTACTTCATTAAAAACTTGATTTGAACAAAAGATGAAAATATAAGTATACAATTTTTTTACGGTTCGTGTCGTGTCGTGTCGTATGTGTGTGTTATATATATATATATATATACATATATATATACCGTGAAAAATTTATATACTTGTATCTTTTTTTATTTTCTACGGTTCCTCGTATCAAATCTTGATTATTTTTTTTCCCACCGTCGATATTCTGGCCAATGTTGGAATCTTCATCGCTTGATTTGTCAGTCGATGGCGCAGCTCGTATACAATTGCTGAAAAATGCTGATTATTTTTTTTTCTTTCATTTTACGAAACATCCTAGAAAAAAGAATGACTTTCCGTGACGCAATTTCGATAAGCGCGTTAGTGACGTACGCCAGAAGGAGAAGGAAAAAAATTGACGCGGGCAGTGTCGATGTCCCGAAAGGTATGAGTGCAGCGTGAAAAGTTCACCTCCCTATATAAATATGCAACATACGTTGATGAGCGCATGCACAGGGTTGTGCACGCGACACGTTCCGACCCAGATTTACCGATCGATATTCCTTGGCCTCGTTGCGCTTTCACGGATTATCAATTCATTTATTTATCTTTCCGTTATTTTTCTTATTTCTTTTAACGAGCGGTAACATCGTCGTTTTCGGGCCAAAACTGATATGGGGAGTTTGAAGTTGATTTTTTTTTAAGTGTATGGATCTGTTGAAAATTCACGAGTGGCTTAGCAAGATATACGGGAGAACAGAATTTTCGAGATTTTTTTTGCAGTAAACCATTGCAGCGAACCAGCGGAATTTTTTCCATTTTTTAATTTGGAGCATAACGACGAAACGTTTTTTTTTTTTAATGCGGATTGAAGATGCTGGAGGAGTAACAATTTTTGGAAAATATCGAAAAATCTTTGTCGATAAGTAATCGATATTTATTTTTAATCTTTGGTGAAATTTTTAAACTTTAGTTTTAATAAAATAACTCTAATAAAATAACTGAAAAGACGCGTCGATCGAGTATGTGATCATCACTCTCCGATAATATCTTCACGCCCAAAAGAATGGTTGAAGGACCAACAAAAAAAATTGTTTATTGAATTACTCAAAAGGAATCGATTTTTCGGGTATGGTTTGAATGTACAAAATAAAGAGAATAGTTTTCTCTATATTTTCGTTCCCGGGGACCACCTTTGAATTTTGTTTTTTTCCAAGAGAGAGAGAGAGAGAGAGAGAGAGAGAGGGGGGGGGGGGAGTGCGAGGGAGAGAGACGAAAGTAGTCATGGAGATCCTGATTTGTGAAATAACGCTCTCTTCGAGAGAGTGTACAACGGTGTGACGAAGCGTGAGACGTAACACGTTATTACTTTGCGGATCGTTCGGCGAGGTCATGGTCAGTCGCGGTGCGCTGAAACTGAGAGTCAACAAACTCCGGGCCAAGAAGCGAGAGAAAAGGAGCGTGTGTGTGCGTGCACGTGAGCTTCGCCACGGTTGCTCGACAAGTCCGGTCACCACGGGTCCCGCATTACGAATTTAAAGGGAACCCCAGAAAGCTCGACTCGTAAGCCCCCCCCTTCTCGCGACGAAATAGCAGAAAAAGCGTTTTTCCAAAGTGCCCAATAATCTGCTCTTCATTACTCGAAACTTGATTAGCGCGTTTAAAAACGCACTGCCGGTGACTCTGGCGAGTTTCAATCGGATCGATCGTCTCGAATTCGAGATAATTGCGATAAACCTCGCCGTTGCTGTATTTATAACCTCTACGAAGAAGCTGAACAATTTCGTTCGCGCGTGACAGCCTGTCCGCTCGAAGTGCGCATCAAGAAAGGTAAAAAAACGAAGGTTCGTTGTCCGAAGATCGTGTGAAAATTTTGGAACGATCGACCGTCCGGTTTTCGAGATACCGCGATTTGAATATTCGCGATTATCAGGAAAAAGTCTTGGCGCCTCTCGCGGCCTAAGGCAGAAGCTCTACTAGTGTAGTAAACTTTGTCCAAATGCATTGATAACGATGGACATGAAAAGCGAAAATATCCTCGAGATTCTGCTGTGTTCCAGGGTGCAAGACGGATAACAAAAGTGAATTGTCGTTCCATAAGATACCTAACAATAGTGTCTTAAAAATAGTGATCGTTGGCTCTGAAAATTACTCTCTTTAGGCCACCAAGGCGTAGTCACTCCACAAGACTTTCGCTTTCCAAGTTTTTATCTTCATAAACAATAAATCGAGCAATATTAAACGTTACTTCTGTTATATACAACGTATAAACATAATTCCAGGCGTACCATGCAAAAAGTATGCACTAAAAATATACTCACTCCTCGAAACGTGCGGATGACTCTCATAACCTCAAATTTTGAGGTTACGAGAGTCATCCGCACGTTTTGAGGCTCAAAATATCGAAATCCAGAGCTGACGGAGCTAAAAAAAGAGCGGAAAATAAATGATTCACTGCGGTAGCATCTTTGCAATCTACCATAGAGGTAAATCCAATATCGAACTCGCCCGGAAATCAAGAACGAAGCGATTGTTTGCGTTCGGTGCTATACTTTGATCGGCCATATTGAAATATCGCTGCGCCACCTCTAGGACGTGAACGTCGTCGATTGTGACGCGGCCGATTGCCTCGCGCACTCAAACATAACCTCTATCGTCGCAAAACGGCCTCCCCCCTCCGAGCCCTTGGCCCACCTCGCGGCCGCTTCACCCGCGACGCGCATTCGGCGCGCGACGGTCCTCCGCGTCTCTCGTCACTCGCCGATGAGCGGCGAGAGACGGAAGAGCGAGGATCGTAAGTACGGAAGTGTAAAGTGGAACAGTCCTCATTCTTTTTTGAGCTCCCTCTCGGAATTCTTTCAAGAGGGAAAGAAAAAAGACGATGACGACCAGGGAAGTTCAACAGCAATGAGGCACAGTATCGAGATTTCACGAGCGACAGAGTGGGGGGACGAGAGAGAGAGAGAGAGAGAGAGAGAGAGAGAGAGAGAGAGAGAGAGAGAGAGAGGAGGGAGGGAGGGGGAGGGGAAATAAAGGAATACCCTAATAAAAAAGTATTTTTGCACATGATGACATCACTTGGTAGCGGGCAACAGACCGGTAACGAATGAAAATATGCCACGTCATGAGTGCCCCTTTCCCTCTCGCGTTCTCTCGTCTCTCCGGCAGATGTCGCGAGCTAACCTTTCTCTTTCTATCTCTTTCTACGCTTCTCGTCCGAGCGACATCCGACGAGCGTGCATGTGTGCGTGACGTCACAAACGCGAGAGCGGGAGAGAGAGAGAGTGTGAGAGAGAGAGAGAGAGCGAGGAACGCGAGAGCGCAGGACGCTCCGCGCGAGATGGCTGCGCGCGCCGAGTTGAACGACCCTACCGAGTTCAATACACCGTGAAGTCGTCGTCGTCGTCGTCGACGGCGATGACGACCTCGTGGTGTGCCTCGATGCCCTCATGCTCATCCTCATCACCTTGGTACTGACCGTGTCTCTTGGAAAAATGAAAAAGAACAAAAAAAAACCCTCAGAGAAGGGGCAGCAAAAGCGTTGGGTACTTTTCTTTTTGCCATTATTGTTATTATCGATCAAGGACGCTCGCGGGACTTGACCGAAAAAGGATATCACCCTAAGGAGGCTCGAGCGTTTCACCGATTAATGTTGAAGGCCTCGAATGATCTTTATTTTACACACGGATCCAATAATAGTTCCGATTCGATGTTTCCGTAAGCTCCACCACGTCGATCGCGACCAAAGTACATTTATGTCTAGACAAGTGATGGCGGATTTTTTTTTTACGACCAATTGTAAATTCAGCTGGATTTTTAGTGTCCGAGGGCAGTGAATGTGCCTGCGGAAAATATTGCGGAGGCACGATCACTTCCGCGGGGTCAACAAAGAGTGAATTCATTTTACCCACAGCTGCTCTGATTGATGTTTACTTATCGCGTTACCCCCACTTGTAGCGCAAAAAAAGGCCTTTTTCATGAATTTTTTTAAAGAAAACTACAAAACTTTTTTAATCGATCGATATACCATCTCAAAGAACACATCTTGAAGAACTTTCAGTAATTTTTTTATTGAAAAATATTACATTGTTTAGTGGCAAATGGCCGTCGATGAAATAATGTTTTTATATACACGGTTTGCGGTGACCAACATTGCGGCGAAGTGGACCATCTGAAAAAAAAAAATGCGGATGGATTTAGTCAAATATAAGTATAAACTAGTCTTTGATCGAAGGATTTTAAAAAATATTCATTTTTCACAAAATGGCGGACAGTCAAAGTTAATGGTTCGATTTTAACGAAAAAAACGGCCGTTTTTTGGCTATAAAACGGCCATTTTTTTTCGAAAAAAAAATCGAACGATTAAAGATTACATTTTCATGTATTAAATAAGCCTGCAAAATTTCAAGAAGATCGGTTCATTAGTGTTCGAGTAATCTTGGTCATCGACTTCAGAAATGCCATTTTGAGAAAAACGCGTTTAAAGTTTCAATTTCAGTTCTTCAATTCACGGATTCTTCTCTTTCAACGCTCATATCTCAGTCAATTTTGTTCGGATCGACTTGAAATTTTCAGGACATATTCTCAGATACTTATACTTCAAAAAAATGCAATAAAAAAATCGATTTTTTCAAAATCGCAAGTGGTGGTAACCCCTTATGTTGATTATTCGTATTATCGATTATAGTGTGCCAAATGATGAATTTATTCCACGTGAACAAATAAAAACTGAAAAATTAGATTGTCAACGACTCGGTAGTGATATTCGTAATAATAATATTAACATATCCACCGTAAAAACGGACTGAAAAGACAACAAAAAAAATCAGCCGGAAACCTATTGAAATAGACTTGAATTACCTCAGCGGAATTAACACGACAGGCAGAATATAATTATACATATTATCGATGCGTGATAAATGATAAAACTCCATAAATTGTTATTTGCATATTTTGTGGCGGCTTCGTGTGAAATGTGGCCAGCGTGTCGTCTCCATAAAGCGCCGTATAAATCCGCCGATTTGTAGAGTCGTAATTTTTTCTTCAAAATTCGTCAAAGTGGCTTTAAACGTAACCAGTATACTGTAAAAATCAGTAAATTGTTCAATATTCGGATTCGTGAGAAAAAAAATACCTCATGAAAGAATACGAAGAAAACAGTTCCCAGTAATGCAGAGCGGCCGAACTGACCCTCCTCAAAAATCGACTTATCTCGTTCGCTCGTTTGCAATCTTTCCATCATCTCCCTCGCGAATTAACGTCAATACCCCAGGCTCCAAAGCTAGGCAATGGAAAAACTGCATTCTTGCCATTTCGAGCCTACGCAGACCCTCAAAGAAAACATTTTACTAATTTTGCACGTTGCGGAAAATTTTTTGCTGTCACCCAAAAAGTTGCAATCTAAAAAGAGAACATACAACGCAGTTTGTTTTATCGATGCATTTTTTTTATCTGTCGTATCTCTCCTACTCGCTGTCGGCATCGGCTCCCCCCTCTGACCCTTCCATCTCTGTTCCTCTTGAAGGAACGGCGAAACTGTCGTGCGTGGTGCTGTTAAAATTAGTACGCTCGTCTCCTAACCCCCTTCTCCTTGTTGTGTTCTTGAGCCCGAAACATTGCAATTCCGTGCATCACGCACCTCGAATATCATATAGATGCCAAAGTATATGCGCGTGTGCGGGTGTGTGTGTGTCAGTGCTGGGCAAAATTGTAATAAAAAATTAACAATTACAAATTACTAAAGGTAATTTATAATTAAATCGTATTTCATTAAAATTACTTTTAGTAATAATAATCGAATCGGAGGTCATTGAAAGTACTTTCGACAATTGTAATTGAATCAGAGTCCATTGAAATTATTTCCTATAATTGTAATTGAATTGGAGTTAATGAAAATTACATTGAGTCATTTTAATTAAATCGACGTTCATTGAGATTACTTTCGGTGATTGTAATTGAGTCAGAAATCATTACAATTATTTTCAGTGATTGTAATTAAATCAGAAATTATTAAAATTACTTTTTAGTAATAGTAAACCACGCAATGTGGTTTCATTAGATTTACTTGCTTGAGAGAATTCTATGCATCGAAATGAATATCTTGTTTTTTTTTTCGTCAAAACGAAGTTTTTTTATACAATATTTTGCAAAAATATTGTATAAAAAAATAATTTTAGCGAAATTTAAGTTGCGCCATTCGAAAGAGCGGCCTTGAAAATAGTCGACAAGGTACTTTAGGAATTTTGTCCCCGACATTTTCATGGTAAATAATCACGTCGAAAAGAAGACTTGTGAAAAGTGTCTTTGTGACGTTAAAGGGTTAATCGTAAGAAAATTGTAATTGATATTAAAAAGTAAAAATGTTCCCAAGTAATTGTAATGAATAATACAAAAAAGACTATTTTTTCCACTAATTGTAATTGATAACGGAAAAATTACAATTCTTCCACGTAATTGTAATTGGCAGCAAAAAATTTCAATTTTTTCAAGTAATTTCATTTAGCAACCAAAAAATTACAATTATTTCGAGTAATTGTAGTTGATAATCACAAAATTACAATTGTTTATAGTAACTGTAATTGATAAATAAAAATTTATAATTGATTCCCGTAATTGTAATTAGTGACTAAATATTGCAGCTATTTACAGTAATTGTAATTTACGGGTAATGAAATTACAAAAGTAATGTCTGCTGCCCAATTCTGGTGTGTGTGTGTGTGTGCGAGGTGGACCATTTAACGTGACCCCCCAAATATCTCCGTTGCCTTTAGATTGACGAAAAAAATGTCACAAGGTAATTCGATTGATTTCGAAGGGCTGATACAGTGGTGAAAAATTCATTTTTGTCAAGGTCATACTTTTTCCGTTCTCAAGGTCATCAACGGTTTTTCAAATGGCAACATGTTTTTTTTAAATTAAGACGTTGTAGCTGATATTCCGACGAATCCAACGACCTGTGACATCATGACCTTGAAACGATTTTTTGCCGAAATATTTTGTGTTTGTTTGGGTTTGGTTGGGCTCGTTTGGGTTTTAGTCACGCTAAAGGCAACGAAGATATTTGGGGTGGTCACGTTAAATGGTCCACCCTGTAGGTATGTATATATATAAACATACGCACACATAACTGGAAAAACGAGAATATCGCGAGAGCAGTGGACTCGTGCGTCACGTGTATACAATGAGTTATTATCATTATCGCCATTGTTATTATTATTAAGCGCACGCGTATACGTGTACACACACACACGCGCGCGGGCATATGTTCCGTTGACGAGCCGAAGGGCACTCGTGGCCTCTCGAAATAATGCATTATTCATAAACGAGCGAGAGAAGGAAGAAGCGCTCGTGCCTACAGAATCTTTCGCACTAACTTATTTTCACTCGCGAATAGCCATGTCGATTTTCGCGTTCTCTAAAAAAAAAAAAAAACGAACTTGAGGTTTTTCATTATCGTTTCTTTATCGAGATCGTTTCGGGCACGTCGGCGAGCGCTCGTGCAAATGGCGAGCAGCGCCGTGCGTGTCACGCGACCACGTGGTGTTCGAGAAGTGCATTCGCATACACGTAATCGCACTTAAGGCGTTCCCCCACTTGCAGCGCAAAAAAAAGGCCTTTTTCATGAATTTTTTTAAAGAAAACTACAAAACTTTTTTAATCGATCAATATACCATCTTAAAGAACACATCTTGAAGAACTTTCAGTAATTTTTTTATTGAAAAATATTACATTGTTTAGTGGCAAATGGCCGTCAATGAAATAATGTTTTTATATACACGGTTTGCGGTGACCAACATTGCGGCGAAGTGGATCATCTGAAAATAAAATGCGGATGGATTTAGTCATATATAAGTATAAACTAGTCTTTAATCGAAGGATTTTGAAAAATATTCATTTTTCACAAAATGGCGGACAGTCAAAGTTAATGGCTCGATTTTAACGAAAAAAACGGCCGTTTTTTGGCTATAAAACGGCCATTTTTTTTCTAAAAAAAAAATCGAACGTTTAAAGACTACATTTTTATGTATTAAATAAGCCTGCAAAATTTCAAGAAGATCGGTTCATTAGTGTTCGAGTAATCTTGGTCACCGACTTCAGAAATGCCATTTTGAGAAAAACGCGTTTAAAGTTTCAATTTCAGTTCTTCAATTCACGGATTCTTCTCTTTCAACGCTCATATCTCAGTCAATTTTGTTCGGATCGACTTGAAATTTTCAGGACATATTCTCAGATACTTGTACTTCAAAAAAATGCAATAAAAAAATCGATTTTTTTTAAATCGCAAGTGGGGGTAACCCCTTAAGGAGGTACGATAGCATCCACGGGGTCAAAAAAGAGTCGAAATTTTACCCACAGCTGCTCTGATTGACGTTTACTTGTGTTGATTATTCGTATCATTTATCGCACGTGAACGAATAAAAACTGAACTCAAATTTTGGGAACATGCGCAAAAAGTATTCGTCAAAATCATAAAAAAATTTCAAAACCCAAAGTTGGATTCGTAGTAATGATCGTACCTCCTTAAAGTTCACATTTATTCGACGCGTATGCGCGAGTTAGTTTCAATCGGGTTTGAGTAGAGGCTCGACTTATCTGCGACCATCTGTATTTCGACGTATCGCTTTGTCGTCGAAGCGTGTACGTTGAGGCAGTCCTTTTTACGCCGGTGGACTTTAAATCGGCAGATCTACGTAGACGCCCGAAAAAAAATTGCCAAATTCCGAATTTTCTTTCTGGAAAACGGTTGGTGAAAGAAAAAAACGCATTTTTTCAAACACAGAGGTACATATGTCGAGAGACTTAGGGGCATTCATCTCTGGAAGCCCAATTTGAAGGGTCGGAATCACGAAACTTTTTCTAGTAACACATTGGTTGGAAAGAATTATATTTTTTTCCCCAGCATTTTGTACACACGTTTTTGGTTACAGTGTAATTTTTTCGGAAGAAAATCTTTCAAAGTGCTCGTGGTGCTGCAGATGAAATTTCGTATTGGAAGATATTCATGAATAAGCAAGACGCAATGTTTTGTGCCTATTGAAATGCAAAAAATTTAACGCACTTTGTTTTCGCATGAAATTGTCTAGTGATCGGATTTGATAACACATTGATTTTTGAAAAAGTGGCCGCAATCGAAAGAAGTAAAAGAAGAATGTAGTAGAAAGTAGAAGAAAAATAACTGTACATCGAAAAAAGAATTATTTCGTTCGAGCACGAGTAAAAAAAACCATAAAATTGAATTTAAGTTATCTCTCATAACCTCAAATCAATTAAAGTTATACCTCGTAACCTCAAATCAATTTAAGTTATACCTCATAACCTCAAATCAACTATGTATCGGCATGTTGAATAAGTTTGCTTAATTTTTTTTTTTCATGAAAACGAATGCTTCATTAAAAAAGAATGTTCCCAATGCTTCCAAACGTTTCGAAACTGTTGCGTGATCAACTACTAATGAGAGAATAAACGAATAAAAGAATATAATTGGAACAAATAGAATCGTGGTAGGCCGTGAAGCAACGAAAAAAAAACATAATTGCATTCGAGAGATCCTAGTTAAATCAAATAAACTTTTTATACAGTGCAACGATCAAACGAGTACTGCCTCATTCCTGCAATCCCACGAAATCTGTGCGAGCTATTTTACCGTCTCTGTTACGTCGTGTTTCATTTCTACTTGTCTTGCAATTCAAAGTTGCCTGCACAGCAGTTTTTCGAAACTACCCGCTGTTTCCGCTCTTTTCTTTCTTCGTTCGGACGCCCACGCCTATATTTACACACACACACACACACGCGGGTTTTATTGGATTGCTCAGAAGCAGGTTCCTTCGAAAACGCCACTATTATAATACACACGCGTGCCTTGTACCCGCGCCTCTGTCTCTCTCGCTCTCTTTCCTCTCTCGTTCTCCAGCTACGCCTGCCTCTCGTCGTATAACGGATTGCATCCGTTTCCGGTATTCGAGAAAAGTCCAGACCCAACGTCTATTACTGTCTTACTGGAATTCGTTCCCCTCGCACCCCGCTTGTTTCCTTGTGAATTTGTTGTGAATACGTTCCAATAAGTATTTTAAAAAATTGAAAAAAAAAAAAAAATTTCATTTCGACGTCTCGAAAAATAATATCGATATCGAAATATTGTATTCTTCACTTTCGATTTGTCTCGTCGAGATACACAAGAATCCGTCGTTAAATCGCGGTTCATAAATCTAAAAAACCCGGTTGATAATTTTTTTTGAACCCATTTAAAAAATATTTTCTAAAAAGTTTGTTTAAACGCTGTCGACAATTCAAAAAACCCTTTCTGAAATTAAAAAACCGTGCTAAAAATATTTTCTTTAACTTCTTAAATTTTTTTTCATAACCTGTCAAGCAATTTCAAAAGCTCGTAAGAAAATAAACAACTGTTAGAATTGAAATAAAAACCCTGCTAGGGATCGCTCAACGTTCATAGAAGTCTGACGGACTTATATCGTTCCTCAAGGGAGAGTCCGCTGACGAGCGAGCGCCGCCCACGTAGCCACCTAGCGGATGCCTAGCGAAGCACCTGTGTCATCGTTCAAGCGACGTTCCGTTGACGCGCTCAAGGCGCGAGCGCCCCCTGCCTCGGCCACTTGATGTTTAGCCAACTATTTCGCTGAAAGGCAGTTTTAGAATATATTTCCAGCTAAATTACGTATCACGGATCGGCTACTTTCGTCCGAGAAACAGCTATTCCAACGATATAACGAAGAGCACTAAAAGTATCGTTGCTAAAAGTCACGGCTTCTTTCGTACATTGCCGAGAAATCCTGTTAGTATTTTCCCCCTCCCGCATGAATCGAGCGGAGATAGAAGATGAGTGCAAGGACTCGCGGATATATACGTATATACGTACATACACACATATACACGGATCAAGTACCGTTACTCTCTTACGACCCGAGGATACGTACAGTCAGGTTCTCTTCGCGCCATCAGCGAGAGCACCTGAAACATTGCACAATATTTTCTTCATCTTCGCTCTTCGGTCATCCCTCTTGTTTGCTTTTATTTCGTTTTCACTATCGAGATCGAATATTCAACGTAGCGCGCAATCTCGAAAGCCATATTTTAAATAACCGACTATATTTTTCGTACATCGACGATTCTTTTTGTTCTCGAACGTTGCATTTCGAGCGCCGGGCACGCGTTGGTATTTATCTTTTGGGCTGAAAATAATTCCCGACAAAATTTCCGTATCGCACTGTTATCGTCGGCGTATCGGATCCCGCTGGTGTGTTTCGTCCCCCCGAATGACACGGCTCTGGCAAAACAAGAAGACGGCGCATGCGGTCGACTTAGACCCCCTCCCCTTTCTACCAACTGCCGTTTTTTCGTATGGCTGGATCGCGAGGTGTGTTCGCTTCTGCAGCGCTAGCGACGTACCGCACTGTACCGCACGGCCTGTTTACTACAGTTCTCGCGTGCTGCAACACTGCCTCCCGAGCATATATAAGGTGTCACAAATTGACCTGACATTTTTATTCGTTAAGGCCTCAGGCCACAGTAACGCGTATAAAATCATGTGCGAATTTAACAATTTTTTTTTTCGTATGAAAAATTGCTTCACTCGTCAAATTAATTACACATCTACTTAGTACGAATATCGAGATGTCAGAAAATATATATTTTTGTTTTCGACGTACAAATCGATAAATAATACGTTTTATTAATGAATTAAAATTTCAGGCCATTTTGAGGCACCCTATACTCGCGTATAGGGTTGAGTTGCGAGAGCGATGGAGGTTATGCAGGTCGCGCTCGTATTACGTACAAAGAATTTTCCCAACGACACCCCGTGAACAAGAAGAGTCATTCTCTGCGCTGCGAGTATCGAATATACGATTTTCAAACGAACCAATGCTCACGAACGTACAAAAAGTGGCGAAGAAATACAATTAACGGATTACACCTAGCTCGTGGAAGGAAAAAGGATTTTTTGTGATTTTTTTTTTTTTTAGCAAAACGTGTGCAGGTTTTTATTTTTACTCTGATGAGTTTGTTTTTAACGGGTACATCCAAAATTTCGTTTACCGATGTATCCACATCCGGAATTTCGTTTACCGATGTATCTCGCTGATCACGAGTATGATGGTGAAAATACCCGCAAATTTGATTTTCGACGTCAAAAACTACGAAAAATGTTTTTTCAAAATTTTTTCTATTTTATTTCAATAAATGTTGGTCTTACAATTAGAAAAAAAGGTTTCCTACAAAAGTTGTAGCCCATAAAAAGATTGATATTTTATGTTCTTTACAGTTTTCGTCTAAAATCATTATGTTTCGAGAAAAATCGGATAATGCTCCAATAAGTACATTCTGCTAACGACTATTAGTTTCGATGTTACCTACTTACGCATCTCACCGCGGGAGGGCTGGGGTTTAGTCCTTAAAGTGCATATTTATTTTTTGCTTTTCATGTACTTTTTTTAAATGTTTTTTTTTATTTTAGGGTTTTTTGTATTTTATTTTATTTTTTGCTTTTTTGTATTTTATGTTATTTTTTGCATTTATTGTTTGGGTTTAAAGACTAAAATCTGAAGTTTACCCACAAACGCCTATAACCCCCTTAATTATCAAACGGATTAACTTGTGATTTTCAGATTGTATTTTGGAAATGTTATACTTTGAGAATTTGTCGAAAACAAAAAAACGATATATTCAAAAATGTCTACTAGGTGTAAGCCCTAAACAGCAGCCATTTTGTGGTCGAATCGTATTTCGCCATGGTGTTGAGAAAGTAAAAAAGAAGCCCTCTGCTTACGACCGTAAATGCGTCGACCCGCCGAATGAGAGATTCGCGAAATTATTCTCTCGCCGATCGAAACGCATTGTCCCAATCTGTCTCTCGAAGAATAATTGCAGGCTACTACTGTGGCTGTGTGTCGAGTGTGTAGATTCGCGTGTACTTTTGCGTATCTTCCCCTCTCCGGGCGAGAGTCGCGCGAGCAATATCGCCGAAGCGCAGCAGCGAGCACGCATTCCCTCTCCCACCCGACAGCCCCCTGTTCCCCGCCTGCCCCTTCCCCCATCGGCCCCCTCCTTCCGTTTCGCGCTAGCTTCGTTCTCGCGGCGTCGCGCGTCAGTCGCGCGAGAGCCTTCTGCGGGGGAGGTGCCTCGCTCTCACTGCCATTAGAATATAACGTCTATATAGTGTCTATGTGTATAAAAAGAATATACATATTAATTAGAGCGAATAGAGAGAAAATCGTGAGAGACGAAATGAAAACTCCAACATTTTCGTAAAGCTAAAGTATAGAGGGGGAAAGAAAAAAAAACGTCACAGTGAAAACAAAGTGCGATATTGGGAGTCGATCGATCTCGTGGAAAGAATATTTTCTTATGTTCCGTGATCGCGACCAAGGCGAGTGAACCCACCGAAAGAAAGTACGAAGGGGAACCGAAGAAGAGGCATTCAGGGGCGTGCATAGCCAGGGCACGATAAAAAATCTAAAGTCCCAATAAAAATTACGACGAGGCAGCTGCACATCATCGGAAATCCGCTGCTTTCGAGTACGTAATCGTATTTGCTCACAGTGTGTTCTACTTTTCGTATTCTTGCTTGTACTGCGTGCGGATAATGTGTGTAAACACACGCACACACATGTACACGCGTCTATCATACGTACCTATACACATAAACACATTTCTTTTCGTTTAGTCGCGTATTTTGTTTGCATCTCTGTATATTTATTCGTTTTGCACCCCAGCTCGGGCCACAGTGGTAAAGTGTATAGTGAAATTGTGACGCAAGAGTGCAGGAGCGTTTAGCGCGCTCTCGTTCCAGCTCTACCAATTCCCGTTGACGCGTCGACGCTCGCGTAGCGGCGCGGAGGGGGGAGCGGCCGGCGGGGCGGTGCCAAGGGAGGAAGAGAGAGAGAGAGAGAAGGAGAATGCCGATGCAAAGCGCGAGCGTGCGCGCGCGCCTGCAAACGGATTGTTGAGATTTACATTCCGCGGAGCTGGCAAACGGGCGATTTAAATAGTGAGTCGCCGGGCGTCTCTCTCTCTCTCTCTCTCTCTCTCTCGTATTTATATTCACTGCGTACTAAATTTAGATCGTAAATACATGCATTCATTGGGACGCTTCATTTTTGTGGATTCTTTCTCCTCACACATGCTCACGGAGAATATTTGGAATATTGTTTTGGGAGCATCGGCACACGGGCGGACAGGCGATGTTATTTTCCTTAAGGGGTTAGGCTACTTTGACGACCGAATAACCAGGGTTTTTAAGGAAAAAAAATATCCTTAAGGGGTAAGTAGGATGATGGAAAATTCGTTTGGATATTAATTTGCATGTACGTTGAGCAAATTGGGTACCAAAATTCATAAACAGATATTCGTTGTTAACGAAGTTAACAATGATTTAATAAATTACGCATATTTTTTTCAATTTGGGCAAACAATTTGTTTTTCCCATTTTTGGACTTGTCACGTGGGATGGACGCCTTGAAAAGTAAAACGTCGGTCGAGACAAAACTACCACGACCACTCGAGAAATCAAACGACGAGCGAGTTTCTCGTTTTCACAGTAGCTTAAACCCTTAAGGGATAACTTTGACATTTTATTTTGGGAGTATGAAAAAAAAGGAATAGCATTTCTTTTCAGAGGGTTTATTCAACACATATTAAAGTATAAAAAAGAAATTTTATTATCATTTTCATGCAAAATGGCGGCGACGGGGCCCATCTGAAAAAATGGCGCACTTTGAAAGGAATAAATCGATTTTTTGCCCAAAAAATGAGCAATAAATTGTTTATAAAAAAAAAACGTTTACATTTAATCAAAAAACGGCTACGTGCTGCCAGAGTGGTGTTATCCCTCAAGGGGGAAGACTCAGACGAGGAAGAAATTCCTGATTCTCGGAATTTTATTTCAAAAGGAAATTATATTTTAAAAGGAAACTTTCAGACGAGGAAAATATTGCCGATTTTCGTAATTTTATTTAAAAATAAAGGTTGCTTTACCATTTTGAGACTTGGGGCAGCTTTTATTACTACTTTTGGCTGTTGCATGGGTATTTTTTTATTAAGCTTTAAAAATGACGGACGTATGGCACGGTCTTCCGAACGGGTTGCGGCGGATGTCAGACGGCGTGACGCGTACCTCTGGCGGGATTAATCTGAAGCAAAACCAACCAAGATTTTTCTTTCATTAAGGCCCTAGGCCACAGTAACGGGTATAAAATCATGTGCGAATTTAACCATTTTTTTCGTATGAAAAAGTGATTCACTCGTAAAATTAATTACACATCTACTTACAAGGAACATCCCTCAGGTGACACCCTTCGAATTTGTTGAAATTTGGATATGTCATAAAGCACCGAAAATTAAGCGATATGTACTTTTTTTATCGGCGGAAAAACGGTTTTAAGGGGTGAAGCCACCCCGCGAAAAAAGGCATCTCTAGGGGGTAAAACACAAGGACTCCACCGATTTTAATTAAACAAAAAACGAAAATTCTTCTAATCCGAAGCAATGAAAAATCCACTATAGTGCCATTGCAAACAAAAAATTAAGGGGTGAACCACCCTAGAGATGCCTTTTTTCGAGGGGTGGTTTCACCCCTTAAGGTGTTACCCCCACTTGTAGCGCAAAAAAAGGCCTTTTTCATGAATTTTTTTAAAGAAAACTACAAAACTTTTTTAATCGATCAATATACCATCTTAAAGAACACATCTTGAAGAACTTTCAGTAATTTTTTTATTGAAAAATATTACATTGTTTAGTGGCAAATGGCCGTCAATGAAATAATGTTTTTATATACACGGTTTGCGGTGACCAACATTGCGGCGAAGTGGATCATCTGAAAAAAACAATGCAGATGGGTTTAGTCAAATATAAGTATAAACTAGTCTTTGATCGAAGGATTTTAAAAAATATTCATTTTTCACAAAATGGCGGACAGTCAAAGTTAATGGTTCGATTTTAACGAAAAAAAACGGCCGTTTTTTGGCTATAAAACGGCCATTTTTTTTCGAAAAAAAAAATCGAACGATTAAAGACTACATTTTTATGTATTAAATAAGCCTGCAAAATTTCAAGGAGATCGGTTCATTAGTGTTCGAGTAATCTTGGTCACCGACTTCAGAAGTGCCATTTTGAGAAAAACGCGTTTAAAGTTTCAATTTCAGTTCTCCAATTCACGGATTCTTCTCTTTCAACGCTCATATCTCAGTCAATTTTGTTCGGATCGACTTGAAATTTTCAGGACATATGCTCAGATACTTATACTTCAAAAAAATGCAATAAAAAAAATCGATTACTTCAAAATCGCAATCGGGGGTAACCCCTTAAAAACCGTTTTTCCGCCGATAAAAAAAACGAGTCCCCCCACGGAGGGCTCGTTTGGGTTTGTTTGGGTTTGTTTGGATGCTATCGGCCGCCCCCGTGGTCCAGTAGCCTATCGAATAAATTCATGAAAACAGCCTTTTTTTAGCGTCTAAAGTGAGAAGACCCCTTAAAGACTTATACTGAAAATATACGCGTGACGACGTACTCGAATGATCATATTTGCTTTGGAAAGAGAACGCGGTTTGCTAGGCTCTTTCTCTCTCGCGTCATTGTCGTGTCCCCGGAGTCGTTAGTAGGTCAATGCAGCAACAAGTCGAGCATGAGAGCAAGAGAAAGACCGTGTAACAAAGAGAGAGAGCGGGAGAGAGAGAGAGAGAGAGAGAGAGAGAGAGAGAGAGAGAGAGAGAGAGAGAGAGAGAGAGAGGAAATGAAAAGATACGAGAGACTTACAGACTTGATTGTATGTACGTGGGCGTCGACAAAAAATTATTATTACGATCATCTTTTTATCGCAGCGATAGCGTCGACTAGATAAAATACGCGTACCAATGCCACTCGGGTGTATCGCATTTTCTTTATTTTCGTCAACTTCGGCAGCACACTTACACACGCACATGCACGGAGAACAAAAGAAAAAAATAACATTGCAGATTGCATCGTTGGGATGCACCCAAAATATTTTTCTTTCGTATTAGTCTATTTTTTTTGCACATTTATGATAAAAAATGCATCGAAATAATTTTTAAGATCCTTAGTAGGGCTTCGTTACCTAAAATTGGAAAGAAAGGGTTTGGATAGTGACGAAAATGAAAAAACTGAAATTAAAAAAAAAATTCGTTATGTATTGACGATGCAAACTTTACCGTTGAAAAAATCGTTCGCTTAATTGAGGAATATATTTTTGCATCGTTGGTTCGGGACGAAAATTCATATTTATATTTTCTCATTTTCGGTAGGATACGAAAACGTTTTTGAAACTTTTTGTTGCAGCTCTGACGATAGGCATGAGAAAAAAATTGTTGAGGGATTTTGGTTGCCAACGTTGGAACGCGACGAAATAAAAAAAATTGATTTTCTCATTTCGTTGAGCATCCAAAATCTTATCCAGCAAATTTAGGCTGCGCGTTTCTCGTAAGGATTGTTAAAATATATTTGACTATTTTTCGTAGCCCAAACTGGCCTACGAAAAACTTCGTAGCCCAAACTGGCCTAGGATGCAAACTTCAATATCATTCTTCCCTCATTTTTTTATCCCAATTTACCTAAAAACGAAAATGGCGCAGCCCGATTTTCGGGGTGGAGGATACAGCTGAAAAACCGGGTCACGTGGTCGTTTGAGTGTTTACGTGCAGTGCTCCAGAGTTTGGAATACAAAAACAAGCGAGGGAGTTAGAGAGAACGACAGAGGTGACGAGGATGCTCTAATTATGAACAAACCCATTACGACCCGGCCCCTAGAATTTTTCAATGGTACTCCTTCTCCTCTGCAGATCTCCCCACCAAAGAAGAACTTTTCATGATGATGTGAAGATTTTTTTGAAACAATAACGTGGCATACTTTGTTTCGAAATTATACGTACGTTTTCCGATTGAATAATTATTTCTCATTAAATTATACGTGTAGTGGAGAAAAAATCGTAAAGGGAATTTCTCGGATCATTCTCTTGGAATAATCAGGAAAAAGTCAGGAAATTTGGAAAATGGATTTTACGATATCGAAGTTTCCATCGCATTCTACGATAACCGTGGCGCCGCGATTTACGGAAG
The DNA here is from genome assembly GCA_951751655.1 of Ophion costatus. Taxonomy (NCBI): domain Eukaryota; kingdom Metazoa; phylum Arthropoda; class Insecta; order Hymenoptera; family Ichneumonidae; genus Ophion; species Ophion costatus. The sequence continues at coordinate 14,109,607 of OX632368.1, read as the reverse complement.
TTCGACTGGTACCGAGTTAGTCAAAAAAAAAAATTATTACGACTAGCGTAGTCCGTTCAATAAGTTTGGCAACCCTGCAACCAAGCGCGATCGCGTATCCTGTACAGCTGTCATGTGCTAGAAATTTTTCACTCGCGTCCATGGTTCATCGTCGATCTCTTTTTCGACCGTGGAAAAAAAAATCAAAAGAGAAAGCGTTTTTCTGGAGAGGCGAACAAAAGCAATTTTCGAAAATCAAATTTTTTCTCAATCAATCTCGAAATCAATTTTTTATGTGTTATTATTTCGTATCCTTTTTTATAACTACAATGATTTTATTTGCGATTAATTTATTTGATTTTATTCTTTAAGCCGATTTAGTCGTTACGTTTCCAGTCACTTCTGTATAATTTGCTGTAGAAGTATAGTGCACATTGCGTCGTTCGGAAAGTATTAGCGTTGATTTGAAAAAGCGCGCGGTTGCGACGTTGCCATCATAATATGCGACTGGAGTAATATGGAGGTTAACCTCCAAAAAATCAGCATTTTTCGAGACAAATTAATTTATTCGGAAGTTCGCAAGTATCTAATGGATTTTATAAAGCTGTCCAAGCGTTCTTTAGATATTTTTTTATCCATTATAAAAGTTTCTTGTCTTTTTATCCTTTCTTCTTTTTATCCATTATAAAAACTGTTTGTCAATGCTTGCAAATTTCACGTTTATAGACGGGAAAAACACGACAATCCATGGGAGACCGTGTTAATTTAGAAAATTTTTATTTATTAATTGCTCACAAACAAGGTATCCGGAGAGTTTGAAATTTGAACAGGTGACTTTTTAGATACTCATAAGTGAGCTCGATTTTTTTTTATCAATATCTGTTTATTAATTCGATCATCAGATGAACTTCCTTAATGATGGATTCTTGTGTATCTCGACGAGACGAATCGAAAGTGAAGACAAAAACATAGCGTTTAAATGAATGAATATCGGGGATATATGTGGCTGAGATATATATGTTGAGATGAATCGTATAGATAATTTTTATTTTATCTACAGCGAAATCCATCTTGATAGTTATCTAATTTTTATTTTCGATATTGATTTTTATATTGTAAATCTATCAATCGTGGCTCCAGCCCAAAATAAGCTCCATTTTTTTTCTAGCCATTGTTATAACTAGACAATGACGTAACATGGAACATCAAGGTGGGGGAAACCTTCATATGGGATTTTTTTTTAAATTAGACATTTTTTCGACAAACGAGTCGCCTGACTAGATCAATATAATTTTTTTTCCTGATAAAATTGTCGGCCCGTTAAATGCTTATTTTTCTGTGCGTGCGCACGTGCATTTGTGGGTGAGTACGTGTGTGTGTGTAATTCGATAGATTTACTATATTATCTTGAAAAAAAATAAATTATTTCAAAATCCGATATCTCGAAAACTGATATCGATATCGAAAAGTTGTATTCTTCACTTTCGATTTGTCCCGTCGAGATACACGAGAATCCATCATCAAATCGCGACGCCACGGTTATCGCAGAACTGCCCATCGCTGGAACGCAACGGATGTTTCGTAGCCCAATTTTGTTCGGCACGTTCTGCCCTCAAAAATAACGCAGCGTTTTTCAAAATCCGTATTAGCGATTTTCAAAATCGGTATTAGCGATTTTCAGCCTCAACGTGCAAAAAAAGATTCTGGATGATGAAATTAAGGAAATAAAAATAAATTAAAAGGAATTTTCGTTGCATGCCGTCGATGCAAACTCTAGCATCGTTTTGATTTTTGTATTAAAAAATATTGTCAAACAACGAAGTTGTTATTACTTGAACAAAGTGACATGAAGAATAAATCTTGTTAAGAATTTAAGAATTTAAGAATTAAAAGAATTTTTTAGAAATTTAAGAATTAAAAGAATAAACTTTTGGCATGAAAATGTAACTCTCTTAGAACCGAATTATTTTTCCGAAGTTTTCAAAATTACGAAAATTGCGAGCTGTGGAAATAAAAATGGATTTTCGACCACAAAAACAACTTTAATCATTTGTTGCTGACAAATGGATAAACATATCGAAAAAAAATAATCATCTAGCCAAACGATAAAGAATGTTATAAACGACGCTTTGGCCGAATTTTAATCAAATCAGACTGATAGATGTTTAGATACGACCTGTAACGTTTCGCAAAACGTAGTGTCGAGAAAAACGCAAAGGAAAAAAAGTTTCTCCTCTTTAAGTTTTTTTAAATTTATAGAAAACCTTTGTTGCAAATTACAGTTGAAACCCAATGCTGTATACCAACCCGATGAAAACAAATCGTATTTTTTTAATTTGAAATAATCGTCGAATTATATTAAAATAATATGATTCGTTTCATAAAGTTATATAGTATCTTCGTGAAACAAGGAATAAAGTGAATTTCATTATTCTAATATAATTTCGCAATTATCCAGAACGATTGAAAATTGTGCTATTGTCCAAAGTCATCGAAAACTTTTGACCGGTAGTGTATATACGAGCAGTCGATATCGTGAAGCAATCGTTGCTTCTTGGGATGCTCGTTGCAAGGACCTTTATATAAATACGTATGCCTATATTCGTCAGAAGGTGACGTCGAATGACACTGGCTTCTGCATAATGTTCACCACGGGCAAACAGGCTTCCGTAAGGACCGTCCCCGAAGTCTCCAAAGTGACCTATCCCACATGCACACGCGGAGTTATGACTTTTTTTTTATCCCGGGTTCGTCGTCCTCGTGTTCCTTCCTGTGCAAAGGAAGATAGGTCCGCGCCAGCTTGCACATAGGAGCGCCTGCTTTATACGCGAGAGTCAGTTTTACAGTGCCCCGCCAAAAAACATTTGACTTAAATAGCATCTATTTAAATCAATTAGGTTTTTCAGTGAATTTCTTTTAAGTATAGTTTTTTTCTTCGTTTCAGCCATTCTTTTTAAATATTACATACATTCGAATTGAATAACGCGGAGGCTAGCCGTCCGGTTATCGGACGAATAAGCGTGTGTTATTCGTCCGGACAGTTGCTAATTTCATGCGGTTCACGCTGTACAACGCCCAAAATAAACAATCCCAAACACACAAACCCAAGCAAATCAACCCAAACCCAAACGAACTACCTCAAAAAACAAACCCAAATCCAAATAAACCCAAAAAAAAAACCCAAACCCAAACAAAGACAACCAACACGAATCCAAACAAACCAACCCAAACAAAAAACCAAACCCCAAACAAAACCAAACAAACCCGAACACAACTAACCAACCCAAACGCAACCAACCAACCCAAGCCGAACAACACAAATCCAAACAAACCTAAACAACAAACAAAAAAAACCTAAACCCAAACAAAACCAACCCAAACCAAACAAACCCGAACACAACTAACTAACAAACAAATCCACCCAAACCCAAACGAACTACCTCAAAAAACAAACCCATATCCAAATAAACCCAAAAAAAAACCCAAACCCAAACAAAGACAACCAATACGGATCCAAACAAACCAACCCAAACAACGCAAACAAAAAAACCAAACCCCAAACAAAACCGAACACGACTAACCAACCCAAACGCAACCAACCAACCCAAGCCGAAAAACACAAATCCAAACAAACCTAAACAAGAAACAAAGAAACCTAAACCCAAACGCAACCAACCAAACCAAACAAACCCGAACACAACTAACCAACTCAAACACAACCAACCAACCCAAGCCGATCAACACAAATCCAAACAAACCAACCCAAATGCAAACAAACCTAAGCAACAAACAAAAAAAACCTAAACCCAAACAAAACCAAACAAACTCGAACACAACCAACCAAACGAAACAAACCCGAACACAACTAACCAATCCAAACCCAAACACAACCAACCAACCGAAACACAACGAACCCAGAGCCAAACACAACCAACCAACCCAAACCCAAACAAAATTATTAAGACTTTCTTTGAACGACTACGTGTAAATTATTCTTCCGGATAGTTTGTTTAAAAATTTAACACAATCCGGACAATTATATGTTATTCGTCCGGATACTAACTTTCACGAATCACAATAATATGTACGCCTACTGGAAATACGGCGTGAACTGAGCCGCTTTCTGGACGAATAACGTACACTTATTTGTCCGATAACCGGACGGGGAGACACTCCGATCAAATAAAGGTTCGATCCGAATAAATCTTTACTTGCTTACAATATACCCTGCAAAGCCAAGTGTTCTATGCGCATAGAATATTTCATAAATCCAAAACGAAACATAATACTCAATTCAGAGTCCTACCACAATGATTTTGTATCATAATTCGTCATTCTATATATAATGATTTGTTGTATCGCATAAACTGTATCAATTAGCCAATATCATGGTGATAATTACAGAGTTTTACCGGATGTTATAGATTTTTCGAACATAACCTGTAAATATATCTATACATAATTCCAAGTATCAAATTTATAAAAAAATACATGTATACTGTTGCGAGCCAAAACATAAACATTGAGATCTGGAACGAAGAACGAAAGCGCTGGAGGGCCGGAGAGCGGGCGTCAAGAGGCAGAGAGCATCGGCACTTGCTAGAAAACGCATCGTAAAAATCTCGGACCTGTCGATCGAGCGTCAGGTGTTGGCGTATTCGCTAACACAGTCTCAAGTAGCCGCGTATTGATGCGTATTAAATGTGTCCTTGAAAGTAATGTGAATGACGATAATTTTATCCATTTATAATGAAGCTAACTAATTTCTGCGAAACGGTGTATTATCGACTATCCTATGAAAGGAACTTTTATCGCCCTACAATACGTAATACCAATTCAAAGAAAAATTTGATTTCACGAAACATGTAGTTAAAAAAGATCAAACAGACGCATCTAGTTAAAGTCAATCCAATTTATCCGTCAGTGTGCATATATCTCGTGGAATCTCGCCGGTGGCGTTGCGTTCGCGGGCGTGTTTGCCGAACGTTGGTGCGAGTCGGTTTCTCTTCCCTCTCCCTTATTCCTATTCCGCTACGTCTTCACGTTACCCTTTCCGGTCCCTCTTCTGTCTCCTACAATTGACTTTCTCGTCCCTGCTCACCTACCGCGAGTTTCGGGAAGAAGAAGGAGCAAAGATTGCTGGTCCCTTTGTTCTTGGAGGTTGAAGAATACGCATCAGCGTGCGCGCGAGCTCGTCTGTGCGTTACGCGGTTCCACTCTCCAACTCGCTCGACGCCCGTCTTCGGACTCACGAACAACAGTTACTTTTCTCTTCCCTCACCCCCCCCCCCCTCTCCGTATGTCCACCTTTATCCCCACTACCGCGACCCGCGCCTCGTTCTTCTTCCCCCTCCTCGCCGGCTGCGGCTTCCCCCTCCCCACGTTCTCACGTAACTCGGGACGGTCGCGCGTGCGCGGCTACCGCCGGCGAACTCGTGGTCAAGGCTGCTGGGTGGGGGGAGCTCGGAGCGGCAAGGGGGGAATATATTCGAGACGCGGCCACGAAACGACGACACGAGACGAGCCTCCCGTAGCAACGTTGGCCGTTTTTTTTTCTCCCTTCGCTCCCTTCGCTTCACCCACAAAGCGTGCTCTTTTATTTTTATCCTTGTGTTCTTTTTCTTGCCATTTTTTTTTGTTGTTGTTCTAAGCATCTTTGTTTCCCCGTATATCTGTGCTTTTTTGCCCTCGTGGACCTTGTACGTGTGTGTATGATGTGTCTCGCGCCCCCGAGGACACGAGCGGCGCAGGGGGGTTCCCGCTGGTCTAGCCCCGAATTTAGTCGGGAGACGCAAAGATTACGCTCTTCGAGGTCTTCTCGCACTCGCACGGGGCCTTGGGCAAGGGCTTTTTATCGTCCTTTATTTTCTTTTCGTCCTTTTTAAAATCCTTTTTCATTCTCTTTTTACTTCAACTGCCCTATAATTTTAGTGACCCTGAGCGCGTTTATACACGACTCGAAAGTCAGAGAGAGAGAGCGCTCAATCTTCACTCGCTCAGGATTCTCGTATCCACCTGTAAAGCCACAAGTTTGTTCGATAAATCGATCCGCAACCGAGGCGAAACCTTTGCTCGGCTACTTTTTCAAAGTCTCGGCCAAATACCAACGCCGCTGCGCGTTATTTGTCCACACACACACACAAATGCATGCACGCGCGTGTGTTAATTTCAAGACTCTCTCTCTCTCTTTTTATCTGCTATTTATCTGAACTTTTCGTAGAATCTAAAGCATCGACCCGTCCTCAACGCCTGCACTCTCTTAAAGTTTTTCATATTTCCTCACATAGAACCTCAACCTTCAGAAAATCTTTTCTTTTATCCGCGATATATTTTTGGCATTCACTACCTCATCCCCACTGAATGTACTCAAACAGCGTCTATTCAGTCACCTATTTAGTGGTGATTTGTAATTTGTAATTCGTTTTGTTAATTTCCAATTTTTAATTATATAGACTATTGTCGATATATGCTTCTGGCACTAACTTAGTTATTCATTTAGTTAGCTTCCGCATCTGTAATTTAGTCATTAATTTAATTAGCTATCAACATTAATAGTTATAATATGATTAAGAATATCATCTTTATTCATAAGCATTCAAAGTCTATTTATAGTCTTTAATTATAAAAACAAAATTGTTATTTTTATTTGTTTTATTTTACTTTGTTTTCTTTCTCAAATTGTACACCGTTTGGCTCAAGGCTTTGCCAAGGCTTGAAGTTTGCATCGTTGGCATGCAACGAAACCACATTTCTTTCGTATTTCCCTACCTTCTTCGACACATCTTGCCTACGAAAGTCATTGAAACATTATTGAGAATCATTATGCGAATTTCGCAAACAAAAGCTCCAAAAAAAAAAAAGATTTTGTGTAACAATGAAAATAATGGGATGAGAAAATAGAGAGAAGCATTTTCGTTGCATTCGAACGATGCAAACTTCAACACCATTATAAACGAACGTTTTCTCTCTTTCTCTCTGCCTCCTCGTCTCCGAAGCACACGTCACATTTCCGTATTTGTTATCCCGATGCAGTCATAGCGAAGCACCGCACATTTGTCCCTGAATTCACGATATAACCTACGCGTACGTGCATCGCGAATTTTTATCTGCCGAGCTGCGGCCCCTATTTTTACTTTCTAATAGAGTGCCAGTTGGACGCAGAAAATAGACTTCTCGAACCAAAAATGGGGGAGAATTTTTTTTAGGTTAATATTGCAGGCAATAATAAATATATTGGTAATAATGATAATATTACTTATAATAATAATGCCATGATATATATGTCGTAATAATAATAATAATAATAATCATACGATGTATACTATTATTATGATGTATGTATTGTTATGATATATATATAATAATGATAATAATAGTAGGAAGTATTATTGTTGATTATGCGATTATTACAATAATAATAATAATGACATTAATTAAATAATTAATTAAGTATGCATCTGCCGAGATGCTTTTTCCCGGCTGAGTCGTTCCTCGATCGTTTTAGGACCGAGTTTTTCGTGACTCGAGCATTATGACCACACTTTCGTATGTATATGTGTGTGTGTGTGTGTGCTCGGTAGGCCCAATGGGGCTGTCGACTGACCCTGAAAGTTCAACAGCCCTCTGTCCGTCCTTTCCCTTTGTATTCCGTGGTGAGCCTAACTCTTGTGCGTTTCTTCCTCCCACCCCTCTTCTTCTTCTTCTACGTCTACTTCTTCTCCTTTTATACTACTTCGTCTGCTTCTTTCTCCTCTTTCCTTCTGTATTCCATCGAGTCTCTGTCGAAACTCATACGAGAGAGAGAGAGAGAGAGAGAGAGAGAGAGAGAGAGAGAGAGAGAGAGAGAGAGAGAGAAGGGGTAAAGTACGAGAAAAAAAGACACCTCTTCTTAGCCGCGCGAACCAGCCCAAGATGAGAAAGATTTCTATATAGTTCACCGTCTACGATGAGACGTTTCGGTCGTCCACGCGGTTTGGCCGACACAAGCATAATTCGATTTGATCCCGTGCATGCGCGAGAGAATTTTGCCAAGAACGATTCGTTCCCGGTCATTATCGATTGTCCGTACAATTCACCTTTTTATTCGTCATTAAGGAGCTACGTCTGCCCAGAGACCCGAAAAAAATGGCCAAATGCCGATGTTTTTTTCCTGGGAAACGATTGGTGGAAAGAAATGCATTTTTTTTAAACACAAAGGTACATATATAGAGAGCCTTTAAACAAAAAATATAGTACCCGAGTCGAAATTTAGACCCTCCTTTAAACCTCCTTTCGATCCCAATTTGTCATTCAATGGAGGTTCAAGAGGTTCAAATGGAAATCTCAAAAACATGTATATCAGAACCTACTGAACCTCCAAAAGTGGCAGAAATTGGACTTTTTCACTCAAAGGAGGTTTAGTAGGTTCATCCGAACCTCCTTTAAACCCTAGTGAGCCTGATTTAATGCTTACGCAAACCTACAGACCCTCTTTTAAACCTCCTTTCGCCCTGCTAACTCTCCTTTGACTCCTTTCACCGGTGGCTCGCAGAGCCTCCTAGCCCTCCTTTAAACCTCTTCTGACCCTACTAACCCTCCTTTAAGCCTACTTCAATATGCTGCCCTCCGCTCCCCCCTTCTCTCCCATCCGCAGTTCACCGATATTCCAAAAAAGGGATAATTATAATTAAAAAATATTTTCAGTTACACGAAATAATTTATAGTTGTGACAATGTATGTATATGTTTCGAATTAATAAGTCAATCTTATAATAAATAATCAAACATCATATTTTTAATTCACACATATAATTTATTTTTCAGATATAGCTTGACCCTACAGAACCTCCTTTGGATCCAATCTTTCATTTTCCTTCTGCTTTGGATTCAAAGGAGGTTCTGTAGGGTACAGATAGGACTTTAGGCCAAAACGAGGTTGTGTAGGTTCACGCAAGCCGAGCCCATAGGCCTAAAGGAGGCTCAGGAGGTTGAATAGAAGGTTCAGTAGGGCTAAAGGAGGGTCGCCAACGGTGCAAATTTCTCCATATAGGTTCAAGGGGAGTCAAAGGAGGGCGGCGGTCTGTGCGTTACAAAGGAAATAGGTTCTCGAGCATTCGAAGGAGGGTCTAAACTTCGACTCGGGAAAAACACCCACACTGTTGCGACCAATTGCGGATTTCCTTTCACGTTTCAAGTTTCAATAAAATCGACCTACGGAATATTTTCTTTCCATACAAACTTCAACACCTTTTTCACCCCTGAAATAGGGTTGTTTCGAAATTTGCACAAAAACGTGTTTAATTATTTTCCTCAAAGATGGCTTATACCCAGTTTCGAGACATTTGGTCCAATAAAATGTGGTCTTAACGCGGTCCAATGTCGTCAGTGGTTTCGGCTGTGCGTTGATCCGTCAGTCAGTCAGGACACGTCCTTTTATAGATATAGATAAGATACACAAATGGAGGTCAAGTGTGGAATACAATATCCGATAAACGGCCGCCTCATCCCTGTTCGCAAACGTTCACTCTTTTCACGAAATTTTCATTAACATTTTCGCATAACTTCGGACTAATTACTACGAAAGAAAGTGGCGCGCAATTTAAAACGTCAGGTTATTTTGAGACACCCTTTTGAAAGGACGCATCCCGAAATTTGCGATCGTGTTAGACGTCCCGTCGTTCTTTCACCCCTTTGCCACTTTTTTTTAGTCATCGCTACTCTTGCCCCCGTCACTTCTCCGCTCCCTATGCAGGTTTAGGCAAATGGTCGAGGACACGAGCATGCGGAGGGGCTTTCTTCCCGTCCGAAAAGTCCTCGAAGCAACTTCTCCGCTCGCTGCATGTGCCTACGTGCCGAAAACTCGCAGCCGCGATATCCGCGCCGAGCAGTGGGAGGCCGAGGGGCTGGGCTCGGCGATGGGGTTGAAAAAGTGGTTGGGGCGCGGTACGGGAAATGAGTCCTCATTGTCGATGCGCATACGTGTATTGTTCGTTTACGACTGCCTGCGGGCATCCCCGAATAACACGTGACCTCGTACGATATAGATTTTTTTTCTTTCGCGTTTCTCCGTATCCCTGTGGATCAAACACATTCTCGAGATCAATTGACGGTGAAAATGGAAAGTCTTTTTACAAACAGGCTTTTATTTGTGTATTGTTGAACTAAAAAGTAAAACATAGCAACTGGTTTGTGAAGTTAAGTAGTGAAGGAATTAAGTAATGAAGGAAAAAGCCCATCATTGGTCACTGGTCGAAGGTGCAGGCGGTACGTACTTAATAAAAATTACATAAACGTAGATTTTTAACAAATTTTAACATTTTTTTGAATGCTCGAGGCTTTACTTCAAGTATAATGACGTTTCACGCCTCGAGCTTTTCAAAACTTGTTAACATTTTTTAAAGTTCTATGTTTATGTAAGTTTTATTAAGTACGTGCTGCCTGCGCCTTTAACGCGTTACCCCCACTTGTAGCGCAAAAAAAAGGCCTATTCCATGATTTTTTTTAAAGAAAAATACAAAACTTTTTTTATCGATCAATATACCATCTTAAAGAACACATCTTGAAGAACTTTCAGTAATTTTATTATTGAAAAATATTACATTGCTTAGTGGCAAATGGCCGTCAATGAGATATGGTACTGAAGTTTGCATCGTTGGAATGCAACGAAAATATATTTCTTTCGAATTCCCGTATTTTTTTAAGCACATCAAGGCTGCGAAAGTCGCCGAAACTTTTCTGACAATCTTTCAACATTATAAGCAAAAGTTGCAAAACATTTTTTTTGGGAAATACTGAAAATTAAGGAGTAAAAAAATCAAGAAAAATTTTCGTTGCATTCCAACGATGCAAACTTCAGCACCATCAATGAAATAATGTTTTTATATACACGGTTTGCGGTGACCAACATTGCGGCGAAGTGGATCATCGGGAAAAAAAATGCGGATGGATTTAGTCAAATATAAGTATAAACTAGTCTTTAATCGAAGGATTTTAAAAAATATTCATTTTTCACAAAATGGCGGACAGTCAAAGTTAATGGTTCAATTTTAACGAAAAAAAACGGCCGTTTTTTTGCTATAAAACGGCCATTTTTTTTTCGGAAAAAAAAATCGAACGATTAAATACTACATTTTTATGTATTGAATAAGCCTGCAAAATTTCAAGAAGATCGGTTCATTAGTGTTCGAGTAATCTTGGTCACCGACTTCAGAAATGCCATTTTGAGAAAAACGCGTTTAAAGTTTCAATTTCAGTTCTTCAATTCACGGATTCTTCTCTTTCAACGCTCATATTTCAGTCAATTTTGTTCGGATCGACTTGAAATTTTCAGGACATATTCTCAGATACTTATACTTCAAAAGAATACAATAAAAAAAATCGATTTTTTCAAAATCGCAAGTGAGGTTAACCCCTTAAACAGACACCAAGGGATGGGGCTCTTCTGCACCTTTACGATTTAACTTCATACAACAAATGTTATTTTTTACTTTTTAGTTCAATAGCTTATAAACAAAAGCTTGTTTCCAAAAAGATTATTTGCGTTTATTTTATTTTGTACTTTTTAGCATAAGAATTTGTTTAATTACCCATCATAACACCGTCACTCGTGCATATTCGTCTGTTTAATATTACATTTTATTCACTTTGGCTATTCACACGTTAGACATTGTTTGCAAATTATTTATTTTGTTGCTCCATGGTCCATATTGTTGCATCGTCACCGAAGAGGTACATAGGTGTGCCAAATTTCAGCTCAATCGGATGCCAGCAAGTGCTCGAAAAATGAATCACAAATTTTTGAACGGTGAATACATACGAACGAAGCAAGTTAAATGAAAGCTTGAAAAAAATGTCATCTTGAAGAGAAAAAAGTCACACAATTATTATTACCTTTATGGACCACTTTCTTTTTTTTCGTTGTTTATTCGTCATGTAGGTATAACCTAAAATGAAAGCCATATGTACAATGCGGAAAGTATGAGATGCGCGTTTGTTTGTCCACGAGAAGGGGGGGAGAGAGAGAGAGAGAGAGAGAGAGAGAGAGAGAGAGAGAGAGAACGCTGGCGGTACAGGGGCAGCCCAGCCTCCACTCTTGACGCAATCCCAGATGCCCTTAAAGGGGATAGTGCGTACCAAGTATTGACCCGTTTGTCTTTCCGGCTCCTGAACCCAGGAGGACCCCCGCACCAGGCGACAGCCCAAATGCTCACTCTCGCTTTCTCTCTCTCTCTCTCGCTCACTCTTTTTATTTCTCTGTGCTTCCCAATCGTTGTGCAGACATTCCGCCTCCAGCTAGCACTCCGGGCTCGCCCCTTTTTGGACTTGAAAATTCATTCAATCCCAGCGTACACCCACACATACATGTATCCATACGGACTTCAACTTCTCCTGAATTTACCTCTCAATAAGGCTTCCCTTCCCTTTGTTGGTAAACCATTTTTCTCAACGTTCGATCTTGACTGTATTCCTCGTGATTTCTCTCGCCGTAAAAATTGATTCGGCGTCTTACGGAAATTCCCTTTTCACTTATTCATTGTTTTTAATTCGTTTTTCATTTTCATTCGTTTATTTATTTATTTATTCACTCGTTCATTTTTTGTTGCACTGCGAAACAAACATTTTTTTAGTTTAAGTAGGATCTACTTGAATCGAATATTCAAATTAAATTAAGATTCGATTCGGATAAATCTTTATTTGCTTACAATATACCCGGAAAATCCAAGTGTAGTATATGCAGGGAATATTTCATAAATCCAAAATAAAACGAAATAAGCCATTTAGAGTTCTACCACAATGATTTCGTATCGTGATTCGTCATTCTTTGGCCTTCTGAAACGATTTTAATCGAAGAACATATTTCGCCTGCATGTGGGATCGAATCTACGATCCCCTTACCTATAGCTACGATGCTGTCCTTGTGCTATCGAGGGTTCCTATAATTATTCGTTGTATCACAGAAACTATATCGATTAGTTAATGTCATGGTGATAATTAGAGTTTTATCGAATATCATGCTATAGATTTTTCAAACATAACCTATATATATATACATAATCCGTCTGCCTTCCTTTCTACCCCCATGCGACTCGATGTGTATGTTGCAATGAAGACAGACCACTAATTCAATCAAAACGAAACATGTTCGACTATGAAAAATCTCTTCGTTTAAATTATAAAAAAATTAAATAGCTACATTTAGTGAATACGACTGAATTGTTTTTTGAAGAGATGAAACCGAATCGCAGCTTTACTAGGAATAAATACGATATTCAGCTATTAGATGATATTCAATGGATCTTGATTTGAACAGATAAATATATTTGAAATAAATAATTCTAATAATAGATTGCGATAGGAAAAAATTGATTTCACGAAAAAAAATCTCACGAAAAATCTCGTTAATTGAAATTTAAAAAACTAATCTTAATTTTTTTTCAAAAAACAGGCTGTTATTGAAGAGGTGCTGTAATCAAAAGTAAAAAAATAATGTTCAGTAAAATTAAAAACCAAAACAGTATAACTATAAAGAGTTCCTTTCTCGGTTACTCATCATAGGTGCAAGTACTTCAAAGGTACATAAGCGTGGATATTTTTAAAATACGAAATATAACCTTTAAAAGCTTGAGGCTCTTTTTCCAGAAATGTTAAAGTAGTATCAATACTTATGACGTTTGACGCCTCAAGCTTTTAAAATGTATATTTTATATTTTAAAAATATCTACGTTTATGTACCTTTCGAGTACTCGGACCTATGATGGGTGGCCGAAGAACGGACTTTTTGTAGCTATACTGTTTTGGTTTTCAATTTTACCGAACATTATTTTGTACTTTTTCGTACAGTAGCTTTTAAATAAAAGGTTGCTTTTAAGAAAGGTTCTTTTGCGTTTACGTTTATACTTTTTGGTATTAGAATTTGTTTATTTATTCGCCATGCCAGGCCCCCATGCCATTAAAACATCGCCGTAATCAAAAACCTTGCCTTAGGTTACAAAGGTTTCGCGAGAAACTTTATAATAGTGTAATTATAAATAGTGCTCAAGTCAAAAAAGTTAATGACGTCAAACTCGATAGACCTACCATTTGCCATTAGGAAATTTCTGTTCCCACCTCCCGCCACCCTTATCAGACACTCGTTATCACGTGTAACGAAAAGTGCTCACGATAACGAAACAAATGAGCACAAACACGACTGTCCTGGTATATGCTATTGAGGAGTTGCAGTGCCCACCGCCCACCTTCATCATCAGACCAGCTCCATGGTGCCATATCGTTGCATTGCCACAGAAGTTAAACAGCTATGCCAAATTTCAACTCAATGCGCCAGCAAGTGCTTGAAAAATGGATTACAAGTTTTGAACGGGAAAGACAGGCGTATTAACGAAGCAAGTTAAGGGGCTATACCAGTGTGACACTTTGAAAAAAATCGATATTTTTTTGCCTTTTTCGACAGTTTATACTTTCAAGAATATCCGGTAAAAATGTCAAGCCCGTATCTCTAATACTCCCTGAACGGCAGCCTTCTAAAGAGCAACCGCTCGTGGGTATACAATCGACAGTTAAATATTTAAACGCGTTTTTCTCTAAATGAGATTTTTCAAATTTGCTGACATTATAACTCGGAGAAATTATTAACTCAACAATTAACTCGAAGTAAGTTAATTTTTTAGCAACTCAAAGTAAGTTGAGTTGAGTAAGTTAATTGGGTTGAGTAACTCAAAGAGCAATTATTAACTCAATAATTAACTCCACACGTAACTCAAAGAGCAATTATTAACTCAGTAATTAAGAAAAATTAATTAACTCAAACAACAATTAACAACTCAAAGAGCAAGAGCGATTGAGCAAAGTAAGTTAATTGAGTTGAGTGACTCAAAGAGCCATTATTAACTCAACAATTAACTCAAAGAGCCATCATTAACTCAACAATTAACTCAACAATTAACTCAACAATTAACCCAAAGAGCCATTATTAACTCAACAATTAACTCGAAGAGCAATTATTAGCTCAATAATTAACAAAAATTAATTAACTCAAACAACAATCAACTCAACAATTACCAATTAACTCAAAGAGCAAGAGCGATTAACTCAAACAACAATTAACAACTCAAAGAGCAAGAGCGATTGAGCAAAGTAAGTTAATTGAGTTGAGTAACTCAAAGAGCCATTATTAACTCAACAATTAACTCAAAGAGCCATTATTAACTCAACAATTAACTCAACAATTAACCCAAAGAGCCATTATTAACTCAACAATTAACTCAAAGAGCAATTATTAGCTCAATAATTAACAAAAATTAATTAACTCAAACAACAATCAACTCAACAATTAACAACTAACTCAAAGAGCAAGAGCGATTGAATTGAAATTCGAACGAAGTGCTCTTGAATATATTTACTTTACAATGACGTAGGATATTCTTGATTGGATGAAAATTGACGATTTGGCGTTGAAAAAACGACCATTTTATAGGCAAGAAACGGACGTTTTTTTCATAACTACGCCATTTTGTTAGATTTTGATATTTTTCGAAAATCCTACGTCATTGTACAGGAAATAGTTTCCAGTTTAACGACATTTTTTCCTTTTTCGGTTTCGGCTACTCAATCGGCCGGAATCATGTCGCTTGGATCTCAATATTTTTCTATGAAAAAATTATGTAATATAGGTCAAATATAGCCGAATATATTCTTAAGGGGAGATAAACACCTAGGAGCCGGAAAAAGGTCATTTTTGTGAATTTTTTTAAGGAAAACTTTTTTTAAATTTCGGATTGGGGTTTTAATTATCTAAAAGTATATACATTGAAAAATATGTTTAATTTTCGTTATTTAAAAATATCAAAAATATACAAGGATATTGTATGATCCTTGGAGCGTCGTAAAAAAATCGGTATCCAACATTTCTCGAAAATCAATGAACCGATTGCCTTGAGGTTTTTTGTGGTTATTCTATACACCATTATCTAGTACTTGTCATAGCCGATTTTGAAAATATCGATTTATGACAAAATGGCGGACGTTTGAACGTAAGTAGTGATTTTTGGGCCAAAAATTAGTTATTATTTTGCCTATAAAACAAAAACTAAGTCACGGAAAAAAAAATCCTACGACAAGTACTAGATAATGGTGTATAGAACAACCACAAAAAACCTCAAGGCAATCGGTTCATTGGTTTTCGAGAAATTTTGGGTACCAATTTTTTTACGACGCTCCAAGGATCATACAATATCCTTGTACATTTTCCATATTTTTAAATAAATAAATTTAAACATATTTTCGAATGTATAAACTTTTAGATAATTAAAACCCCGATACGAAATTTTAAATAGTCTTCCTTGAAAAAATTCGCAAAAATGACCTTTTTTCCGGCTCCTAGGTGTACATCTCTCGTTGATTTTCCGAAACATTTAATTGAGTACTTTTCTTCCAAAAAATTCCCGAAAATCGCCCAAATTTTCAGCGTTCACCTCAGTAACCTTAAGTAAAAGCTTGTAAAAAACAAATAGACGCGTCTAGCTGACATCAATAGAATTTTTCCCATAGCCCCTTCACCATAGCCCCTTAAGTAAAATCTTGTAAAAAACAAATAGACGCGTCTAGCTGACATCAATAGAATTTTTCCGTCGGTGTGGCGATCTCGCAAATGCTCCGATTGCGTCCAATAATCGAAGATGAATTTCGAGCGAAACAGAGAGGGGCGGAAAAGTGAGAAGGCACGAATGGGGAAATCGATTAAATTTTCCTCGGTACGTTTTTTTCTTTGCTCGGCGCGGAGGCCGCACCCAGGCTGAGCAGGGGGTTGGAAAGCGCGAACCGAGACGCCACGGAGACTCCCGAAAAGTGTGCGCTCTCGTTGCGCCCTCGTACGAGCGATCTCTGCCTGTCGCGAAATAAAAAAAAAAAACTTGGCGCCCATTGCGGACGTCCTCGGGCGACCTTGAGCAACGTGGGTCTCCGCTCGAGCCTTGAAATGACGTTCGATCGCGAAATTGTCCTATCATCAAATCCACATCGATTCGTCATTTTTCACTCGCGAGCCGATCACACAATTACTCCTATGGTAACAAATAAAAAATTCTTTCGATGTTTTGAAATTTCCGGTAGAAAATGAATATCTGACGAAAAAAAAAAGAAACTTTCCACGGTACCGTAGTCCGAGGCGAAAAAAATCTTCGTCTTGCAAGAGGGAAAGCGAAAGGCGGAGGGGGGAGGGCAAGAGAGATGGGAATAGGACATACCGGTTCAGGGTAAATCGTCGTCCAGCTGGTAAACAGCTGCCCACATCCTGTGCTCGAACACCGAACACTGCTGCATCCTCCCGTATGTACTTTCCCCTGTCCTCTTTCTCTCTCTTTCTCTCTCTTGCTCTCTTTCTCTCCCTCTCACTCACTCTTTTCGATATCGGCTTCTTCCCGCATTCGATAAATTTCTCGGTCATCGATATGGGCATCCGGGGCTCCTCCATATTATAAAATGCACCGTGCTCTTTGTCTCTGATCCTTTTTGTCCTCATTATTTTATAATTTTATCTTCTTTATCATTCAAACTGACGGCAAAATTATTTTCATATTAACTAGATCCACCTATTGGATTTATTTACATTTGAATTAACTAAATTTTTCGTTGAATAACATTTTTTCAATTCCATTCCATCATTGGAATTATTCATTTTCAATATATTTATTTATTTGAATAAATTTATTTGAATATATTTATTTATTTGAATAAATTTATTTGAATATATTTATTTATTTGAATAAATTTATTTGAATATATTTATTTATATGAATAAATTTATTTGAATATATTTATTTATTTGAATAAATAAAATACTTAGTCTAACAACTAAGTATTTTATTCATTCCTGATAAATCCGTGATTCGGTTTCAACGTGGGGGTCACGTGGCCCCTTGAAAAACGTTTTTCGGAGTCTGATACTTCTCAATGGTTCATCACATGTACGAGTTTTAAAGAAATCGGAGGCGGACACTTAAGTGATGTGGCTATAGGTAGGGACGTTGTAGGCTCGGTTCCACATGTAGTCGAAATCATTTTCTTCGATTTGAATCGTTTCGAAGGCCAGGAGCTGACGAATATGAAATCATTGCGGCGGAACTCTCAATTGAGTAATTCGTTTTATTTTTGATTTATGAAATATTCTATCCATATAGTACACTTGGATTTGTGTATAATGTATGCAAACGGTGAATTATTCGAATCGAATCTTTATTTAATTTGAATATATTTCATATTCATAAAGAATAGCTGAAATAAATTTAAAAAATATTGATTTTGACTTACATAGATTTAGATAGATACAGATGACTTATATAGATTTATATAGACATAGATTTTGATTTATATAGGCACTACTTAAATTGACGATTTTTTTAGCAGCACAGGTTTTTTAATTATTTTTTTTAATGCCACACGTATCACTTGCAGTAATAATATTATTATTTTTATGGTTTTTTTTACCAGAAAGCTACGCGATAAAATGTTCATGGCTATTTTCGTTCGATAATGATGGAAAAAACAAAAAAAAAAAAACAAGGAATACGTAATCAAACGTCACGCGGATGAATAAATAACTGGACGAAGCGATATTTTTGCAAATACGGTGCTTACACGTGCTGTTAGCGAGAGATATACGATTGCGGAGCATCAGCAGGTGCAAACGCACCGGCGGCACTCTCAGAGGGCACGCGACTCAACGCTTTACACACTCAACTTCTTTCTCTCTCCCTCTCTTTATTTGATTCTCCTTCCCGCAGTGTCTTCCGCGATGGCTGCGGCCCAAGTTATGCATCTGCCGTTTCTCGGGCTTGGCACGCACGTGCCCGCTGACACAAGTATCATGGCCGTTCCGTCGTACACGTATTCCTCCACACGGGATCGAACACTGCGTACGAGACTGCTATGCGGCCCTCCATCTCTCTCGCTGGTTGTCTTTCTGCCTCTCTCTCTCTCTCTCTCTCTCTCTCTCTCTCTCTCTCTTTCCGTACGTGTACTCGCAGGGTCGATTTCACGTCAGTTTTTTTTATATATGGATGGAGAGAAAACTTGTGTAATTTTTTTTCACTTTGGCGTTATATACTTTTCCCCCGTTTGAGAAAAGTTATCGAACACGTTGAAAAGTGGAGATACTCGCGATTGTGAAATTTATTGTTTTTTTTTATTTCCCTATTATTACGTTTTATTTTCGCAAACGTTCTATCAATTTTCTTTATTTTCGAATTATTACATTTTATTTTCGGCAACGTAGAAAAAAATTATTTTCGAAAACAGATTTTTTTATATCTTTATTCTTGGGTTTTTTGAGTTTTATTAAAACTCAAAAGAGCGAAGAATAAAGATATAAAAGAAATCTGTTTTCAAAAATAATTTTTTGAAAACAGATAAATAAAGACTTATTTAGTTAGTAAGTTGCCAACTTATTTAGTTAGTGAGTTACGATTTTTCATACGAAATCTTGCACGATGAGGGTTTCGCGTCGTATATTTATCGTCGAGTTTTAGGAGAAGATATGAATGTGTAGAATGATTTCTTTTCGACATTTTTCGTTGACACATGGGGTCGATTTAAACGCCTCAGGCTTACGTTTTGATGATGCTGAAGTTCGCATCGTTAGAATGCACCGAAACGTTCAGACCCTTAAAAAATGATGATTTTGGTGCGTTGAATCGGAGGCATTGCTTCACGAAGACTCATGCCAGCCGCTAGCTGAACCTGCAGAATCATTACGATTTGATCACACAACACTTTCAAAACGTTTGAAAGTACTAGGAATGATTTTTTAACACAAAGGATTAATTTTCACGAAAAAAAACAGCGAGAACTTATTCAACATCCCAATAGAACCGAATCTGTACGGATTTTATGTTGAATCACCAATGTATTATGCGTTACTACAAGTCATGTGTCAGAAGTCAGATTTATTGGTGAAGGTGCACAAAAAATTGATTCGAAAATAAAAAAAACAACGAGACTAATGATCTATCTATTGACTATTATAACGCGTTACCTCCACTTGTAGCGCAAAAAAAGGCCTTTTTCATGAATTTTTTTAAAGAAAACTACAAAACTTTTTTAATCGATCAATATACCATCTTAAAGAACACATCTTGAAGAACTTTCAGTCATTTTTTCATTGAAAAATATTACATTGTTTAGTCGCAAATGGCCGTCAATGAAATAATGTTTTTATATACACGGTTTGCGGTGACCAACATTGCGGCGAAGTGGATCATCTGAAAAAAAAATGCGGATGGATTTAGTCAAATATAAGTATAAACTAGTCTTTGATCGAAGGATTTTAAAAAATATTCATTTTTCACAAAATGGCGGACAGTCAAAGTTAATGGTTCGATTTTAACGAAAAAAAACGGCCGTTTTTTGGCTATAAAACGGCAATTTTTTTTTCGAAAAAAAAAAATCGAACGATTAAAGACTACATTTTTATGTATTGAATAAGCCTGCAAAATTTCAAGAAGATCGGTTCATTAGTGTTCGAGTAATCTTGGTCACCGACTTCAGAAATGCCATTTTGAGAAAAACGCGTTTAAAGTTTCAATGTCAGTTCTTCAATTCACGGATTCTTCTCTTTCAACGCTCATATTTCAGTCAATTTTGTTCGGATCGACTTGAAATTTTCAGGACATATTCTCAGATACTTATACTTCAAAAAAATGCAATAAGAAAAAATCGATTTTTTCAAAATCGCAAGTGGGGGTAACCCCATAACTGAAGATAGTCACGAAGACATATGTCTACTAACGAAATATAAGGATGGCTGTATCGAATACTTTGTATTCAGACCCACATACAGACACGTGTATACCGAGAATATCGATCACTGCACTTAAAAAAAAGCATTTATAACAACCTAATTCTACGAAAAAGAAACCAAGATAAAAGCAGCTTACACTCGTTATTACCTTTCGCGAATCTTTCCCTCGTCTGTCCATCTAAGCGAAAGAGTGCAGTCTCTTGCACTCTTTCTCCCTGCTAGATTGTTTGCAAACTCGTGACCAAATTCGAAGGTCGAAACATTAACGTCCACAAAATATCCATGTGTGTGTGTTCATATTTTTTCCCCGCTGTCTCGTAGCTGCACGAGTTGCATTTTTGCACAATACAGGAGAATGGAAAATGTGATTTTTCCACGACGATCTCCCTGCTACATTCCTCCTTGCCGTTCTCATTCGAAGGCTTTTTTTATGACTCAACCGAAGAAAAAGAAACACGCTGTATTGTGAGTTGTCGAGTTTTGTTTTCTTATTTTTGCTCTGACGGTTGTTGCATATTTCGCAACTTTTAACTACGTCGAACGAATCACCTGTTTCATTTAGACTTCTAGCACCTCTCTTCAAGGATTCGCACAAGCACACACATGCTTATATTGGGACGTTGAATAAGTTCTCGCTGGTTTCCAACAGGTGGCAGTTACCAGAACTGCGTGCGTGTAGACTAAGATGGCAACGCATCTGTAAAGAAGTACTCTAAGCATGCTTGAAATTCAACTTATGTCATTTCGCCGAAGTGTGAACAAATTTTTTTTTTTCATAGGGTTGAACATGTCAAATTTCGTGCCAAAAGAAAACTATTTGCGAACTTGCAGGTTATATAGCTGAACTTGCAGGATCATTAGAAGCTGATCACACAACAGTTTCGAAACGTTTAAAAGTAGGAATGATTTTTTTTAACGAAGCATTAAAAGCGGTAACTTATTCAACATCCCCATACGATTTCGTAGAAAATACATAAAGCTTTTTTTACTACTTAACGTGACATTCTTTTTAAAAAAACTGCCAAAGTTTGTTTGAATGAAATGATTTCATGGAAACATTTAATGAAAAGTCCTTTGTCATCTCTGAACAGTAATTCATTGCGCCATCTTCAGCAGATCACCTAAATCGTTCACTCTCTTTTGAAACTGATCAGAACAGACCCATATGTTCATTCACTGAACAGAGGTTAGACAGCTACATAAACGTGTCCAATTCTGACCTATCGTTTCGAATTTATTAAAAAACGATGCAAGACCTCAAAGCTTCATTCTATCTTAAGTAACGAAAGTAACACTTACGTTTGTAAGAAAGTAATACGAAACGTTTGAAAGCGTTAGAAATGATTTTTTTTTTCAAATAAAGCATTCATTTTTACGAAAAAGAAAACAGCGAGAACTTATTCAACATCCGAATATCTATAGATAGATGGCGTACGTAGATATAGACACGAGAATGCACGATGCTCGTCGTCCATGAAGAAAAATAGTCTACGAGAACTCGGTGCTGAAAGCCATAAATTATTTTTCGTTTTACGACGAAACAGGTGGTCTCGAATCTGTCTGTCCTTCCGCCTTCTCCGTCCCTCTCTTGCTCGCTCTCTCGTTCGTTTTGGACTCGACTGTCATCGTTTCGAACTGTACACCACTGTACAAATATAATATGTATGTGTACGTGAATCGCTTGGTGAGACGTCGCGACGCCTTGGCTCGGGATCCCCTTCCAACTTTTATTGCGTGGGTCGCGAATATCCACGACCCACGCAATTCGAAAACCACTTGGACTTACATACGCCAGACCAATCTACGTTTATCGCAATACCGGAACCAACGATCCTTATCGATTGTTCTACCGTTCTTTTTCTTCTTTTACTTATTGCACTTCTAGATCCTTCGGCTTGACGAAGTCTAGTTACCGTTTCGTAAAAAGAAACTCGTGCTTGCGCACTCTGGATGTGACGTAACACCTCCTACACTCGTTCTCTTTCACTCTGTAGACGAGCGTGCACAGCCGTGGCCCTCCGAGCGGCTAGTCCGCCGAAGGCCCGCCAGGTGGCCACGCGCGAACCGTTTCTCCCACGCGTGCCACTGCGCTCGTTTCTATATACCACTTAACGTAGTACACGCGAAAAATGGTGCGAGACAGAAAGTCTCGTAACTTAAGGAAATTCATCTGGTACCGAGTTAGTCAAAAGAAAAATTATTACGACTAGCGTACTCGTATCCTGTACAGCTGCCATGTGCTAGAAACTTTTCACTCGCGTCGATGCTTCTTCGTCGATCTCTTTTTCGACCATGGAAGAAGGACATTCAAAAAAGAAAGCGTTTTTCTGGAATGGAAAACAAAATCAATTTTCGAAAACCAAATTTTTTCTCAATCAATCTCGAAATCAATTTTTTATGTGTTATTATTTCGTATCCTTTTTTTTATAACTACAATGCTTTTATTTGCGATTAATTTATTTGATTTTATTCTTTAAGCCGATTTAGTCATTGCATTTCCAGTCACTTCTGTATAATTTGCTGTAGAAGTGTAGTGCACATTGCGTCGTTCGGAAAGTATTAGCGTTGATTTGAAAAAGCGCGCGGTTGCGACGTTGCCATCATAATATGCGACTGGAGTAATATGGAGGTTAACCTCCAAAAAATCAGCATTTTTCGAGACAAATTAATTTATTCTGAAGTTCGCAAGTATCTAATGGATTTTAGAAAGCTGTCCAGGCGTTCTTTAGATATTTTTTTATCCATTATAAAAGTTTGTTTCGAAACTGTTTGTCAATGCTTGCAAATTTCACGTTTATAGACGGGAAAAACACGACAATCCATGAGAGACCGTGTTAATTTAGAAAAATTTTATTTATTAATTGCTCACAAACAAGGTATCCGGAGCGTTTGAAATTTGAACAGGTGACTTTTTAGATACTCATAAGTGCACTCGAATTTTTTTAAATCAATATTCGTTTGTTAATTCGATCGTCAGATGAACTTTCTTAAGGCCGATGTTGTCCAGGCTACCCTGCATACGTTTCTGAAGTTTAAAGTACATTGATCATTGCGTTACCGAGATATTCGCACTTGAAATTGGCATTTCTAACATGCGCGGCATAGGACAAGTCCCGGAAAACATCATGTTTCTGATGATAATGAAAATACGACGAGACAGAAGCTCATAGAAAACGGTGGAATGATAGATGGATGTCTGATGGTTACTATGAAGCAAAAAATGATCACTTTTAGGCTGACAGAAAAATACTATCGATATTAACTAGATATCTTAATTAACTATTTTCCTAATTTAACGAAAATCAAATGAACTATTTGATTTAAAAAAAAATTGGTTTAACTAGATTTCTCGTGAACTCAATTTTTTCCTATGCATGCCATTATTTGAATTACTTATTTGAAATATATATGTTTAAATCAATATCTATTCAATATCGTCATATAAATAAATATTTAATTTACTCCTAATAAATGTGCGATTCGGTTTCATCTGTTCAAAAAACAATTTTCTCAAATCCTCTAGATGTATCTATTTCATTGCTTTTTAATTTAACCACCCAATACGTTAAAAAGCACCTTTCGCAACCCAAATCGTTCAACGAAAAATTTGCCCTATCAAGAAGAATCAATTTTTGTCGCATTCCAACGGTGCAAATCAAACGTCATGCATCGTGGAGGTGCTTAACTCACAAAATAATAATCCCTGCGGCTTCGTGAAAAATAACGCAGCTTTTTTCGTCTTTCCCCGCACTCAATTATGATGTTGAAGTTGGCATCGTTGGTATGCAACAAATATATATATATACATATATTTTTGGTAACACTCAAATTTTTTCGGGCACATTGAGGCTACCAAAATCACTGAAACGTTTTTGATGATTCGTATATTGGAAATAAGTAACCTAGGTCTGCAAAAATATTTTAGGTTATAATAAAAAAGAAAGATTTTTTAAGCAATGGAGAAGTTTCTTTGCGTACCAACGGTGCGAACTTCAACACCATATTTAATTGGTAACCGTAATGGAATGGGATTGTAGCAACTCGTGAGGAAATGTTTGGCAATTTGGAGCCGTGGCGTCACAACTACATAACACTAAACGCGTGTGATTTCTATTTCCCGAGTTCCGAAAATATCCTTGCACATACTTTTAGTACGTGATGCTTTAACGATATATATATATATATATATATATCGTTAAGCACCTTTCAAGTATAAAGGGTAAAAAAGTGTTTGATCGTTAGTGAGCCATATAGAGAAAGACCGACGGTAATGCTAAAACGCGTGGGAGCGCTGTCGGGTTAGACTTGTGCAGATGTAACACGCGTTTTATACACATATACATATATATGTATATATACACATCGTGTTAATGTGGGTCAGTGGGAAATCGCTCCGTTCCTGCTTGGCTGCAGTCAACGTGAATGCTCTGTCCTCTATCTCTCTCTCTCCCTCTCTTTTCCTCTCTTGGCCTCTCGCAGATCCGGGCAGCTATACGTCATCGTTTCAGTGATCGTTTCGCTTTCCCGCGTTCCTATCCTGTATCTAAATTTGTGTATATTTATACATATCGGCGCACGTAAGATACAAGACTCCACAATACGTAACTATGACATGGCGTGGGCGTTCCGAAAGGGATTTTCCCTACCTCTCGATCTTTGACTCTCTCTTTTTCTCTCTTGTTTTCTCTACGCACAAGTCGAACGCAGTTTCGTTCTCGAGGCGCAGGATATATTTAGAACCCGGAAGTTGGCGCGACTATAAATTTGCTCCATTGGTCAGACAAGATATTGTACTCGTCGAGGGTGTTATTAGATTTTGCGCTGTCGATGGGAAAGTCGAATTCGTCATTAAATGAATTCGACTTCGTACTCTGGATTTAGTCTAGAATGTAGTCTAGCTTTGAAAAAGACCCAACTTTATTGAGACACTTTATTAGATTTTTATTTTTAAAATAAATTTTTATTTTTAAAATAAATTAGATTTTATTTTTAAAATAAAAATTTTTATTTAAAAAAAAATATTTTTAAAATAAAAAAAAATTTATAAAGACACTTTATTAGATTTTTATTTTTAGATAGATATTTAGATAGTTTTTTTTAGATTTTTAGATAGATATTTATTTTATTAGAAAAATGGCTGATTTCGATATTATACCATTGATCTGTATTTGTACTTATCTCGAAACTATGACTTGTACATATCTTGAAAACTATGACACTTCTACTGACGTCATATTTGGTTATTTTCTATCATGACTTTGTATCGAACTTCATGATATTAGTAAACAATTTACCTAAACTTTCCTTCCGTCCGGTACGTGAATTTACGAAAAATAGACCAAGAAGAAAATAAAAACGAGCAACGTGTCGGCTATTGATAAAATTGTCGTTTACGATATTTTTTTGCTGCTCAGCATGCGGTCACTCGATAGGCGACTTAACCCAGATATCGTGTGCATACATACGCTCTCTTCTCGCGGTTAGCGTGGGCGAACACCGCGCGAATGTTCGGTTTCTTTCGACGGTGGACGGTGGACCTATATACGGCCAGCCGTTGCAGCTAAACGTCGAGGAGACTCGTTGAGTTAAATCCCAGCGACACAGGCGCTGGGTTTGGAAATTGCAATCTTCTGACCGGGCTATATTGCAAGCAAGTACATTTTTACGGAACGTCTACCCGGCCTGAACATTGACATGCCCCCAAAGTGGAGCCTGTCTTTGAGAACTGTGCAAAGCTACTTTGCTTTTCACCTCGTCAAACATATTTATGATTGATTACAATTAAACTAATACATGTGTTGTAATTCTATTCACCATTGAAAGCATTCATTTCATCAATGATAATCGACGAGGATAAGAATGCTTATCATAAATACTAAGATTACAATAACTAATGATTCGAGCATAAAGAATAGCCAGATTGATTAATGAGGCAGAAAAGTAAAGCAAGTGATTCGTGATTTATTAAGGCGGGATTCTACTTTGAAACCATGAAAAAAACGCTATTTTCGTGAATTTTTTCTGAGAATACTATTAAAGATATCGATATGGGGTTTAAACTGTTCAATAAATACACTCTTTAAGTACATAAAAAAATTTTTTTTTATGTATTTTATTCATTTTTTGTACACGTAAAATATGTTTAAAGCCAACGCCTCGAAAAGCAGGTACCGTTGCCGTGGTCGTGAAGTCTTCCCGACGGATGGTCTGAAACAAAAAAATCAAATAGTTTCATGTTCAGTATGTCTTCAGGAACCGACCTAACTAGAATATTTTATATACGTGCAAAATTAACAAAATGGCGGCTAAAATACGAAAAAAAATGCGTTTTTTTGGGTCTTTTTTTGCAATAAAAAAATAGTTCTAATCAAAATTTTAAGTTGATTGTAGTTAGGTCGGTTGGTACACACATATAGAATATGTGTTCCAAATTTCATAAGGATCGGTTCAGTACTTTTTGAGTTATCACGACCACGGTACTTGAAAATGTCGTTTCGAGAAAAACGCGTTTAAAGTCTTGGTGAGTGATAAATCGTAGAAAAAATTATCTTACCCTCAACCAGCGATGCCTTGGGTGTTTTCATCCAAGTTAGCCTTTTCAAAGTTTCAAAGTAGAATCCCGCCTTAACGCCTTGTCGTCATGTCAGGAGATATCAATGTTTTGGCCAGGAAGACACTACCTGAATGTATTTCGCCAAAAATCCGCCAGGTGGCTACTAGCGAATCGCTTCGCGTAAGCAAGGAACCACCGTGCGAGGATAAATGTTCGTCCAGTGTGCTGGACCACCTACAGAAGTGCGCTGCTTACAGGGTGCACTTACGCTTATGATTTTGATATTTTTGTCGAACGACCCTTTGCCCTCGAGGCAATTTTCGCTCCGATGGCGAATGATGAGCGAAAGTCACCTTCCGAGTGCAAAAGGATAACAAGTATCGGTATACCACTTAATACCATATATTTCACTCGGGTAGCTCGCCAAAAGCCTTTCCAGTACTTGATCGTTGTCCTGTCCAGCTCCTAATTAGTTCCCAATTAGTTCCTGGAAAAGGGAACGGCGAATCGGGGCCTGGCCTAAGACCCGTTACATGGCAAACCCGATCCACGCCGGGCGGCCCGACCATGACCTGATATTATTTAGGGAAGGCAGATCAGGGCCAGGTATTTTTCCCGACACAACGATAGTTGGTTACTATATGAGAACGGTTCTTGAAGTCGAATCTTTGCAAAATGACCGTTTTTCACATGTTTATGTGTGTGCACACATACAGCATGCCTTGTTATGAATGGATAATCATGGAACTGTCGATAGGTCATGTCATGTTCTACTATATGCTGGAATTTCAGTTTAGTTAAAGGCCCACGGTTTTCGCGATTTTGGACTTTAGGTTACGTTTCGAAACAAGAATCATCTGCTTTTGGTTTTTCGCGTGCCATTTCTACAAATGTTATGAATTGACAATAACTGTGCAACTTTTTAAAGTAACTGGCACGATTTGCGTACACGGAGAGAATTTTTAAGTATTTTTTACGGTGAAATCTCCGTAAAAATTACATTAAAAATTTGAAACCGGTGACAAATGTGCACATAGTCAAAAATTGACACTAGCTTTTAATATTTTGCTTTCATTCATGTAAAAATTTAAGCAAGTAGCATAATTTTTTTACATTTCTTTCAGTAAAAATTCTGACACATTCTCGTGTAGAATTTTAACAATGGGCTGCCTCAAAAATTCCAAGTTTCTACAGTAAAAATAACCTGGACAAACTTGAAATTTCTAAAATCCCTAGCGGAAAATTAATTCCCTATGATTAAATAAATACTCTATATACTGTATTTCTGAACATTTGTGTTCTTGATTGCTACTTATTTTAGCATATCATCTTTCCGTACCATTGTAGACGTCCTTTATCGAAGTTTCTTTTCACGTTTCTTTGTTTTCTTGCGTAGAACTGCGTAGAACACGTTAGATTGCACGAGACCACGAGGCTTTCTTGGCCCATGTTTCGTACTATAATGCGCATGCGCGGTACCGCTGTTGCTAAGCAACGCGGGTCGGCGTCGTTCGTGCTCGTCATACTGCGTCATACATAAGCACACTCTCACAGCTTGCGTTCACGTATACGCACGCTCACACACAGAGCTCACGCGTACGGTCAGGCGACCTAGCCCTAACTGATTTTACTATAAAGAACGTAAAATTCCGGTGGACGCACGGAAACTTTCGGCTTCCTTTTTTAAATTTTTATGGAAAACACGCAAATTTCTCAATGTTCCACTGAAAAATTTCATTTATATTAGCACTTTTTTAACTTATTGTCGTAATCTTTACGTTTCATGAAATTTTACTATTAATTTCAGTAAAAATTCTGGAAAATATTTTAAATTTTTGTTACGCAAAAGTAAATTTTGATCCATTTCCATAAAAATTTATAATTTATTTCCTAAAAACCTGAAGAATTGCACATTTGTCACCGAGTTACGGTGATTTCACAGTAAAAATTACTTAAAAATTCTCTCCGTGTAGTATTTTTTTTCTACACCGCAAGCCAACGAAGTCGGATGTTCGAATTGGTTTGTATGAAAAGTCTGCATGGGATCTTTTTTTCATAAAATTTCCTCTACATTTAAGATTAAAAGAAGACTTTTCTAGATAAAACGAATAACCAAGAGTTTTTTTTTTAAAAACCGTTTCTCATCTCGAAAACCGTGGGACTTTTACTAAACTGAAATTCCAACATATAGTAGGACATAATTTGACCTATTTACAGTTGCAGGATTATCCATTCGTAACAGGACACTCTAGGCATGTATAAATATATATACTGCAATATACTACAATTATATGTTAGTGTGTATATATAATATACATTATGCATGCACACTTATATAGTCTTCAATCATTACACACACACACACAATCCTACCATACACGCACCTGTTACGTCACTGGTCTTTTGTTTTTTTTTGCGTAACGCGAAAATCGGTCAACCTCGGACGTTTCTCGTAAATATAGGTACATAGGTGTGTGTGTGTATATATATCTATACATGTAAACCGTATATAGCTTTTTATCGTTCAGCCCCATCTCGAATCCCTTCCCTCTTATTTTGCCAAAGTTGTGTACGTGTAAAACGATGTATACATCGCGTGACTAATTATTACAAAGGGTCGTAAGCGGCACTTTACGAACCCTTTTCCACCCCGCTACTTTCCCCACCCCCTGCCTCCGTGGAATCGGTTACGAATATATGGCGAAACGATGTTACGGATTGTCCGTGGTGCCGTTGTTAACGTTAATTGATTTATGTGACGGTTCGATATGATTACGATTGAATTTACGTATTCTATAGATGAAATAATTATAGTAATGGGATTAGTTATTATGATGGTGAAATGTTTGGACAATATAATACGACATGACATGTTATGATATTATATTACATAAAATACCATACGAGTGTTATTGTAATATGGCTATTCTTTAGTCGTTATTAATGTTTTTAGTAATCTTACGTATTAATTGTTAAAATAACGAAATAATATTGTTTTTGGCAATGGAGATGCGAAGCCGACTGTATGAATTTAGTGGACAAAATACTTTTGGATTTGACTGTAATCGTTCTGCAGCGAATAACCCGAGAGAAAGCGATTTAACGGAGAATAAGAGAGGGTGAGAGGGGTCGAGCGTTGATGAACCAAGGGATTAGGTAACGCGAGAAACAATTGTGATAGAGTTAACGAGTTACGAATGCCCCGACAAACTTGCCTTGCCCTGTTAATCGCACTCACCGCATTAAGGGCTCAGGCTATCGTGACGACATGAAAAATAATGGTTATTTGAAATAATTAATTTTGAAGAAATGAGTAAGATGATTGAAAAAACATTTGCAGATTTATTTGTATGTACATTAACGAAAATGTGCACGAAATTTCATGAAAAATGTTATAATTATTTAAAAAAACATGTTATTTATTTATTATAAAATATTATTTTTAATTTTAATTTAATTTAATTAATATAATATAAATTAATGATATAAATATATAAATAAATAATATAAATTAATTAAATAAAATGTAATTAATTTAATTTAATTATTATAAAATTATAATTATTTAAAAAAACATTTGTTCAAAAAAACAAAAAAAATTATTTAAAAAAACAACAGAAACATTTCATGAAAAATATTATAATTATTTAAATAATCTCGTAAAGAACCTTTAACGTGAGGGACTCAACGGTGCACTTGATTTTGGTCACCCGGTGAATCTGAAGCAAATGAAGTTTCTCTTAAGGGGCAACAACTACCTAGAGGCTCGAAAAAAATGGCCAAATTCCGTTTTCTTTTTTTTTTTTGGAGACGGTCGGTGAATAAGAACCGCAATTTTTTATACACAAAGCTGGATATATAGAGAGCCTTTCAAAGAAAATCACCAAAACATACAGTAAATAACAAAAACATGGCCGCCGGCAGATGAAAATTTTCACGAACGTTTGGCGGTGGACACTCTCCAGCTTGAACGGTCCATCCGAAATCTTAAAACCAAACGGGTGGCTCAAGTTAACGATAAATGCGTGTCGTTGACGATCGTCGATTTTCAAAATAATTTTTTTTAACAACCTGGCGACGTGTTGGAACTCGAGTATAAACAATATATTAAAAAAATCGTCATTTTTACGTAATTATAAAAAAATGAAGATCGATTTTGAGAAATTGAGATCGTCAACGACCTTTAAATGTTTCTCGTCGTATCTCCTGTAAATTTGGAAACAATCCATCGAGTGGTTCTCGAGATATCGTGTCCACCGACTTTGAAAGTTTGAAGTATGGCGCTGCTAACGCTCGCCCGGCCGACTGTTAAAAGCTGTTGCTCATTCACTTTCAGAAATATTCCAATGAATTTTTCAGGGAATATAGCTAAAAGGTGATACTATCGACTACATTTTTTTTTTTTTTGGAAAATGCCATTTTTGACCCCTCTACGTAGATGAAGCTCGTTAAAAAAGATAACATTGACTACACCTTGATCGAGCTTTTCTTTGTTATCGTGTTGCAGTCGTAAAGAAAATCATTTTTTTCGATTTTTTTTTACGAAAGATGACATCATTGTTGTTGATGACCAATGAAAATGTTTTTGAGAAAAACGTCTATCAAGGCTACTAAACTGCTATTACCCTGAATAAGCGTACCAATTTTGAAGTCAATCCTCTCATTAGGTGCCGAGAAATCGTGTACACCATTTTGTAAACCATAGTTTCCAGAAAAAAGCGTTGCAATGTTCTACTAGCAGTTTTAATTATAAGTTCGACCATCGTAGTACAAAGTTCAATCGTTGTAATCATAAGTTTACCTTCAATCTGCGATTTATGCACCATATGTTGGATCTTGCTCGTGAATTTGAGTTGCCTCAAGCGACGAACGAGTGTTGGTCATTTTCACAGTAGCCTAACCCCTCCAACGCCATTACACACGTACCCTTAATGAATCTTGAAAGTGAAGTTCAATCGGAAAACACGTGCTACAGAGGTATGCAGTTTCGAGAGGATCAATCGATATTAGGGTAAATGTTCGAAAGTGGGGTAGAATCAGGCTATTTTTCTTCAAGCGTTCAAACAAACCCAAATAACCCTAAACGAACCCGAACAACCCCAAACAAACCCAAACAAAAATTTGCCTCATTCTAGCAGGAGCCCCACTTCCGAATGTTTACCTTATTTCTTTCGTTGGACAAATAAAACAAAAGTGCAGTGGTTGTTGAAAAGAATAACGAAAAAGAAGACACCGTTGCACCATAAAAAGCAAGACGAAGTTATGGCCTTGAGAAATGTTGAACTACGTCCTGCATTGGCATTGCCTGGAGTGTACCGAGTGGAGGTTACGACGTCGAATTTACGCCCCGTGTGTGGGCGTGCCCATTGTCTGACATTGTTATGTCATAAGACACAAAGGAAATCCGTATTCCAAGGAGAAATACAATAATTCCTCATTGACTGAATTTACAAATGTCAGTGACAACGTCTGTTCGAACGAAACAATTAAATAATGGAAGGCACAAAGGGGACAAGCTGATGCTTCGTTACGGAATGGACCAGGCCCTTATATAGGTGCAAGCTGAATTTTCGTTCATTGCCATTATTTCTTCTGGGTCGAATATCCTGCAAAGGCAGACGCACGTGACAGTGCGAACGTAAGATTTATTCTACATTACTGTCATTATAGAGAGCTTTCGTGAGAGACTCTTCAGTGGACGTAACAGGAACCTTTAAAACGTGACATTTTGTCACTGACGTGGCTATTGCGCTTATGGAAAACAAGCAAAACTCAGGGAATACGGAAAACACTCCGGAATTTTTCCAGAATTAACTTTTCGCAAGAATTACGAAAAATGAAACGGATTTGAAAAAAAAAAGCAAAAGTATAAATGTAAATATTCTCGTATACTGTTAATATTTATATTATTCGTTATTGGATACGAAAACCAGTGGTGTTAGTGACAATCATGGAACATTAAAAAAACTTATTTACTCCAAAGTTCTATACATTTGCATTCGATTCGTCGATATACAACTACACCATTGTAGATTAGATATATATATTTTTTATTTATTGGCATTGGTATAGAAAATTCTCTTTATGAGTATTGGCTTTTAATATAGTTTTTTAAAAACTTTACAGTGTTTAAATTATTTTACCAAGTTGAGGTAAAAAAAATGGTTTTAAGATTTAACATTTTTATATATACGATGCTTAAGGCGGGATTCTACTTTGAAACCATGAAAAAAACGCTATTTCCGTGAATTTTTTCTGAGAATACTATTAAAGATATCGATATGGGGTTTAAACTGTTCAATAAATACACTCTTTAAGTACATAAAAAAAAAAATTTTAATGTATTTTATTCATTTTTTGTACACGTAAAATATGTTTAAAGCCAACGCCTCGAAAAGCAGGTACCGTTGCCGTGGTCGTGAAATCTTCCCGACGGATGGTCTGAAACAAAAAAATCAAATAGTTTCATGTTCAGTATGTCTTCAGGAACCGACCTAACTAGAATATTTTATATACGTGCAAAATTAACAAAATGGCGGCTAAAATACGAAAAAAAAATGCGTTTTTTTTGGGTCTTTTTTTGCAATAAAAAAATAGTTCTAATCAAAATTTTAAGTTGATTGTAGTTAGGTCGGTTGGTACACACATATAGAATATGTGTTCCAAATTTCATAAGGATCGGTTCAGTACTTTTTGAGTTATCACGACCAAGGTACTTGAAAATGTCGTTTCGAGAAAAACGCGTTTAAAGTTTTGGTGAGTGATAAATCGTAGAAAAAATTATCTTACCCTCAATCAGCGATGCCTGGGCCATATAATATTCCTTCGACGTGTTCCAGGTGGGTGTTTTCATCCAATTTAGCCTTTTCAAAGTTTCAAAGTAGAATCCCGCCTTAAAGCCGTTGATTATCGACTTCTGTAAACTTCATTTAAAAAAAATGATGGTGAACAAAACCAATTTTTCGTCAGGCTGGCGATTTCAAGTCACCCCACAATGAAATGCTGGCTACGCCAATCGCTTTCTCTCTCTCTCTCTCGTATCTATCTCTGCTTTTATCTCTTGCTATCTCACAGCTCTGTCGGACCAACAAATATCGGTAATCGAAAAATCGCCGTTGTCGCACATTGAGCTTCCCATTTATGTGCTTAACACTCCATTTCCAACAATATTCGTATTATCATCAATATTAATAATAATAATGATCGTAATCGCGATTCCGATAATGACCAAGAAGATGAAATTAATTCTAGCCGTTGGTGCAATTTTTTTCTCCCCACGCCGTTTAATCGCTGCGGTGAAATTCATGAGGAATTTGATTTTTTTTTTGGCCAAATATTTTGATCTTAACCGCACAGTCGCGCATTTAAATCGTCGGAATGATTCATAGGCCAAAAGTCTCTGGCTGTCTTTTGAGGAGTCCGTACGAGATGAATGAACTCTCTCCCCCTCCCCCTGCCCCGCCACAATTCTCCCCCCCCCCCCCGCTCTCTTACACATTCTCACACACATAGAGATAATCTTTTTCATGAATGAACATATTTACCAGAGTCTCACACGCCACACCCTCAATACCGACCACGTAATCGTCGGCAGTAAAGCGCACATGCCTCGCATTTCTTTTTCTCCTTTTCTCGCTTTCCCTTTGTATCTCGATGCAGTTTACTTCTAGTTATTAATCGCGCATCCCCACACCCTATATTTATAATAGAGATACGTTGTTTTTCCACGATTACCCGTCATTATCTCTACGCAGTTCTGAATAAAATAATAATAATAATTAATATTATTATAATATTATTATTATTATATCAACAACAATGACGTTGGCAAGCTAATGCGAAAATAAATTGCTCAAGCGTGACAGCTAGAGAAACGTTACCACTGTATTCGCTATTGCTAACGTTATTATGATAATTATTATTTTATAGTCGATGGTGGAACTATCGGAGCATGAAACTCGCAATATTACACTCCCACAAGGAAATATTCAATTTACATAGGATTTATTTAGATCGAGTAGGTTTTTTTCAGTGCCACACGACCTATTACAGTCAAATTCGTTTCAAATATATGTTTTTAAAATGTTTCAGCTATTCTTTTAATGCAATAATAGTAATAATAATAATAATAATAATAATAATAATAATAATAATAATAATTTCCTCAAACAAATATATAAATGTCCTCAAATAATTCCTCAACAAATATACAAATTTCCTCAAATAATAATAACAATTGCCTACAAATAAATAATAATAATAATAATAATAATAATAATAATAATAATAATAATAATAATAATAATAATAATAATAATAGTCGAGTTTTATTTGCACAATTTTCTTTACAAGTTTTTCAATCTCCATCGCTTTAGACTCCCTTTTCGTCCTTCCGCATTTTTTTTACATACATTCTGTATTTCCCTGAAATACTGGCATATCCCTATACTTCTATTCTTTTTACATTCTAAATATATTCAAATCGAGAAGTTACGTGGGTTTCGAAGAAAAAAAAGCATATCTTCTTTATTAAAAAAAAATATATAATATATAAATTATTTTATTAAAAATTTGAAGTACATAAAAGAGCAACATGTCAACAATATTTAAAAAAAAACGTTTCATCGGAAAATTTGGGAAATTCAGCCGGTGGGAGCTGGTTTCCGGAGACACCTGAAAAAAAGTGTCCTCGTGATGGTCAGAATAACTCATAGCGCTATATGAAATTAAAAAACCAAAATTGTGTCTGTTAATAAATAAGTATAGCCCGTGATTGAATGGAGGATTTGAAAAAAATTGAAATTTGATTTTTTGGCAGAGTTGTATGCAAGATAGTTCAATTATTGGTACAATTTACACGACGTATAGCCTTGCCAAATCAATTGTAATAGAAAAAAAAACCTTCGTTCAATCACCAGCCAATGCTATTTTGAAGTGTGCAAAATTTCAATAAGACCGGTGCATTTAGTTTTTGGGAAATCGTGTCCACTGACTCCGAGTTTATTTTAAGGCCGTCTGCTGGTCTAGATGGCCAAAATTTGGGGTTTTTTTGAGATGCGATAAAAAAACAAAAAATATTTTTAGTATCTATTTTTTTTACCACATATTTATTTATCGTTTAACATTATATAAAAAAATGAAGAAAAAAAATTCATAATTCCGATAGTTACAGGCTGGTAAAGTGGGGGTGGAAAAAAAACGGCCTCTCCTGGTTGACACGATTCCAACCCTCCTGGTCATCTGAAAAAAAAAATGAAAACAGATCCTTAATTAGTAAGGATGTCATTATAGCCTACCTACCTCGGGCAAAAAAAATCCCAAAATCGCGGCTGTTAAAAAAAAGGTCATTTTTTGCCGTTTTTTCGCACGATTTTTGATTTTTTAGAAATAGTTATTAACAAAATTTCGCGATAAATCTGGTAGAGGCGATAGAGGGGTGTATAGAGAAGGGTCATAAAAAATTTCAAGTAAATCGGTTCATTACAACTTGAGATATCATGTCAACCGTATCGAAAAAAAGTAGTTTCGAGAAAAACGCGTTTAAATATTCGAGTAAAGTTTCAGGCAGTCTAAGTCATATAATGGTACATATACGTACATTTCGCCGGTTTAGTTTCCACCTCACTAACCACTGCTGTAACTCCATAAATATTTGGAATTTTGAAATTTCTTTTGCAGGGTATATTCTTGCGACTAAACATTGAAATGATGCAAAAAAATCGATTTTTTTTTTTCAAAATTCTAGACTAGAAGACGGCCTGGATAATTACATATATATATATATATATATATATGTATTTCAAATAAACAATTTCAATAATGGAATACAACAGGAAAATTTTGAATTCACGAAAAATCCAGTTTATTCAAATTTAAAAAAATCAATAGAATGTTTCTGCCGCGTAATTTTACAAATACAATATATTTAATATATTAAAATAAACAATATATTTATATATACAATGTATTTAAAATAATCAATTTCAATAATGGCATACAATGGGAACATTTTGAAGTCGCGAAAAATCCAGTTAATTCAAATGAAAAGAAAAATCGAATAGACGCATGCAGTTAATATGAATACAATGTTTCTGTCAGTGTAGGTTGATTATTCATCGTCCTCGTATTTTGCCGCGTCATTTGACAAATATAATATATTTAACATATTAAAATAACCTATATATATGTAGTTATAAAATGTAGTAAAATAAACTATATATATATATATTTTTTTTTTTAATAAACAATTCCAATAATCGAATGCAATAGGAAAATTTTGAATTCACGAAAAATCTAGTTAATTCAAATACAAAAAAAAATCGAATAGACGCATGTAATTAATACCAATATAATGTTTCTGTCAGTGTAGGTTGATTATTCGTCGTCGTCGTCGTATTTTGCCGCGTAATTTGACAAATATAATGCGAAACGCTTAATTTTTATTGTCCATAGCTTCATTGTGCAGGCGTCTCGGGTTTTCTTGCAATAGCAATAACAATATTGTATAACATTGTTTACGATGCTTTGCTCGACTCACGGACCCGTGTACCGTTATCCATTAATACGTGTACGCACGCCCGTTGCTCGTGTGCATGTGCCTGCGTCTGTACTTGAATCGGCTCGGTTTCGAGGACGCGGATTCTCGAGGCCGTTGCGCAATCACTCCGCGTCGACGTAATACATTTCCATACGCGTTATCCGCTTAAAATACTCCTACAAAGCTCAAAAAAGAATGCCAAGTTATTCAATAATTCCTCGGAACATGTTTATGCAATAATTGACTTTACCTTGAAGGAGAAATGAAAGAAATCATCTATGCAGAGCAGCCAGATTCGGTGCAAATTTCAAGGCATTTTCGAGCTCTCGGACACAATAGTGTGGCGTGTGAAAAAAAACTATTGTTTTTTTTTTCAACCGAACGACGTATTTTTTTTTATGCAACTCGTAATACTGATTTATGACGATGTAATTTTTTTTACATTTTTTATTTCTCCATTTTTATCATTATCCAAAGTCTTATTTGCTAATTGAGGTCGGAAAATTTCTAATAAGAATACGTACAATGAAATATGAGGCGAATGAAAAAATATATTCGACGGAAATTGGATCGTAGTAGGGCGTGAGACAATGAACAAACCTTTTTGATTTAAGCGGATCCTATTTAAGGGCAGATGTACAAAAGGTCATACTTGTGAATTTTCTCAAGGAAAACTATTTGAAATTTCGGATTGGGGTTTTAATTATCTAAAAGTATATGAGGCGTTCCATATCATTTCGAACGGTCAAAAAGTTGTCGACTCTGAAAAAAATTTGAAACTTTGTCAAATTGTTTAATTATATGACAAAAAAACAGTGTAAATTTTTTCAAAATTTTTGGATCGCTTTTTCTCGAGTTTTTCAAAATTTTCAAAATACCGTTATATCTCGTAAGCATCTGATTTAACAGAAAAATGTTTGAGACAAAAAAGTTGCAATTTTACATGAGCTTTGTGGAAAAATTTTGTGTTGAATTTTTCGAGTTTAAAAAATGCCCATTTTCACCAAAATTATACAAAAATATTTTTTTTCGGTCGGTATGTCACTTTTGATTTTTCTCAAAAAATTCCAGAAAATACTCTGAAGTTCGTACAGTAACACCTATTTTTTTCAGAGTGGCTCGATTCGTTGTTCCAAAGCTGTGCTTTGTTTTATTATTATGAGATATATTTTTTTTAGACAAATCAATTATTAAAAATTATTCTCTCCCAAATTTTTCTCACATTTTTCAGGTAATAAACATCCATAACAGTAATAATTTTTTTGAGCTTCATCATAAATTATCGGTAAGGTAATAATCATCATAAATTATCATAAATAATCATGAATTGCTGCTAATTTATGATCAAGCTCAAAAAAATTATTACTGTTATGGGTGTTGAGTACCTGAAAAATGTGAGAAAAATTTGAGAGAGAACAATTTTCAATAATAATTGATTTGTCGAAAAAAAAATTGGTGTTACTGTACCCACTTCAGAGTTTTTTTTGGAATTTTTTGAGAAAAATCAAAAGTGACATACCGACCGAAAAAAAAATATTTTTGTATAATTTTGGTGAAAATGGGCATTTTTTAAACTCGAAAAATTCAAAACAAAATTTTTTCACAAAGTTCATGTAAAATTGCAACTTTTTTGTCTGAAACATTTTTCTGTTAAATCAAATGCTCACAAGATATAACGGTATTTTGAAAATTTTGAAAAAATCGAAAAAATGCGATCCAAAAATTTTGAAAAAAATTACTCTGTTTTTTCTTCATATAATTAAATAATTTGACAAAATTTCAATTTTTTTAGAGTGGACAACTTTTCGACCGTTCGAAATGGTATGGAACGCCTCATATACATTGAAAAATACGTTTAATTTCCTTTATTTAAAAATATCAAAAATATGCAAGGATATTGTATGATCCTTGGAGCGTCGTAAAAAAATCGGTACTCAAAATTTCTCGAAAACCAATGAACCGATTGCCTTGAGGTTTTTTGTGGTTATTATATGCACCATTATCTAATACTTGTCATAGCCGATTTTGAAAATATCGATTTATGACAGAATGGCGAACGTTTCAACACAAATAGTGATTTTTGGGCCAAAAATTAGTTATTATTTTGCCTATAAAACAAAAACTAAGCAACGGAAAAAAAATGTCTTACGTTATCGAGGATTCAAGTAGATTATTAATAAACGTCCATTTGAAAGTAACCCTTACGCGTCCTGCCCTCTTACGAACGTCGCTACCGACATCGACCACTTCCGGTCGATACGCGGCACACGTGCATGTATTTTATGTTCAGCGCGTGTATACAGGTATAACGGAGCAACAAACCTAACGACGATACACGCACCGGCGAATTTTTTTTTTCATCATCACCGTTTCCCTTTATCCTTGCACTTTTGTGCACGGGGCCAGGAAAAAAAAAGATAAAAAAAAAAGAACGACCAAAGTATAATAAGCTCGTCGAACCGGTGTGTCCCTTTATTTCTTTGTCTCTGTCCCTCTCCCGTTGCACTTTCTCAAGTAAACCGGAACTTCCCACGACCTCGATACATCGTTTATTCGATCGGCCAATTGAAGAAAAAAAACAGAGTGAGACTTCGTAACGTTTCGTCATTTTTATTTGATTTTCGTTCCAAAATTACCATTGATCTGCGTAGCGCGATCTTTATTCCTAACGTATGTACTCTCGTCTCTCTCTTGGGGTCACTTTTTTCACGCGTTTGGGTTTGTGTTTTTCGTTCGCCAACAGGGCTGTGAAGGCGTTTCAGCAGGTGTTATGGGTCGATCCGGGCTTTCCGCGCGCCTGCGAGGTTCACCTTCGGCTTGGTCTCATGCTCAAGGTTCATGCTGACTTCGATGCTGCCCTCAAACACCTGACACTAGCCCTCATAGACGCCAGCACACCGGCAACATTCTCCAAACTCGAGAGTAAGTTTTCATCAATTTGTTGAGTAAAATGGGGTTACTGTGAACGGGTTTTCGAAGCTTTTTTCGTCGGTCACTTTTTTCAACGTACTACATTCCAACTTTTTCGGCTCCAATAGAACAATGTGTCCTTTGGCTCTCAGATGCATAAGAAAGTCAAGTCCCGCCACCTCGCAATTATATATATATACAGTTCTTACTTTCTTTGCTGAACTTGACCCGGTTTTCTAGTCCCTCCTGGCTGAATTCCGCGAGCAGAGACCGAACGTGTTACGTATTTACCCTTATATGTATATTGGAACATATGCTACACACGATTGGCGAAGGAAATATTCGCGACAACATGTGCCATTCATTTCTGTTATATTCCACAAAGACCAGTGGAGTTAGCTTAAGGCGTTACCCCCACTTGCAGCGCAAAAAAGAGGCCTTTTTCATGAATTTTTTTAAAGAAAACTACGAAACTTTTTTAATCGATCAATATACCATCTCAAAGAACACATCTTGAAGAACTTTCAGTAATTTTTTTATTGAAAAATATTACATTGTTTAGTGGCAAATGGCCGTCAATGAAATAATGTTTTTATATACACGGTTTGCGGTGACCAACATTGCGGCGAAGTGGATCATCTGAAAAAAAAAATGCGGATGGATTTAGTCAAATATAAGTATAAACTAGTCTTTGATCGAAGGATTTTAAAAAATATTCATTTTTCACAAAATGGCGGACAGTCAAAGTTAATGGTTCGATTTTAACGAAAAAAAACGGCCGTTTTTTGGCTATAAAACGGCCATTTTTTTTCGAAAAAAAAAATCGAACGATTAAAGACTACATTTTTATGTATTAAATAAGCCTGCAAGATTTCAAGAAGATCGGTTCATTAGTGTTCGAGTAATCTTGGTCACTGACTTCGAAATGCCATTTTGAGAAAAACGCGTTTAAAGTTTCAATTTCAGTTTACACGAAGAACGGATTCTTCTCTTTCAACTCTAATATCTCAGTCAATTTTGTTCGGATCGACTTGAAATTTTCAGTACATATACTCAGATACTCATACTACAAAAAAATGCAATAAAAAAAATCGATTTTATCAAAATCGCAAGTGGGGGTAACCCCTTAAGGCAATCCTATCGTCAGGCTTCAATCCATAGGATTTCCATATTATTTCTTTTTGAGCTTCACCAAATATATTGACAATCGTCTGTGTAAAATTTCAGGGTCGGTTATCGACCTGATTATAGAGAAAAAAGAATATTAAAATTGCGTATTTTTATTACAAAATACAAAATTTTTATTACATGTTTTTATTACGTATTTTTTTTACATATTACAAAAACCCACGGTCGCTACAAAAGTGTATATAATAGTGGGATTCCGTCTTCGTCCTGCCCAAAATAATTTTCTTCGCAGGTTGCTTAATATTCGATTTAAAAAAATATTGCAAATATGAAAGAACAAAAAAACGCTATTTTTCTTTGAAAAGTATCGTGTGAAGATTGACCGTGAATTTATTCACATTTTTTTCATTGGCAATTGTGCAAAAACGAAAACGACCGAGGTTCTCGGGGTTAAGATGCCTGAAAATACGTTCGGGGATTGAGGGTTGAAATCGTCCGAATCAGATGGGTCGGCGCATCGACGGATGAAGGGAGGAAGTAGAGAAAATTTTCGTGTATTTCTTTGAGGCACAAGCGGGTGCAGAATCAAATCCATTAAAGTCCCGTTTCTTTTTTCGGGCGAAGGAAAAATAATGATGACGAAAAAGAGAGCGGGAGCAAAAAGATTCGACGCACGAGTCATTGGACACGTAGGTCGATGTATATGGATGTATTTTTGTTTTGCGCTTATATATATGGCTAAAGAGAATGTGTGTACGTTTTACGGGCAACTCTCGCTAGGAAAGGAGACAAGTGACTACCGGTTCTTTTCTTCTTCTTTTTCTTCGTCTTCGCTCCTCCTTGATCTTCTTTTTTTTTATCTTTATTTTCGTCGGTTCAAAGACCCCATCATCGAGACAGGTTTTTTTCATTCTTCTTCTCGGCGGTCGCCACCGCGGACTACGCCGGCCTTTCTTCGATTTCGATCGCATCGTCCTCGCGTTTCACGCACCTCCGGTTCCTCGTTTCTCCACTACGCGCGAACCGCACACACGCATGCGCGCGCACGGTGCCTAATTCCTCTTCGCAACTCTCGAACTTTTTACAATTTGATGGCTCTCGTTGCTGTCGATTGTATGGGACTTTTTTTTTTTAACGTAACGGTAGTTAAGAGGCAAAAGAAACGTGTAGCTTTGAGGGATTAAGGTACTGCGATGACTCGAAAATCAGAGTTACTTGAGGGCGGGGTAAGGTTAAAATGTACTTATAGAGCATCGTCCCATTTATCTCGACACAGAATGGTTTTAGACAAAAATTGTATGAAACATGAAAGATCGATCTCTTATAGGCTATCACGTTTGTCGGAAATCTTTTTCTCTAAGATCAAGATTTATTAAAATAAAGTAGAAAAACTTTTAAAAAATCAGTTTGAGTTAGTTTTGACGTTAAAAATCAAAGGTCATAGCCGGGTAAGTAGGGAAAAATTGCCCCCGCATTTTTTCCCCTACTCACCCGGCTATGGCCTTTGTGGATATTTTCACTATCATATTCGTAATCAGCGGATCAAAATACACAAGTACACGAAATTCTAGATTAATCGGAGGTATGTCCTTTTCGGAACTACACCCATTTCTCTCTCTCCCTCTCTCTCTCTCTCTCTCTCTCTCTTTTTCTTTCTCTCTTGTAACAATCATCGAGGAGCACCGAGTTTTTAGTTTGACTGGAACCGTGTACGAACAGCTGTCATCGGGGCGGTGGCCCCGAAGGGGGAAGCATGTAGCTCGCTCAAACGTGACTCGTCGCGTGTTATGTGTTACTTGGCGAATGAAGCACTCGTTTACCGAGAAACGCATGAGTCGGTGGAATCATCCCGGAAGCAAAAGTCATGAAAGTCGATTGACAGTTGGGAATTCGTCAGAATTTTGCCTCGTGCTTCCGGGAT
Source organism: Ophion costatus (assembly GCA_951751655.1). Lineage (NCBI taxonomy): Eukaryota > Metazoa > Arthropoda > Insecta > Hymenoptera > Ichneumonidae > Ophion > Ophion costatus. The sequence continues at coordinate 14,065,810 of OX632368.1, read as the reverse complement.
CTTCCTTCATCGTTCCTCATACTCCGCCATTGTCGTTATTATTCTCATTGTCGTTTCTTCAACAGCAACTGCCGTTGTTCTTGGCGTTGTTGATAATAACAACAGAAGACGAGCGAGCAGCGAAGATATTTTTTTTTTCTTCACGGACTAGAATGAATCGTTGTATAATTCGCATTTTCGTGATTTTTCTCAGGGAAACTTGTGCAGATTCTCAATTCTTTTTTACGTTAACCCCTTCGTTGGCATTGACGCAATAGTCCGTGAAATAATTCAACCTTTATTTCCCAATTTAACTTGCTCTGATTTGAAATCGGAGCCTCACGGTTTTTTGGCTCGTTTCATCCGAATTTCAAGTCAAAATTTGGAAATTCAAAATGGCGGCGTCGATATGGCGGACAAAAATCGAAAAATTTACTCGATTTAGATGAAAATTAGTACTCCGGGATTTTTGAGGTCGTTTGCTATGAATCTGCAATTTAAATTTGATAATTCAAAATGGCGGTGCTAGAATGACGGACCGAAACAATACGCTTTATATTCTTAAAAAAAAAACAGGTAAAAAAACCATGCAACGAAATAAAATCCTTTGTTCATTGCAAAATCAAAACTTGAAAACTGCACAAAAATGCAAACTGCAAAATCAAAAATGAAAACTGCATTTTGATGTATGAAAGAGACTTGTAAAATTTAAAGTTGATCGGTGCAACGATTTTAGCGATAGCGTCGTCACCGATTTTGCAAAAAAATAGAGAAAAACGCATTTAAATTTCGCCGGTTTGCAAAACCTACCGATGAACGCCCGCAGTTCCCTCAATTTAGCGCGAATCGACTTAACATTCTCACGGAACATTATTGAAATGTTACATGTTGAGAATCCGTCGAAAATAAAAAAATCGATGTTTTAAAAAATCCGAACTAGCCGTAAGCCGTTAAATAAAGCATTTAACCCTTTCAGTCATGCATTTTTCACCTGCACCGATTTTGATGAAAATTGGTACTCGGGGGTTTTCGGGGTCGCTGATTACGAATCCGGCATCAGATTTTCAAAAATCAAAATAGCGGATTCAATATGGCGGACGTGAAATTCCAAATACTTATTAATTCTTCTAAAACTTTGTACTCAGGGGTTTTCGGGGTCGCTAATCACGAATCCGGCATTAGATTTTCAAAATTCAAAATGGCGGATCCAAAATGGCGGACGTGAAATTCCGAATACTTATCAATTCTTCTAAAACTTTGTACTCAGGGGTTTTCGGGGTCGCTGATCACGAATCCGGCATTAGATTTTCAAAATTCAAAATGGCGGATCCAAAATGGCGGACGTGAAATTCCGAATACTTATCAATTCTTCTAAAACTTTGTACTCAGGGGTTTTCGGGGTCGCTGATCACGAATCCGGCATTAGATTTTCAAAATTCAAAATGGCGGACGTGAAATTCCAAATACTTATCAATTCTGCTAAAACTTTGTACTCAGGGGTTTTCGGGGTCGCTGATCACGAATCCGGCGTTAGATTTTCAAAATTCAAAATGGCGGATCCAATATGGCGGACGTGAAATTCTATATACTTATCAATTCTTCTAAAACTTTGTACTCAGGGGTTTTCGGGGTCGCTGCTCACGAATCCGGCATTAGATTTTCAAAATTCTTTCGAATTTAAAATACCGATTTTCTGCAACCAAAATACCGAATACCTATTTAAAATACCGATCATTCTGCAACCAAAATAATTTATGACTGCAAAAACAAAAATCGGTATTTTAACTGAAATATTTATTAAATATTATTTAATTATTAATTATTATTTTAATTTATTATTATTATTATTATTTTAATTTATTATTATTTTTTAAATTATAATTTTAAATTTAAATAAAACTTAAAATTATTTTAATTTATTATTATTAATTCAATATTTATTAATTAAAAATAATATTAACTGAAATAATTATTTCTAATATATATGTGAAGGAATATTCCTGATAAAGTAGGATTTTATATGATTGTAATTTTTTTTGTTACATTGCCCAGTTGGATCGACTATGTCGGATCCACCATTATGAATTTTCAAAATCTGACCTCATTCGTGATCAGCGACTCGAAAAATCCCTAGATCAGTATTTTCAGAGGCATCGGTTCGATATTAGAGCTCTGAGGTGATTTTTCAAAGGGTGTGACCGTAGCGGTCCCGCTGTGACTGAAAGGGTTAATAAAGCATTCTTTTGAATCTTATCTCATACTGTATTCTCACAATCGATTGTTTTCCTTTTTTTTTTGTTCCCGCAGTAAAGTTTCACGTGGCGCATCTTTACGAGGTGCAAGGAAAATACAAACTCGCCAAGGAACACTACGAGGCTTTGCTCAAGGAAAAGTCACTACCGGCCCATCTGAAAGCGGATATCTGCCGGCAATTAGGTAACGCGGTAGTAATTGTCATCCTTCTTCTCATTGCTAGGACGTTGAATAAGCTCTCGCTGTTTTCCAACAGAAAATATATTCTCTACGTATCGCCAATTTTTTTTTCTCGCACTTACAGATCACGAATATGACTGAAACATTTTCGAGGATCCTTCCAAAAAATCTGTAATCAAAATTTGCAAAAAACATTTCAGATAATAATGACAGCAAAGAAACGAAGGAAATCGTGGAGAATTTTCGTTGCATTTCAACGATGCAAACATCAGCACAGCCTTCTCACTTTAGACGATAAAAAAGGCTATTTTCATGCATTTTTTTTTTTTGACACATTTATATTACAGATAGTGATATATAAGTTGTTACACTTAATAAATACACTTTCGAAATACATTTTGAAAATTTATTTATTTGTTTGAGTCACTAGTTAATGCCTATAGCGCATATCATACGATTTTTTATATATACAGAAATGACAAAATGGCGGACATTTTTCGAAAAAAAAAACAAAAAAGCGTTTTTTTCAACGTTTTTGGAAAAAAAATAGTAAAAATCAAAATTTAAAAAAATTCGAATATGCGCCATAGCTATCGTTGTATAGAGTGTGCAGTGAAAATTTCATAAGGACCGTCGAAAAACGTTGTTTCGAGGAAAACGCCTTTAAAGTTTGTTTGGGTTACATAAATACATTTAAAAAAATTGTATGTATTTCGAAAGTGTATTTATCAAGTGTAATAATTTTTATATCAATATCTATAATGTAAACATGTCAAAAGAATTCATGGAAATAGTCTTTTTTAGCGTCTTTAGGTGCATGTCATTTCGTCGAAGTATAAACAACTTTTTGTTTCTGCAGTATCAAACGTGTCGAATTTCGCGTCGAAAATGAATATTTGCGGGAAATTTGACTACGCTACTTTATTTTGAAAAAAATCTGTAGCACACAGATTAGTTTATACGCTTCGAAAATAATGATTTCGATGTGTTTAATTGGAGGCATTACTTCGCGAAAATTCATGTCAGACGCTGGCTGAACTCGCAGATGATCTTGAAGCTCGCATCGATGAAACGCAACGAAAATTAATTCTTTTTCGTTGGTAAAATTATTTTTCATTAACGAACTTTTCGGCGTTTCAGGCTATGAAAATAATACGAACGTTTTTACGTATTTCTATTTCACGTTGACGATCTCAAGCAGCAAAAAAAGCGCCGAATTACAATAAAGACGAAGAGGTGGATACGAAAAATGATTGCATTCCAATAATGCAAACTTCGACGTCTTGCTTGTAGAATCATTAGGACTCGATTACACAACAGTTTCGAATCGTTTGGAAGCATTAGCAAGGATTGAAGAAAAAAAAATAAAGCATTAATTTTGGTGATTATATAGTTTAGTGACTTTTTGTTATATAGTATTATATTATATAGTTTAGTGACTTTTTGTTATATGGTATTATGTTATATCGTTTAGTAACTTTTCGTTATATAGTATTATATTATATCGTTTAGTAACTTTTTTGCTACATAGTATGATAGTATATAGTTTAGTGACTTTGGTAATAATATAGTTTAGTGAAGGTCGCTAAACTATATAAGTATATTATTTTTTCTATAAGTTTATTATTACTTTCAAAAAACTAAACTATATTCACTAAACTATTGTATTAAGGCGTTCCCCCCACCTGTAGCGCAAAAAAAAGGCCTTTTTCATGAATTTTTTTTAAAGAAAACCACAAAACTTTTTTAATCGATCAATAAACCATCTTAAAGAACACATCTTGAAGAACTTTCAGTAATTTTTTTATTGAAAAATATTACATTGTTTTTTCGTACGTAAATATTACGTTATTTTTTCTATAAGTTTATTATTACTTTCAAAAAACTAAACTATATTCACTAAACTATTGTATTAAGGCGTTCCCCCCACTTGTAGCGCAAAAAAAGGCCTTTTTCATGAATTTTTTTTAAAGAAAACCACAAAACTTTTTTGATCGATCAATAAACCATCTTAAAGAACACATCTTGAAGAACTTTCAGTAATTTTTTTATTGAAAAATATTACATTGTTTAGTGGCAAATGGCCGTCAATGAAATAATGTTTTTATATACACGGTTTGCGGTGACCAACATTGCGGCGAAGTGGATCATCTGAGAAAAAAATGCGGATGGATTTAGTCAAATATAAGTATAAACTAGTCTTTGATCGAAGGATTTTAAAAAATATTCATTTTTCACAAAATGGCGGACAGTCAAAGTTAATGGTTCGATTTTAACGAAAAAATCGAACGATTAAAGACTACATTTTTATGCATTAAATAAGCCTGCAAAATGTCAAGAAGATCGGTTCATTAGTGTTCGAGTAATCTTGGTCACCGACTTCAGAAATGCCATTTTGAGAAAAACGCGTTTAAAGTTTCAATTTCAGTTCTTCAATTCACGGATTCTTCTTTTTCAACGCTCATATCTCAGTCAATTTTGTTCGGATCGTCCTGAAATTTTCAGGACATATTCTCAGATACTTATACTTCAAAAAAATGCAATAAAAAAATCTATTTTTTCAAAATCGCAAGTGGGGGTAACCCCTTAATACAGTTTAGTGAATGTCAGTAAGCTATACAATTACCAAATGGTAATTATATAGTTTAATGACCTTTCCTGAAAATGGCCTCCGATTGTTTTTGCAAATAAAATCTCTCTCTCTCTCTTTCTCCCCCCCCCCCCTCTCTCTCTCTCTCTCCACCTCTTTCACACGCTTTGAGGTAGCCTAGGATTTGGTTTAGGGTTCAGCGAGTTCAGCTTGAGAGTAGCAGACACGTGTATTGATTTATTTTGCCGTGTATAGGGGTGGATGGCTTCGGCGTCGGTGGTCGGGTGGTTGCCCATAGCGGTGGTAGATTGTCAGAGGGATGAGGACGAGTATATGGAAGGACAGAGAGAGAGAGAGCGAATTCAAGGTAGGAGAAAGGACGAAGGGACCAACGGTGGGGGAAAATTCTCGCAGGAAGAGTGAGTGAGAGAGAGAGAGAGAGAGAGAGAGAGAGAGAGAGAGAGAGAGAGAGAGAGAGAGAGAGAGAGGGTATGATTGTGCTAACAATCCCTTTTCCACCCTCGGACTCTTCCCCTTCTCCCCATTCCCTTTCTCTCTTCTCATTCTCTCTATTCTTTTTCGCTCTCAACGTGTCTGGCAGATGGTATGGTACGTGTACATCGTTACAGTCGTCACCCACACTCCGATCGTTCATGCTCGTTGTCTTCGTGCGTCGCAGCTACGCGAGGACGCAACTGCATTTTACACGCGAAGGGTTCGATGCGGAATTCGCGTCGAACCCCTCAACAATGCACTTCCGCACGTCCTGTATATTTTAACGACGATTACGCGCCTTCATTTCTTCCCCTCTCGTTCCTACCGTTTGCACGGACGCGAAAATTCACCGTCCAATCGAGAATTCTCCTCGATTAACAGCCCTGGAAATTCAGGGAAAATCATTTGGTCGTGTGAATCGTAGGCTTTTTCGTTTCCGTCCTTCTTTCAGTGCGCTCCTCCGGCTGGTGGGGAAAAAGGGGTTTCGGTTCGGTCGATTTTTCGTTTTTTTCGGAAGTTATATATATATATATATATAAACACACACGTGCAGGGTGACTTTTATAAGGTGGTCATGTGTTTTTTTAAGGATCTTGCGTGATGATTTCGCGACAGAAAAAAATATAATTTTCAATGGTTTTTCAAGCCCTCTTCGAAAAACAAATATATCGGATTTTTGTCGTGAATAGTATTTGCCAGAGAAAATAGCGTATTCTGAAAAAAATTATGAAAATTCCATTTTGAGTGGAGGAGAATGAAGTTTTTAAAATTCCTATAATGTATATATATTATATACAGCATGGACCATTTAACGTGACCACCCCAAATATCTCCGTTGCCTTTACAGTGACGAAAAAAATTCCTTTTTTTATGTCCTCAAGGTCATCAATAGTTTTTCAAATCGGAGCGTGTTTTTTTTTATTGAGACCTTGTAGCTGATATTCAGACGAATCCAACGAGCTATGATAACATTACCTTGAAATGATTTTTCACGTGGATTTGCGGTATATTGTAAACAAATAAAAATTTATTCCAATCAAATCGTTATTTGTATATTTCGAATATATTTGACATTTAAAAAGAATAGCTGAAACGAATGAAGAAAAATCTATTTGAAACAAATTGGATCGTAGTAGGCCGTGAGACAAGGAAAAATCCTATTTCGTGTAAATAGATCCTATTTGAATGAATTTTTTTTCGGCACTGTAGAGAGAGAAGACAAAGTTACATTCACCTCGTCCTGACCTATCAATGACTTGGAATCCACAATGATGAAGATAAATAACGGGAGTGGGTGAGGCACATGGAGAGAGGGAGAGAGTGACAGTGGGAGGGAAAAGAGACAGCGAGGCCGAAATTCTTGCACTCTCGTCTCGCCTAGACGCGAATAAAAGCCACGCGCGCTACAAACGGCACGTCGTTATGGCCTTAGGCCACATTAACGGGTATAAAATCATGTGTGGATTTGACAATTTTTTTTTTCGTATGAAAAAGTGATTCACTCGAAAAATTAATTACACATCTACTTAGTATGAATATCAAGCTGTCTGAAAATATATTTTTTTCTTTTTTTCGACGTAAAAAATGGCCGACTACTAATATTTTCTTTCGTTATATTTTTTGAGGCGCTCCACGTGACATTTAGCATCCACAGTTTTTTACCTAGAACAAAAAACGAAAATTCTCGTCAATCTACATTAGAATACCTGTAGAAGCACGTACGGAATTTGAAAAATATTGTTTTATTCAAAAGTTGTAGGTATTTGAACTTAAGGAATGAATGTTCAGTGAAAAATTTCGTTATAACCGCTAATTGAATTAAACATTTTCGATTAATCAGAAATTCCGTACGCACTTCTCTGCGTTTCTCGAAAGTTCTCGAAAGCTATTTCGAGAAGTTTCGAGTAGTCGGCCATTTTGTTTTCGGCAACAGGATTTTTTTTTTCAGACGAAAAAAAAAATTGTTAAGGGCGCTGCCTACTTTGGATGCATGAAAAAAAAAACGCTATTTTTATTATTTTTTAAAGCATACTGTTACGTTTATTGATATAAACCTTGTTAGGCTTAACAGAAACATTCGTGAGTTACAAAAAAAAAACATTTATTGATTTTAACCACTTTTTTAGTGTGAAAGTGCCAGGTAAACTGGAGTCCTCAAAAAGTAGGTAGGCGTGCGCTGTTGAAAAAATCTGCACAACGGGCCATCTGAAACAAAAAAATTGAATGGTTTTAGGTTCAGGGCGACAGTGGCTATATCCCGTACCTCTAATATTAATTTAGATGCAAAAATGAGGAGAGGGCGGACGAAAAAAAATTTTAAACGTGTTTTTTTGCATGTTTTTTGCCAAAAAAAAATAGTAAAAATAAAATTTTTGCAATAATTCCGGTACGGGATATAGCGATAAGTGTACAGAATATGTGGTTAAAATTTCGTAAGAATCAGTTCAGTAGTTTCGGAGATTTTTTCAGCAAGCGGTCCGAAAACGTTGATGCGAGAAAAACGCGTTTAAAGTTTTAATTTATAAAAAAAAATCGTAAAAAAATCTGACTTAAACTTGAAGCGTTACGCCCACTTGTAGTGCAAAAAAAAGGCCTTTTTCATGAATTTTTTAAAAGAAAACTACAAAACTTTTTTAATCGATCAATATACCATCTTAAAGAACACATCTTGAAGAACTTTCAGTAATTTTTGTATTGAAAAATATTACATTGTTTAGTAGCAAATGGCCGTCAATGAAATAATGTTTTTATATACACGGTTTGCGGTGACCAACATTGCGGCGAAGTGGATCATCTGAAAAAAAAAATGCGAATGGATTTAGTCAAATATAAGTATAAACTAGTCTTTAATCGAAGGATTTTAAAAAATATTCATTTTTCACAAAATGGCGGACAGTCAAAGTTAATGGTTCGATTTTAACGAAAAAAAACGGCCGTTTTTTGGCTATAAAACGGCCATTTTTTTTTCGAAAAAAAAAATCGAACGATTAAAGACTACATTTTTATGTATTAAATAAGCCTGCAAGATTTCAAGAAGATCGGTTCATTAGTGTTCGAGTAATCTTGGTCACCGACTTCAGAAATGCCATTTTGAGAAAAACGCGTTTAAAGTTTCAATTTCAGTTTACACGAAGAACGGATTCTTCTCTTTCAACTCTAATATCTCAGTCAATTTTGTTCGGATCGACTTGAAATTTTCAGGACATATTCTCAGATACTTATACTTCAAAAAAATGCAATAAAAAAAATCGATTTTTTCAAAATCGCAAGTGGGGGTAACCCCTTAATCAGCAGTGCCTAGATCATACATAATTCCCTCTGCCTCTTCCTGTACCTCAATTTCTCGCGATTCGGCCTTTTTCCGCTTTTCAAGGTAGACAGAGCCCTTAAATTCGCACATGATATTATACCGTGGCCTAAGGCCTTAAACGGACGAAGCTACTGCAACGGAGCATCCGTCGAGTCTGGCCGTTTGTCCTGCACACAACACACAACACTAAACGTGGGTGGATCCGGGCGTAAAGTCGTTTCACTCTCTATAAATAACCTCAATTGTACTCTCGAAAATAATTGAAAAGCACGTTGCCTCCGTAGGACCTTCAAAAGTGCAGGAAAACTTTGCTCACCCCCAAAAAACACTTTATGGCAGCCCCTTAACGTCCCCGTGCCGACGCATTTGTCCCGCAGTCTTTGAACGCTCACGCATTTTTTTTTTTCCTTTCTCGTCCCCTCGAGACGACCAACGATATTCGCTAAAAGAAAGAAGAAAAAAAAAAAACGCGTGTTTATTAGAGAAATTTTATGGCCGATTTTACAGTGACTTGGATTTATTTTTTCCGGCTGTGCGTGATTTTCATGACCACTAGTATAGGGCTTCGGGACCTTGGGTTTACTCGTCCCAGGGACCGAATTATCCTCACGGGATATAGTAGCGAATGAGCCAGGTGTGGCGGCCCTGCAGTGTACCTTACGAGTGTGTGCGCGCGCGCGCGCGCGCGTATGCACTCTTCGTCATATTCAGGTATCAAGTGATTCAAGTGTAACCCTCCTTTTTTTCTTCTTCGTCTCCATGGGGCCTGGGACAAATTCAGTAAATACTCTTCTCACGTACTTTCTCGTGATTCATTTTTGCGAAAATAAAAACAGCGAGAACTTATTCAACAGTCCCAATATCACGACGTTGAATGAGTTCTCGCTGTTTTCCAACAGATGGCGTTACCAGAGCTGGGCCTGTGGCGACTCTGTACGCTTCCAAAGATGGCCGCAAGGCGGCGCCTCGGTTCCTAAAACAGGGTCGCCATCTACAAATAAAATACGTCTCATTGCTATTATTATTATTATTATTATTATTATTATTATTATTATTATTATTATTATTATTATATATATTCCCGGTTAGACGGCGACAAAAGAAGCTACAGCTGAAGCGCCAGCACGAGGTTGACCAAAATCGTCACGAAACAGATTATAATATAATTTCTTTATAAAAATACAATACAAGAGAAAGAGATGAAATTATTTTGTGTGAGTTTATTGTACTCAAACTCCATGGGTGCATGTAGTTTAAGATGATAACGCATCTATGAAGAAGTACTATAAGCAAGCTGGACTGCTTTGTTCGAAAGAAAAATCTGCTGATGCACACAGTTCTCGTTGAGACTTACGGGGATCGATGCTCTGTCGGCAACAGTGCTGGGCAAAATTGTAATAAAAAACTAACAATTACAAATTACTAAAGGTAATTTGCAATTAAATTACCATTAAAATTACTTTTAGTAATAACAATTGAATCGGAGTTCATTAAAACTACTTTCGATAATTGTAATTGAATTAGAGGTCATTGAAATTATTTCCAGTAGTTGTAATTGAATTGGAGTTAATTAAAATTACATTGAGTCATTTTAATTGAATCGAAGTTCATTAAAATTACTTTCAGTGATTGTAATTGAGTCAGAAATCATTGCGATTATTATCAGTGATTGTAATTAAATCACAAATTATTAAAATTACTTTCAGTAATGGTAAACCACGCAATGTGGTTTCATTAGATTTTTTTTGCTTGAGAGAATTCTATGCATCGAAATGAATATCTCGTTTTTTTTTCGTAAAGACGAAGCTTTTTTATACAATATTTTGCAAAAATATTGTATAAAAATAAAGTTGCGCGATTCGAAAGAGCGGCCTTGAAAATAGTTGACAAGGTACTTTAGGAATTTTTTCCCCCACATTTTAATGGTAAATAATCACGTCGAAAAGAAGACTTGTGAAAAGTGTCTTTGTGACGTTAAAGGGTTATTCGTAAGAAAATTGTAATTGATATAAAAAAAAAGTAACAATTTACCAAAGTAATTGTAATGAACAATACAGAAAATACTATTTTTCCAGCAATTGTAATTGATAACGGAAAAATTACAATTCCTCCAAGTAATTGTAATTGATAACGGAAAAATTACAATTACTCCAAGTAATTGTAGTTGGTAACGGAAAAATTACAATTCCTCCAAGTAATTGTAATTGATAACGGAAAAATTACAATTACTCCAAGTAATTGTAATTGATAACGGAAAAATTACAATTCCTCCAAGTAATTGTAATTGATAACGGAAAAATTACAATTACTCCAAGTAATTGTAATTGATAACGGAAAAACTACAATTCCTCCAAGTAATTGTAATTAGCAGCAAAAATATTACCATTTTTTCAAGTAATCTCATTCGGCAACAAAAAAATTACAATTATTTCGAGTAATTGTGGTTGACAATCACAAAATTACAATTATTTATCGTAACTGTGATTGATAAATAAACATTTATGATTGTTTCCCGTAATTGTAATTGGTGACTAAATATTGCAGTTATTCACAGTAATTGTAATTTACGGGTAATGAAATTACAAAAGTAACGTCTGCTGCCGAATTCTGGTCGGCAGTAACATGCCGATTGGTTTAGACGCTTCGAAAATAATTAAGTTGACGTGTCTGATTGGAGGCGTTGCTTCACTCGTGTCAGACGCTAGCTGAACTTGCAGAATCGTTAGGAGTTGATCGCACAACAGTATTCTGTGCGCGTGTGAACGATGGTTTAAAAAAATACCGCATTAATTTTCACGAAACAGCGAGAACTTATTCAACATCCCAATATATAGTCCTAGAGGAGCCTACCTCTACGCCTATGTTTACCCAGGGGGATGTAATTCGAGACTTGGAGTAAGAGTGCAAGAGAGAGAGGGGGGAGAGAGAGAGAGAGAGAGAGAGAGAGAGAGAGAGAGAGAGAGAGAGAGAGAGAGAGAGAGAGTACACACCGTAGGGACAAAGTGGCTACCCTAAGCTCGTTCAATCCTATATACCTGCAAAAATTCTATTCAATTTCTACTCTCTCTCCCTCCCTCCGCACTCTCGTCTAGGATCAAACCGGGGCAGCAGTTAGTCTTGATCTTTGCTTCAGCACGTCCGCAGTCTTCGCGCACTCTTCTTCAAGGGTTCCCACAATTTTTCGAACCATCCACGGCACGTTTTCTTCGTCGCTAACATGACACAATTTCTTCGCCAATTTATTCTCCCCCTCGGGCAAGAAGTGCAACGAAGTTTCGCCCATTGGAGTGTCTTGTTTTGAGCATACACGCGTCGTCGAATTCGAGGAAAAGTAATATTAGCCCAGTTTGTTGACGGAGCGTGTGCGCGTGTGTGTGTTCGTCCGCAGGATGGATGTACCACGTCGTTGACTGCGCCATCCTCGGTGTAACGAGGCAACAGAAACAGGCGATTGCCATACACTGCCTGCAACGCTCGATCGAGGCCGAACCCAAGAGTGGACAGAGCCTTTACCTGCTGGGACGATGCTTGGCAGCCTCCGGAAAGGTTCACGATGCCTTCATCGCGTATAGGTAATTCCTTCTTTCCTGGTTTTCTTTCCTGGATCACTCGAGTCGGTATTCTTCGAGATAAATCAGGCCTAAGATCGAAACGAAATACCCGCCTATTCGCTCGAGCAAGTGAACGAGGTGGGAGACTCGTGAGCGAGAAAGAGAAGATAAAGAACTCTTTTTGGGGTTGTTTGGGCTCGTTTCGAACTTTTCAAAGGCCTTGCTTAAAACTCAAAACCGCCTGGAATGTTATCCGTGTTATTTCATTTTATTTTCCATAAATATCTCAGTTTCGTTATCCCGGACACAGGCACGAACTTTGCGAAGTAAATTACATGTTCCCTCCTTGGAAAATGAAAAAAAAAAAAAAGCGATAAAAATTGACCACGCACAACCCAGACTCACAATTAGGGATGACCACTGTAATTCGTAACTTTTTTTCCGCTTCACACCGAACCACACGAGAGTAGAGCCATTTCGGTCCGAGACACTCGTTATAATTAGTTTCCGCTTGTGGACGTTCAGAAATTCCGTGGAAAAGTCCGAGGGCAATGCCGACACGTGGTGCAGCATAGGCGTCCTCTATCAGCAACAAAATCAACCCATGGATGCACTGCAAGCCTACATATGCGCCGTACAACTCGACAAATCGCATTCGGCTGCTTGGACGAATCTTGGAATATTGTACGAGAGCGTGAGCCAACCGAAGGACGCTCTGGCCTGTTACGTGAACGCGTCAAGGTAACGCAACGCAAAGACACGTGACAAATGTGACAATAAAGAAATCGATTTTGCTCGAACATTTTTCGGATACTCGATCGCTCCGTACCCACGAAAATCAACGAACGTGGTATTCCCAGCCTTTTCGCTTCTGCATTTGCAGCGTGGTCTTCTCCCTGATGTTCTTCCTTTTGACGTCTTGACGGGTTACCCCCACTCGTAGCGCAAAAAAAGGCCTTTTTCATGAATTTTTTTAAAGAAAACAACAAAAATTTTTTTAATCGATCGATATACCATCTTAAAGAACACATCTTGAAGAACTTTCAGTAATTTTTTTATTGAAAAATATTACATTGTTTAGTGGCAAATGGCCGTCAATGAAATAATGTTTTTATATACACGGTTTGCGGTGACCAACATTGCGGCGAAGTGGATCATCTGAAGAAAAAAATGCGGATGGATTTAGTAAAATATAAGTATAAACTAGTCTTTGATCGAAGGATTTTAAAAAATATTCATTTTTCACAAAATGGCGGACAGTCAAAGTTAATGGTTCGATTTTAACGAAAAAAAAACGGCCGTTTTTTGGCTATAAAACGGCCATTTTTTTCGAAAAAAAATAATCGAACGATTAAAGACTACATTTTTATGTATTAAATAAGCCTGCAAAATTTCAAGAAGATCGGTTCATTAGTGTTCGAGTAATCTTGGTCACCGACTTCAGAAATACCATTTTGAGAAAAACGCGTTTAAAGTTTCAATTTCAGTTCTTCAAATCACGGATTCTTCTCTTTCAACGCTCATATCTCAGTCAATTTTGTTCGGATCGACTTGACATTTTCAGGACATATTCTCAGATACTTATACTTCAAAAAAATGCAATAAAAAAAAAACGATTTTTTCAAAATCGCAAGTGGGGGTAATCCCTTAAAATGTCACGACGATTATTAACGTCGTGAAATTTTAACGAAGCTCGTTATTAAAAAATTACCATTTTGTGAACAACAATTTTTAAAAGAAATACAAAAAAACATTATCAATAACGTTTTGTTTCCGTTGCTTTCGGTATATTGTAGATATTACAAAATTGAGAGATCAAAAAAAACTTATTGCAAAGTTACATCAGTTTCCATAAGACAACATTTAATTTGTGAATGTTAATTGTTCAATAACGAGCTTCCTAATTGTCGTGAAATTTTTACACGTCCTCTGAAATACTTCGTACAAAAACGTACGAAATGTTCCGAATTTTATTATCATTTGCGATTTGGGACTTATCATTTGCGATTTGGGACTTATCGTTTGCGATTTGGGACTTATCATTTGCGATTTGGGACTTATCATTTGCTATTTGGGACTTATCATTTGCTATTTGGGGCTTATCATTTGCTATTTGGGACTTATCATTTGCGATTTTGGGGCTTGTCATTTGCTATTTGGGACTTGTCATTTGCGATTTGGGATGCTTAACTATCATTTGCGATTTATTCATCATTTATTATTTGCGATTTGTTTACCAACTATTATTACTCAACTATCGTTTGCGATTTATTTATCATTTGTTTATTTATCATTCATTATCATTTATTAAATTTTCGTGTTTATACGATCGTTCCACTTTGTGTTTATCGTCGTTCGTTGCTCACTCACGAATCGTCTAATCCATAAGCAAGTGTCTTTGTCCACGAATCTACGCTCATAGACCCCGATCGAGTGAATCCGTGAGTTATCCGCGCGCCTTAGGACTGTACCTTTGTCGACGATGGTGCTTTGTTGGACAGCCGAATAAAAGCCACGTAACTGCCAACGTCAACAAAGTACCAACGGATCAAAAGTGCAACGACCTGTGAATCGAAAGAAAAAAAAAACTGAGAATGTTCGACTGATGTTCGTGCCGTCGGTCTGTCTACAGGGGCAATAATAATACACCGAATTCAGGAACTACGACGACGACGACGACGACCACGACGACGACGACGACGACTGTAGTGCCGACAACGACGACCAGTAACAACAATTGCAACAACAACAACAACAACAACAACAACAACAACTGCAACAGCAGCGGCAACAACAACAACAACAACAACAACAATAGCGGTAACAACAACGTCAACGCGAACAACAACGGTAGCAGCAACAGCAACAGCCCTCTGACCTCCGGTCTTGGCGGCGTCAAGTCGGCTGGCAACGCACCCATGAACCCGTCTCTCCAGCAGCGCATCAACTTTCTCCAGAGTCATCTGAGCCAAGCACCAATGCCTTCGATCGCTGCCAAGTAAGACGCGTCAGCGACCATCTAAAAACGCCGATCAACCGAAAGGCACTGCCGGCAAAAAGTACATATGCACTTTTCGAATTTTCGAGACGGACGAGAAGATGCCGGCGATAAAGACCCGGGCGAATATTCGTGATTGGCGTCGAAGGTCAAGGGCTTAGGCCACAGTAACGGGTATAAAATCAGGTGCGGATTTAACAATTTTTTTTTTTCGTACGATAAAGTGATTCGCTCATAAAATTAATTACACATGTATTTAGTACGAATATGAAGCTGTTGGAATTTTTTTTCCGTCGATGTACAAAACGGCTGATTACTAATATTTTCTTTTGTTTTTTTTTAGGCGCTCCGCGCCGTGACATTTAGCGTCCATAATTTTTTACCTGGAACAAAAAATAAAAATTCTCGTCAATCTACATTAGGATGCCTGGAGAAGTACGTACGGGATTTAAAAAATATCGTTTTATTCAAATGTTGTAGGTAGCGAGTTAGTCGAAAGAAAAATTATTACGACTATCGTTGATAGTTCATCGTCGATCTCTTTTTCGACCACGGAAGAAAATTCAGAAAAGAAAGCGTTTTTATGGAAAGGCAAACAAAATCAATGTTCGAAAATCAAATTTTTTCTCAATCAATCTCGAAATCAATTTTTTGTGTGTTATTATTTCGTATCCTTTTTTTATAACTGCAATGTTTTTATTTGCGATTAATTTATTTGATATTATTCTTTAAGCCGATTGAGTCATTGCATTTCCAGTCGCTTCTGTATAATTTGCTGTAGAAGTGTAGTGCACATTGCGTCGTTCGGAAAGTATTAGCGTTGATTTGAAAAAGCGCGCGGTTGCGACGTTGCCATCATAATATGCGACTGGAGTAATATGGAGGTTAACCTCCAAAAAATCAGCACTTTTCGAGACAAATTAATTTATTCGGAAGTTCACAAGTATCCAATGGATTTTATAAAGCTGTCCAAGCGTTCTTTAGAGATTTTTTTATCCATTATAAAAGTTTCTTTCGAAACTGTTTGTCAATGCTTGCAAATTTCACGTTTATAGACGGGAAAAACACGACGATCCATAAGAGACCATGTTAATTTGGAAAAAATTTTATTTATCAATTGCTCATAAACAAGGTGTGCGGAGAGTTTGAAATTTGGACCGGTGACTTTTTAGATACTCATAAGTGAACTCGAATCTTTTTTTTATCAATATCTGTTTGTTAATTCGATCATCAGATGAACTTCCGTAAGAAATGAATTTTCAGTGAAAAATTTCGTTATAACTGCTCACAAAATGAAAAGTTTTCGATTAATCAGAAATTCCGTACGTACCCCTCTGCGAAATGCAATTAGGAACATAACTTTCAAACTTGCAGTAAATCAAGTGAAAATTGTTGAAGTTATTTGTCACGCCAATTGGAAAATAGCTGTTTCGAGAAGTTTTGAATAGTCGGCCATTTTGTACATCGAAAAAAAAAATATATATATATTTTCTAACCGCTTGATATTCGTACTAAATAGATGTGTAATTAATTTTATGAGTGACTTTTTCATACGAAAAAAAATTGTTAAATTCGCAGATGATTTTTTACCCGTTACTGTGGCTTAAGGCCTTAAGAGGCCGTCTTACCTTAGACGCTAAAAAAGGCTATTTTCATGATTTTTTTTGCTAGGTTTGTATTATAAATATTGATATCAAAGTTGGTACACTTAAGGGCGGGGTAAGGTTAATTCGGTGAAAAAGGCGTTTTTAAGATTTTTTTTGGCGATACAGATAGTGTTAGTTTATTCAGTCAATTTCCATATAATAATGCAACATTTGAACAATATTTTCCTAAATTTTCATTGCAAAATGTTGAAAATTGTACGAGTGACAGTGAATCTCCGCACGCGCCTCGATAAAAAGTTGTTTCGCGGCGTACAACAAAAATCCAAAATGCATTTGTTAGAGGAGATGTTTCTCATTTTTCTCAATTTTTTTCAATTTTTCAATTTTTCGTAGCACTTGGGAGCCAAAAAACCGATTTTTGCTAAAAAAAATCGGCTAATTTGTTGTTGTAAAATTAATAATTATTAAAAACAAAAAAAAACAAAAAAGCTCCCGACAATACCTGCCGAATTATGTGAAGAAGTACTGTGGAAAATTTCAAAACGATTGGTCCAGTAGATTTCGAGTTATGGCGTACACGGACTTCAAACATGACAAGTTTCAGAAAAACGCTTCAAAGTTTTGCACACTGAAAAATTCGAAATAAAACTCGATAATTTTCTCGTACTCACACAGAGTCGTCGATGCCAGGCACGTAGAGCAAAAAGCTTCCATAAACATGATCTAGAGCATCTTTTTGCATTTGTCTACGCAAAGGTCTTTTACTGTCGTGCGCCGCTTGCTCCTCTGCTCTACTAATTCGCAACTCGTCGACGGCCTGGAGCAACGGACGCTCAAATACTCGTAACTTCGTCAATTTTGCTTCGATCGACTTGAAATGTTTACACAATATTCTTGAGACATTATGCATTCATTAAAAAAAAATTTTAAACGCAAAAAAAAATTAAATACCGTGCCCCCGCCCTTAATAAATATACTTTCGAAATACATAAAGACAAAATTATTTATTAAAGTCACTATTTATAGTCGAAAATGGTAGTTGAAAAAAAGCCCAAAAATATTGTGGGACTGTTGATGAAATCTCGGAGATGCATCATCCGAAACAAAAAAATCGAACGGTTCGCATATCATACGATTTTTTATGTATGCGAAAATAAAATGGCGGTCATTTTTCGAAAAAAAAAAAACGTTTTTTTTTCACCGTTTTTGGCAAAAGAAAATAGTAAATATGAAAATTAAAAAAAATCCGTAATATACGCTATAGCGCTAATGGATATGTGGTTAAAATTGCATAAGGATCGGTTCAGTAGTTTCAGAGATTTTGTCAGTAAGCCGTCGTAAAACGTTGTTTCGAGAAGAAAGCGTTTAAAGGTTGTTTGAGTTACATAAATACATAAACAAAAATTTTCATGTATTTCCAAAGTGTATTTATTAAGTGTAACAATTTTTATATCAATATCTATAATGTAAACCTATTTTTTTTTTCATGCAAATAGCCTTTATTTAGCGTATAAAGTGAGAAGACCCCTTAACGGAACTTACCGTCTAGAGGCGTGAAAAACTTGTGGAAATGGGTTTCAACGTATTTTATTCATCTGTCAATGGAGAATATTCCAATTTTATTTGTAATAAACAAGTCAAAATGGCGGCTCGCATCGAATAGAGCAATCCACGGCGTTGTCTGGTCTGCGCGAGGCTTCAAATGAACCACGTAGAGGATTAGTTCGATAATAAAAAAACATTTAACAGATTTGAGTTAAAATTCTTATGAGTGTTTTTATGAGTATTTCTGTCGGATAAACGGCGAAAAATGCTCAGGAACAATTGGCGGATCGTGCAACTAAACGAACGGTACGTTGATTGTGGAAACTCTTGTTTTTTGTTTCGCCAAGGAGACGGCAACTGCCGTCGATAGAGGAGGCTTGGAATCTCCCGATAAGCGCCGAAATGTCGAGCAGACAGCAGCAACAGCAGCAACAGCAACAGCAACAACAGCAGCAGCAGCAGCAGCAGCCACCGAGCGGCGCCACCGGGTACAAGTACACCGGTGGACCCTCCGGACCACCACCGCCTTATCCCCAGGGACAGGGACAGAACCTCAACACCAAGAGGTTCAAGGTGGGCATCATTTTCATAAGCTTCCATTTGCCATTATTCCGTTAAAAATGTTGCGCTCGATATGCTCCAGCCTACGTGTTATTGATGTAAAAAAAAACCACAATTTATCAACAGCCCGGCGAGGATCCCGCGGCGTCCCCGGGCGTCCAGCAGCGACCGCCGCCCTTCTATCTCTCGCCCCAGCAGCTCCAGATGCTCCAGTTTCTCCAGCAAAATCACGGCAGTCTTACGCCCCAACAGCAGGGCCTGCTGGGCCAGTTGCAGATGCAGTACAGATCGATGCAGCAGCATCAGCAGCAATCGAGGCTTCATCAGCAGCAACAAGCGGCCCAGCGTGGCTTGAGGCCCGGTCAGCCTGGTTACCCGACGAATTACGCCCACGGCCAGCCCCACGGGGTCATCAAGAACTACGGCATGCCCCAACAGCCTCAGGGCGGCACGGTTGCACTACAGACGGGCTTCACCGACTCCAGCGTAGTTTACAACGCTGCCGCCACCGGCAACACCCAACAGACACCCGGTATGCCTTACAAATCGGCCGCCGATCCTACCTATCCCCAGAGACCACAGAGCAACGCCGCCCAATACAATCAGCAGTACCAATCGACGCAGTACGGGGCTCAAGGCTACACGCAGATAACCTCAACGACGAGTAATTACCCCGAGGGCGCGGCCGGCGGTAACAAGGACCTCGGTGTAACGGATCAGGAGCTTCAGGCGTTACTGTCCCAAAAAGACATCGCGACATCCCTGGCGGAGGATCTTCTCAAGCACTTTGGCTCCGAGGATCTCGACGTCAAGGACGAGCATTCGTCGATAATGAACAACGGCACCCTCAGCTCGGGCCCTTTCTCCCCTTCGAATCTCGAGGATAACAGCGGCAGCGACAACGGCGACAGACTGAAAGACGTTAAAGTCGAGAGGATCGATAACGCTGACTCGCAAGCCACGGTTAACGCAGCGGGAACGACGACGACGACGACGACGACAGGCGCCGCGACGGCAACGTCCTCGGTGGCCACCACGAACACCGCAATGACAACGACGAGCAACTCTTACGGGAAAACCGACGCGAAAGGGATGCTCGTCGAGACCGTCAAGTGCGAGGCAACCTCGAGCACGAACAATCGCACGGAGCCCGTGTTGAAGCTCGAGAGCCTCTGCGAGACACAGTACGAGCAAGAGATCACGATCGAAATGGAGGCGAAGAGCGTAGTCGAGGCTTGCAAGGGACAGGGCCTCAAGTGCGTGAGGAATTGCTCGATACTCAGCGATCGTTCGCCCCCACCTGCACCACCCGAAGCACCCAGCCAACGGCTCACCAAGGAACAACTCTTACCGCCCACACCCAGCGTCTATCTCGAGAACAAGAAGGAGGCTTTCAGTCCTCAACTCCAGGAATTCTGTTTGAAGCATCCGATCGCCGTGATACGCGGTCTTGCGGCTGCCCTCAAGCTTGATCTGGGTCTCTTCTCGACCAAAACGCTGGTCGAGGCGAATCCCGATCACGGTATCGAGGTCAGAACGCAGATGCAACAAACAAGCGACGAGAATTGGGATCCCCTGCTCAGCCGCAAAGTATGGGGCTGCATAAGCCATCGCAGTCACACGACGATCGCCAAGTACGCCCAGTACCAAGCCTCCAGCTTTCAGGAGAGCCTCAAAGAGGAACGGGAGAAGGCACAGGGTATACATACCGCCAATCTCTCCGATTCCGACTCCAAAGACAGCACCGGCGTCGTTAAACGGAAGAAAAACGCCTACGGTCTCGCCGGTAGACCCGGCTCGAAGATGCTACGCTTCGGCACTAACGTCGATCTATCCGACGAGAGAAAGTGGAAGTCCCAATTGCAGGAACTCATGAAACTGCCCGCTTTCGCGCGCGTCGTATCAGCCGGTAATATGCTCAGTCACGTGGGACACGTCATACTGGGAATGAATACCGTCCAGCTGTACATGAAGGTAACATTATTTCGCTCGCTCGCACCTATTGGGACGTTTAACGAGCTCTCCCGGGTTTCCGACAGATGGCGTTAAGTGGGCGCGTGTAGTTCGATATTGCACCGGAAAATGGGGTTACTTTGAACAGGTTTCGGAAACTTTTTGTAGGTTACTTTTTTTAACGTACACCTCTCCGCAATAAGGTATTTGACTATATGAAAAGTATGGTTCACTGACTATATTTGACTATATAAAAAAATTTTGACTATATTTGACTTTATAAAAGACAAATTTTCGAAAAAAAATGTTAAAAATGTCGAGATTTTTTCAATAATTAATCTTTTTGTTCTAAAGAATAAGGATTATCACCGAATTGTTTTTTTTTTTATTGGAAAAATGAATGAGTAGAAAAATTGCTCAAAATGGTGATTTTTGGCGAAAATGATAAATTTGAAGCTTCGGGGCACCAGGGGAAAAAAATCGCAGCGCTTTGAAATTTTCAGGGTTTTTTCGGGACACTTTAATGTTGAAAAATTACCGACGATATCCTCCGTTCGTCCGTTATATCCAAAGTTATACCGAGTTATTCAAATATCCTTAAATAGGCGAATTTTGATCGTTTTTTCAGTCAAAAGTATCGCTTCGAAAAAAAATGTTCATCAAAAGTCACTGTTGGAGTCTTATAGGGAATGTTTTGCAGTTTTCAAAAACCTACTTTGATTCGCTGTACGATCATTATTTCCCGAGTTATTGATTGTCAAAGTTAAAAAGGACTTTTTTGCTTCGATCGACGATATCTCCGCGGCACATCATCGCACACACTTTTTGAGGTCGTCAAATTAAAGGGCATTACATTTCCTAAAAGTGCTTTGCGGAGGAATTTCACGAAAACAAATTTTGAAGCCCGTAGACCTTTTTGAAGAAAAGCAAAAATTTGGAAAGGTTTTTTTTCGTTAGTTGTCTTAGGATTACTCCGAAACCGTCCATGGTAAAAAAATTTCATGGCCAGATCCGAAAACTAGACACTTGGAACTATAATTTACTTTTTTTTGCTGTGCGACCGTTTCCTTCCGAGTTACAGCCTGTTGAAAATCACCCAAAAATTTGGAATTTTTTTTTATCCCTTAATTTTTGTGACTAGTGTATTTGGTCTTAAAAAAATTATGTTATCCAGTTCAACATAATTCTTCAATAGAAGGATCGAGTTTAGAACTTCCTTTGTTTCTTCGAGTCGGTTAAAAGTGTCGTTTTTTTTTTCACAAAAATCAGTCATTGCTATTTTTACGTATATAATTTTCCCGTATCGTTTGTAACGTTTGCAATGACTAATATCTCTATAACTCAAAAAATATATGTTTGGTGAAAAGAAAATGTTCTTTATTTGGCCCCAATCTGGGTAGTTTGCAAAGCCTGGAATTTCTCCAAAACCTGTATGGGAAACCTGGAAAAGTCAGGGAATTTCTGAGTCAATAATGTGCAACAACCCTCCAACGGCAATCATTAGTCTGCCAGTACAGTCTCTTGTCGTGTACAGGAAAATGTCGAATTCGAAAATGACGAATGTTTGAATATAGATAGATCAATCTTACTAGAGTCTGTGAAGTCGTAAATAACAATTACGAATACGAACACCTCGGAAGTTGATATATAGCGAAGAACAAAAATCAGATTTAATAAAATATCGAAAAACATAATATCGATGGGCCTGTATGCATAACACCAAATAATTCGAGACGACAATTCTCCGAATTAAAAAAATGGCGATGGTTCACAATGCAGAAAATCATTAAAGCGAACGGCCAAAAAGTCGAGTGGTTGAAATCACGGAGGGTCAAAATGTAGAACGGCCCGGATGGCGAATCGAGCAATACGTAACTTGCGCCTCAGAGTGAAGCTGCGAGATGGCGCTGTCGGTCAGTCGGCTAAAATATCGTGAGGCAGTCATCCCACGTGACGGGCCCCACCACGTTCGCCATTTTGGCCGTTCGACATTTCGGGCCATCGACATTTTTCGTTTCGATATATTGCTTTTCGCCATAGACGGTATTACGCATATTACGCACTCGCTATTTTCTGTTTCGGAGATATGGATGTTCTAAATTTTTCGATTCTGTATTTTTATGTTCCAAATTGCAGACAATCTGAATATTTGTTTTCAGATAAAT
The DNA here is from genome assembly GCA_951751655.1 of Ophion costatus. Taxonomy (NCBI): domain Eukaryota; kingdom Metazoa; phylum Arthropoda; class Insecta; order Hymenoptera; family Ichneumonidae; genus Ophion; species Ophion costatus. Next base: position 14,042,623 of record OX632368.1, on the reverse strand, counting down.
TAGCTCTCCAACAACTAATGGTTCGATCTTTTTATCAGTCGAAAGATATTTTCGAATGATTTAACCTTCGTTATTTCGAGAATTCATAATTCTCCCGTTTCGAAATCTTTGTCGTTCTATATTTGGTCATTCGACATTTTTACCCCCACCCCATCTTCGATATCGACGGTTATTTTTCCTTCAATTCAAACAGTACGATTCAGAATCGGTCATGTCACAATATCCAGCAGATTGTGATGCTACAAGTTATCACTTGATCTCCACGTGTCAGTTTTGGACTCTATAATGATAGTATTTATTTTACATCGAAACATTTTCTCAACGAACGTCTGTTGATTAGCTTAGCTATCGCCCTCCTACCAACTTGCCAACAACGCCGTTGAGATTTTCAAAAAGTTATTTTCGTTCAGGCACAAAACTCACACGATGATAATAATCCAAGTTTTTTTCTCCTTTTTTTCTTCTCTCTCTCTCTCTCTTGCACTTGATGCACCCTCATCGTGTTCAGGTACCCGGCAGCCGCACTCCCGGCCATCAGGAGAACAACAATTTCTGCTCCATAAACATAAACATCGGTCCGGGTGATTGCGAATGGTTCGCGGTTCCCGATGCTTACTGGGGCGTTATTTGCGCTCTCTGCGAGCGCAACAACATCAATTACCTCCACGGCAGCTGGTGGCCATCGCTCGAGGATCTTTACGAAGAAAACATTCCTGTTTACAGGTTTCTTCAGAGACCCGGCGATCTCGTGTGGGTTAATGCCGGTGAGTAGTATCCCCCCCCCCCCCCATTCGCAATTTCAAGCACAGTTTGTGCTTTTCTCTTTTTTTCCTTCACTTCTACGTTGTGTACGGTCGTGTGGAAAAATCTACCACCCGATCTGTTGCACGCACGAAAATATATGGCATTGCAGTTTGCGTCGTTGGAGTGCGACGATTTTTTTTTGCTCATTTTCCTTTTTCATTTTTCTATGCTTGTCGAAAGAATTTTTTTTTTTGTAAATTGAGGTAAATGTCCAATGGGAATACCTAGAAATGTTTGAGTGATTATCAGGGCCAAAATAAAAATGCGAACGATTAAAAATAATTGATTTTCGTCGCGTTCCAACGATGCGAAGTTTAACTTTTTTTTTTCAAACCCCCGTTTCACACTCTTACGGGTCGAATTTCGATTTTCACCACGTTTGGGAAAAGCCTTATTGTGCGTATTTTGAGTTTTTTTAATTCGTGTACCCTAGCTCGAAAAGTTTCTAACCTATAATTTCATAAAGTGATAGTTATTTATGCTCTATATGAACCGAAAATTCGGGTAATATTATATATTTTTATCATTCAAGTTTGCTTAATTTAATTTTAGTATTTAATTTATCTATTATTATTTTTAAATTTCATTAAAATTAATTTGAATTAAATTAAATTTTATTAACTAAAAATAATATTTAATGAAATTTAATATTTTAATATAATTAATATCATTAAAGTATGTTTTTTTGTATAAAAAAAAGGTTATCCAATAACGGCAGTCATACCCTTTTGTTAAAGCACCTCTAAAAAAGCAATTTTCAATTGTTTTAGTCAGAGTTAGGTCCGTATAGAAGAAAATTGCTCGTATAGAAGAATTACTTGTAAAAAGAATCACGAAAATCACTCAAAACAAACGTACTCTTAAGCTGGTTTTTCCCTCAAATGCTTCTCATCGTATAAGGTGATAAGTACTGTGGAATAAAAATATTTTCGGAAAATACAATTTTTTCGACCCACGTAGGTAGCCCGTTAAATGTTCGTTCTTCGCAGGTTGCGTGCACTGGGTTCAAGCGGTCGGTTGGTGCAACAATATAGCTTGGAACGTCGGTCCGCTCACGGCGCGACAGTATCAATTGGCGATCGAGCGCTACGAGTGGAACAAATTGCAGTCCTTCAAATCGATCGTTCCAATGGTCCATCTGTCGTGGAACTTGGCGAGAAACATCAAAGTCTCGGACCCGAGACTGTTCGAGCTGATAAAAAATTGCTTGCTCAGGACCATGAGGCAGTGCTGCTTGATTCTCGAGTTTGTGAAAAATAAAGGCGTCGAAGTGCGGTTTCACGGACGCGGCAAGAACGAGGCATCCCACTATTGTGGACAATGTGAAGTGAGTTACAATTTCATTACAATTTCATTACAATTTGTTGACATTTACCGCAATCGACGCGTAAGTACATTCGCTGCTCGTTGCACGTAGCCCTCCTCCATAACGGACACTTACTTTTAGTTTTACAATCGCCATTATAAATACATAATTTACTATAGTAGCGCAAAATAAAAAATATCTATGAGCATTTTCTATCGTGGCTCACTTACATGCAGTAACAAAACACGAAATTTCACGAAAAAAATGTTTTCAATTTCACCGCACTGCTGCATAAGCGGGGTCGTTTCGACCCCAGGTCCTTTTACGAAAGGATACCAATTTTCCAAAACCGCCTCCATCACGGTAAAAACTTAGCGAGCGAAATGAAAATGGCGACGAAACTGAGCAACAGTCTGCAACGTTTGTTACTCTCATTTACAATAATCGTTACATCGATACGTCCCGTTCGTTTTCCAGATCGAAGTATTCAACATTCTGTTCATACGGGAGCAGGAGAAACGTCACGTGGTTCATTGTATGGATTGTGCGCGAAAGCAGGCGCCCTCGTTGGACGGTTTCGTGTGCCTCGAGGAGTACAGATTGCACGATCTTATGGAGGTTTACGACGGTTTCAATCTACACACATCGGTGTCGCCGAGCATAGCTGCACAAACCGCGAGTCAGTCCTCCTGAGGTTACATGCAGCACCGATATTTGGATTACCTTGGAACGTTGCAGGAATGAGGCTGCTCTCCACCATTCGATCGAAACATTCGATCGCCCCGTCGGTGCGAACGAACGGGACGGGGCGAAGGAGAGCGCGAGAAACGAGCAGCGTTTTATCCACGGTCGTTCGGATATCCGTGCGGAGAATAATCGTTTATTTTTTTCCTACGATAAGCATTATCCACGTACCTGAGACCTACTTTAAAGAAAAACCTGTAGTAGTAGGGACGAACGAGAAGGCGAAGAAGAAAAAAAATCGGGCTGGTGCGACGTATGGGGGGAAGAGATGATGAAGGAAAAAAGGAGCGCGCGTAGGGCAGAATACACTCGAGACGGACGAACGAGTGATTAGTTAGAACGATTTGTACAAACGAATTAGCCTAATACCATAATTTCACGGGGCGAAGAACGGTACCAACGAGGGGCGATTGCGAATAAAGATTTCGCCAAATCTTATGATCGCCTTCCTAGTGTTATATATATATATATATATATATATATATATATATATATATATACACCCATGAAGTATCGTTTCATGCCCGAAGAGTTGAAAAATATTTTGCCTCCGCGTGGCGTAAAAGAAAGTCTCTGATCGTATCTCACACTGCCACCTACGTATGCAATATCGAGTCGACCGGACGACGAGCTTCGTTCGATCGATTCGTGCGGATTGTTCGTAACGCGCAATACATAAGACGCCCGAAACTGCTCAAAAACAAATGGCTCGGAATGCTATTCTTCGTAGATCGAAAAAAAGAGTAACAAAAACGGAGCGCGGAATGTGTTTTTTTTTTGGAAGTTCGACAAAATACACGGAGCGAGAACAAGTGACCGTATAATTAATTGAACGACAATGAAGAGGGAGAAAAAATTAACATCTACGCGCTGCCAATCACACGAGGGTCTCACAGAATTCATGTAAATTCATTTTTATACCGAGAAACGACGAGATTCGTGAGAGACTGAACGAAAGAAAAAAAAAATGGAAAACAAAAAGAATGGGAAATAATGTACATTTCGCTCTTGTATACTTGATCGTAGTTAGACGTTTGATAGACGACATAACGTAGAATGAGAATGACGAGAAAAAAGATGAAAAATCTCGAAAAGTCTCTCGTGCACTTTGGCTCTGAGAAGCGTTTTTTCAAGTGCCAGATAAAACAATTTGTTATCTATACAACAATCGTGTAAATTACCTTCGCGCCCGAACGCGAGGAATATTTTCGAAAGATCCACGAAAGCGGGTAAATAATAATGATAATGATAATAGCTTAGATTGCATCGCGTTAGTTCGATCCTTGAGAGGCGTCAAATATTTTTCAAAACTTGTATAGCGGGCTCAAAGAACAAATACGAAAGAGAAAATCGCTTCCGACACACACCTCATAGTTTTCACGAATCACACAAAGCCACACACACACACACACACACACACACATCAATCGCCGCAATGTGATCAGAAAAGAAAACGGACGGTATAGAGTTACCGTGAATTTTATTATCGCTATTCGATAATAGCCACTTCCCTCCCCACCCCCTCCACGGAGGAGGAGGATGCACGCGGATGATCTCAACGCACGATATTGGTAGTTACGAGTAAATTATAACGATGCGACATTCTGCCAATATTGCGGAACTGATTTGACGATTTTCCTTTAATTGTATTAACCTTTGCATATGTATATATGTATATATAATTGTGTCCGGTGGCATTCGGCGGAACTAGCTGGAAACGATATTTCTCTAGCGACCAGAAACATTACGAGTCTCGCGAAACTTTTCCAACTTTCGACTCGAATTTTCACCATACCGATGTGATATATATATATATATATCGAGAGGATTTCTTTTCAAACTTCCCGCGACTGTTCCGGAACACGATATGCAAATATATGTATGTATACATATATTGATAATCTGAAGTGTAATTATTACGTATAGACGTCACGGCGGAATTATGTGGAAAGAAAGCACGAGGTTCGGGGGCCTCGATTAATCGATTCGCGGGGGAGAATAATGTTTGTGCCGTTTACCCGCGAATACATTGGCAATCGTCCATTCGATATTGTACGAAACTGCGGGAGTGTCCGCCGAGAAAAGAAAATCGAAAAAAAAACTAGTTCGTACCGCTAGGAAAATCTTGTGTCGTTTTCTTTTTTTTTGTTGTTTGCAAATCTGTTTTAATCACGTTTGACGATGCCCAAGTCGGAAAAAACGTTCTCGTATCGTTTAGATTATTTTGTACACAGCGATTGAGTTGCTCGTAGAAAGAAACAATTTTTTTTTTTTTAGTATAGTCTAGTAAAAAACGTTAGTTCTTATTAGCTCGTCGGAATGAATTTTTCGTGTACATATGCGTTCTTTTTTCCTCTCGTGTCTCCGTCTCTCTCCTTCGCGCTATCGCTCTCTCACGATCTGAGGGAAGATCGACGCGGACAGAGAAACAAACATATTAATATTTATATAAAAAGGACCCTCTGGAATGAATTGCAAAAGCACGAGAAAACTAGACGCGCGTGTGAAATACGAGAAAGGGAAGTGAAAATATTTCTTCGAAATCATTGTTTGAAAAAGAAAAAAAGGGAACGAACGAAACGAGGAACAAAATATTCCCAGCATTCTTTCGCGGTTCTGGTCCACTCAAGGAATAAAATGAAATAAACGGAAGGCACATGATATTTTCGCTAAACAGTTGTACCGAGGCGTTGCGTTGTAGATGAAGAAGAAGAAAGAAAAAAAAAATACACGTTACGCGTATCGGATCATTAATATCGCGTATTTCTACAAAAGCACGACAAATGAAATGAAGATTTATTTTTCTTTCCCAACGAGGAAATATAATATTTTTTAATTCATCTGTAACAATACGAATGACGAAGGGGGAAGAGAAATAATAAAAATTTAAATAATTAGTAAAACGAAAGGATTAAGCCCGAAACGAATAGCGTAGCCACGAAACGTGAGGAGCGTCGGTTTTTAGCTCGACCGTAGGTTGTATATTCGCGCGAAAGAGTGAAAAGAGATAGGAAGTAGGGGGGATGAAATGTAAAACGTTCACTGCCAAATTGTGATACACGAGTCGCACCCCCGCCCTCCCCGCACGAGCGTTTTCTTCACATTCTACTCGCATTGACCAACGGACGTCACACCTCAGTTACCAGAAGATTTTATCGTTTTCTTTTTCTCTCGCGTCGCCGGTTTTTTTTTATTTTATTTTTTTAATCGTCAATTCTCGCGTTACGATGGCGACGGGATAACTCTTATTGACCAATGCCCCTAGAATGAAAGAAAACTGCTCCCCGTTGATCGTCATAAGCGTGCGCGCTTTAACAATCTGCGATTAATTAAATGAATACGGATACAATATTTTGAAATATCGAGATGAAACAAATGAAAAATAAAAACACGTCAAGAATGCAAGGTCTCACGGAACATTAACGTTAACACACACACACACACACACACATTTTAACATTCTGATAACCCAAAGCGCTCTTCAAATATATGTGTGTACATGTGCAGTGCCTTTATACCTTAAAGAAATGAAACAAATTCTTCGAGACACGCGGAAGAGAAAAAGGATATTAAAAAAAAAAACTGTATCGTAGCTGCTGTCTTCTCACGGAGTTCTCGTTCGCCGAACTTTGTGACGTCACTCTTTGCTTTCTATTTATTTTCTTTTCTTTTACGATGAATATCCTCCAAGAGCGTGCGACTTCGGAGAAGGGGACGAGTCCCTTCGTTGACACACTTGTATTTAGCCACGATTTTTACACAGGCCAATTTCGATACACCCACCTGCCATTGAGAAACCTTCGGTCGGTTTTTCGTGAAATAAAAAATGAAGGATACACTGCAAACATTTCTTAACATGTCTGCATTATCGAAATTCGAAAAGTATAAAATTGAATTGTTAAAAATTATTGAAAACTGTCGATTATGGGTAAGTGAGCTTTTCGTTTCAAATTCGTCCACGTCAAAATGACCCAGTGCGTCAACGTATGGATATATATGAGTATATATATATACAATTTTTTTAGGTATTGGGGACGTCTCTGCTAGTGTTTTGACCCTGAGACCTTATGCCCTAAGTGCCACGTGGTAATTGAGATATGATTTATTTTTAGTTTTCTTTTAATTACCCGAAATTTCGCCGTCAAACTTCGTAACTTTTTTCTCTGGTTGAAACATCACGAAATAACTTATGCTGTATTCTGCAATGGCTCATGCGTTTCCAAAGTCTTAAAAATGCGGAAATGTATGAAAAATGTCAACTTACGAATTCATTATAAAAAAAAACAAAGCTATTTGAACTCAGCTAAGTTTTAAAAAGTTCTACGGTTTATAGCCTTTCCAACGTTATGCCATAGAAATAATACATTATGTGGTCAAAATAAAGCGAATACGTTTTTATTTATGACGAATTTAGATGAAATTTTTCATAAATTACACATTTTTACGACTTTGGAAGCTCGAGAGTCATTTTCTTGAAACCAATTGATCAAATAACGATGTGTTTATAATAACCATACATTGCATAATACAACAAAAGCTATTTCGCCCTATTACAACCACAAAGACGTTATGCCAACTTAAAGACAAAATTTCCGCTAATACAAGCAAAAACGAAAAAAAAAAATTATCTCAATTATCTCAATTACCATAACACTTAGAACGTAGAGTCTAAGGGTGAAAAAAAGTAGCAAATGCACCCAATCCCCCATATATATATCACAAGTCGTATACTTTTGGGGGAGCGAGACACGAAAAAGGTTAACGATGACACATCCTTGTACATAAATATGAGAAAACGAAAGATGTATTTCTGATCCCTCAGTTCTCTCATACCCCGGAGAGCCTTCTGCGTAAGCGTTCCATCGATACTTCGATCGACATAACAAATTGTAACACAAACGTGAGTGATTGTTGATGAAGAAATGTAATTATATATTGACGGAAATAATGTAATGTCAAAGCCTGTACAGTTTTCTTTTCTTTTTTTTCAACTTCGCGATCATCCACGTGGGCAGGTTGGTCGCACTTGTAGGTAGTCTTATTATAGCTATTCATTATCAACATCTCGTCTTTTATTATTATTATTATTATTATTATTACTATCGTAATTCCGAACGAATATTATTACGATCGATTAACAATATTGTGTTTACTATAACAATGTAATATACGGTTATACAGATTCGACCTGCAAATCTGCGCGCGCGCTTTGGTGTAAATTTTTCAATCCTCATCACAGTGTTCTTCAATTTTTCCCTCCGATTATATTTGCTTCCGTTGCTTGGTTTTCTTTTCTTTGGATTGTTATTCGTTCAACTTCTTATCTCTCGCATTTGCTTGCGTCGGGCTTGCACGACACCGTAGACAACGGCGGCGAGGCTGCGACAGTTGCTCCTGTGCCTCGAGACACCCTCGGGGGGTTGATCGCTACGTCCGAGCACGAAGTACGTCTCCATGGTGCCTTTACCCTTGACCTCGATGAGGCCGCGTTTTTGCGTCTGATAGCCCCGCGCCTCGAGAAACTGTCGAAACGACGAATAATTTTTCGACGTTATTCTCTCACTACATATCGAGCCGTACAAAACATATCGAAAATTTGTGACTCTTCAACCATTTTTTTTTAATTGCAATAATTAAAATGAAAATAGAAAAAGTTCGAAAAAAATGCATACGCATTCCGAAAAATCTACGAATTAATTTTATAATATAAACAAAGTAGTTCACCGGACGCCTGTTGAAGAATTTTTTTCTTTCCACGATTTACTTATAACTTTTTTGCATTATTATTGCCGGAAATTAATGTTCTTAGCATCTTCGATGTGGTTGATTGAAAAAAAATGTAATCTCATCGAGAAGTACTCAAAATTGCAAAAATGCTTAATTGAAAAAGTATTCCGAGTCCGAAACGCGTACCCTCGCAATGTCTCGGGGCACTTGGATCTTGCCCATCTCTCCCGTCGAGTCCATTCGCGATGCCTCGTTCACCGTGTTTCCCCATATGTCGAAGACCGGCTTACGGGCCCCTATCACACCGCCTACCAAAGGTCCGCAGCTTATTCCCACCCTGAGATCGAAATTGTTGAACGAATGTATGTTGACGTCCTCGAGACGGAGCCGCATCGCGACCGCGTAATCGACGAGCCTGCACAGATGATCCTTGTCGTCTTTGGCCTGGTCCTGCAATTGGATAAACATTGACGTCTCGACTCGGTACGAAAAAAAAATTGTTAAATTCGCAGATGATTTTATACACGTTACTGTGGCCTAAGGCCTTACCGGTGCATGTGACATCTATGCGCAAAAATAAAATGTGCCCACAAAGTGCACGACGAAAAAACCGACGAAAACTAGTTGCTGATATCGCGATTTGATTAAAATTTGGTTTCTCTTGATTTGCGAGGTCGCTGAATTTAAATATGGCGTTGGATTTTGAGAATACAATATGGCGGATCCAATATGGCGAACCAAAATGCAAAATATTATTCTATCTGGACGAAACTTTGTACTCGGAGATTGTTGGGGTCGCTGAATTGAAATTTCATGTCGAATTTTCAAAATTCAAAATGTTGATTCCAACAGGGCGAATCGAAGAAGCAAAATTTCATTATATGTGGACGAAACCTCGTACTCAGCGCTTTCTGCATTTGCTGACGGTAGACTACAATTTGGAAAACAGTCCAATCAGGCTAAACTTTGTCTTCCACGTCGTGTTCGCTCAACTGAAGGGATTCGGTATCAGATTTGGATTCAGCGAAGCCGAACACCCGCAAGTACCAACGTCCCGACGAAACAAACCATTGCATTTTTAGTCCGCCATTTTGAATTTCCAAAATTCGATATCAAATTTCGCGTCAGCGACCCCAAAAACAAAGTACAACATTTTTTGTGTATTTTTTAAGAGAAGAACAAATTTCCATCACACTTGTGGCACAAAAGATTATTTTTCGTGCCACAGGTCGCGAATCGACGCATCGCGATTGACCGAATGCGGTGAAAATCGTGTTTTTATGCGATTGTCAAATTTCGTTGATTCCAGTGTTCAGTTACGTTCGAGCAAGGATTCAATCCGGACGCCGCCATGTAAGTCGCTCCGACCGTCTTAATTTTCTCGATACAGTGAAAGGGCGGTTCGTCGAGCAACTCGTCAAAGTCCGCTATTATCTCGTTCAACAGGCGTATACACTCCATTCCCTTGTTCACGTCCTCCGAATAGAACTCCGTGAAGTTTGGCACGCTCGCGAACATCACGCCCACCATGTCGCGCGACTGGGAATACAATTCCTAGAGGAAAATAAAACAAGACGCGATCAATTATAAAGTATAAAAAAGTACAAAAATATAAAATAAAAATAAAAATAAGATGAAAATAGATGAAAAATTTGAGGAAATTCATCTTGATAAAAAAAGACAAATTTGATATCGAAAAACAAGATAAAAATCGTAAGAACAAGAGCGAAAGCATTTCGCTCACTTCCGGAGGATGTTCCTGGGTGAGAAAGTGATGCGCAACGTGATCGGGAAGAATATTCTTCAAGAGTTGCATATTGTTGTGTTTGGATTCAATCATATCGCCGAGTTCGCGCTCCGCCTGTTGTTTCCAGAGAAAATCGAGACGCGAGGTGACCTCGACGAGTCGACCGTGATAGGTCACCACCACGAGGAAAACCGCGAGGAAGATGAGCAACTGTGCGAATAGAGGTATAGCCGTCCTGAATAAATGTCATTCGTGTTAAAAACAAAAACAAAAAGAGCGCATTCGTCGAGTTCGGGTTGGGCGAAATTTTTCACGGTCCAACTCACACGTTGGTGTAGTCGATATCGGTGAGAAACAAATGCTTGCGAGCGACGAGAATGAGTACGGCGTACATGAGAACTATCGCCGCGGCAAGGGCAGTCTTCACGAGATAGTAAAGTTTCAGAGCCGAGGCGAGAGCGATGAGGCACAATATCCACGTGAAAACGATGTATTCCGATCGCAAACATTGTTTTTCCGTAGACTCGAGACGAGTCTTGTCGATTGTATCGGCCGAGTTGTTGCTTTTGTCGACGGTGGAAAGTATTTTTCTCGTTCGCACGCTCGACTCGTGTCTACGGGAAAACTTGCCGCGATGCCTACGTTCCCCGTTGCCGTGACGTTTCTCGTATCTCCAAAATCGCAAGAACCGTCGACGTTTCGAGGCCCGCGGCGCATCGGGGTTCACGACTCGGCTAAACGTCGATTCTACGTTACCGCTGGAGTCGCGGGAGATCTTTCGATTATTTTCCGTTGCCAACGACTCGTCCCGTCGCGCCTCGTCGCCTAGTGCCACCTGCAAGAAATTCAGCATCAGCCTGTCGAAGCTCGTCGTATTCGTCGGTGTATTTTCGTCCGCCGGTGGAATTTCCGTTCGCGACGACAAGAGCTCGTCGTAAATGGGAGCGACACCGGAATATTCCCCATCGTTGGCGCAAACCAAAACCCCGATGACCGAGGTCAGCGCCATCAAGCTTATCACGCCGCATATAAATATCGTTCGGTGTTGCTTGTTGTGGACCAGCATCGCCGAGGCGTGCTGCAAATAACTCGGCATTCCCTTGAACTCTTCGGCCATAACGAGAATCGAACAGGCGACCAGCACGATCGTCGTGAACAGCAGAGACAGCAGGAGTATCGTGCAGCTGAAAATAGACGCAGGCAAGACCACGTTTAGTCGATAAATTCTTGGGCTCCGATCAATTTGGAGGCAACACTACTCCAGAAGCCCAGAAAATACATCGAGAATTTGTTGTGCTTGAATGGAACGAAATATTGGAAGAATTTTGTTGTTTCGGGGCATGAAGCTTCTAAAAAATCCCTCTAGAGGGGCCTTGTGACCGTATTTTCTGCGGAATGTGTTTCGGGCTTTGCAGCATAGTCTACGAGCAAAAACATTTGCGGCCTCAGGCCACAGCAACGGGTTTAAAATCATGTGCGAATTCGACAATTTTTTTTCGTACGAATAAGTGATTCACTCGTAAAATGAATTACACATCTATTTATTTAGTATGAATATCAAGCTGTTGGAAAATATACTTAGTAGTAAAAGTAGCCATTTTAACATCATACCGATTCTTCCTTTTTCAGATCCAAAAGTACGATTCGAAGCTTAAGCAAAAAGCGTTATTTCCAGTGATCTGGGTTAGTATTACCTCACGAGAACACAAGCTTCGGCGAGTCGATTTTATCGGAATCACCGTCAGAGAAATTCGCGAAACTAAATACAATAAAAATCGTAAAGCAATCCCGTATATCTTCTCTTCCGACAAGTGCTTTGCATCCTCGATGCTTTTGTACCCACTCTGGCAAAATAACAGCTTGGCAAACAGCTAAGAACAGCCAGATGACGAAGCAGCAGGTCATATTGGACTTGAACATATCCTCGCGAAGCTGGCAGAACTATGGCGTGCAAAGGCAGAAGAAAGAGTCGCATAAAAGACAAGCGGTACGTATTCGCGTACGTGAGATATCGAGGATGCACGTGAGACAACAAGCGAGGATTTTCTTTCAATGCCGTACCTTGGACTCGAGGCTCTCGTCGTTGTAACGCAAGCTCCAACGATTTATGTTGGCGAGTCTCATGCGTTTGTTGCTCACCGTTTCACCGGTGCCTGGTGTCTTCACGCCCTTCGTAGAGCCCTCGTCGTCCTCGTAATAATCCGACTCGAGATTGCTGACGGAAGTCGCGCTGTTCAACTGCAACGTGAGAGCCATCGTCGCGTCATTTTTATTTATTCGAGGAATAATCTCAGCACTCGGCGTTCTCGCGAGCAACCGTAGAGTCTCACATTTTCAAAGGGTATCTCGGGTATCCAATCGCCGCCGGTGTCGTCCTCGGCGTTGGTGGCGTTTCCACTCGACGACAAGGGATTGTTGAGCTTGAAGCTTTTTTTCGTTTTGTTGCCGCTCTCCTCGCCAGTGGCGACTTTCGGCCTCGCCGATTGTCGGCGCTTCGTTCGCATCGGTTCCAACTGCTTTATCAGATACGTCACGACTCTGCGATCCTTCAGATAATTGTCCCTCTCGGTGCCGTTTCCCGGTTCCACCTCGTACACGTCGTTCAGACAGCTCAGGGTGTCCGCTGATATGTGAACTCTTCTGCAATTAGACAACCACCGTTGTTGGTAATAGAATTTTAAGGGGCTTCGGTAATACGGCACTGTTCGAGGTGGTACACAAATCGGTATTGCAAAATGGCGTTGGGAATCGACGGAAGAACCCCCAGAAAAGCAGAAAAGAGTGCAGAAAAGAGTCAGGAATAATATCGAAGTTCGCAACGAAATTTTTTTTTTCATACTGCCTTGTTATTTTTTTGGCACATATAGGCTACGAAAATCGCAAACGTTTTTGAGGATCCTTGGTCGAAATGTAGGGTGTAGGTCCGAAAAGCCCGTACCTCGGATTAATTTGGAATTTCGTGTGACCGTGTATTTTGACTCGCTGATTACGAATATCATCGTGAAAATACCCTCAAATTTGTTTTTCAAGGTCAACACTCACGAAAACTGATTTTTCAACAGTTTTTTTGTTTTATTTTGGTATATATTCATTTTGGAGAAAAATATTTTCTATAAAAGTTATAAGGTGAATGTCCCAATTATTGAACACTATCTTGTATTTTTATTATTTCTCATTCACCTGCATGCACCCGATTTGACGTCTCGTGGTAACTGTTTATCGTTTTTGCTAAGACGCTTCATGCGTAAGGGCATAAAAAATTCAAAAACTGTCGCATCGCAAAAAGTAAAGGCGTTTCAGGTTCCTCAGAAAATTTCTTACAAATAACGATTTAAAAAAATGTTTTTAATTAATTATTTGTTAAAAAATACGGTGTTCGATCATTGGGACATAGAAAATGCAGTGTGTCCCAATTATTGAACACTCGAATTCTCCAAGATGGCGTCATTAAACCCATCAAAACATCGAGACAGTTAACGTGTGACAGATCGTGCGAATCGGATTTATTCAAACAAAAACTCTAAGTTCCTGAATAAACTTACCTTTATTCTTTTAATAATAACTCTAAGATCGTCAAATATATTTTTTATTTGCATTTTCGTGCAATAAACATATAAAGAAAAGTCAAAAGAGAATATAACCTAAATGTAACCGAAAAATACGAATATAATGTTCAATATTTTTTGTTCTCCGATATTTCAGGGACAAAATTTCAAGAGGGAAAGAGAATTCTCGAGAGTGTTCAATAACTGGGACATGCCTGTTCAATATTAGGGACATAGGCACTTCCAGTGTTCAATAATTGGGACATTTGCATGCTTCACATTGTTATTCTTTTTTTTCATTTGAAATCATTTAAAAATAATTTGAAGGGTGATTTTTCGAAAGTAAAGATATCAAAGTATCATTTGAACATGAAATCGATGGTTTTTTCTTGATTTTATATTTTTTTCTCACCGAATTCAATCCCCCATATGCTTAGCTGTTCAATAATTGGGACATTTACCTAGCCTATGGAAATATTGATATTTTATGTTCTATACAGTTTTTATCTAAAACTATTCCGTTTCGATAAAAATGGGATAGAGATTAGATCAGACCCCGTTATCGTTTATGGACAACATTTCGCATTAAGAAGGTGCGTGGGTCCTACGAAGCCCATGTGCTCCGTAGAGGGCCAAAAAATGGGAAATCGCACGCAGGGTTAAATATAAATAGTCGTAGCCAACTTTCGTGCAGTAGCGATGAAAAAAAATTGGCGATTACCCGGGTACTCCGCCGCTCTCAAGATGATTGGCCAAAGTTACGTCGTACGACCACACGTCGAATTGCCACTTTCTCAGACCAAGAACACCGCACAAAACCGAACCACTGTGGATCCCTATCCGCATGTTCAAATCAACCTACGAAATTCACAGATAGACAAAATATTTATCTGTGAAGTCACAGGATGAGTTAGGCCGTTTGCGGAAAATTCTTCGAAAACAATTGTCCGAATGACGATTACTCTAATACAATTTCACGAAACAATTATTTGCCGAATGAACAATTTCTCGAATACAATAACCCGAATGGACAAATTTTTTGTTTATGACAAGTTTACGACAAGAGAATGACCCACTACTTATTATAGTCAAATACCCTATTTTACAAAGGAGTCAGAACCCACCACGTCCTCGTCGTTGATCCTGGGTTACGCTAAGTGTAACCCAGTGGGTTACGCTAAGTGTAAAACGTATATTTCTGGCGCCTGCTGGTGCCGAATTCAATAACAGAAAAGTCAATGTAAGGAAAATTCGACCCGAAAAAATTGGTGTCGCGAAAAAAATCGTCGATAATAGTTGTTCGGGAAATGTTTTATTCGAGAAAGTGTGCATTCGAGGAATTGTTCATACGGGAAATTGTTAATTCGGGAAATTGTCCATTCGGGAAACTGTCCATTCGGGATATTGTATTCCAGAAATCGTTCACATTGGAAGTTGTTCATTTTGGAAATAGTTCATTCGGGAAATTGTCTATTCGGGAAATAGTTCATTTGGGGTATTGTATTCAAGAAATTGTTCATTTTAAAATTGCCCATTTAAAAAATTGTTCATTTTAAAAATTGATCATTTTGAAAATTGTTCAATCTGGAAATTGTTCATTTTGGAAATTGTCCATTTTGGAAATTGTTCATTTTGGAAAGTGTTCATTTTGGAAATTGTTCATATTGGAAATTGTTCATTTTGGAAACTGTTCATTTTGAAAATTGTTCATTTTGAAAATTGTTCATTTTGGAAATTGTTCATTTTGGAAATGGTTTATTCGAGAAATTGTTAATTTTGAAAATGGTAATTTTTGAAAATTGTTAATTTTGGAAATGGTTAATTTTGGAAATTGTTAATTTTGGAGATCGATAACTTTGGAAATTGTTCATTTTGGAAATTGTTTATTCGAGACATTTTTTAGTCGCGAAATTGTTCTTTTTGAAAATTGTTGATTCGGGGAATTGTTCTTTCGGGAAATTGTTCGCTCGAGCAATTGTATCCGGGAAATTGTCATTCGGGCAATTGTTTTTCGCGAAACTTTCCGCAACGCGAGTAAGGCGCGTGGCAGAGACTGACAAAGGTTCAATTATTCTTTACCTTGGTCGTGTATCTGACATCTCTTATCGCTTTGATCATATGGAGACCCATCTCCACGCAACAGTGTGCGTGATCGGTTCTCGCTGTCGGCAACCCGGAAACGCAGTAGTAACAATCGCCGAGGAGCTTTATCCTAAGGCAATGATTTTCCGCCGAGAGCCTGTCGAAACGCGCGAAAAGGTCGTTGAGAACCCTCACGAGCTCTTGAGCACTGCATTGACTCGCCAATGCTGCGTAAACATATGGTTATTAAAATTAACATCTAAGCCAATGCGAATTATTTCGTTCGTATCCAAGCTTAATAACCATATTAAGGATTCATCACGGTGTAAAATTTTCGAAAAATCGATTTTCCCTCGCATCATCCGATCAACCGTCGAAGAAAATAAAAATAAACGTTCATAATGTTGCTCTCTGTTCTTCGCGAGTGTTCTGATTTGAAAAAAGTGAAAGTGAAAAAATCGCGAAAATCGACTATTTTTCGACGCGTTACCCCGTGACGATCCCTTGACGAATTATCCCGCAACTTCTTACCGGTAAATCCTTTGATATCGGCAAATAGTATGCTCACGTTCTCATAACGGTGAATGTATATCCTGTGAAACTGATTCGGTGTGAACGATATAGTTCCGCCTCTCGCCGTCTCATGCGCGATATCCGTTATCATCTCCTTGGCCACGAAATCCGGCAAGACTGCCGGAAAACAATTGAATTAGCGACGATTACACTTGCCTCGCCGTTACGAAACGAGAGTACCGTGTTTTTGCGTTTCCTTTTTTTCAAAATATTCTTCGTCACATGTCCGTATATGCATACGAGTTTTTCCATCGAGTCAAGCCACACACCCAAATGCACGACGAATAAGCGAGGAGAACAACGAAAGAACGAAAAATTCGGTGCAGAACTATACGTCTACGTTTTTCGCCACGTCCGTCCAACATTCGAAAAATCGGAAAATCGATCGTAGCGGTATAAATATGTGGAGGGGTTCGCGTAGAGGTGCAAAGGGAGGAAAAAAGGTGGTGTACGGTGGGCGATCGGTTGGAAATTCTCCCAGTGACCCTTTATGATCACCTCGATGAGCTCGTTTCGCACGCTTCGTTGAATCTCCCGTACACACGGCGACGCTCACCCATCCTCACTGTTAATCCCTTCGTTTCGTACAATAATCGAGAAACACCGGGGAACATAAACCAGTCGTTAAGATATTTACAAAATGATTGCCAAGTACGGTGTTGAGAACGGCGTAACATCGAGACAAGAAGAATCTGGGACAGAAAGAAATTGATTCTTGTTTTTCAATACCGGAAAGAAGAAGTTTTTCCTGACGATTATTTTCGTTCTGAGTTCTCTGACGCGTTTCCATGGACCTGTGAGTCTCGAGGAAAGCCTGACGCTGTCCTCGATCAGTCAGATACTTCGTGTACATACCGGCGAGATTGACCGCCACGTACAGCAGAACGTTCGTGGCCAGCATGCGTACGATGCACACGATATTCTGCAATTGAAGAAAAAGCCGCTCCTGACAATCCGAATAACCAGTCAAAGAGTTATAGAAGAATAGAATATGCACAAAACGAAAAGGATTGCAACATTGAAAAACGACAACAAACGTATTAGATGCTGTTTGAAATCAGAAAATATTCACGGGAAATTCGTATGTAAAAAGTACTTTTAAAAAACAAGCTTTCATTTAATGTACTGAAAAGTAAAGATTTTTTTTACCGACTCACCTATACGCGACTACAAATAAAACCTCGGGGCGCTCAACTTTTTAAATGTCTCATAAATTTCATCGATTCAGTTTCATTTGTAGTCACACATAGATTTGGTGAAAAAACTTTTTTTCTACTTTTCAGTGCATAACAGCTCGTTACGTATGAAACGAAGAATGATATTGTATAAAAAAAAACGCTTACATATTCGGCGTCCGTGAAGATCGTAGCTACAGTCATAGCCATATGGGTGAGGGCTGTGCCGGAACCCGCGAGAACGCACCATCTGAGTGGCAACGGCAGCATCGCGTACGGTGCGTAAACAACGAATAGAATATACCAAACGAGCCGCTGTTGCGTCGAAAAATTTAATCCGGCACCGACGAAACCTGGTGCAAAAAAATCATTGTCTTTTCCTACCGAACTTCTTTGACTTTGAGAGTAACGAAGGATTTTCTCGTGTGGAGTACCTTGGGTATTGATCAAAAGCCAGGAAAATATAGAGGCCCAGTACAAATAGTTGTTGGAGAACCAACGCCACCAACCGAGTGCACAAACAATTAGATTAGCCGCCATACAGCACAAGGCCCATGCCAAGGGTTCGAGGAGGCCATCACGATCTCCGTCTCGTGGTCTCGAGATCCAAATTGTAATGAGAGCAATCTGCAAATAATTAAATAACCAATAATTCCATTAGCCCTCCACGTGCTTCTCTCTCTCTCTCTCTCTCTGTGACTATTTCCTTTCTCGAAAGTATAAATATACGCGCCTTGAGACCAAGATCCACGACGTTGAGCATCATGAGAGATTTTTGCCTCTGTCGATTGGAATATTTCAAGTACGATTTTTCGAGTTGTTGGCTGTGAAAGCTGTTGGTCAGAGACGGACAAAATATGCCCTTATAGAGAAGACCCTTCTTGAAAACTTCGGACACATTTTCTTCGGATAGAGAGGAAAAAACAAACACGTGGCGTGTTAATCGTTGAAGCGTCGTAAAAAAATGAACTATTATAAATGGTTCTCTGGTGACGTACCTCGTTGAGAGGTTGGCTCTTTTTCGGGTTCGCGTGGCTCCTCAAAAACAGCGTCGCGGGACGGTAAGACCAGAGTTATCTCGTTCTCGGCGAAATCCTCGTCTTCGTCCGGTATGACGTCCACGTTCTCGTCGACATCCTCATCCTGGTCGATGCGCCTCTTCGGAGCTCCCCATGCTGCGAGGCCCTCGCGACCGAGTCTCTCGGACGTCAACTTCTTCACCGCTCTGATCCATAGCTGCTTCCTCGGGGAGATACTCACTCTGGCAAAAGACGGACAAAGAATATCCTTATTTCGTGCGGAATTGGAAATTAAAATTGACACGATCTTATCTATCGAAAAACAGGCTCGTTAACATTCCCTACCAAAAGTGAGCTGCGCCGAGAATTTTCAGTACGTTGCGATGAGATTAAAATTCAAACAAGCATCGACCACATTGAAGATGCTGAGAACGTTGATCTCCGGTAATAATAATGCAAAAAACTTATAAGTACATTGTCGAAAGAAAAACATTGTTCGATAAATGTCCGGTGAACGACTTTTTTAATATTATAAAATGAATTCGTAGATTTTTCTGATTAGGTATGCATTTTTTAGAATTATCCTTCTATTTTCATTTTAATTTTTTAAATTTAAACAAATGGATAAAGAGTTACGAATTTTCAATATATTTTCCGAGCAATGTTTTATGTTAAATCGCACAAGTGTCCGGGGTATTGAACGAACAGTGTCATAGGTACAGCCTCCGAAAAATTCCATAAACTTTCGAAATTTTCATATGAATTTTCAATTCACATATTCTTTATCTTGCTATGGAACCTTGTTTTGATCCTCCTATTTTTTTAAACGAAAAACTGTCGAAAAAAAATACGCCAAATCCGATAATTTTTTTCAAACCGCCGCCATTTTGTCAATTTTGATTTTTAAAAAACCTCCATAGCAAGATATCGGCTTTCGTACTGATTAATAATCTTTTTGCAAATTTCGTTTCCGATAATACTTTCTCGACATTATCGACCGTTGAAAGTTGTTAAAAAAAATCAAAATAAACGTTAGCAAATGTATTTTCCGTTTCACATAAAAAAAACTGCTCAGCGTGTTTCGACCATCGAAAAAAAAAATCACCAAAATCAGCTTCGAATTCAAATGATATTGTCAACAATTGCGATACTCACTCGTTGATGCCCGGGACATCGCTATCCAGCATCATGCTCCAAGTTTGTTCTGTAATCATTATCTCTCGATGATCTCTAGAATTTCGCGCTCATCTCAGGTTTCCATGTTTGTTTTTTAAATTCAATTTTATTCGTTTTTTTAATCGACCGATAGCGATCCTACGCGACATATGTGTAAGTGTCGCACGCACACAAACACGCTCATACCCCTAAAACTCGTGTCACCTGTAACAACATTGCAATTTATTTTTTCGGCCGTTCGTCAAGGTTTTTCCTTCTTTTTTGTTACGCTTCCGCGGATTTGTATTTTTTTATTGCTCGGGCGCGATGAGAATCCCCTATATCGATCGAGATCTCCCTCGGCCCCGCCCGGGAAAAACCACCCGTCTCGATAATAGGGATCTAGAAAAAAATCAGATCCCGAACGCGCTTCCACGCTCCGGTATAACACGAATTATTTCCTTCGCCCCTGGATTAATCTTTTTTTCATTCTCTTTTCTCTCCGTTGTCCGGCGTGCTCGATCTTCGACAATATTGTATCGCGTAACGCGCGTGCAATTCATGCGTCTCGACATCTACGGGGATCCAGGAGAGAGAGGTTCTTAAATAACGAAGATTATAATCTCATTATTATCGTTATCGTTATTATTGTTTGTTTTAAATTGCGAAACTTCCAGGACGCGCGTTATCTCGCTCCTTTACCTTTTGAGCCGATCGTCTCTCAGCGACTGATCTTCAAAGTAACAACGAGGCCTCGGACCCGCCGCAACCCTCTGCTCCATTGACGTCACCGCTCGATTCTCATCCCCCTCGCTACGTATCGGGGAAAATGTAAAAGAGCAACAAACGTGGAAGGGATAGTGCAAAAACACGCTCTACCGTGTACACGTCTCGATACAATGTACACTCGGTGGACCAGCGAATTCAAAAACGTTCATTGTCACGCGCCAAATAACATCGAGTTGTCTACCTTCGGCCGGCCAATCAATAACGCAATATCCCATTCGACGGACGGAAAAAAAACGTGCTCGAATTGAAAAAATCGCATTTTCGGACCTCGGCAATTTTCTCAATTCGACGCCGGATTCCTTTTTCGTGCATGCAAATAAAAACGAATGAACGTGCGAGTCGGGCCACGCTCTATCCCGCACGTATGACCGATTAAGAAGGTACGATCATTACTACGAATCCAACTTTCGGATTTGACATTTTTATGTGATTTTGACGAATACTTTATGCGCCTGTTGCCAAAATTTCAGCTATTTCGACCGTTTAGTTTCATTCGCAATAAAACTGCAAAACTAATAATTTTATATATAATTTTTATGGTGGATATGTTGATGCACATGACTAATAACATCCTTGAATATTATTGTCCTCTCACTTGTCCTTCCACCCAAAAAACGATCGCGAAAAATCGCTTAATTTTAGACGTCTACCGTGGTGTAAGCCCTTAACTTATTTTTTGCAAACTACTCATTTAAGTAGGTAGTTTTGTTTACGGACGAGAGCTTTGAGGAATTGTTTTATGACAACGAAGATCATAATTCGTGGGCTAGAAGTGTGAGGTAAATATGAAAAATCTGCTTCCAAAGGAAAAAGGATTTTTTTTTTGTTTTTAAAAAGTTTCAAATTTACGAGTGAGATGAAGAAAAAAATCGAAATTTCGAAGCTCTTGAGCGACGACTAAATATCCATTGGCCGGCTAGAGCTTTCGCGAGGTTGATATAAAAACTATAGAGCTTAAAATTAACGCGTGAGAAGTGAACGAAAAAAAAATCGATCTCTTAATGAAAATTTGTCTTTTTCGGAGGCTTTCGCAACCTCCAAATATTTTTTCACCGCTCGCAGCTGTGCGACAATTTTTTGTTCTGTAAAAGAGATAATGGTGAGAAAAAGGAAAAAAAGAGCTCAAAATTGCGCCACCTTAATGGGACCGTGAAAAATAATTTAATTGAGTTTCCAATTGAATATTCTACAAAAAATATCCAGACTTCAGTTTTGCCCTTTGGGTACGTAACCCCAAAAAGCTTAAACAATAAAAATGGAAGTGTCTAGTAGAAACCTCATCGTTCGCCAATGAAAAACGCGTTGGTATTTTGGAAACTTATTTATTCAATTGCCCGAATCAATTTTTTTCGTACAGAATTCGTAAAAAATACATTTCTATTCCACTCTCTGTCTCTTATAATGCAAGTATGTTTGTTCTTCCTACATTAACCGTGTGCACCGATCCTTCTACGAGCGTTCTCTAATAATACTGTGTTTTATCCGTAAATTCGTGGAAGCATCGGAGTATCAATTTCACTTCACGCCTAACGACGAAAGAAAAGTCACCGAAGAAAAACGGGGATTCTTTTTCGTCCCACTTGCAATTCACGGAAAAATTGGCACTGTCGATCAATTCGGGGCCCTCATCCCCCCGTCTTCATTCTTTCCTCTCCATCGGTTCGCATTTATTAAGGAATAACGCTTGACTAACGTTTAATAGGAAGAATGTAGCGATTAACTTGTTCGTTAAAGATTAATCAACGCAAAAATATATAATATGGAAATGAAAAAAAGAAAAAAATATATATATCCGATAATCTTTACGAATCGCGGAAAACTTTTCGCAACGACTAATAGCTATAGGAGGAAGAAGAATCTAATGGGCTCTCACGACACGGACTCGTGCGTGTTTTCCAAGTCTCGCTATGTTGGCGGATACGTCAAAATTCGGTCGCTCATCGTCGAGTCAACCAGCAGTCTCATATTTTAAAAGTAAACTTTGTCAATTCGCTTCGCGTATCTTTCGAACCAACGAAATAAATCGAACCGCCGCGATAACGCGTTATCAATTACATACCCGATACGATTGCCCAACGGGGGAAAAAAATATTCAGAAAGAGCAAAGTGAAAAAAACGACACATTGAAAATCAAATTTTGCCCACTGCGAGTGTATTGGGAGCACGGAATGACCTTTTAGCAAAGGTCTTGCCTCGACGCTATCAAGGACGCGGATAAAACCCGTATGGATTTTTTGCTATATATATATATATATATATATATAATGGTGTATTATACTATGTGTATACCATTAGCGTAACCCGCCGCTAACAACTGTTCTATAATCCGTAAAGGGCCATAGAACTCTTACGAACGGGACGTCGTTTTTTTTCTTCAGACTACATAAACAGCCCGTCCTTCGTTAACCAATACCTGTGCTATATAAGTATCCTCGGGCGTCGACACGTCGATGAGATTAAGCCCGAGTACCGTGTCACGCGGCAAGTGACGATCAGCGTCGACCTCCGCGATCACCGAGACGAAATCGCGTTCCACCGTGAGATTTTGAAATCTGACGCAGTCCTCGGGCGACCAGTCCATTCTTTTCGGCTTTATACCTGAAATACGGGGAAGCCGGAGTGTTAAATCGCGGTGCTTTTTTCATTCGCTTTCGTTTTCGTGATTACGGATTATCGACTGCGAAATTCTCGGACTTTTCGAGGTTATTCGCAAGGTTTTAGAAGTATCTAAAGGAGATTGGGGTCGAATGAGGAATATCATTTTTTTTCAAGATCAAATATACGAAAATGTTAAATGTTAAAATGAAGATTGAAGAAAAAACTGAAATTCGAAAAATAATCTGAGCGTTAAGGATGTACGATCGTTACGTCGAATTCAACCATCGGATTTGAAATTTTTATATTTTTTTGTCTTTTTAGCTTTAGATTTGTTTTGCCATTTTAGTCCGTTTTTATGGTGGATATGTTAATATTATTATTACGAAGATTACTACCGAGTCTTTTTATTTGTTCACGTGCAATAAATTCATCATTTGCCACTATTTTTATATTTTTTTGTCTTTTTAGCTTTAGATTTGTTTCGCCTTTTTACTCCGTTTTTATGGTGGATATGTTAATATTATTATTGCGAAGATTACTACCGAGTCTTTTTATTTGTTCACGTGCAATAAATTCATTATTTGCCACAACATTTGGCACACTATAATCGATAGTACGAATAATCAACGCAAGTAAACACCAATCAGAGCAGCTGTGGGTAAAATAAATTTACGATTTTTTGACCCCGTGGAAGTGATCGTACGTCCTCGAGGGAAAAATAACATACGCGTATTTCTGTGTGCGTAACAGCCATGGTTCCCAACACTCACCGACCAGTCGAGCCTTGATCGCCTGATACGGAAGATCGAGGAATTGTCGCGGCAATGGCAGCAAATTTTCAAGCCCCAAAACAGCCACGTCTCCGAAATCGACGAAGTATACCGACAGCATGTGCTCGTTGATAACGTGCAACACGCAGCCACTTGAGGAAATAAATACACAATCGAGGAACAGAATCAACATTTGAATTCGTCGAGAAAACGCGGCGGGCTACCTACCGATACCAAGCACCGTCGGTGTGCTGAGCTGCGTAGAGACGTCCCACTCCGATCGATTCGAGGGTCGGATGAGAGCCTTTGTTCGGATTTTCGAACGCTTCCTGTATTTTCATCATCATATTCTAATAATTCCGGAACAAAGAACACAATACACATTAGATTTGTATTTAAGGGCCAAGCGATGTTTGGGTTCCTGAGGCTTTATTCGACACTTCAATTTCCCGTCAAGAAGAAAGAACATTTAAGGGATCATGCCAGTGTACAAAATTCTTCGGAAATCGTTTTTTTTTTGCATCATTCAAAAATACGGACTTTTATAAACATGCTGTTAAATTTTGGTCGCGAAATTCGAATTATTCCATGCGCCTTTCTTAGAAATGACAAGCTTTTATTTAATGTACTAACAAGGAGAAAATAATTCGCCAGACCTGGCCCCTTCGGACTATCACTCGTTCCGCTCGATGGCGCATGGCTCGGGTGGACTACAATTGGCCAATTACGATGCAGTATTTATGTATTGCAAGAGAGATGGCAAAAATGTGTAAATAGCGAGGGACGATACTTCGAATGAACCATTATTTGTATTCGTCTTGAAATTTTCGGTTTTTCATTGGTCCAAAAAAGCCCGGAAACTTAGTTGCGCGCCTAGTAAATGATGAAAAACTGTACTCACGCTCAATTCCTCTTTACTTTCGAGCGGCTGAACGGTGAAGTTCGCCGGATTCGCAGCCATTGTGACGTGCACGTCAAAGAACTCGCCCACTTTTCCTATCTTTGGCGCGGATAGAGCCCTCGCCGTATCGTCAACGTCGACGTTACTTCTAGAGTTCACTCTCTCCACGCGCTTACGCGGTTTCACGTTGTTGTTCCCATCTTCGTCGACGCTGTAAGTTTTTTTTTCGCCGATTAACACACCGATTATGGACAACGAGCAAATGTCAGACGGCATCGAGTTGCGTTAATTAAACTTTCACAAGCTTTTATTTAACTTGACTTTCTGTGAGATGCAAAACGGGAGATCGATATTTCGCCCTCTTCCAGACTACTCAGAGCTCGGAAGTTTTGTATGTGAAAGTATTGCAGCAGGTACAGACCAGGTGAAAAAATTGTTTTCTACTTTTCGGTACATTATAAAGGCTTGTTTCAAAAACATATTTGTTCACATGTAAGTATTAATGACCGTAGCATGGGAAAATATGAAGAAAGAAAAGATTCCTTACCACTTGGTGCACTCGGATTCGAGTACAAGAGTATTGTTTATGGATCCGAGAATGTTGTCGGGCGGCATTTTCTTGAAAAGCTCGACGACGGACAACGAGCCGTTATCGTCGGACGGTTTAACAATTTTGAGAATCAACAGCTGGCTCGGCGGTGCTAATTCCTTCATTCTCTCGATCATATCAACACTGAACATGTTCGATTCGAGCTTGTCCAAACGGACCTTGATGGCTTGCGCCGGATATTTCGCCAGCAGCTCCGACATTTTTTCGAGCTGCATGAGGTTGCTCTGCTCGACGATGACCGTGCGGCCAAAGTCAATGAGGAACATTTTCAAACGGCGCGTGCCGTCCGTAGCGTTCGGCGCCGTGGCCACCAACTTAGCACGGTACCAATCGCCGCTTTCGCTACTTCTGGCGAAATATATCGCCGCAGCGTCGAAACGATCCACCGCGCATCTACTAAGATCCTCGGCCGAAATTCCCGTCTCGATGAGTTTGTTCAACATCTTCACCAATGCTTTCAATCCATCGTGCTTAACCTACATATTTTTTTTCCTCAGAATTAGTTCGTTCGATTTCGTATTAGCGTATTTCCGGTACAATGAACTGGCTCAACGGACAAAATACAGTAGAACGTTGTTTTCATTGTTAATCATAATTTCGTTAAATTTAACACAAATTAACGCGATGATGATAACACGGTATTTTTCTCTATATAAGAAAAATACTAAGAATGTGTACGGTAGTTTTCGCAATAAGCAATCGAATAATGTTGGTTTTAATTTATAAAAGCACAAAATAAATGTTATAATTCATCCAACATAAAATACTTTTTCTATTTGTTGGACAAACGTGTGAAACGGTAGCCGCCATAATGGATTCCAACGTGACGTCGTTGACATGGTAAAATAGAAATTTGAAATGTAGAATTTAAATGCATAAGAAATCAAAATTCTGGTAGTTTATTACCACCACAGGATCAAATTGAGACACCGTTCAAAAAAGGGTTTAATACCCTATTAACGATTTTTAATTAAAAAAAATATTTTCGTTCAATTCAGCACAAATTAAAAATAAACCGTTTCAGGCCGGGCGGAGCCGAATTGGAAGTCACAAAATCATTAATAGCATTATTGGACATTAAAACGATAAAAATATTCTAAAAAAAATATGATCAATTCGAGAAAAAATAGAAGGAAAAATGGGCCCACGATGAGACTAGTCTTAAAAATGCTAGAATGGGTCACTCTATTTTAGAGAATTTTTTGAAACAAATAAAAAACGTCGATCATCTTTGAAAATATAGTTTTCACTTTAAAAGCAAAAAAAAAAACGTCGACGCTGATGATTGCTAATAATTTCATATTTTTTAACGGGAATATGCTACAAAAAGGGAAAAAAATGATGTCGTGACATTTGTCGATATCTCAATAAGTTCAGGAGTTATCAGCGTTCAAACGTTTCCAAAACTTCCGAAATCGACGTTTGTTGGAAATTTATAACTCGTAAAAGAGAAGAGATGAAAATCTAAAAATTAGTGTGAATATTCCTTTCATGGGGTACAATTTTACCAAAGAAAAATATCAGGAATATAAAAAATGTTCGGGCCCGCGGGCTAGGTAAAATGCAATGTGCAAAGATCGTGTTTCACCTGGATGAAGACGTCGCCGTTGGTCTCAACGTGAGAAACGTGAACGGGGCACACTCGACCAGCGTCCTCCAGCTTGGGCGTGATAGTCTCGAGGATCTTGTTCCTGATGAAATTGTTCATGTCGACGTCGTCGGGACCGGCCGTGTCGTTCAAAATGACATGCGCCAATTGTCCGCATTCGTCTACCTCACGTTTAATCTCTACCACGTAGAAGACGTTGTCGGCGAGTAATTTGTCGACAAGTGGGATAACGCTGTCGCAATCGTCGAAGTCTTCGAGTCCGACGAGGGACACCCTCGTCGCTTGAGACGGCAGAGAGCAGAATTTACGATCGAGAGCGTACAAACGTGACACGTTCACGGTATCGACGTCGCCGATGTCGATGAAAAACACTTCCGCCTCCTCGCAGCTCTGATCGCAATCGAGAACGCGGACTCGATACCACATCCCGTTGTCCATTATCGCGTAATAATTTCCCGACTCGATATTCTCGCAGCTCGTTGTGATCGACGAATAGCAACGCATCATTTCGCTCGACATTTCCTCAAACTTCTCCTGTTACGAGGAACGGAAGAAAGTTTCTTCTTAATCAACAGTTCATACGGGTTGTTTCACTTTTAATCCTTACCAGGGTTGTTGCGCATTATTGACTCAGAAATTGTCTGACTTTTCCAGGTTTTCCATACAGGTTTTGCAAAAATTCCAGATTTTGCGGACTAGCCAGATTAGGGTCAAATAAAGAACACTTTCTTTTCATCAACCATGTATTTTTTAGTTAGAGAGATATTAGTCTGCAAACGTTACAAACTATACGGGAAAATTATATACGTAAAAATAGCAATGACTCATTTTGGTGAAAAAAAAAACAGCATTTTTAACCGACTTGAAGAAACAAAGGAAATTCTCAACTCGATCCTTCTATTGAAGAATTATGTTGAACTGGATAACATAATTTTTTAAGACCAAATATACGGAAATTCGATAAAATTGATATTTTTTTTTTTTATCTGAAATTCGAAACATAATTTAAACATTATAAAGTAAAAGAAAGACATTAAAAGCAAATACAGAACCTGTTCTTCATTATAAACGAAAGTTTGTACGCCGGTGAAAATAAACAAAAAATAAATATGAATACTTATCTATAATGATAATGATGTCGTTGTGTATCGACAGATCGAATGCAAATGTATTTTTGTAGCTTTACTTTTAATTTACTATTTACTATTATTTATTTATTTAATTTACTTTAATTTACTTTAATTTACTTCAATTTACTATTATTTTGTAGTTTTACTTTTAATTTACTTTAATGTAGCTTTACAGTAAATTTGTTTTTAGTTTCTTAAATCCTCAATGTTTGGCACTGACATAACTTTCTTTTGTGTATAATGAGGAATAATATAAATATTAAAGATATACAAAAATATTTATTTTTATACCGTTCAGTTTTTTTTTGTCGAGTCGGTTTCATTTTTCGTATCTCTTTCAAAAAGTACATTGCGAGAAAATTCCAGAGAATTTTCAAAATTCCCTGACTTTTCCCTGATTATTCCGGGAGGAAAGAAATTCCCTGACTTTCCCGGTTTTCCCTGTTTTCCATATGCGCAACAACCCTGCTTACGCACTTGATCTTAAGGGGCCTTCCAACTTTAGACGCTATAAAAAGGCTATTTTCAATAATTGTTTTTCTGAATACATACATTGTTTTTTCTCATGTATTTATGTAACCCAAACAAACTGTAAACGCGTTTTTCTCGAAAAAAAAAAACGTTTTTCGACGGCTTGTTGATAAAATATTCGAAACTACTGAACCGATCCTTATGGAATTTTAGCCACGTATTCTTTACAACTATAGCTATAGCGCATATCAAGGATTTTTTTTATTTCGACATTTACTTTTTTTTTTGCCACAAACGGTGAAAAAACACGTTTTTTTTATGTCCGCCATTTTGTTATGTTTTAATATATAAAAAATCGTATGATATGCGTTATAGCCATTAACCCCTTCGTTGACAGAATTCGAAAGAGTGCCCAAAATGGCAGGAAATTTTTTTTATCCTGAAAACTTGGACTTTGGGGTTTTTGAACTGCGCCCAAAAACATTTCCCGACTTTTCTGATGATTCCATGAGAAAAGAAATTCTCCGAGAATTTTCGTTTTTCCCTGTTTCCCATAGGCGCGACAGCCGTGTACTTACGTTGTACTCTTCTCCGACCAAACGGACCCAAACCTCGGTGATGCTCGTTACCAGAGTCACCTGCACAACCCAGAGGCTGCCGTCGGGAAGCTCGACCTGGCCCGGCTCGATGTAACAGATTGGCTTTAGGAACACTTTTTCCCCGATCGGTAGGTCGGGAGCCTTTGAGAGCACGGCAAATAAAAAAGTTGCGGCACACATTATCCGACTTTTTACGATGAACATAAATATCCTCGAGCACACATGTATATCTAGTCCGAAAATCATCTCCGTGCGTTTTTTCCCGGTCGATCATTAACAACTAAAAAGACTCTGCTACCATTGACATTTTTTGTCTGGGGAGGGCTGATAAAAAAGTGATTTCGTTCGCAATCTTTGTTTTTTGCGAAAATTTTTACATATTAGTCGATAGTCACGTAACACACATAAACTATGAAGCTTTAATCACATCTTGATAGCAAGATTAATTTCAAACTCTCGCTATACTTAAAAAAATAATCAATCGATTTTTCGTCATTCTTCGATCCAGCTATCAGTCTTGAAACTTCATTTTCAGAAGGTACTCAATTAAATAAGTCTCAGCGTTCTATTTTTTTTTCTGTAAATCGGCTCAGCACTTTTTTAGGGACAATTCTTATTTTCAATAATGTTATTTATTTTGGGTAGTGACTTATGAGAGAATTGTTTCTAAAGAATTATGCTTCTAAGCCACGTTCTTATCTGCCTCGTGTATACGTTAGAGCAGTATTCCTTTTCAATAAGCTTTCTCAAATTCCCAGCACTAGCTTAATGAGTTTTAGACCAAAGGACGTTTTTCATGACTATCGCTCCAGCTTCTAAGGCTCGTTTTGAATTAGTTAAATTTGAACGGTTGGTCACGTGAACGAAAACGCTTCGCAATTGGTTGGATCTCAAGTGACGTGACATGCCAGTAAACAGTGGCTTTTCTGTTCACTCATAGTTATGTGTAGCGACAGTTACGATATTATCAACGTTTGACCCTAGGAGGAGCATGCGGGGTCCATATAGACCCCACGCCCATTTCAAAGTACTCTCCAGAAATAGTAAACAGCTTTTTCGGGTTCGGACGAACACGAATAAATCTAGATCGATATTACTTGCAAAAAAACAACTTTACTGAATTATCCTTCACTTTGTCCATTCCCGAATCTCCAGAAATTGGTAATATTTTTTTACGATAGTATATTCTATTTGAAAACCCCGTGATTTTTTTTCCAATGGGTAGATTAGAAAAAAAATGAGGTTTTGATTTGAAAAAAGTCATTTTTGCATACTCTTTACATTTTATTTTTGTCCAAAGTACTTTTTCACGACTTTCGATTTTTCAAAATTGTGATCGTACCTCCTTAATTACTATTGTATTTAGCCGGTAGGCATGCAGAGTTTTCGCGGTCGACATTCTGTACGTCTATACTACAGCGTATGAAAAATTTAATTTACTTTGGGTTTGTTTGGGTTCAACCTGGACGGATCGAACGTTGAAAAAGTGCGAGTTCTCACCTTATCCTTCGTCAAGGGCGAGGCTCGGCAAAGTATCATCGAATCGTTGACCCCCTTCTCGAGGCTAACCTCCTGCCATTGCGAAATGTCTTCCCTCCAGTTACTCGGAAGATTTTCGTTGAACTGTTCCTGATAGAACGCGGGTATTTTGTGCATGAAAACGCCGTTGTGCTGGTCGACGATTTCGAGGAGCCTCGTCTTCACGAGTTCTTTGTTAGTGGTCTGTGAGAGTCGTTGCGTTGCGTTGTATTCCTTTTTCAGTTCTTTGAGTGCCTGCTGAGCCGCGAGAATCTCCGCTTCGGCCGGCGTTTGCGCCTCTTCCGGATAGCTGCTGAACTTCGAAGCCCCAATTTCGACTTTGCCGTAAACCGTGGCGCTGCCCTTCCCGTGCACGGGAATCGTTTTGAACACCGGATCGCCGCGTCCGAGCTCGCGAGCGATTCTCCTGAGGTCCTCTCGAGGATCTTGGGCCGACGAAGTCGGCTGTAACGGCGCAAAAAAATCAACGCTTTACGTTGGCCCTCGTAGAAAGTAGGATCGAGGCGGATTGGTCAAATAAAACGATAAAATCGATTCTCACCGTCTGGGGATCGACTCCGTTGGTAGCCTGAACATTCGGGAATGTAATTTGGATGTTTTTATTGGCCGACTGTTGAATGGCCAGCCGATCGGCGAGCCTAAGCCTCGACGGAGGCGGCTGCCAGGGAATGCCGGTCGGGCTCGAGATGAGCGGTTTATTGATCAACGAAGGGACACCGGCAATAGGATAATCCAACCCAGCTGGTCTCGAAGGGCTTGACGTACTGGCCGGCTGAAAGGGTTGCTGCGGCCTCGCTATTTCCGCAGACTTCGGTCTCTGGGGATTTCCCGACGGTACCGTTTTTTCGAAATTAGTCGTGGCGGGCAGGCTCATTGTCGGCTTAGGCGGTGTCGCGTAATCCAGGTCTTGCCGAGGTTGAATACTTCGCTGCGACATTAGCTAAAATAGCGGGAAAAAAACGTAACGTATCGAAGCTTTTACGAAAAGTAAATAGTTTCAATGAATATGATTTGAAATGATTTTCATAATTTCGAAATTATATTGATAATTTTGAAATTACGAAATGATTTTCATAACTTTTGTTTTCGCGCTACAATAAATATATTAATAATCGTCTCTGTAATGGAAGAGTAATGGAAAGTTTTTAACATTACTGAATGTAATGTAATGGGTAATGAAATTTTTTTTCATTACAAAAAGTAATGCGTTATTCGGAACCCTGCGCTGGAGACATTCTGAAGAGGCATGTTGAATTTGAGACGCCCTGCGGCGCGCAGTGTAACTGACGCGATAAAGAATAAATGAAGAAAGGGAGAATGTGAAAATAATGCGGAGTGTATAATAGGTGAAAAGTATATATGTGAAATATTAATGTTATGTAAAAAGCTTTGCAAAAACGTTTTGCAGATAAAACTACTGCTATTGATAATATTAAAAGATTAGATGTTTCGCCAATTCGTAAAGTTTATATACTTTTTTGGGCGATCGCAATATTCTGATTTCTCTATAAGATCATGGAAGTCCGTTCGACTCACCTTTGACGGTGACGCCGTTTGTGCATTGCCGGTCGTGTTCGTTGTCGGTGATTGAACTATCGTCTGCATGAAGGGTCTCGGGTCAGAAGGTCCCACCTGCGGCCTGGTCGAAGCAACGTCGCTGAAAGATTTTTAAAAACACGTCATCGTCTACCTGTCGATCGTAAGTTAATTCCCCACCCCTAAGTCTCATTACCGCGTATTGTAATTTCCCGCGTAGTTAACTCGTGCGGGAGCTCTGTTGCCCACATTGGCGGGTTGCATGCCGATCAGCGACATTCCTCGATTGCCTCTCAAAAAGTGATGGAAGTTCTGAAGAACAACGGTAATTGCACGCTTCTTATACAGAGAATAAACACGACGCACATTTGTGGGAAATGAAAGTATTACTGGTTTGCCGCGTCGGTTCTTGGGTCCGTTCTGACCCGCCACCAATTTTGATATGTGCTGCGTCTCTCTGGTAGGTATGCTCTCTATCCACAGCTCGGAGCCCCGTCTCGTCGTTCGTAGACCGGGCACGCTCTGGATGAACGATTCCAACGTTGAAAAACCAAATTGTCGAAAGGGGATGTGGCTGCCCTCCAAGGATTTGTAGTCCCCTTGAACCATTAATATTTATTTCAGTCGCGGCAGAGTTTCGTCTGTCAGAGACGACCTTGTCTTGACGCGGGTGTAAGCCGTGGAAGAAAATGCTTTTTCTGATCCCGCCCTCATCGATAAAGAAGTTGACACTTCGGAAATATTTAACATAGGCAATTATATTCGAAGGCTGTTAAACTTAACGAAGAAAAACAAGTAAAAGTAACTCGAATGGAAATAATAACAATTATATTTCAATGTGTTCAACTCTGATATCAAAATATTTTTTTTTCGAAATTTGGCAATTTTTTTGGGCCTCTAGGCCCCTTAGACCCAAAAGGATGCTTTCACTTTTCTTCGCCGATTAGTTTTACTCACTGTTGAGGTCGGCGAGCTGAGTGCCGTGTTTAAAAGTCAGGAGGCAGGATCTTATCGCCGTCGCGACATCTTCTCTCTTGCTTCCCATGACGAACCAACGAGGAAGGCCTTGAATATTTTTTAACGTAACAATTTTCACGTTTAAGGTTCCATTCGCGTCCGCTCGGTACTTTGAAAAAATAGAACGCTCACCTTGCCCCTCTGTCGCCCCTGGAACCTCCAACCGATCCTTATTGTTTTGTTTTCGGAGATAAGCCTAGCCCGAAGCGCTCACAATTCTGCATACGGGTCGACGAAAGAACGATTATTCAAACGCTTGCACTAACAGCAAGAAAAATGCTACGCGAGACAGAGAGAGGAAAGCCAGTCGTCGAAATTAAGAGCAATCTGGACAGAGTTCGAATTTCGGATTCGTGTCGTGTTTGAAGAATGAAAAAAAAGAAAACAAACACCAGACGTAGGATGGCGAGGTCTCGTTATCGCGCGTAATGCGGAAAGTCTCAATTGAACTGTACGATCGTGCTTACGACCAAAAGTGGAATACCGACGCGTTTTGTTTTTGTCGCGAAAAATACACTTTTACGAAAGTCAGTGTCGTACGATTGCTCGACAGCGTAAGTTCCACCAGAGACTCAATCGGCCCAAATTTCTCGTATAGATCGTAGTGAAAGCAACACGGAAATCATCGTAATTACACGTAAAAGTATATATAACATACCTCTCTGTACGAGCCACGAAACCGGCAGTTTTTACATATATATATATGTATATCTATATACGGCGTATAGAATATTATACATATATGTACGCTTCTCTCTCGGTCGATTTTTTTTCTAGGAACACCAAATATTTCACACAAGGATCTCTCGGCACGAAGTCTCGAGACGTTTTGACATTCCCACACGTATAGGATTAGGCGCAGAGCGATGTTTACGGTTTCGAGAGGTCACCAACACCATTAGGATGTTTTATATACCGAAAGGAAGGCACTTGAGAGAGCTAGGAATGCGAACAATATGTGTTCGTATCCGTACACCCACCGTAGGCCCGTTATCCCTACCATCGGTAAATTCGAGCCTGCCCCTTCCAATTTTTTCCGCGATGTCAGCAGGCCGTGCCCCGGAATTCTGTGAACTCGTATGCATGCATGTATCGGGTAGCACACTTTGTATGTAGCGCAGAGGGACAAAGAAAAATGCATCGTGACATCTAGCGGCGAAAACACTCGAACTGCAGTCGTTACGAAACTATTATCTTTCTCACATAATTATTCCTCGGTGCAAGGAACGTGCGACTCGACTGTCGTGCCTCTAGTGGTGAAAAGTGAATGCTTTCGTAGGCGTTGAGAGACAATGGAAGTATCGAAGTCGTGTTATTTTCCAATAACACGAACTAAGTTATAATTTCGATGTATTTTCGAAGTTTCCATCGAGTTGAAAGTCATTGTTGAACAGCTATCCAAAAAACGTTTATGAAAAATGATTTAGGTTACCTTCCACAGGAGTCATAACTATGTATTGAAATTAGAATGTTTTAAATTCATTTGGAGCATTTAGGTTATACATATAGAGGGGCAGATGAGTTAGTCGAAAATAAAATGTGTCAAAAGATGCAAAAATAATGCAGAAATGTACAGATATTACACAAAGTGCAACTATTTTGTGGCATTAAAAATGTAATCAGACTTTTCGGGTTATAAAAAAACAGGTACATGTAAATAATATGAGTAGGTGAAATTATTATTAATTTTCAAAGAGACATAAATACATTGAGGTATATCATTTGTTGTGTTTGGATTTGTTTTGGGTTCATTATAGGTTTATTTGGGTGTGTGTGCATAATAATTGTTATATAATTTTTGAAATATATTTGTAATATAAGGTGTGATGTAATTTTTAAAGTAATAGCACGTTTAGAATTAAGTGGGGAGACGGCATTTTTCAACCAATCACACGCATTCAGCATGTCGCAGCTTCCTCCACTCTACTACAGTATTTTATATTATCTTTTGCTTTTTTGAATTTTATTCTATTTTTAGTTTTTTTGTTTGGGGTTAAAACATTGTATTTTTTAAATTTATTTTTGTTTGTGCCACAAGTTTAGAGGTTGTGTTAAATTTTTTGCACCATATCTTTTGTCACCTTGGCATCGGTGCATGGCCAGCCATACACAATTGCTTGCTACGTCCTTCTATGCTTTTTCGAAACGTTTGACCGAGTATGGATGAAAAACCAAACTTAATTACATGCATTTTGCTATAAATGCCTTATAGTAGTAGGAAGAAGTTTTATTTGCATCGCCCTTTCGGCTTTTTACAAAGCTGTTACACCGTTTAACATCGCTCTTTTACAATCTAATTTATTTTTTCTCTTTTATTATTTTTAATTTTTGCCGTACTCTGCATTCTCGCTTTCCATTCCTACCGTTTCTCTTTTCCTTACACTCTCTATCTATTTCCCTCAAAAAATTACGGATATTTACATCTATCACCCCTCTCATCGTAAGACAGGAGGGGTGGCGAAAAGTCAAGTGGCATTTACACGCAGCCGTTTGGGCCAGAACCGTTGCGAGCAAGGAGCCTAGAGTAAAGGAGTCCAAACTCCCTGTATGTACGAAGTTCTTTCAAGCGGTCGCAGAGGTGTAGTGCTCAGTTTCGCCGCAGGCGTCGCTAGTGTTCTTGGGAAACGATAATATATAGTAATACAAAACTGCATAAGGTCCGAGCTCCGCCTCAACGACCAATCACAAAACTGATGTGATCGTGTTTCTCTCTCGTACTCATTTGGAATATATAATATATAATAAATAAAATAAAATTTGGAATACATAATATATAATAAATAAAATATAAATAATATTAATAAAGCACATATTAATGAAAAAACACGTGTTGTTTTATTCACATGGGCTTATTATATAATAAGCACATCAGATATAATAGTTATATAATAAGTACAACACGAGTAATTTAACAGTGAATATTGAAATACTCCTTGCTCCTTCTTTGCCGTTGCTTTCGCAAATTAATTAAATTCGCTGAAAAAGAATTCGCTCGCGAAGGGTTTGCATAGCTGATGTGATACATTATATGTGAGATGTGATATATTATCGTTTCCCACGAACACTAGCGACGGCTGCGGCGGAAATGAGCACTACACCTCTGCGACCGATTGAAAGAACTGTTTGAGTAGGGAGTGTCGACTCTTTTTCTATAGTCTCCTTGGTTGCGAGAGTGCCTCGTTCAGTCGGGCCAACTTGCAGGTTTTCAACTTTTCTGTCTTTTCCTGGCGTTGGTAGCTTATAATGGCCTGCCGGTGCCGGTCCTGCCCATTCGAGGCGTCCGAAGGTTGGTGCCCGAAGCGTGGGTACATCTGCTACAAGCGCCACAAGTCAAGCGTTGGTATCAAATCGCCATCCGTTCTAAGTTTCGCGTTTTCTCCCCTATCCCCTTGAATCACCGCTCGGGCTCCCCCAAGCAGGGAAATCCCGCTTAGTGTGAAGCGTGCAATTCGCGCACTTGGTTTTTCGCGGCAAATTTACCCACGGCGGCCGCTCGCCGTGAAAACCCGTGCGTGCATTCCACGCCACGGCAATATTCAAAGTTGACAGCGAGAGAGTCGACGCACCGTTCATCCGAGTCCGGCAGATATCGAACTCCATAAACTTAGCCAAACGACTTGAACTTCCGAATTCGCAATGGGATTGAAAACACGAACGCGCTTAGCGCGTGATGCTGTCCGGTTCGGGTGCCTCGTTCGGGTGCTATCGGACATGGGCATCGATAGCACCCAGGGACCATTTTTGAAGCACACGTGCCGAGAAGTAGTGGAGCGCATGAAATCCGTAGGATTCGGGCATGATGTCAACTACCTGCGCGTTTTCATACGCAAGCATCGGTTATTGCTCGCGTATCTCGTCACTGAACTGGGAACGTCAAGGTAGTTATTCTATTTTTTTTTATTTGCTTAAGGAGGTACGATCATTACTACGAATCCAACTTTCGGATTTGACATTTTTATATGATTTTGACGAATACTTTATGCGCCTATTGCTAAAATTTGAGCTATTTCGACCGTTCTGTTTTTTCGCAATAAAACTGCAAAGTCGAGCACTTTGAGGTACCGAAGCCCGCCACAAAATATGCAAACAACAATTTATGGAGTTTTATCATTTATCACATATCAATGATATGTATAATTATATTCTGCCTATCGTGTTAATTCCCCTGAGGTAATTCAAGCCTATTTTAATAGGTTTCCGGCTGATTTTTTTTTGTCTTTTTAGTCCGTTTTTGTGGTGGATATGTTAATATTATTATTACGAAGATTACTACCGAGTCGTCGACAGTCTAATTTTTCAGTTTTTATTTGTTCACACGCAATAAGTCGATTTACCACAACAGTTGGCACGCTATAATCCATAATACGAATAATCAACATAAGTAAACATCAATCAGAGCAGCCGTGGGTAAAATAAATTTAGACTCTTTTTTGACCCTGTGGAAGTGATCGTACTTCGTTAATGTATAGCGTGCACGCGGGCAGGATCTGAGGAATACACCGGCGGATTTACTCAGCAGGCATGCACAGCGAGTAAGTCTGCCCGGGCAAAATCGTCTGTGAATTCCGCGCTTATAAAATTGCATACAGGCACACGCAGAAGAAGGTATAACATTCGTCTATATAACTTCCGGAATGTATAACATTCTATTGAATGTTATAGCATACAAACACGATACCCAGTCCAGGCGACAGCAGTGTTCGTCATCGTCATCATATATGTCAGAGTCGAGGCGAGAATTACAAGCCTCAGCGTCTCGACGTGTATGTTGACATTTGCACCACGGGGTCTCGACATTTCACAAACACAAAAACTTTATCGCCAGCCTAATACGTTAGGCGTAGTAATATATCTTACGTTTCAGTGCGACACACGTCGAGGTCGGCGAGTACGGTATTCAGTTGAAAAACGCCTGGATGGAGCGCAAGCTTTCCTGCAAGTCTATAACTGAGTAAGTACAATACGTTTGAATAAGTTAAAACAAATTCCGACCGCTTGAATCAAGATTGATTCGCACTTTATGGCATGGACCGGCATGTAATGGCGACGGTGCGTACTCGTACCGGTACGACAAAACTTTCCAGCGTGTCTTTCAATTGTGAGACTTTGCTTCGATAAAGTGAAATTCATTTGATTTATAGGAATTTTAAAGAAAAGTACTTTTGTCTAATGAGATTTGTTTTTATTTTATCTATAGAAATTATAAATAAAGTGTATATCGTTTAATAATCGGATTTTATTAGTTAAATTAATGGAAATTTAACTATTGAATTTTTGTCTATTCGAAATTAAAATATAAAATGAATTTAACTTGATTAATAAGAATTTTGAAGAAAAATAATTTTTGTCTAATAAGACTTATTTTTATTTTATCAATGGAAATTTTAAATAAAATGGATATTGTTTAGTAATCGGATTTTATGAATTATTTTTTAAAAAATAATTAAAATTTTTTTTTATTAAAATGTAAAATGAGATTAACTTAATTAATAAGAATTTTGAAGAAAAATAATTTTTGTCTAATAAGACTTATTTTTATTTTATCAATGGGAATTATAAATAAAATGTATATTGTTTAGTAATCGGATTTTATTAATTAAATTAATGAAAATTTGATTACCGTATTCATTTATATTAGAAATTTAAATACAAAATCGAACCTTATTTATTCCTTGAAAATTTTAAATATACAGCTGGCCAATTGAGAACCAACAAGAGTTCTTGGAAATGTGTAAAGCATGCAACGTCAACGTCGAAAAAATGTTCGGGGAGATAATGAAAGAAAAGTTAGTACATTATTTTGTCATCGCAGTCTCACTATTTTTCATTATTGACAACTTTATCGATTCAATTGCATCGCTTTTTATTTGCACAACTTATGACAAGTTTTTGTCTAAATCCTCCCAACAACTGAACTTCGTCAATCAAATTTCAATTGCATTCGAATAGTATAAAAAATTCTGTTTGTACGAAACTTGTTAAGCAAGTTGTGCAAATAAAACCCTATTAATTATTATTATTATTATAGTATAAAAAATTCTATTCCTTTTCTCTTCAATTCTTATATTATTGTTAAGAAATATTTAATTTCATCTTAAATGTTTCAATTTTCTATAACGTCAGTAATTTTTGACAATTTTCGTAACTTGTTTAAGGAGTGAGATGCAGTCAGAGGCGTGAAAAAACGAGCATTTTCAATAATTTTTTTCTATAGTAATGAAGTTTATCTTTTTTTTTTTTCATATATTTTGATCCGCTGAATCCGAATATCACAATTTTTGCCGAAAAGTCGAGCATTTAATTGTTCATAGTCAATTGTTAAAACAATTTTTCAACAAATTAAAGTTTTTCAGGATGAATTATTATTTTTTTTGACATTTTGGGCAATTCTAAAACGAAAGTATTGTTTATAAAATGTTGCTAAAGTTCATCATTTTTGAGTAATACATTTTTGAAAATTTCTGAAAGAGTTTTCCAAATGTACACTTGATTTATGTATAGAAAGATTAATTTAAAAAATACTTACTTTGAATGATCAATTCCTGACCCATACAAAATAGGGCTTCTGCCGATGCGGAAGCTTCCAAAATATCAATTTGTTGTTGTCTTCGAAGCATTGTGCCTTCTCGGGTATTATCGGTAATAATAGGGGGGGGGGGGGGGGGTCGAAACCGGTTGCTTGCAGCTGCCGTCCGCTACCTGCCATGGGGACCCGACGCCCGTTCACTTATTGTGGGATATCCCGGAAACTATTAATCGGATTGACTTGAAATTTTCAGGGAATACTTTCGAAACAGACTTCAAGAAAATGTTAAAAAATCGATTTCTTGAAAATTCTGCCTGCATCTCACCCCTTAAAGAAACAAGCGTTAATCTTTGTCAAATTTCCGAAATTTCCATTTCAAATTGCCAAACTTTCTTTCAGAGTTGATTTTTTGTTTCAATTTCGATATTACCTGATAATATTTTTTGAAAAAGTAAGAATTGATTTCTTGTCTACTCATCCTAATATATATATACATATTAGACTGATTAAAAAAAAAATCCTTTTGGATTCTTGTACGACTGTTGGGCACTAATGAAAGAAAATTTCCCTAAAAAAATGGGCGCGGTCACTCAATTTTTAGAGGTGGCTATCTCGACTTTTTGTCTTTTTTTTTCATGATTCTACTCAATAAATATGATCATGGTATTAGATTTTACCGGAAATAGAATAAATAAAGGAAATAGTATGTTTCACAGCTGTTTTGCGACGAAGAAAAGTATATCGCACACACATTGAATCCCTAGAAAACAAAATCGAAAATATTATTCTGAATCGGTAAATAAATTGAGCCCAAACAATATTTCAAACGCTGTTTAATAAAACATAATAACTTATTATTATGACGACTTGTTTTATCATCGATAATTTAACAAAAACTGATAATAATAATGAACTAAATAACGAATGTATATGTAGTAGTACAGAATCTTTTATTTCATGTACACCCTTGCGGGATTTTTACATTTGCTCCTTTCTTGCTTTCCTTCTTTCTTTACAAGGCTTCTTATTATTAATCATCAAACCTCAATCCTATTATCGTAGCGCTTCTTGCGTTCATACAAATTCCTTCCCCGCTTTCGTGCCTTCTTTCGCTTTCCTTATCTCGGCTCCCCAGATCCCTTTTTCCTCGCTATATTCTCAAAACGCCCCGCAACCTCACACATCTCTTCTACTAAATCCTTTCCCTCTAGTGCCTTTCTCCACCCTCTAATGAACTAAATAATAAAAATATAATATAAGTGTAGCATTTTGAAAATGTACATACATGATTTATGAATAAAAGCTTATAATTTAATTTTTCGTAAAAACTGCGAAATGTTAATGCGTATAAATAAATCTACATGAATAACGAGAGTAGTATAGACGCCATTATTGATCTACCTTGATTTGAATTGTGAATATTTCAAT
The DNA here is from genome assembly GCA_951751655.1 of Ophion costatus. NCBI lineage: Eukaryota > Metazoa > Arthropoda > Insecta > Hymenoptera > Ichneumonidae > Ophion > Ophion costatus. The sequence continues at coordinate 14,001,223 of OX632368.1, read as the reverse complement.
CTTTTCAAATTGTTAGAGTTTATTTTTGTTACGAAATAGCTGCTGGATGTGATTTTTATCCGTAATCCGAAGCCATGACTATGCTTAATTACAATACGTTCATTGAAAAAAATTCAAGTACAAAAAAGTCGAGATAGCCACCACTAAAAATTGAGTGACCGCGCTCATTTTTTTAGAGAAATTTTCTTTCATTAGTGCCCAATAATAGCACGAGAATCCAGAAGGGAATTATTTTTTTTTAATCAGTCTAATATATATATATAGATACTTATTGTAACCTCGGAAAAAATCCGAAGAACTATTCGAAAAAACGCAGCTTATGAGTAGGGATTTGAATCTTTTCGATTGCTGGTCGTATGCTCTGAGGTACGCAAGCCCGCTCACCACATTTTCTCGACAAGTTTCTATCTTCGTAACGTTACAATTTATCTCTTTAAACAACGTTATTAGGTCTTACACACACACGCACACACAATATATATATATACACACACGGACACGTCAGTTCTTCAACGTGTCCCAGAAATCGCCTATTAGATTTAATATAAAAGCCCGTATCCGTAGCGTGCTGTTGAAATTCTGTTAAAGTCGTTTCTCATTTCAGTATTCATCGGGTACAAGCTGTACAAGAGTCTAACGCAGGGAGAGCGCCAAAAATTGAGAATAAACCTTCGAAGGAGGAGCAATACTAAAGCCAATAAGATCGCGTGCGTGTGTGTGTGTGTGTGTCAGTGTGAAAAACAATACATTTTTCATTGCACAATTAAACGATAAGGATTATTGCAACTATTTAAAAAATATATATATATATTTTTCTACAAACACTATGCGTATATTCTTTCTTTAATATCGAGCATCTCCTGCAACAGGATGAGTGCAACAATTGGTTAATTAATTCAACGAGCTAAAGAGGTTGTCGCAACAGCGATAGCCACGTGCGCAGTTATCTAACAAGACGAGGGATTGAGAAGTAGCTTCTAAAGTTCGTTCAAGCAGTCTGGTACTGAAACGAAAAGTAGGCGAGCGTTTAGGCGTAACGAATCGTAGGGCTATTATCGATCCCCTAAAGTACTCCCGCCTCTCGCGGCCTAAGGCAGAAGCTCGCGTACAATTAAAACCTTCATGATGTCAGCTGTCATTCTCCACTCAATTTCACTTGGTCCACTTATTCGTCTAATTCGAAAGTACGTCAGACAGAGGCTGTTTGAGTTTTGTTATTCTCCCCAACATTTCATACTCCGAATTCCAACGAGTTGGAACTCGTTGCCCTTTTCTAGCAGGACTCGAGTGATGGAAATGCGTAGATATGCGTCGCCACTGAAAAACAATCGTGTAATAAGGTGTGAAGAAAGCCTACACTATGATAACATTATTCACTCGAATATTTCACCAAACGAAGGTAGTAGAAAATAGTAGAATGACAAATGAAAATAGTAGATGAAAAATAAATCATAACGGTAATAATTTGTTTTGACATTAAATGATAGTTTTCGGTTTTACGGATAAATTCCCGTTTCCTGTTAACTTATCGAGACCTCTTGTTTCCGTTCTCGAGTCATTAATTGCTAATTGTAGAGTGTGTGGAAAACAATACACATGACTCCATTGCCGTTGACGAAATGCACTAGATATGTTCCCTGCCTTATCTGTGATGCAGTGAGCTAGAATATTTGGAGTATTTAACAAGCCCCATTCAGATAGCATGGACTCAAAGTTGATCTTTAGGTTTACACCGGTATGTCTCTCCAGCAGTTGATGCATTTGTAAAATAATATTTCTTATTCCATTGTAATGTAATGTCAACGATATGTGACTATCATGACTCCGGGACGTCCGACAGTCAGTTGTAAAAGATAAACTCCTTAAGGTTGTTGCTTAAGGTAGTCTTACCGACAGGCTTCAATTCATAGGATTTTCATGATTTTTTTTGTGAGCTCCCCTAAATATATCAATAATCGTATCTGCAAAATTTCAGGCTCGGTTATCGACCTTATTGCAGAGAGAAACAAATATAAAAATTGCGTACTTTTGTGAAGGAATCCTGTGTATCTATATCTATAACACTACTTCTACTTGACAGCGCCTCCAGTGGATAAATGTGGAACTCATTTTTGCCTCACTATATTTCAACGATAAAATAAAAATTAAGCTCTAACAAACGATAAAAATCGACTAACAATCACTAACAAACGACATACAATCGAGTAGGATGAAAAGAATCAGTATTTTGCTGAAATTGAGGAGCTAAATCGGCAAAGCCGTGCTCAGCCGTCGTGGGAATGATGCCAACTTCACGTGGCTTGCGGCGTGCTTTAGGGATAAAAAGTTTGTCACCGATAAAATAAAAATTAAGCTCTACCAAACGATAAAAATCGACTAACAATCACTAACAAACGACTAACAATCGATTGGTTACGAAGAACAGTTCGAAATCGTTACAAAACCATTTTCCCGCGGCTAAGTTTGACGTGAAATTCGTTTTTCGGATTATTAAATAAATAAAGTCTAACAAACGCTGCATAGGTACAGCGTCTATGCAAAGGCGCTGAAAAAAGCGTATCCGAAAATGTGTCGAAGTGATGGCGCTGGGGTGCATCGGCACCTACATTTATAGTAATATATTGGTCAACGAGGTGAAAGTGATCGGATGAGTTTCTAACCTCACGACAGACCGATCGTGACAGGAAAACGTCGAAATATCCACCGATTCATAATTTCATCATGACGGTTCGAAAAAAAAACTCAAACTCAAACTCAAAATGGCGGCGACAGAGCCTATCTCGAAAAACGTGTTTTTTTTACAAATGGCTCCAAGGGAGAACGGTTTTCTCATAAAGTATAAGACCTGAAACAAAAAAGTGATAATCTATATATTATCAGCTATGGGACTACGTAGGGGTGATTTTCTAATTATGAAAAAATGGCGCGCTTTGAATGAAATAAATCGATTTTTTTGACAAGAAAGCAGTGAATTGTTTATAAGAAAAAAAGTTTACATTTAATCAAAAAACGGCTACGTACTCCTATAGAGAATGTAATTATGTAGCTACTATCAAAATTTCAAATTGATGCATGCAAAGGTGCTCGAGTAAGAGCTTGGAGCTTGGAGCGAGTTGGAGCTTTATCGGTACAAAATTTCTCTTTCCACCAGCAGGAGGATAAACCAGTAATGCTAACCTTTAAACCTGCCGATGCTGTGGTTCTGAGATGCATACTTCACCCAATACATCAAAGTCTATAAGACGCAATATATTTCGCTTTTATATGGATTTTTCGTATTATCGAAATCAATTAAAATTTCAAGTGCCGTGTGCTCGAAGGGTACATCACTCATTTGATTCGTACTCCACATGAATCTGGTTTTCACTTGCATAATAAATCGTGACAATTTATGTTTTGTTAACCCGACAGTTGAGTGTTGAGATGACGACATCCTTCACCGAACTTTTTTTTAGCCATGAACGCCAAGTCATTGCACAGCATTTCCAGTGTACTTGTGTTACCTACTTTGTACTTTTATCCAATGGTGATATCAATTTTTTTCTTATAATAGTAATATGACTTTTTAAGTGAATATTTAAAAAAATATTATTCCTAAGCTTTAACAATTTAGTGTGCAACATTACTAGTAAACTTGCTTGGCTATTTCATAAAAGTGATTTCACTTTTTTTTGTACATTCGCATTAAAGAAGTATAGTGAAACCATTTTTTGAACTTACATAAAAAGTATAGTTTGAGATATTTGAGATAAATCAGAACTTTTTATATAGTAAAACAAGCGATAACGATTTTGAGGGATTTTTATTATTTGGCGTTTTTTTTACTTTTATGAAAAAGTTTTTAAAAGAGATTTCAGATCTTTTTGAAAGGGGAATTTCAATATATCTGAGCAAATTAGACGTGTGCAATTTCAAACTCGTTTAAAACATTACTCTTTATTACTGAACATATTTTAAAAGTAATTAACACAACTTTTTTTAAATTTTTACGATTTCTTTTACAATAAAGGATTCACAATATGCCAATTTATGAGAAGATTAATTTCACGTTAATAAAAGTATAGGAAATACAGAGGGGTTACAACTTTAACATCCATTTTTCAAAGAAAAAAACGGTTAAAGAATGGAATTTTTTACTTCGAGAGGGTATGTTTCTTATTATTCAATAAGAAATTGACAAACGAATAAAAGTAAATTCCCTTTTAAAAACAAAGAGATTTCTAGTTATTGAAAACAAGTTAAATTTTTTTCTTTGTACAAAGAAAAAATATCGTTACTCATTTACTCATTTCAAATATCGTTACTATTCGCCCGTATTGCGTGCGGACGCTACGAATGTCCGTTTAAGACTGGTTGCTCTAATCGCTCCATTACGACGACGAACGGCGATCATATTCGGTACGCGTATCGTTAATGTCTTACATATTGATTGGCAAAAATGGATCATTAGGGTATCCAAAGAATTCTTAATTCCATCGATTTAACGAGTACCCAAATATTCTAGTGTTTCATTTTAATATCTTAGTGGCTGTCTCTGCAAGAACAACATCATCGATTCAAGTAATTTGTTTCCCCGAGCCGTAGGAAAAAATTAAAATAAAAAACCGGGTATCTCACTTCCTTGACGACGTCGTTGACGCCAACGGTGAGCATGACAATTGGCATAAATTCGGCAAGGATCCACAACACTTCATTGGTGGTGATCATCAGCACGTCGTCTTTCTCCGGGTGAATGAGCGAGAACTTAATCACGAAATGCATCAATTTAAAATGCAGCAATTTAAAAAGCATCAATGCCAGCCACGCTTCGATGTATCGTTGGTCAAAATTCTTTCGCAAATTCGATAACATCACGGAATTGACGTAGAAAAATATAAAATAAATAATTCAATAAATAATGGGCAAATGAATAAATAAATGGATGAATGGATGAATAAATGAACGAATGTGTAGATGAATAACTCAATCAATGCATAAACGAATAAACTAAGAAATTAGGAAATCGAGAATTAATTAAACGAAAAATTACCAAATTAAGATCTCGCGAAATTAATAAACGAAATTAAACGAAATTAATAAAATTAATGAATTACATAAATAAATAATAACCATCAAGCCAGATCGAAGTGAGACAGGAATAATCTAAGTAGTGAACAATCGTAGAAAGGGATAAAAAAAATTCAAACCACTTTTCGTTTTTTAATCTCCGGTCACTCGTCCAGCTCTGCTACTATTAAGGTGGCTCGGCTTCGACTAGAAAAAGATTTGATCGCACGAGTACATTCGACGAAGAAAAGTCGTACGCCATATTGAATGATTTGATAACTCATCGAGGCGACTCGTTCTCACGATCCACCGAAGCAACATCATGCGAGCTTCCTATTGCCTTATCGCGTGCACAAGAGCATTGAAATCTTTGCTGTATCGCTTTTCTACCATCGTGCAAATTGACGAGGCAATGCCTCTCATCAATTTTTTTCCAAACCGGAAATTATTCATGCGATAATGTAACAAGTGCTTCGAGGGAAGAACGTAGTGATCGACGAGCCGCATTGCACTCTCTCGTTGTCCTATTACGACGATTAAAAAAAAACCGGACAATCGTAATGCCAATACACCATCTTTGCACAGGCTTTCATAGTTGTTCATCGATTTTATGTCGTCGTCAATGCAATTGCCTCACGCATGTGGGAAACGAAAAAAAAGAGCTGCAAACTCAAGGACATTGTATTGCTCGTCGTCACTCATTCCGATAGCGATCACCAGGCTTTTTACCGCTTTTTCGTTTTTTCTTCGACGGTAATTGACGTAATTTTCGCAAACAAAAAACGAAGTCGTAAAAAATCGTACAGATTGAAGGAAATGATTGCCTAGTGCTTGTTCCCATAGCATTTTTCCACAATTCTCGACGATTACTCAGTGACAGTTTTCCATTTTTTTCAGCTATTTTTTCATAGAATTAAACGGGTCAAGCGTCATAAGGCATGGTTCTAGCATGACCAGGTCGACGTACTCTCCGATTCGCGACCAGCTCAGTCGGATAATTATTTTCAAGCCTTTTTCCACCACGGTTTTCCTTCGACCTATTATTCAATTTTTCAAAACAACAATCATGCCGTAAAACGAGGTGCTTTCGGTTGTTATTGGACGTAGAATGCGAAAATTGCGTCATTCGGTTCAGGCGTGTTGAAGAAAAATCGGAAAAAATTTCGGTGGATTTTTTTATCGGCGGAGTCGAGCGTTATTTCGCCTTGAGATACGAAGAAGCTGAGGAGATTAGAGTAGGAATTTCTAGAGGAGAAAATGTTCGAGCGGTTTTTGGTAATCTTTCGATCGTACAATAAACGAAGATTTTTCGTTTATTGTAAATTGTTTATTGTTCACCTGCGTCTTAAAATCGGCGATTCAATGTATTCACGATATTTTTCGATTACGTTGATCGTGATTGGTATTTCGATGCCGAAATTTGAAATTGGAAGAGAATGACGATGTAAGTGACGACTGTGCTGAACATCTGAGAAATAAAAACGATGGATCAGTGTATTGCAAGGAATAAAATGCATCCCTCGTGTTCTCATTGGCCACTTACCGAGTGCAGCAAAGTACAGTCGAGGGGGAACAGTCCGTATGCGGTGAAATAAACTCTGCGTTGCAACAGCTCGATAGAGAATTGCTTGAGCTAAATTATAGAGAGAGAAAGTGCCATTTAAATTGTTTTAACGACAGTCGAACTCGCACCACTGAATGTTAAAGGGTAACACTGCTCGAGAGGCCAGAAAAATAGACGTAACTTTAATAATTGGTTGGGCCAAAAAAGTATAATGAAAGTCGATTTAAAACACTTCATTGGAGATGCCTTAAAATGTATCGAATGATTTTTGAAGTGGCGAAAATTTTGATGAACAAAAAAACAATGTTCCCTAATCTGCATGCTTATGGAGAAATATTTAGCATTTTTTAAAATATTGTTCTTCATAAAAATTGCAAGCATTTAAATGATTTTATTTTTAGACTAAAAAAATCGTAAAAAGTTTTTTTACGAGAAGAGGCATTTTCAACGCATAAAAAAAATCCCTACGTATTTCTGTGGAGAATTTAACTTATCGAGCATATATCTGTATATAAAATCGAATCAGTGTTCTTTAACTAGGATTGGGGGAAATCTTGATTCTCCCAAATTTATTTGCGAATAATAAATTGTGATTGTGATAAAGGTATATAGGAAAGAACCTCGGCTTTGTCTTCCCGACTGATGTTCGACCTTTCGAAAACTTTGTGTATCGCCTCGGCCGTCCTCCTCATCTGCAATCACACCGCACGTTTTTTTACTATCTTCCAAAGCACGGCTGTTAAAAATTCGAGCAATTTTTTAACACGAGAGCGTATGAAATCGATTAATTTTTTTTTGTTGTCAAGTCTTACATTTTTCGTAAAATCAAAACAGTGTATTTACGTCTTTTGTTCGAGTAATTATTTTAATATTTTCTCACTTTTACGTCGCAATTGTTTAGAATAATGCAACCCATCCATATGAAGGAATTAACGGGATATGCCTAGTTGGAACAATCGAAAATAGATAATTGTTGGGATTTCCTCAAAGAACATCGTGATGATAAATTTCTACAAAAATTAAGCATTTAAAAAAGAACCATCCGAAGAAGATTCAATGATTTATTTGCGTAAAAATATTTAACTGTAATCGATTTACAGTCTATGTCCGAGGAGCAGCTCTCGAAAACGTCTTTTACGCTGAGCGATGCCCTTCTCAACCGGGTTATCGAGTACCAAAAAATCAAACAGATTTCCATTGTATATTAGTATACGCTATAATTGAGAACAGGATTTTCCGAAATATCGAACTAAAAAATAATGCCGCGTATTTATGGTGAGCGTCTAGATTTTTGTGGAAAAAATGGGAATTTTTTATTCAGCAAATCGAAAGTGTACATCGGAAAAAATGCTTCGCTCAAATACTATACTTTTACATCTCGAGAAAACCCTAAAAATTTCAGAAAGATCAACGCAGTCATTTTTTTGCTATTTAGCTCGGAGATTTTAAAAACGTACCTTCGAGAAAAAAGCGTTTAAAGTTTTTAACGATGCCCCGAGCGTTCCGACGGACGTCAACATAACAGTCTGTAAATCTGGTAATTTTGAGCCGTTCTACCTTGATATTTTCGGGGAACAATTATAAGATGATATATTGTCAAAATATATGGGTTTAAAAAAGTGATTTTTCGACTATCATAACTAGGCAAAAGTTAAAGTAAAATTTTCATCGTAAAAATCAGAGCAGGGGAGGTAGGGCCTCCAAGTAACAGAGGTAAGAAGTAACAAGTGAGTTGCCGCCTAACTATAAACATTGTAGCTACGTATTAACAGTATTCCAAATCTTTGAGCAGCCAATCTACCCTACTCTTTTTAAAACGTCGCCATTTTGTTAATTTTTATGAATTTTTTTATCAGTGAGCCGAAAGATAATCACATTCCTAAAGAATATAATTTAATATAAGGTTTGTTTCGGATGATAAGGAAGGCCGCAATCCCAACGACCGACGATAAAAAAACGCGACATGACCTACGTAACATCAAATATCATAGGCAATTTCGAATAAAAGTATGTGAAAAAATTCAAGACGTTACTTCTGAATATTTTTATTTGATAGTATTACCTCTTAGCTATATTCCCTGAAAAATTCATTGAAGTATTCCTAAAGTTGAATGAGCTACAGCTGCTAACAGTAGGTCGGGCGAACGATACCAGCACCATACTTCAAACTTTCAACGCGTTTTTATCGAAATACTGTTTTCAAAGTCGGTTAATTAATAATACTGTATAATAATAATATAAAAATAATAATATAAAAGAATATAGAAATAATAATATAAAAGAATTTGCTGTATAAATTTGAATCAAATGGTGACATATCGTCAATTGTCTCCATACTTCTTTGAGATTCAAACTGAATTTGTACATTGGATTCCAATGGGGAAACCCAACTAGAATTTGTATTAGTACCAGCGTGAAGTTTCATTGGGATGTTGAACAAGTTCTCGCTATTTTTTTGTGGAAATGAATGATTTATTTGAAAAATAATCATTCCTTATGCGTTCACACGTTTCGAAATTATTGTGTGATTAACTTCTAATGATTCTGCAAGTTCAGCTAGCATCTGACATGACTCTTCATGAAGTAATGCCTCCAATTCGACACATGAAAATCATTATCTTTGAAGCGTCCGAACTAATCTCTGAATGTTGTTTCTGACAGAGCATGGACGCCGTAAGTATCAACAATAACTGTGTGCTTCAGCTGCAAATTTTACTCTTGAAATATGATAGTTTAAGGAAAAAACAGGTCTATAATGGGAAATAGTGTAAGGAAAAAATGGCTCCACGTCCGACCCCAGTCTGTATTTACGAAAGGGTACACCAAAGCGCCATTGAAAGGCAGGCCAGTCGCCTTGGCTGTCAACAATTTATAATATTCATTTTGGCTTAAAGTTGCGTTTGGGGTCATTTTGACTCCGGGTGACCGTGGAGGGTTAAACTACACGCACGCAGTTCTGGTAGCGCTATCTGTTATAAAACAGCGAGAACTTATTCAACGGCCTAATAGTACGGAGCCTTTATCCGACGACCCATTGGATCCCTATCAGGAAGTAGGCACAAATGTGAGAATCCAATTGGGTGCCTACGAGAATGTCTGCACGGATACCCGACTAGAAATTGACGTTGGGTTTTTGTATAGTTCATTGCTGGGTCAACCCAATTCCTTGTTGGGTCATTATCGGGCTTCCCTATCAGGTTCTTATAGGGTGTGTAACGATCTTCTAGGGTTTTCTTTGGATCCTGTCACGTTTTGCGTCGGGTCAGCCCAATTTTTTGTTGGGTTCTTATCGGGCTACCCTAATCGGTCCTACCATTAACCCACTGAAATCAATAGCGTTGCATGGATTTGGGTTGGGAATTTTTTAGAACGTTATAAAAATGAGAAAAATCGGGAATGAGTTGGTAGAAAAATAACTTACCCTTCATTAATTGAATTGACAATTTATCGTTTTTGTTTGGTTTTATTTATTTATGCTTAAGGTAAATGTCCCAATTATTGAAGAGCTAAGGATCTGGGGGATTGAATTCGGTGACAAAAAAATATAAAATCAAGAAAAAACCATTGATTTCATGTTCAAATGATACTTTGATATTTTTACTTTCGAAAAATCACCCTTTAAAGTATTTTTAAATGATTTCAAATGAAAGAAAAGAATAACAATGTGAAGCATGCAAATGTCCCAATTATTAAACACTGGAAGTGCCTATGTCCCTAATATTGAACAAGCATGTCCCAGTTATTGAACACTCTCGAGAAACCTCTTTCCCTCTTGAAATTTTGTCCCTGAAATATCGGAGAGCAAGAAATATAGAACATTACATTCGTATTTTTAGGTTACATTTAGGTTATATTCTCTTTTTACTTTTCTTTATATGTTTATTGCACGAAAATACAAATAAAAAATATATTTGACGATCTTAGAGTTATTATTAAAAGAATAAAGGTAAGTTTATTCAGGAGCTTAGAGTTTTTGTTTGAATAAATCCGATTCACACGATCTGTCACACGTTAACTGTCTCGATGTTTTGATGGGTTTAATGACGCCATCTTGGAGAATTCGAGTGTTCAATAATTGGGACACACTGCATTTTCTATGTCCCCATGATCGAACACCGTATTTTTTAACAAATAATTAATTGAAAACATTTTTTCAAATTCTTATTTGTAAGAAATTTTCTGAGGAACCTGAAACTTTTTGAGATGCGACAGTTTTTGAATTTTTTATGCCCTTACGCATGAAGCGGCGCGTCTTGGCAAAAACGATAAACAGTTACGACGAGACGTCAAATCGGGTCACCGTTGCTGATTAAATCATTTTTTTCTCTATTAATTAAAGCTTTTTTCGCAAGGTAACATTTCGATAGCTAAAAGTTCCATATATGTAATGAAATTTGTATAAATAAGTAAATGCATGCAGGTGAATGAGAAATAATAAAAATACAAGATAGTGTTCAATAATTGGGACATTTACCTTGCACATAAGCAAGAACACTTTTGATTAATTTTTAAATCACACATTCATTTTTTGATTAAAGATAGAAGAACTAAAGAATACAAAATAAATTGCCGAGTACGGACACAAAGCATAACAAAAAATAAAATGTCTCTACGCTTATCAAAATATATATGTGAAAAAATTGATGAAAAATTACGTTACGAATAAAAATGAAAAAAATTCCGAATAAAAGAATTAGAAGAATTCTACAATGAAAAAAAAAAATCTCATAAGATCCACTTATTATTGCAGTATCTATCAAAAATGTATTTGTATATCTATTTATTATTGCGAAGTATAAGGTTTATATGTTCACCTATGACTCATGTGGTGACCCCTAAATAAACATTGCTGGGACCTTACATCATTACCTTATCCAAACCCAAGATGGGATAACCCTGTTAAAACGTTATAAGGACGTTATCGGTACTTCCCATCGCAGGCTTGTCCCAATACTATCTTTATCAGGACCTTGAGAGGCATTCCCTGTTTAGGGTTCACCTGAAAAGGTACTTATGCCGTATAGGGTTGTCCCTATGAACATTTCTAGTCGGGTAGTCGTAACAGCAAGTTCGCGGGCAATTGGTGTAGTAACCTCATCAATCGTATTGTCGACGGCCTTGGCGAGAACCGCGATTGGCAGGATGAGAGCGAAGAGCCAGAGGGACCCATTGACGACGACCAAGATGACATCCCCGTCCACCTCCAGTATGAACGGCATAATGACGTAGTAGGAATTGTAGATGATCTCGAAGTTGCACAGACTTATGGTGAAGAGCATCGGCAGGGCGTAAAAGTCCGAGAGTTCCGTGGCGATCTCGTAAAGATCGGTATGAGCTCGTCTGAAGTTGATCATCTTCGTCAGCGGGTCGTCGTACTCGAGAAGTCGCTGATCACCCTGAATCAACGAACGAAACGTTCTCCCGACGATCGAGCACCTAGACGAGTCGACAATCGCTCGATTGAGATTGCGAAATTGAACCTCGATACATTTAACCATCAGGGCGTACTGAACGATGAAGCCGCTCATTATGATCCCGGGAACTATGTCGTTGAACCAATCGATTATCGTGGAATCGTAAGCGCGATGCTCAGTGACGATTATCACGATCCAAATGATACTGATCGCGACGAAAACGCCGATCGCGAAAAACGACGACAATGAGCTCTTTCGCGATTCGAGCAATCGGCCGATCGTCACCTCGAACCTCGTCATACGGTTCAGCAAAGTTGCCATGGTCTTGCGTCTGAAGCACATCAGCAGCCAGAGCACGTTTGACAGTGCTATACCTACGATGGCCTCGGTCACCTCGATCGTCGTTGTTAACTTCGACTTGTACGCATATTCGTTTCGGAAAAGACGCGGCACGGAAAACGAGCTCAGCGCGCATAACGCGATCGCCCGTACGATCGTGTATACCCAATCGGAACGAGCGTGCACGAACTTCATTGAAGTTGACGACCGGCTCCAGTTGTTCCGCCTCGAATCTCCAGCGGGACTTCCCTTCGCGACGTTGAGGGGTGCCAGGCCGATTGTCTTGAAGATGAAGAGGATCAGTCTCATCCGGCGATAATTCGGAGCAAAAACGTCGCGGGATTTGGTACCTTTCGACCGAACACTCTCCATACCGGTCTCTACACCGTTCATCGAGACTGAAGACAAGGAGGCGGAACGTAGTCCTACGGAAATAATTACCTTATGGCCGTATTCGTAGTCTCTCCTTATCTCAAGGATAAAGGACGCCTTGATGAAGGCTTCCTTGAATCTCAAAGGCGTCCTTGTTTCATAGTCGCAACTCGACTGTCCCTTCCAGAAGGAAGACATATTTAGGGATATGTGATTGCTTATGGTGGTAAAACCGCTGATAGAAGCGCCACTCGGCTATATTTGAAACTAACTCAAACCGCTTGGCTCTCGATTGTATAGCCTCGAGTGTATAACCTCAAAGTTCAAAATTAGAAATTGAGTTGCGACGAGTGCAATTATGGATGAAGGAAAGAATGTTCATTATACAGAGCGCGAAAGGCTGTTATTAGCTCAGCTTTTTTTTTTAACTCCGTTCACTGCGATACGTTTCGAAACTTTTCACGTGCTCCACTTTTAACTGTTTTTGAGGTTAACCTGTAGACTGGTCTGCGATACAGGTAAAAACTGCATAGACGCCAAGCGCAAGCGCAAGCGTTAGTCATATGAAACGAAACAGCCAATCACAGCGCCGAACGTTTCCTCAAGGAAGCTCGAGACCTGCCTTGAAATAAGGAGGCCAATAAGGCTCCTTGTTCTGTCAAGGAAGGTCTATGAAACGCGAAATGAGGAACAAGGAATCCTTGTTCCTCAAGGAAGGACTATGAATACGGGTATAAATTAACTAAGAAATGGTACTGGCCCTGATCTGCCTTCCCCAGATGTAACTAGTTACCCTAGGGTAACTAGTTACCCTAGGCTCAGAAAAAGTGAAATTAGAGGTCTAAAACCTGTGAAATTGATACAAGTAACGACATCTGCCGGTAGTAGACAAGTGTGAGGTGTGACTCCATTGCATAGGAAGCCATAGTGGGGTAACGAGTTACCCCGTGTGGCCGCTAAGGGTTAAATCGGGAGTGTATTCAATTTAGTATTTCGGCAACATATTTTTTGTTAGGCATCTACTTGCTAAGGTAACACATGAGTGTATACACACGCTTGCTCGCATTTCCTTATGAGCAAAGAGACAGAAAAACGTACACAGTTCACTATCCGAGCGAAACAGGCCTGGATTGCAATGGACTATGAATACGGTCCTATGGTTCTCATATTCATTTTATGACATTCCACGAAGAAGACAGGGCCTCGAACTTTAGAATTAATACTATGCTTCTAAAAAAAATATCATTAAATATAAAAAAGTATCGAATGGAAGATAAAAATTGTAATTATGGTATAGTAATAATGAAGAAATTTAAATTTTAACCTACGATATGGCACGTAAGCTGATACAAATAATACATTTTATTCGGCATATTGAGATTTTTTGTAGTATTCAAAAAATATTTTGCCCACGTGATTGGAACGATTAGTTTCCAGTATTCTACAAAAAGTACGGTATAAAGAGTCACATTTTACTAATAACTTCGTAATATTTTTCGCTATACGCCGAAGATTTTTGCTACGCGTATAGTGAAATCTACACATACACGAAGATTCATGCTATACGTATAGTAAAATCCATATGAAAATATAGCGTGTAAAAAAGGTTGGTATTTTACAAAGCACGCATTATTTTTACTATACAGCATATAGGACTCGCACCTACGCGAGAATAGTTTCAAATGTAATATGCACGCATCATTTATACTATACGGTGTGAGAATCATTTTTACACTTCTATAACAACAGGCCTTAGAATTCCTAACTGGCAGTAAACTGCTATACTTTTCTAGGTACTGAATATTAAAATTCTGGCAACCAGTGTTAGAATTTGAGGCCGTATTTTTCTCCGTGTGCGTTCCAATGCGGACCATTCAGGGGAGAGATACCTGCGAGGATAAAATTTCCTGATTTTCATGATTTTTTTTAACCGAAAGATTTCTTCGCCATTTTTGAGACTTCGACTATGTTTTATTAGCACTTTTGGCTGTTACACGGTATTTCTTCATTCGTTCATATTTAAAAATGGCGGAGGTATGGCACGGTCTTCTAAACTGCATTTTCAAAACTGGCGTGACGTATAGCTTACAAACTAATCGACCGATTCTGATGAAATTTGGTATCGATCTTTCTAACCTTATTGTCCAAAACATGAAATGATGTTTTTGAAAATGAGAAAAAAGCTTTTTTGTGATCCAAAATGTAGGCATCTTTTTCGGAAAATTGAATCTTTTTTCAAAGCGCACCATTACGTCGATTTTCAACATCTCTATTTTTCTTGGTTCATATTCTACGTATGAGTGTTAATAAAAGAAAAATCTACGCTGGTTTTTTTCTCAGATTAAACCCGTAGCCGCTACGCGTCACGCCGTCCGACAACATCCGCCGCAATCCGTTTAGAAGATTGTGCCATACCGCCGCCAATTTAAAAGATTAATAGATTTCAAAAAATACCAAGTAACAGCCAAAAGTAGCAATAAAACATACCCTAATTCTGAAGAATGGTGAAGAAATATATATATATTTTCATGATTAAAAATATATATATATATTACAGCCGTATGCTAGACACCCTATCTAAACTAAACACCCATTTTCAAGTAGATATTTTTGAGAATGAAAATTTATTGGAACGGTTAACTTTTGTTAATATTTCACGGTTATATTTACACATATTTGAAGTAACATCTAAAATGTTTTCATAGGATTTTTTTTCGGAATTGTACAATTTGCACGCGTGTATTTTTCTCAAAAACTACTAGGCTGATTGCTGAGTGCAATTTTGCACACGTGTAGAGTACACACTCCATCTTTTTTATTGCTTTATAATAACTATTTTTCCGGGCCACGAGAAGTGAACATTTTATTGTAATTTTTTTATTAGTGGCTCGAAAGGTAATCTGACATGTACTCTACGTGTGTGCAAAATTTCAATTCGATCAGGTCAGTAGTTTCTGAGCAAAACACGCCCGACGATGAAGAATTTTCGCGACATAGCCTGCGCAACATCAAATATCATGTACACTTCCGTCCAAAATGCGTTGACTACATTTAATCTGTCACTCGAAGCGTGTATAAATATAACTGCGAAATACTAACACCGTAGATTTAATCGTTTCTCTAAACTCCATTCCCAAATAAATCACCTTGAAAATGGGTGTTGACACTAGAGTACGGCCTTGTCGAGAAATTTATTGCGGGATAATAATATAAGCCTTATGAGAGCTCTAATGAGCAAACATTAGGAATAATAAAGAGAAATCCAGAAAATGCAACAAGGGCAGTTGTCTACTCGTTCACATGTTGCAGAAAAGAATGAAGGAAAATAAAAATTGATTCGTATAGGGCGGCAAAATTTTTTTCATTTGAAACACATTCAAAATTCAAGTGGTAGTTTTTCCGAGTGTTAACACCATGGCACATTTGGTTGTGACAGCTAATTAATGTATGGAAGTAATATAGTAACTATAAGCGAATGACTATAAGGAAAAATCCTGCCACGTTCTACTCACTTCGGGCTGGCTGAATAACTGACAATGCGCCGCTCGACGTAAAACTTGAAAGCTTTTAATTGGCCCGATTTTGGGGTCCGTCGTTCCAGTCACTTTTCCTATCTCCTTATTTCCCTCTTACCCCAGTCTCCATGGATCATCTTCGATCACGAGTCGAAAAATAGATTGATCGTTCGATCCTGTCCGGTCGAATCTTATGTCTCCAAAGCGCCAATTTGCTTCTTGCTTTTTTTACGTGTCAATTTCGGCGGACCAAAAAAGAAAATTCTTTAATTGAAAGATTCAGATTATTTAATTGAAAAAAAACAGCAATCCGGAATCCATTGAATACCGCATTAGTAGTAGTTTTTTCGAATCGGTATTTCAAACGCGGCACTCACTTGCGTTATTTCCGTTCGGAAGCGACGTAATCCGTGGCATGTGCTGTCACCGACTGTGAATAACGTGCGAATTACTCTCGCCAATGGCGACGAGCGGTTTTCAGCATGCCCAATCGTCTTTTGGCATCTCGCACAGGTTTCGAGTTCACGGTCAGTGAAAGAACGGGACGGAATGCATTAATAATTTCTTCGATGCGACATCTGCCGATCGTTCGTTTCTGCAGATAATCACGCACGCTCTTATCGGGGTTTCGAATATTGGCTCCTGAACGGAAGTCTTTTTTTTTCATTTTAACGGCTCTCGTCGTTGGAAACACGCGACGATAAAAGATTTTCAATCTATGGCGAAATGGCCACAACGGTCCGCGAAGTGACGTTTATTATTTAAATAGACAGTTATATTTTTTTCCAACGGTCCTTCGCATGTCCTTGCGGTCCTTTTCACTATTATCCCGCACTCCGCTGTTTTCCTTAGAGACACCCCAGAGTGCCGCCCACAGCTAATCGCTTGCTAATAAATTGTAGCTGCATCCCGACTGGAAATTTTCATAGGGACAACCCTATACGGCATAAGGACCTTTTCAGGCGAACCCTAAACAGGGAATGCCTCTCAAGGTCCTGATAAAAATAGTATTGGGACAACCCTGCGATGGAAAGTACCGGTAACGTCCTCATAACTTTTTAACAGGGTTATCCCATCTGGGGTTTGGATAAGGTAATGATGTAAGGTCCCAACAATGTTTATTTAGGGGTAACCACATGAGTCATAGGTGAACATATAAACCTTATACTTCGCAATAATAAATAGACATACAAATACATTTTTGATAGATACTGCAATAATAAGTGGATCTTATGTGATTTTTTTTTCATTGTCGAACTTATTTTTTTATTCGGAACTTAATTTTTCATCACGTTTTTCACATATATATTTTGATAAGCGTAGAGACATTTTATTTTTTGTTATGCTTCGCGTCCGTACTCAGCAATTTATTTTGTATTCTTTAGTTCCTCTATCTTTAATCAAAAAATGAATATGTGATTTAAAAATTAATCAAAAGTGTTCTTGCTTACATGTAAGCATAAATAAACAAACCCAAACAAAAACGATAAATTGTGAATTCAACCAATGAAGGGTAGGTTATTTTTCTACCAACTCATTCCCGATTTTTCCCATATTTATAACGTTCTAAAAAATTCCCAACCCAAATCCATGCAACGCTATTGATTTCAGTGGGTTAAGGCTTTACCCCCACTTGTAGCGCAAAAAAAGGCCTTGTTCGTTAATTTTTTTAAAGAAAACTACAAAACTTTTTTAATCGATCAATATACCATCTTAAAGAACACATCTTGAAGAACTTTCAGTAATTTTTTTATTGAAAAATATTACACTGTTTGGTGGCAAATGGCCGTCAATGAAATAATGTTTTTATATACACGGTTTGCGGTGACCAACATTGCGGTGAAGTGGATCATCTGAAAAAAAAATGCGGATGGATTTAGTCACATATAAGTATAAACTAGTCTTTAATCGAAGGATTTTAAAAAATATTCATTTTTCACAAAATGGCGGACCGTCAAAGCTAATGGTTTGATTTTAACGAAAAAAAACGGCCGTGTTTTGGCTATAAAACGGCAATTTTTTTTGCGAAAAAAAAATCGAACGATTAAAGACTACACTTTTATGTATTAAATAAGCCTGCAAAATTTCAAGAAGATTGGTTCATTAGTGTTCGAGTAATCTTGGTCACCGACTTCAGAAATGCCATTTTGAGAAAAACGCGTTTAAAGTTTCAATTTCAGTTTACACGAAGAAAATATTCTTCTCTTTCAACGCTCATATCTTAGTCAATTTTGTTCGGATCGACTTGAAATTTGCAGGACATATTCTCAGATACTTATACTTAAAAAAAGCAATAAAAAAATCGATTTTTTCAAAATCGCAAGTGGGGTAACCCCTTAAGGTTGTTGCTTAAGGTAGTCTTATCGACAGGCTTCAATTCATAGGATTTTCAATGACTTTTTTTGTGAGCTCCCTTAAATATATTAATAATCGTCTCTGCAAAATTTCGGGCTCGGTTATCGACCTTATTGCAGAGAAAAAAATATAACAATTGCGTACTTTTGTGAAGGAATCCTGTGTATCTATATCTATAACACTACTTCTACTTGACAGCGCCTCCAGTGGATAAATGTGGAACTCATTTTTGCCTCACTATATTTCAACGATAAAATAAAAATTAAGCTCTAACAAACGATAAAAATCGACTAACAATCACTAACAAACGACCAACAGTCGAGTAGGATGAAAAGAATCAGTATTTTGCTGAAATTGAGGAGCTACATCGGCAATATAGCTCCTCAATTTCAGCCGTGCTCAGCCGTCGTGGGAATTATGCCAACTTCACGTGGCTTGCAGCGTGCTTTAGGGATAAAAAGTTTGTCACCGATAAAATAAAAAATAAGCTCTACCAAACGATAAAAATCGACTAATAATCACTAACAAACGACTAACCATCGATTGGTTACGAAGAAAAGTTCGAAATCGTTACACAACCATTTTCCCGCGGCTAAGTTCGACGTGAAATTCGTTTTTCGGATTATTAAATAAATAAAGTCTAACAAACGCTGCATAGGTCCAGCGTCTATGCAAAGGCGCTGAAAAAAGTGTACTCGAAAATGTGTCGAAGTGATGGCGCCGGGGTGCATGGGCACCTACATATATAGTATATATATGGGTCAACGAGGTGAAAGTGATCGGATGAGTTTCTAACCTCACGACAGACCGATCGTGACAGGAAAACGTCGAAATATCCACCGATTCATAATTTCATCATGACGGTTCGAAAAAAAAACTCAAACTCAAACTCAAAATGGCGGCGACAGAGCCTATCTCGCAAAACGTGTTTTTTTTACAAATGGCTCCAAGGGCGAACGGTTTTCTCATAAATCATAAGCCCTGAAACAAAAACCAAAAAAATGATAATCCATATATCATCAGTTATGGGACTACGTAGGGGTGATTTTCAAATTTTGAAAAAATGGCGCGCTTTGAATGAAATAAATCGATTTTTTTGACAAGAAAGAAGTGAATTGTTTATAAAAAAAAAGTTTACATTTAATCAAAAAACGGCTACGTACTCCCATAGAGAATGTAATTGTGTAGCTACTATCAAAATTTCAAATTGATGCATGCAAAGGTGCTCGAGTAAGAGCTTGGAGCTTGGAGCGAGTTGGAGCTTTATCGGTACAAAATTTCTCTTTCCACCAGCAGGAGGATAAACCAGTAATGCTAACCTTTCAACCTGCCGATGCTGTGGTTCTGAGATGCATACTTCACCCAATACATCAAAGTCTATAAGACGCAATATATTTCGCTTTTATATACATTTTTTCGTATTATCCAAATAAATTAACATTTCAAGTGCCGTGTGCTCGAAGGGTACATCACTCATTTGATTCGTACTCCACATGAACCTGGTTTTCACTTGCATAATAAATCGTGACAACTTATGTTTTGTTAACCCGACAGTTGAGATGTTGAGATGACGACATCGTTCGCCGAACTTTTCTTTTAGCCATGAACGCCAAGTCATTGCACAGCATTTCCAATGTACTTGTGTTACCTACTTTGTACTTTTATCCAATGGTGATATCAATTTTTTCTTATAATAGTAATATGACTTTTTAAGTGAATATTTAAAAAAATATTATTCCTAAGCTTTAACAATTTAGTGTGCAACATTACTAGTAAAATTGCTTGGCTATTTCATTAAAGTGATTTAACTTTTTTTTGTACATTTGCAGTAAAGAAGTATAGTGAAACCATTTTTTGAACTTACATAAAAAGTATAGTTTGAGATATTTGAGATAAATCAGAACTTTTTATATAGTAAAACAAGCGATAACGATTATGAGGGATTTTTATTACTTGGCGTTTTTTTTACTTTTATGAAAAAGTTTTTAAAACAGATTTCAGATCTTTTTGAAAGGGGAATTTCAATATATCTGAGCAAACTAGACGTGTGCAATTTCAAACTCGTTTAAAACATTACTCTTTATTACTGAACATATTTTTAAAGTGATTAATACAACTTTTTTTAAATTTTTACGATTTCTTTTACAATAAAGGATTCACAATATGCCAATTTATGAGAAGATTAATTTCACATTAATAAAAGTATAGGAAATACAGACGGGTTACAACTTTTAACATCCATTTTTCAAAGAAAAAAAAGGTTAAAGAATGGAATTTTTTACTTCGAAAGGGTATGTTTGTTATTATTCAATAAGAAATTGACAAACGAATAAAAGTAAATTCTCTTTTAAAAACAAAGAGATTTCTAGTTATTGAAAACAAGTTAAATTTTTTTCTTTGTACAAAGAAAAAATATCGTTACTCATTTACTTATTTAAAATATCGTTATTATTCACCCGTATTGCGTGCGGACGCTACGAATGTCCGTTTAAGACTGGTCGCTCTAATCGCTCCATTACGACGACGAACGGCGATCATATTCGGTACGCGTATCGTTAATGTCTTACATATTAATTGGCAAAAATGGATCATTAGGGTACCCAAAGAATTCTTAATTCCATCGATTTAACGAGTACCCAAATATTCTAGTGTTTCATTTTAATATCTTAGTGGCTGTCTCGGCAAGAACAACATCATCGATCCAAGTAATTTGTTTCCCCGAGCCGTAGGAAAAAATTAAAATAAAAAACCGGGTATCTCACTTCCTTGACGACGTCGTTGACGCCAACGGTGAGCATGACAATTGGCATAAATTCGGCAAGGATCCACAACACTTCATTGGTGGTGATCATCAGCACGTCGTCTTTCTCCGGGTGAATGAGCGAGAACTTAATCACGAAATGCATCAATTTAAAATGCAGCAATTTAAGAGGCATCAATGCCAGCCACGCTTCGATGTATCGTTGGTCAAAATTCTTTCGGAAATTCGATAACATCACGCAGCTGACGTAAAAAAATATAAAATAAATAATTCAATGAATAATGGGCAAATGAATAAATAAATGGATGAATGGATGAATAAATGAACAAATGTGGAAATGAATAACCGAATCAATGCATAAACGAATAAACTAAGAAATTAGGAAATCGAGAAATAATTAAACGAAAAATTACCAAATTAAGATCTTGCGAAATTAATAAACGAAATTAAACGAAATTCATAAAATTAATGAATTACATAAATAAATAATAACCATCAAGCCAGATCGAAGTGAGACAGGAATAATCGAAGGAGTGAACAATCATAGAAAGGGATAAAAAAAATTCAAACCACTTTTCGTTTTTTAATCTCCGGTCACTCGTTCAGCTCTGCTACTATTAAGGTGGCTAAAATGTTCGAGCGGTTTTTGGTAATCGCTCGGTCGTACGAAGCATTGTTTTTCGTAAATCGTAAATCGTTTATTGTTCACCTGCGTCTTAAAATCGGCGATTCAATATATTCACGATATTTTTCGATTACGTTGATCGTGATTGGTATTTCGATGCCGAAATTTGAAATTGGAAGAGAATGACGATGTAAGTGACGACTGTGCTGAACATCTGAGAAATCAAAACGATGGATCAGTGTATTGCAAGGAATAAAATGCATCCCTCGTGTTGTCATTGGCCACTTACCGAGTGCAGTAAAGTACAGTCGAGGGGGAACAGTCCGTATGCGGTGAAATAAACTCTGCGTTGCAACAGCTCGATAGAGAATTGTTTGAGCTAAATTATAGTGAGAGAAAGTGCCATTTAAATCGTTTTAACGACAGTCGAACTCTCACCACTGAATGTTAAAGGGTAACACTGCTCGAGAGGCCAGAAAAATAGACGTAACTTTAATAATTGGTTGGGCCAAAAAAGTATAACGAAAGTCGATTTAAAATACTTCATTGGAGATGCCTTAAAATGTATCGAATGATTTTTGAAGTGGCGAAAATTTTTATGAACAAAAAAACAATGTTCCCTAGTCTGCATGCCTATGGAGAAATATTTAGCATTTTTTAAAATATTGTTCTTCATAAAAATGGCAAGCATTTAAATGATTTTATTTTTAGACTAAAAAAATCGTAAAAAGTTTTTTTTACAAGAAGAGGCATTTTCAACGCATAAAGAAAATCCCTACGTATTTCTGTGGAGCATTTAACCTATCGAGCATATATCTGTATATAAAATAGAATCAGTGTTCTTTAACTAGGATTGGGGAAAATCTTGATTCTCCGAAATTTATTTGCGAATAATAAGTTGTGATTGTGATAAAGGTATATAGGAAAGAACCTCGGCTTTATCTTCCCGACTGATGTTCGACCTTTCGAAAACTTTGTGTATCGCCTCGGCCGTCCTCCTCATCTGCAATCACACCGCACGTTTTTTTTACTATCTTCCAAAGCACGGCTGTTAAAAATTCGAGCAATGTTTTTGCACACGAGAGCGTATGAAATCGATTAATTTTTTTTTTTTTATCAAGTCTTACATTTTTCGTAAAATCAAAACAGTGTATTTCGTACTTTGTTCGGGTAATTATTTAAACATTTTCTCACTTTACGTCGCAATTATTTAGAATAATGTAACCCATTCATATGAAGGAATTAACGGGATATGCCTAGTTGGAACAATCGAAAATAGATAATTGTTGCGATTTCCTCAAAGAACATCGTGACGATAAATTTCTACAAAAATTAAGCATTTAAAAAAGAACCATCCGAAGAAGATACAATGATTTATTTGCGTAAAAATCTTCAACTGTAATCGATTTACAGCCGATGTCCGAGAAGCAACTCTCGAAAACGTCTTTTACGCTGAGCGATGCCCTTCTCAACCGGGTTATCGAGTACCAAAAAATCAAACAGATTTCCATTGTATATTAGTATACGCTATAATTAAGAACAGGATTTTCCGAAATATCGAACTAAAAAATAATGCCGCGTATTTATGGTGAGCGTCTAGATTTTTGTGGAAAAAATGGGAATTTTTTATTCAGCAAATCGAAAGTGTACATCGGAAAAAAATGCTTCGCTCAAATACTATACTTTTACATCTCGAGAAAACCCTAAAAATTTCAGAAAGATCAACGCAGTCATTTTTTTGCTATTTAGCTCGGAGATTTTAAAAACGTACCTTCGAGAAAAAAGCGTTTAAAGTTTTTAACGATGCCCCGAGCGTTCCGACGGACGTCAACATAACAGTCTGTAAATCTGGTAATTTTGAGCCGTTCTACCTTGATATTTTCGGGGAACAATTATAAGATGATATATTGTCAAAATATATGGGTTTAAAAAAGTGATTTTTCGACTATCACAACTAGGCAAAAGTAAAAGTAAAATTTTCATTGTAAAAATCAGAGTAGGGGAGGTAGGGCCTACAAGTAACAGAGGTAAGAAGTACCAAGTGAGTTGCTGCCTAACTATAAACATTGTAGCTACGTATTAACAGTATTCCAAATCTTTGAGCAGCCAATCTACCCTACTCTTTTTAAAACGTCGCCATTTTGTTAATTTTTATTAATTTTTTAATCAGTGAGCCGAAAGATAATCACATTCCTAAAGAATATAATTTAATAAAAGGTTTGTTTCGGATGATAAGGAAGGCCGCAATCCCAACGACCGACGATAAAAAAACGCGACATGACCTACGTAACATCAAATATCATAGGCAATTTCGAATAGAAGTATGTGAAAAAATTCAAGACGTTACTTCTGAATATTTTTATTTGATAGTATTACCTCTTAGCTATATTCCCTGAAAAATTCATTGAAGTATTCCTAAAGTTGAATGAGCTACAGCTGCTAGCAGGAGGTCGAGCGAACGATACCAGCACCATACTTCAAACTTTCAACGCATTTTTATCGAAATACTGTTTTCAAGGTCGGTGGACGTAATATCTCGAGAATAACTTCGAATTTACAGGAGATAAGACGAGAAACACTTGAAGATCGTTAACGAGCTCGTTTTTTTCGTATCGATATTCATTTTTTAGTAGTTACGTAGAAATGATGACATTTTTCATAAATTTTGTATGGTCGAGTTTCAATTCATCGCCACGTTGTTTAAAAAAATGATTTTTTATATCGACGATCCTCATCGACTCGTATTTATTTTTAACGTTTCGACACCAAAATCGAATGCTTGTAGACGATTCAAATTCATATTACCTAGAGATTAATTTAGGATGCATTGATTGTCCAAAAATGTATCCTTTTTACCACATAGTTTCGGGGATTTTTGAGGTTCAAGTTGAACCTTCATCCATTTGGTAATACAGGTGGCACTTCGTAAACACTGGTTGTAGAGCTGTAGGCGTTAAAATAATGCTCCAATTTAAGTTTCAAAAGCTGAATAAACTGTAATTTGTGTTAGGAATGTCGTGTTAAAAAATTAAGCGTTTTCTTCATTTGGTTAATTAATAATATTGTATAATAATAATATAAAAGATAATAATATAAAAGAATAAAGAAATAATAATATAAAAGAATTTACTGTATAAATTTGAATCAAATGGTAACATATCGTCAATTGTCTCCATACTTCTTTGAGATTCAAACTGAATTTGTACATTGGATTCCAATGGGGAAACCCAACTAGAATTTGTATTAGTACCAGCGTGACGTTTCATTGGGATATTGAACAAGTTCTCGCTATTTTTTTGTGGAAATGAATGATTTATTTGAAAAAAAATCATTCCTTATGCGTTCACACGTTTCGAAATTGTTGTGTGATTAACTTCTAATGATTCTGCAAGTTCAGCTAGCGTCTGACATGACTCTTCATGCAGTAATGCCTCCAATTCGACACATGAAAATCATTATCTTTGAAGCGTCTGAACTAATCTCTGAATGTTGTTTCTGACAGAGCACGGACGCCGTAAGTATCAACAATAACTGTGTGCTTCAGCTGCAAATTTTACTCTTGAAATATGACAGTTTAAGGAAAAAACAGGTCCATAATGGGAAGTAGTGTAAGGAAAAAATGGCTCCACGTCCAACCCCAGTCCGTATTTACGAAAGGGCACACCAAAGCGCCATTGAAAGGCAGGCTAGTCGCCTTGGCTGTCAACAACTTATAATATTCATTTTGGCTTAAAGTTGCGTTTGGGGTCATTTTGACTCCGTGTGACCGTTAAACTACACCCACGCAGTTCTGGTAGCGCCATCTGTTATAAAACAGCGAGAACTTATTCAACGTCCTAATAGTACGGGGCCTCGATCCGACGACCCATTGGATCCCTATCAGGAAGTTGGCACAAATGTGAGCATCCAATTGGATGCCTACGAGAATGTCTGCACGGATACCCGACTAGAAATTGACGTTGGGTTTTTGTATAGTTCATTGCTGGGTCAACCCAATTCCTTGTTGGGTCATTATCGGGCTTCCCTATCAGGTTCTTATAGGGTGTGTAACGATCTTCTAGGGTTTTCTTTGGATCCTGTCAGGTTTTGCGTCGGGTAAGCCCAATTTTTTGTTGGGTTCTTATCGGGCTACCCTAATCGGTCCTACCATTAACCCACTGAAATCAATAGCGTTGCATGGATTTGGGTTGGGAATTTTTTAGAACGTTATAAACATGAGAAAAATCGGGAATGAGTTGGTAGAAAAATAACTTACCCTTCATTGATTGAATTCACAATTTATCGTTTTTTTTTGGTTTTATTTATTTATGCTTAAGGTAAATGTCCCAATTATTGAACAGCTAAGAATCTGGGGGATTGAATTCGGTGAGAAAAAAATATAAAATCAAGAAAAAACCATTGATTTCATGTTCAAATGATACTTTGATATTTTTACTTTCGAAAAATCACCCTTTAAAGTATTTTTAAATGATTTCGAATGAAAAAAAAGAATAACAATGTGAAGCATGCAAATGTCCCAATTATTGAACACTGGAAGTGCCTATGTCCCTAATATTGAACAGGCATGTCCCAGTTATTGAACACTCTCGAGAATTCTCTTTCCCTCTTGAAATTTTGTCCCTGAAATATCGGAGAGCAAAAAATATTGAACATTACATTCGTATTTTTAGGTTACATTTAGGTTATATTCTCTTTTTACTTTTCTTTATACGTTTATTGCACGAAAATACAAATAAAACATATATTTGACGATCTTAGAGTTGGTATTAAAAGAATAAAGGTATGTTTATTCAGGAGCTTAGAGTTTTGGTTTGAATAAATCCGATTCACACGATCTGTCACACGTTAATTGTCTCGATGTTTTGATGGGTTTAATGACGCCATCCTGGAGAATTCGAGTGTTCAATAATTGGGACACACTGCATTTTCTATGTCCCAATGATCGAACCGCGTATTTTTCAACAAATAATTAATTAAAAACATTTTTTTTTAATTGTTATTTGTAAGAAATGTTCTGAGGAACCTGAAACGCCTTTACTTTTTGAGTTGCGACAGTTTTTGAATTTTTTTTATGCCTTAACGCATGAAGCGGCGCGTCTTAGCAAAAACAATAAACAGTTACCACGAGACGTTAAATCGGGCCACCGTTGCTGATTAAATAATTTTTTTCTCTATTAATTAAAGCTTTTTTTGCACAAGTAAGGTAACATTTCGATAGCTAAAAGTTCCATATATGTAATGAAATTTTTATAAATAAGTAAATGCATGCGGGTGAATGAGAAATAATAAAAATACAAGATAGTGATCAATAATTGGGACATTTACCTTATACGTAAGCAAGAACAGTTTCGATTAATTTTTAAATCACATATTCATTTTTGTGATTAAAGATAGAGGAACTAAAGAATAGAAAATAAATTGCCGAGTACGGACACAAAGCATAACAAAAAATAAAATGTCTCTACGCGTATCAAAATATATATGTGAAAAAATTGATGAAAAATTAAGTTACGAATAGAAATGAAAAAAATTCTGAATAAAAAAATAAGAAGAGTGCTACAATGAAAAAAAAAATCTCATAAGATCCACTTATTATTGCAGTATCTATAAAATATGTATTTGTGTATCTATTTATTATTGCGAAGTATAAGGTTTATATGTTCACCTATGACTCATGTGGTGACCCCTAAATAAACATTGTTGGGACCTTACATCATTACCTTATCCAAACCCCACATGGGATAACCCTATTAAAACGTTATAAGGACGTTATCGGTACTTCCCATCGCAGGCTTGTCCCAATACTATCTTTATCAGGACCTTCAGAGGCATTCCCTATTTAGGGTTCACCTGAAAAGGTCCTTATGCCGTATAGGGTTGTCCCTATGAAAGTTTCTAGTCGGGTAGTCGAAACAGCAAGTTCGCGGGCAATTGGTGTAGTAACCTCATCGATCGTGTTGTCGACGGCCTTGGCGAGAACCGCGATTGGCAGGATGAGAGCGAAGAGCCAGAGGGCCCCATTGACGACGACCAAGAAGACATCCCCGTCCACCTCCAGTATGAACGGTATAATGACGTAGTAGGAATTGTAGATGATCTCGAAGCTGCACAGACTTATGGTGAAGAGCATCGGCAGGGCATAAAAGTCCGAGAGTTCCGTGGCGATCTCGTAAAGATCGGTATGGGCTCGTCTGAAGTTGATTATCTTTGTCAGCGGGTCGTCGTACTCGAGAAGTCGCTGATCATCCTGAATCAACGAACGAAACCTTCTCCCGATGATCGAGCACCTAGACGAGTCGACAATCGCACGATTGAGATTGCGAAATTGAATCTCGACACATTTAACCATCAGGGCGTACTGGACGATGAAGCCGCTCATTATGATCCCGGGAACTATGTCGTTGAACCAATCGATTATCGTGGAATCGTAAGCGAGATGATCAGTGACGATTATCATGATCCAAATGATACTAATCGCGACGAAGATGCCGATCACGAAAAACGACGACAATGAGCTCTTCCGCGATTCGAGCAATCGGCCAATCGTCACCTCGAACCTCGTCATACGGGTCAGCAAACTTGCCATGGTCTTGCGTCTGAAGCACATCAGCAGCCAGAGCACGTTTGACAGTGCTGTACCTACGATGGCCTGGGTCACCTCGATCGTCGTTGTTAACTTCGACTTGTACGCATATTCGTCTTGGAAAATACCCGGCACGGAAAACGAGCTCAGCGCGCATAACGCGATCGCCCGTACGATCGTGTATACCCAATCGGAACGAGCGTACACGAACTTCATTGAAGTTGACGACCGGCTCCTGTTGTTCCGCCTCGAATCTCCAGCGGGACTTCCCTTCGCGACGTTGAGGGGTGCCAGGCCGATTGTCTTGAAGATGAAGAGGATCAGTCTCATCCGGCGATAATTCGGAGCAAAAACGTCTCGGGATTTGGTACCTTTCGACCGAACACTCTCCATACCGGTCTCTACACCGTTCATCGAGACTGGAGACAAGGAGGCGGAACGTAGTGCTACGGAAATAATTACCTTAGATTCTCATATTCATTTTATGACATTGCACGGAGAAAACAGGGGCCTCGAACTTTAGAATTAATACTATGCTTCTGAAAAAAATATCATTAAATATAAAAAAGTATCGAATGGAAGATAAAAATTGTAATTATGGTATAGTAATAATGAAGAAAATTAAATTTTAACCTACGATATGGCACGCAAACTGATACAAATAATACATTTTATTCGGCATATTGAGATTTTTTGTAGTATTCAAAAAATATTTTGCCCACGTGATTGGAAAAATTAGTTTCCAGTATTCTACAAAAAGTACGGTATAAAGAGTCACATTTTACTAATCAACTTCGTAATATTTTTTGCTATACGCCGAAGATTTATGCTATGCGTATAGTGAAATCTATACATACACGAAGATTCATGCTATACGTATAGTAAAATCCATATGAAAATATAGCGTGTAAAAAAGGTTGGTATTTTACAAAGCACGCATTATTCTTACTATACAGCATATAGGACTCGCACCTATGCGAGAATAGTTTCAAATGTAATATGCACGCATCATTTTTACTATACAGTGTGAGAATCATTTTTACACTTGTATAAGAACAAGTCTTAGAATTCCGAACTGGCAGTAAACTGCTATACTTTTCTGGGTACTGAATATTAGAATTCTGGCAACCAGTGTTAGAATTTGAGGCCGTATTTTTCTCCGTGTGCCTTCCAATGCGGACCATTTAGGGGAGAGATACCTGCGAGGATAAAATTTCCTGATTTTCATGATTTTTTTTAACCGAAAGGTTTCTTCGCCATATTTGAGACTTCGACTATGTTTTATTAGCACTTTTGGCTGTCACACGGTATTTCTTCATTCATTCATATTTAAAAATGGCGGAGGTATGGCACGGTCTTCTAAACTGCATTTTCAAAAATGGCGTGACGTATAGCTTACAAACTAATCGACCGATTCTGATGAAATTTGGTATCGATCTTTCTAACCTTATTGTCCAAAACATAAAATGATGTTTTTGAAAATGAGGAAAAAGCTTTTCTGTGATCCAAAATGTAGGCATCTTTTTCGGAAAATTCAATCTTTTTCAAAGCGTACCATTATGTCGATTTTTAACATTTCTCACTTTTTCTTGGTTCATATTCTACGTATGAGTGATAATAAATGAAAAATCTACGCTGGTTTTTTTCTCAGATTAAACCCGTAGCCGCTACGCGTCACGCCGTCCGACAACATCCGCCGTAATCCGGTTAGAAGATTGTGCCATACCGCCGCCAATTTGAAAGATTAATAGATTTCAAAAAATACCAAGTAACAGCCAAAAGTAGCAATAAAACATACCCTAAGTCTCAAGAATGGTGAAGAAATATATATATATTTTTTTTAATCATGAAAATAACCAATTTTTTCCTCGCCTAAAGGTATCTTTCTTACAGCCGTATGCTAGACACCCTATCTAAACTAAACACCCATTTTCAAGTAGATTTTTTTGAGAATGAAAATTTATTGGAACGGTTAACTTTTGTTAATATTTCACGGTTATATTTACACATATTTGAAGTAACATCTAAAATGTTTTCATAGGATTTTTTTTCGAAATTGTACAATTTGCACGCGTGTATTTTTCTCAAAAACTAATAGGCCGATTGCTGAGTGCAATTTTGCACACGTGTAAAGTACACACTCCATCTTTTTTATTGCTTTATAATAACCATTTTTCCGGGCCACGAGAAGTGAACATTTTATTGTAATTTTTTTATTAGTGGCTCGAAAGGTAATCTGACATGTACTCTACGTGTGTAAGACCGGTAATCTGACATGTACTCTACGTGTGTAAAATTCAAGTGGTGGTTTTTCCGAGTGTTAACACCATGGCACATTTGGTTGTGACAGCTAATTAATGTATGGAAGTAATATACTAACTATAAGCGAATGACTATAAGGAAAAATCCTGCCACGTTCTACTCACTTCGGGCTGGCTGAATAACTGACAATGCGCCGCTCGTCGTAAAACTTGAAAGCTTTTAATTGGCCCGATTTTGGGGTCCGTCGTTCCAGTCACGTTTCCTATCTCCTTCTTTCCCCCTTACCCCAGTCTCCATGGATCATCTTCGATCACGAGTCGAAACATAGATTGATCGTTCGATCCTGTTCGGTCGAATCTTATGTCTCCAAAGCACCAATTTGCTTCTTGCTTTTTTTACGTGTCAATTTCGGCGTACCAAAAAAGAAAATTCTTTAATTGAAAGATTCAGATTATTTGATTAAAAAAAAAAACAGCAATCCGGAATCCATTGAATATTGCATTAGTAGTAGTTTTTTCGAATCGGTATTTCAAACGCGGCACTCACTTGCGTTATTTACGTTCGTAAGCGACGTAATTCGTGGCATGTGCTGTCACCGACTGTGAATAACGTGCGAATTGCTCTCGCGAATGGCGACGAGCGGTTTTCAGCATGCCCAATCGTCTTTTGGCATCTCGAACAGGTTTCGAGTTCACGGTCAGTGAAAGAACTGGACGGAATGCATTAATAATTTCTTCGATGCGACATCTGCCGATTGTTCGTTTCTGCAGATAATCACGCACGCTCTTATCGGAGTTTCGAATATTGGCTCCTAAACGGACGTCTTTTTTTTTTTCATTTTAACGGCTCTCGTCGTTGGAAACACGCGACGATAAAAGATTTTCAATCTTTGGCGAAATGGCCACAACGGTCCGCGAAGTGACGTTTATTATTTAAATAGACAGTTAATATTTTTTTTCCAACGCTCCTTCGAATGTCCTTGCGGTCCTTTTCACTATTATCCCACACTCCGCTGTTTTCCTTGGAGACACCCCAGAGTGCCGCCCACAGCTAATCGTTTGCTAATAAATTGTAGCTGCATGCCGACTAGAAATTTTCATAGGGACAACCCTATACGGCATAAGGTCCTTTTCAGGTAAGCCCCAAATAGGGAATGCCTCTCCAGGTCCTGATAAAGATAGTATTGGGACAAGCCTGCGTAATTCCAATAATTAATTTAATGGAATACGATTCAATTACGTAATTGCGGAATTGCGCAATTAATGGAATACGATTCAATTGCCTTTAGTAATTTGTAACTGTTAATTTTTTATTACAATTTTGCCCAGCACTCCTCGTCAAGCAAAAGCTTATCTAAATAGAGGAGTGAGAGGGGGGCGTGTTTCTCTCCGCTGTGCCATGAGAAGGGTCGGTGGCTGCCAAGCTCCAACGATCCTAAAAAAATATGCAATTTTCGAAGACATAGATGGTAAGTCTTTCCCTGCTGTGTTGGACACGTTCATCCCCCAATATCGCTGAAGCGTAGAACGGCCAACCATAACGCGCGAATTGCAATTGGCAATCGATCCCGAGGTATCTTAAAAAAATGAAGGATTAAAGAGAAAACGGTGGTCAGCCGGGGCGATGGAACATCGATCGTACCGGCTGACATCGTCATGACAACAATAATCGGTAACACGCGATCAGAGAAGGCAGATGCGCCAGCAGGGTGGTAATGAGGAGTGTCGTAGTGCAACGAGTAAACAGCAGTCGATCAGTGAACATCGCGAGCGAGTTCGGAAGATAGCGTTGCGTTTGATCGTCGTGGGAAGAGTTGCAAGTGGAAAAGTGATCGTGATGGGTGCATCGGATGCCTTTGGGGGTGTACAAAAGCGTACGAAAAAGTGGCGCCTCTTCCGAGCCACTGACTACTTGTCGTTGATGCGACCGTGCTTCGTACTGTTGCGAATTTACGGTCTCTTTCCGTACAAGATAACGTCGGAATCGACAATCCTCTCGTCAAAACCCGGTTGCGTGTATTCAACGCTCTTGACGAGCTTGACGTTTGGCCTCATGGGCCTCATACTCTACCAGATGGACGTGTCGCACAAGCTGCAGTACAATTCCGTTCCCGGTTACCTGCAGACCAACTGTTACGTACTGCTGGGCTGCGCAATAGCGATGGCCTCGTACCTTAACGCTTCTCAAAGGATGCGCCTCCTCAGCGAGCTGTCCGAGTTGTCGAGCAGAGTGCCGATCTCCTCGTTCGCTCGCATAGGCTGGATCGTCCATGCCAAGGACATAACAGGCTTCTTGTTCCTCGTTGCCCAGGCACCAAACGTTTATTCCACCGAGGTGTTGGCCTTCGTCACGAAAGCATTGGCGATTCACATAACGCTGGTGGTGTATCTTATGGACATGCTGTACGTGGATTCCGTGATCATGTTGCGCGTCTGCTTCGAGAGAATCAACGAAAACCTGTTGGCCCTGAAGGAGAGCATGGTTGCGGAGGAGCCTCATCTGTTGCGCAGGGTTTATCACGA
Organism: Ophion costatus; assembly: GCA_951751655.1. Classification (NCBI taxonomy): domain Eukaryota; kingdom Metazoa; phylum Arthropoda; class Insecta; order Hymenoptera; family Ichneumonidae; genus Ophion; species Ophion costatus. The sequence goes on along the minus strand of OX632368.1, from coordinate 13,967,865 downwards.
GCAGAAGAATCCTCTCATCATACTGGAAATACGGGCGATGAAAAGGCACCACAACGACGTGAGCGAGGTCGTTCAGCGTCTCAACGCGACCTTCAGTCTGCAAATCGTGGCGACCGTGACCCTTACCTTTGCCGAGATCACGTTCTCCCTCTACTTCTCCATCCTACAATTCACTGGGACCCAGACGATCGAACTCAAAACCGAGTTCTGGTACTACTACTTTATCACCTCCGTCGCCTACTACTCCATCAAAATGGGCTTGGTCGTGTGGGCCTGCGAGACTGCAAGGGCCCAAGCCACCAAGACCGGCATCATCGTCCACGAAGTCCTCATAGATACGACCGACAAGCAGGTGAAGGAAGAGGTATGTCCGCACTTCGAGCTCGGACCACTTGGAAACGGGTCTTCCGTGGATGAGCGATGAGCGATCGAAACGACAATGATTGATCGAGCAATTACGAAAAGTGGCGATTTGTCACGGACAGGCTAGCGGGCTACAATCGTCACACCGGAAGTTACTCTTCGGTTACTTATGGGGGATCGCGCTAGCCTACCGAAATATTGAAAAGTTACACAATTTTATCGTACAATTTCATCGATACTTGACAACTGATCAATATGATAGATCCGCCAACGAATCAATGCGACAGATTGGGTTTTTTTTCTGAAAAACTTCACTCTAGGGCCAGGGGTTCCAAAATGATACGGTGCTTTTTCCAAGTCCTGCTTTCTATACAAATAATGATCAGCTGCTGCGAATTGTCACCTGCTAAACGACCCCTCCTTTCGAGCTAACACTGGAACAAAGCTTCGCGTGATAAATTGAAATGGTGGCTCTCGTGCCCCATCAGCGAGGAAGCGAAGGGTGGAATACTTTGGTACGTATGGTAGGGTTGGAAGTTATATTCGATTGGGAGTGATGATTACACGTGTAGATCGCACTGTACAAACGCACTTTAAAACTCGTGGTAGAAACAAAACGGTATGGCAACCAATGGCTGGTCTTTCAGTGGCGTATGATTCACTTAGGCTGAGTAGAGCTGAATAAATAGCCAAGCAGAGAAAGGCAAGGCAAACAATTGCAAACGCACAATATTTGTTCCAAGCGCATCCTTGACTTGGCATATTCCGATGAAAAACTTTTTACCCAACTGATAAATGATTACGTGAAAAGTGATCGATGAAATTGACCGATTGTCACAAACGAAAAAATAATAATAATAAAAAACTAGGGGCTATTACGAAAATCATCCAACATCGCCCATTCCGAGGATCGTAATATCCAGTCACTTTAAACTTTCGACTCGTAGCTTCAGCTCTTCTCCCTGCAATTGCTCCATCGTGACAACAGCTTCCAGGCGAAGGGACTGACGCTCGACGCTACCCTAATTACCGCGGTACGCTCAGACTCCAAATATCGCCCACATCCCGGTCAAGAACGGCTCGAGTTAGTTCGCTTATCTTCTCTTTGTCGCAGATCGTCGGCGGGATAACGACCTACCTTCTCATTCTCATACAGTTTCTCGTGTCCGGAAAGTCCTGCGCATCAGGTGAGAGGGCTGCACGTTCTTCTGCGGCATCTGCCGCTCCTTGAACGTTCTTGCTTTGCATCCCAATGGACCGCGAGCACACGAATCATTACCCATATGGAAACGTTACCCATATGGAAAACTCATGGAGTTTCATTCCTTCTGGAATAATTAGGAAAAAGTCAGGGAATTTTGAAAATTCTCCGAAATTTCTCCATAATTTACTTTTTGCAAAAATTACGAAACACGAAACCGACTTGAATAAGAAACGAAAGGTACAAAAATAAATATTTTTGTATATTTTTAATATTTGTATTATTTTTCATTACATACAACAAAAGGTATGTCAATGACCTTCGACATACCTTTTAAAAATTGAAAATTTCAAAAACTCAATTGAAAAATTATTTTTTCAATTTAGTTTTTCAATTTTGAAATTTCACATTTTCGAAAACTAAATTGAAAAAAAAAACAAAATTGAAAATTTCCAAAAATAAAAACTTATTTACTCTAAAGCTCTATATATTCGCATTCCATTTGTCGATATTCAACCTTACAATTATTATTGCAGATAAGTGCTTATATTTATTTTTTATTTATTGGCACCGACCTAAAAATGTCTATTTTAAACAAATAACAGGTTCAGCATTTCCTGTCAATGTATTTTTTTACTTTACAATGTTTAAATTAATTTTCGAATTTCAGTTTTGAAAATAATTTTAACTTAATTTTTAACATTTTCAAATATTTGATCTTAAAAAAATGTATGTCCTTCATTTGACCCCAATCTCCGTGCAATATTTGCAAAACCTGTGTGGAAAACCTGGAAAAGTCGGAGAATTTCCTAATCGATAATGCGTAACCACGATGTCAGCTTAACGGATTATGCCTAGCTGTATTGTATAATGTTAGTTCGTATTTTGTTAGTATAATTAAGGGCGTGTTGATAATACATATTAGTTTGTCCGATATGATTGAGCAACGGAATTTCCGAAATGTCAAATGTAAAAAAATTGCGCGTGTTCGAAGTGAGTTTTAATTTTTGCCAAAAGTAGGCTTCTTTCATTCATCAAATCAAAAGTATACATCAGAAAAAAATCCTTCGATCAAATAGTATATTTCCATACCTAGAAAAAGTCCGAAAAATGTCAAAAACATCGGTGCGGTAGTTTTTGAGACTTTTTCCTCACCGACTTCGAATACACGCCTTCAAAGAAAAAACAGGTTTGAATTTTCGAACGACGCTTCGAGCGTTCCGACGGACGTCAATATAACAGCCTATAAATCTGTCACTTTTGATCCGATCACTTTAAACTTTTCAGAGAACATTTATTCATCATATCCTGTTAAAATATATGGGTTCTAAAAATGTTTTTCTTACTATTACAAGTAGGCTAAATCCCTTAAAGAGGGGGAGGTTTTGACGAAACTGAGGCCAACGAAACTCACGCGGAGAAGAACCTCCGCGCAAATTATTCTTAAAGAAAATTTCCATTGAAGGGAAATAAGGAATGCCTAATAAATAACGACTACTCGAGGAAACAAATAATTATCAGTGAATAATAAATTAACTGAGAAATGATTACAGTAATTTGCTCGAAACAGGTTACAAAGGGTTACTGATGAATAAATTAAATCTGAAGGACATAAATCCTTCAGATTTAATTTATTTTATTTAACGAATAATTAAATAACTAATTTAAGTTATTTAACGAATAATTAAATATAATATAATATATATATAATATATATAATATATATATTAATATATAATATATATAATAAACTAAACTAAGTTATTTAACGAATAATTAAATAACTAATAAATAATTACAGCAATTTGCTGGAGGCAGGAATTAAATAGAGTAGGACTTGGCCTCCTCCTTTTTTTCTGAAATATCAGCTGTTTTGGAGAAACTTCGATACAAAAAATTCGCCTCTCTCGCAGTCGTAGCGGATCGGTAATAGACAAGTTATATTTTCCGATGGTAAAAATAAAATAAAACTTGTTTGTGCACAAACATTGATTTCTGTGCTTTCCGCCTTCAAAAAGTATTCGTTTTTCTTTCGACAAATGTGAACTTCCTGCGAGAACGTGTAAAATTTCGAAGCTAAAATTCAGCTCGGAAAGGATTTCATTTTTTATTTATTTTAGTTTTATTTTTTATGCAATTTCTTTTTTATGCAAATTTAACATTCGTCAAAATTGCACAAAAACAAGGGGGGAATATAACATTATTTCTTTACATATATGTAGATGAAGAAAGGAAATTTTAAGCCCACCATAGCCATGTAACGGTGGCCATTAGTCCAAGTGGTTTTTCCGCAGACGATCTTTAGATCATTTTTAAACGGATCGTTACATTTTTGACGGAACAGTCCTTGCAGCGACCTTTACATAAATATCCCAATAGTTATTTGACAGTGACGTTGAAGTCATTGGAATTTATGCAATGTTGAGTATGGGGACATTAGGCTACTAGACGGTCCTCGACGCCCTGAAAAATCATCATTCCCCATATAGGTAATTGATGCGGCGGAGGTAATTGCTTTTGCACCCTTCCAGTCAGGCGCCGCCCGCGAACGATGTATTTTAGTCGGAAATAATACCTGTATAGACTGACATTTATAATTCACGAGCATGAAAATTAGCGGAAGCTACGGATGTGTGTTCCCTCGGATTAACGTCAGAACTGATATTGGCTCCGTACAGGGTATAAGGTAGGGCTAATGGAATCGAACGCAGCCCGCACACTGGACACAAATTGCAATAAACTCGGCTATTTATTTGTCAAATCTGTGTGAGCGTAGTAAGAGATTTTTGCAATGAAAGTTATGTTGTTTTATTAAAAATAGGCCACGACGGTTACTATGTAATAAATTGCAAAAATACCAGAAGAAATACTGAATGCAAATTTTATCGAAATACAGCGGCAAATTTGACGTTAGAAAAACACAACAAATGCAGCCTTACCTTTATAGGAGTTGAATTATTGATAATTCACAATACATCGAATTAATCAATTTTTAACAAAAACTGCAATTAATAATTCACAAAACACGACCCAATGCGTTCAAACACAAGTTTTAACTTGGGTCATAAGGTAAATGTCCCAATTATTGAACAGGTAAGGATCTGGGGGATTGAATTCGGCGCGGAAAAAATATAAAATCAAGAAAAAACCATCGATTTCATGTTCAAATGATACTTTGATATTTTTACTTTTGAAAAGTCACCCTTTAAATTATTTTTAAATGATTTCAAATGAAAAAAAAAAGAATAACTATGTGAAGCATGCAAATGTCCCAATTATTGAACACTGCAAGTGCCTATGTCCCTAATATTGAACAGGCATGTCCCAGTTATTGAACACTCTCGAGAATTCTCTTTCCCTCTTGAAATTTTGTCCCTGAAATATCGGAGAGCAAAAAATATTGAACATTACATTCGTATTTTTAGGTTACATTTAGGTTATATTCTCTTTTTACTTTTCTTTATATGTTTATTGCACGAAAATACAAATAAAAAAATATATTTGACGATCTTAGAGTTATTATTAAAAGAATAAAGGTAAGTTTATTCAGGAACTTAGAGTTTTTGTTTGAATAAATCCGATTCGCACGATCTGTCACACGTTAACTGTCTCGATGTTTTGATGGGTTTAATGACGCCATCTTGGAGAATTCGAGTGTTCAATAATTGGGACACACTGCATTTTCTATGTTCCAATGATCGAACACCGTATTTTTCAACAAATAATGAATTTAAAACTTTTTTTTAAAATTGTTATTTGTAAAAAAATTTCTGAGGAACCTGAAACGCCTTTACTTTTTGAGATGCGACAGTTTTTGAATTTTTTATGCCCTTACGCAGGAAACGGCGCGTCTTAGGAAAAACGATAAACAGTTACCACGAGACGTCAAATCGACATGCTATACAAAAATATAAAATCGAAATTCTTTTAATTCACGAACACCTTCCGCATGGAGACCACAAAAATATATGGGAGGTAAATATACATTTGCTATATGGAAATCGAAATATCGACGTTTCGAAAATATTTTTCATACGTTCGTTGTAAAAATATATTTGAATGAAAGACGTACACTGAAAATCCATGTGCGTTATTTGTTATACGTAAGGTGTGTAATTTTAGGAAGTAAAACGTGTAAATGCCATACACAACTTACAACAACACGGTTATGTGTGTCGTAGAAAATCCAAACACTTTTGTTGTTTATTACCACACACTTGACGCGCCTTAAATTTTGATACTTTAGTGATAAATTATTCATAACTAGCACCACGTGTAATTGCTGACATTTACACGTTTAGATAGCAGATGTGTCGTAAAGAATACATTTATGTGTATAACAGTAAACGTAAACACATCTTATGCATATTTATATAATCAGTTGATGTAAAATACGAAACATGATATATATATATATATATATATATATATATATATATATATATATATATATGTATTGAATTCCTCTTTCTCTCCCCCTCTCCATATCATGTAAAAACCCATCAATGGATATATACGAGGTTTGTTAAAAAAATAAGGTGACCTTTTATTTTTCTCGAAAATACCTCCTCAATCGTGGCAAATTTCCGTCCTTTTATCGGTCTTTTCAGTTGGTGAAACCGGTGAGTACCATTCCTTATGTTTTTACGGTGATTGCGTGATACAAGTTTTGGGCGAACTTGACGAAAAAAAATATTTTGACCTTATTTCGTTTTCAAAACGATTCGATACTTTTTTTATTCGATATGGTTTTCTCATCGGCGGCTTTTGTATTAGTAGACTAACCATATTGTGATTCACTCATTGCTTAACGATAAAAAGATTTTAAAAATGAAAAATTTCGAGGCAGACAAACAAAACTATAATTGAATTGAAAGAAGGAGGACAAAATGGTTCTAGATAACACTCAATATTCGTCGCAATCCACTGTTGTGCCTAAAACAATGGTGGATATTCAATATCCATGGTTCGATAAAATTCCTCATCAGTTAACCGTAAAAAATGATTGGAAGATATGAATTCTCCATCATCCCAATTTTTCTGCGGTTTGTTATGACATCAACGAAAGTTCTCTCAAATTTATAAAAAAATAAAAGTGGGCGAACTTGACGAAAAAAATTATTTTTACCTTATTTCGTTGAAAAACACATTAGCAGAATTTTTAACAGTTACGAAACATATATGATTGAAAAGAACATTCGAAAACGTAAATTTTCTTCTTTGACGTTTTTTTTGTACAATGCATCACTTTTTGAGTATACTGAATCGGAAAAAAAACGAGAAAAATTTCCCGCTATCCAAATTTGAGTGTAAAGTCCAATTTAAAAATCTAAAAAATCTGTAGTTGCTTTTGACACTCGAATGAACTTAAAAACAAATCATGAGCCCATTTAAAAGTTACATGATTTTTTAGTGCTTCAATTGGTGTGGAATGCTTCATATAGCTGCAGAAGAAAAATGCAAGTTTTAATAAATTGTAAATGGCATGAATAATTAGTCGTTAGTTAGTAGTCGCAAGTATTTCTATGTACACGTATACATCGACTGATACTTTCGTTAACAATAATCATGCACCTTATATTTTCCACGCCAAAATAATTTCGAGTGGACAAATTCTATAAAAAAACGATTTATCCCTTAAAATTCAAGATGGCGGTGGAATGAATGATATTCGTTAATTGCTATTGTGCAGCTACAAAATAATCGCAGAAAAAACGTACAGCGAAGTAATCAAAATTTTGTTGGTTTGTCAATTAAGACCGTTTTTTAACAATTTTTTTTTCATATTTCCCTGAAGTGCATTTTGCCTAATGCGCAACAGAATCTTACAAACAGTCTCGTAGGATAGAATATTCGAGCCGTGTTCATCGCATGGAAAAGTATAATTATAGGTCGCTAACACGTTTTCGAAAGTTAAATCAAACGCATAGAAATGTGAGGCATGCTTCTCAAAACACGATTTAACGTACCGTTTAAGACGAAAGGATTTTAATTAGCATGGATCAACCCACCGCGAGATTTCATATGCACCAATTCACTATCAAAACAACATCCCTCGATACTAGCGACACCATTGAAATTCTGTCGAGTTGCAAGACCTATATGGCAAGGCCTACATAGTTATTAAATATCGCGATATTCGTCTCAATGCACGTGTCAAGATAGTTGCTGACGTGTAAAACTTGCAAGCCAATCAATCGAAAAAAGAATCCAGTGTTGCATTGATACTGATGGTCGTCATTTCGAACACTTACTATAAACGTAGTGTTTACCATTACTTTTTTTACTTACTATTTTATTTACTACCGAAACTGTAAGTATTATCGCCTTTCTGTACTTTCTATGACCTTCAATGACTTTATGTTATAGGTCGTTGAATTAGCTTTAAGCTCCTCTTTCACGATTCAGAAAAAAAACATACCGATCCATTTTGAGAAATGGAGTTAACCTTCAAATGTCCGAAGAACCTCCGCCTGTAAAAAAAACTATTATCGCTATCGGATAGCCCCTTTCGTACTGTGCAATTTCATTTCAGTTCTTAGTGGGGTTGAAGTTAGCATCGTTGGAATGCAACGAAAATTATTTTCGTTTTCATATTTCCATTATTATTCCCCAGACAAAAATCCCAGACAAATCAACCCAAACCCAAACATACAAACCCAAAATGACAAACGGAAACAAACCACCCCAAAAAACAAACCCAAACCCAAATGAACAAGCCAAAAAAATCCAAACCCAAACGAAAGCAACTAACACAAACCCAAAAAAAACCCAAACGAAAGCAACCAACCCAAACCAAACGTACCCAGACACAACTAACTAACCCAAACCCAAACAGAATTATAAAGTTTTTTTTCGGATGACTACGTGTAAATTATTCTTCCGGATAGTTTGTTTAACAATTTAACACCATCTATCCGGACAATTATATATATGTTATTCGTCCGGATACTAGCCTACACGAATTACGTATGTAACAATTATGTATGTTTTGAGAAAACGCAAAGAAGTCGTTTTATTGCCCGTCACAGTGGTGTTCGAACTTGATAACATTGATATTTACCAATGACAATGCCAAAGTTGTTAGAAATTTCTTTCGAAAACAGTATTTTCCCAAGAATCCAAAGCACCCGTTTTTTTTTTCATTTCACGTAGAATTAATTTTCCCTCATCACAAATGTACTTACATCCGCCCAAAAAATGTTTACAAATACTTGTTCACAAATCCTGCTGAAAAAATATTCCAAAACAAGAAACTTAAACGCAAAGAGAAAAAACAACATTTTTGTAAAAACAGCAACGAATATCCGTAATTGAGCCAGCGAGAGACAGCAAGGAGTTTTGATAATAGATCGAGCAAGCATATTTTGTTTTCCTCTCAGTTTGTTTTTGCGAGACAAATCACTTTCGCGATACGCTAGTTCGCGGCGAAATTTTGTGGCTCTAAATTTAATGTATCACGAGCACGATCGAGCGGAAAAATGTGCACAAAGAGTAATTTTAACTTTCTCGAAATGTTGAAGCAGCTTAAAAAAAGATACGTACCTTCTAAAAATAGTGACGAAAAATAGGACGAACCGATCGCGGAAAACGTTGCGAGAAGAATTCTGTCGAAAGCTGTCGAGCGTTTGCAAGAGATTCGGAGGACTCGATTGTACGGTTACATTATTGCGCGTCGAGTTCTACATCGCGACGCAATAACACGCGAGTGTTTCTTGTCCCGGGCGCCTCTCGCCTATCGCGATCTGAGCGCGTACGGTTGCGCGCTTGTTTACCACTTCGGCCAGTCGCGTCTCGACCGCCGTGCTCGAATGACTCGAGCCTCGTGCAGTTCGCGCAAACTCGTTTTATTGCTGTCTCGCTTTTCCACGCGCGCGCGTTTTTTTGCAAGAATTGAGAATCGCGGCCTCGTTGATAAACCGCAATCGACATGCCGAGCAATTAGAAAGCAATGCGTCGTGACAAAAGTGACGGAACGAAAGAAAAGGCATCGATAAATCGATCGGTGCGTAAAAAGCAAATTGGCCAAATGAATTGGACGTGTGAAAGACGTCATTCTTACGACCAAAAAATTAGAGAAGCGAATACGAGAAGTTAATTTCGACTTTTAAAAATAAAGATAAAGTAAAGAATTTTTTTCTCGCAATTGCATTTTTTTTTCAACGCTGACGTCTTATTGAACGTTCAAAAGTGTGTCGACGATGTGCACGAAAGACGACAGAAAAGTGAAACTTGATTCGAAGCAACTTCAAGTTCATATTGAATTTTAAATCAATCGTTCATCATTAACTATTCGTTTCGTATTTTTTCTAAGCGACGAATAATTACGTTGCGATTTTTTTAATTGCGAATCAAATATACAATCAGTGCAGTGACTGTTCATTTTTATACGGTACGTTTGAGTGAAAAAGCTTTTTTTTCATCGACGAAGTGTCAAGTACGGTGGGGTAGACTTTCAATTGAGCTTTCCCGTTTGACGAATAATCGCATCGTGGGTAGCGCGTTCGTTTCGATCGACCATGATTTTTTTTTATCTCTCGTATCTATGCACATATGTTTACGCTGATACCCACGGGTGTGAGAAAAGAGCGCTGATGACGTTTTAGGCGCCACGGTAAACGTGTCAATAGCGTAATCGCGTTTTCCAGTTCCTGGTGAAAAAGTGTGCGCGTTTCTACAGATTGTTCGGAGCGATTCGATTTTCGTATCTTCTCTTTATTTCACCCCCCGGCCTTTTTTGCGCCACTTCCCGAAGCGGAAATGAGAGACGAGCGTTCGCGATCTTTTTTTCCCTCAGATCTTGTGGCGTCTAGTCTCGTGTCATTTGTTTTTTTTGTGGTGCCTTGAAAGTGTCGTTTGCCGAACGGCCACGCGGCCTCCAATTCGTAAAATCGTTACGAGTCGAAGGCTGAAAGGGAGAAAGTTGCTCTTCGGATCGACGAGGGGAAATTCGCCGAGAATACGAGAGAGGGTGGATCAGGGAAGTTACAACTGAAAATTTCGGCCTTGGGTCATGTGGTGAGTTTCATTTCCTCGATTTTTTGTTTTTGAGTGTATACGAATAATGTCGGAAAGTTTGAAAAAAATCTTCGATGTTTTTTTACCCGGAGAAGATATGAAAAAAAATTTTTTGGAATTGCTCATTTTCAGCACATAATTCGAGCTTTTTCAAATCGATTTTTCCCCTGTGGTCATTTATTGTAAGTCCGCGTGTTCTCGATTTAAGAAAATTGTACCATTTTACGGAATTGGGAATCAAGTCGGGAGGAAAATTGTGATGAAGATTGTTTTTAGCGTTTCGAGTAATGCGATTGAAAATTAGAAGAATTTATCCATATTGTTCGCTGCATTCCAACGTGAGTTAAAAAAAAACGGAAAGCTACGTGAAACGAATTTTAATACAAACGTTTGCATCTGACGGAAAAAAAAACTCTTCTATTTTTATAAATACTCAAACAAGATTTTTCCACGCGGTAATCTTCTTTCGAATCGATTTGATACTTAATTTTTTTAATAGTCCCATCAAATTTTTCCAAATTGGTTCTTTGAGTTAGAATAGATTTAATATTTTTCTACATGGGTCTGTTAATTTATTTAAATAGGTCCATAACATTTTTCAAATTGTTCCTTTTACATGTCAAGATAGATTTTTCATTTTTCTAGGTAGGTCCTTTAATTTTTTTATAAGGTCCATTATATTTACATTCTTTTAAATAGGATTCATTTTAAACGAACCACATCGTAATATTATAAATTCTGCTGATGAATTCATTAGTAATATCATGCGTGTGTGAAATTTTATGAAGTTTTATGGTTAATTTTACGTGTATTATTTTACGAAGAAATTTTACGAAGTTTGATGAAGTTTAGGAAGTTGTATGGAGTTTACGAAGTTTTATGAAGTTTCCGAAGTTTTATGAACTTTACAAAGGTTTATGAACTTTGCGAAGTTTTGTGAAATATACGAAGCTTTGTGAAGTTTACGGAGTTTCGTGAAGTTTGCGAAGTTTTTGTGAAGTTTTGTGAAGGTTGCGAAGAAATTTTATGAACTTAATTTTACGTGTATTATTTACGAATAAATTTTATGAAGTCAATTCAATAAAAAAATGAATACGATTGATGAATAAATTTAACAAAGATATAAAAACATGACGTTTAAGTTGAATGAAACCCGAAAAAATTGCCAAATTCCGAATATTTTTTTTGGGAAACGGTTGGTGAAACGGAAACGCATGTTTTTTAAACACAAGTACTTATCTCGATATAACGATGGCCTTCAAAAAATCACCGAAAAATAATAAATGATGAAATTTTTTTCACGACGTTTGCTGGTGGACACTCCAGTTTAAACGGTCCATCTGAAATCTAAGAACCAAACGGGTCATTGAAATTAACAATAGATAACTTCGTTTTGTTTCCGTTGCTTTCAGTATGTTGTAGATATTACAAAATTGAGAGGTCAAAAAAAAAACTTATTGCAAAGTTACAGCAGTTTCCATAAGACAACATTTAATTTGTGAATGTTAATTGTTCAATAACGAGCTTCCTAATTGTCGTGAAATTTTTACACGACCTCTGAACTACTTCATACAAAAACGTACGAAATTTTCCGAATTTTATTATCATGTGCGATTTGGGACTCAACATCCTTAAAAGCTGTAGCTCATTCAATTTTAGGAATATTTCAATGAAATTTTCAAGGAATATAGCTAAAAGGTGATGCTATCGAATAAAAACATTTTTAGAAAATGCAATTTTATTTTCCACCCAGGTCGTTAATGTGTTTAATATTTGGTTGGCGAAATCGATATTGTTCGTCACACGGGGGGACCGGGTTGGATATATGTCGTGAAACAAATGGGAAATACAAATAAGTCTCACAGCTGTGCGGCAAGAAAACGATATGTATGTAAACCCAATGGTATACTGTTTATTCGGAGTATATATTTTTCTCAAGGATGAATAATTAGACATGCGTCGTTGTTTTACGTATCATTTGTTACTTCGTCTCGATAGGAAATAATATTAATTCTTCATGATCTCCCCCATCGAACTTGCCGTGTTTTTTCCTTCCTTCGTACATCCACCTGTCTGCGATAAATTTGAAAGTATTTCGCGTCAGTGAAAAGTCCGTTCCGAACGTGTGAATATTTTTTAAAACTTTTTGTTTGATTCGTCCATTCAACAACATATGGATGTTTATTTTCCATGGGGGTGACATTTTTTACGATTGAAAGAGCGATCTTTTTCCCGTACGTCCCGCGACACGAATATTACATTTTTCGCGAATCCTCCAACGACGCGACACTTGGCTCTTTCGCTTCGTCACGAAAGTTGTCAACAACGAGTCGACAAAGGTTGCCAACGTTTGCCACGGTGTTACACTTTTCCACGCCGATCAGTCTTGCTGCATTATATCTTATACACATGTTCAAATATATGGGCGACGAGTTGCCTACTTTATTGTAGACCGAGCCACGAGGTATGGCGACAGAAACCGAAAATATGGGCACGTATACGCATGTGCTACATATTTTCGTATATATGCGTATATATACGAAATACATATATATAAAATTACGTATACATAAAAAATTCGTTGATATGCGTATATAAATGATACAGAGGTACATACGAGTAAAAATTGTAAATTTTACAATTTACAATTTACTATATGCAATATACAATTTACGAATACAATTTTACAATTTACAATATTCAATATACAAAATTTACAATTTATAATTTACAATTTAAAAATTATGAATTGTAAAAAATTGTAAAAAAATATATATACATTGTATCCAAGAGGACTATATTTCCTACAAAAATTGAAGATACGCGATAAGGTTGGTTCTGGAGAAAACATACGTTTTGATCAACACAAACACTGAATTGTAGAAAATTCCAAAAAAAAAACGTAATTTGTTTACCGAATTCCTCCCATAATTTTATTCGTCGTCAATGTGTATATTTTTTTATAACTGCCGAACAGTATAACGATAAAGACATTGAAAACGTGTGGTATTGAAGTTTACATTCCCGGGATGCAACAAACATTATTTTTCGTATTGCCCATTTTTTTTGGCGCATTCGGGCTACGTAAATCGCTTAAAAAAATTTAAGGTTTTTATCGGGCTTCCAAAGCCTAAACTTCGGGAAAAAAAACGATTTAGATTGTAACAAAGATCGCGATATTAAAAAATTCGAAATTTCGTTGCATTCCGACAATGTAAATTCCAACAAAGAAAAAATAAGGAAGATAAATTACTTCGTTTCCGAAGAAGAAAAAACGGTATTAATTAAAATAAGAGCACGTTTGTATATTATATTTAACTGTAACTGTTTATATTTTAAGATAATATGAATATAAATGTATTGCAATATAATATAAATAATATTATGATGCATATTTATAGAATAGAATAGATTTATTCCACATGTCTTGCCGTTGCTTGGACATTTTCCAAGTTACAACATTCGTTACATTTATGTACATTATAACAACGGAAACAAAACGAAATTTATTGATACATTTTTTAAACATTCTTTTAAAAATTGTTCTTAACAAAATGTTAATTTTTTAATAACGAGCTTCCTAATCGTCGTGAAATTTTACCACGACCTCTTAAATACTTCATACCAAAACATACCAAATTTTCCGAATTTTCTTATCATTTTTTATTTCAACCCCTAAGGAGCTTGAAGTAATGATGGTAGAAGTCGGAAAATTTGGTATGTTTTTACATGAAGTATTCAGGAGGTCGTGTAAAAATTTCACGACGATTAAGAAGCTATTTATTGAACAATTAACATTAACATGTTTCATAGGGACGCAACATCCTTAATTAGCATGCCTAGTTACGAAACAAGATTCTTTCCACGTACGAGCATTTTGTTTGAGATATCGCGATTTAAATGTACACAGAATGAGCCGAATTGGCCGACGTACGAACGATGTGCGAATGCGGTGGAGCATTTTTATTTTGCCCCGGATATGTAAACATCGAGAGATACGCCAGCCAGAAACAATCTGGCTGTGCGTAATACTCTCGACGTTTTGCAATCGTCGCCCAAACGTATATCGTAAGTATATATATATATATATACTTCTTCATTTATCTCTTGTTCTCTTTCTCGTACTATAAACTCGCCCTATCCATTAAAATAGTTCTGAAATCATTGAAAGCACCAATGGCAAAGTACCAGATGGATTTTCTTGTTTTACGCGCTCCTTTCTTGACCTTCGACGACAAAATCGAATTATTATCGATTTTCGCTGGTACTTAACTTTTTTAAGAAAAAGTAAACTGATGCATCTCGAAAGGCAGGCACAACTCAATTACCATCGTGCCAGTACTTTTCTTTTGAATTATGTCAAAGTTATTGGAAGGTTGAACTGCAATTTCCGCAACGACTGAATTCATTCCGATTCGTTTTGGTAACGTTTTTTAAGTTAATTTAGGCAACTTAATCGAAATGGGGCAGAGTATGATGCTTTTCGTAGCGCGTAACTGAGATGCCTTAAAATCGCACGAAAAACTTTGCAGTATTTTTGTATTTATTTTATTTTATTTCCAGTGTTTTTTATTGGCACATTTTTAAATGATAGATTTGATCGCGGGGATATGGGTGACCGTACGTGCCCGGTAAAATGTTTAAAAAAATGAGATTGAAGTTCGCAACGTTGGAATGCAACGAAAATGATTCTTCCTTAAGCGCCCTAATTTCTTTCGACACATCTCGGCGACAAAAATACCTCAACAATTATTTAATCTGCCGATTTAGGAACGTAAGATATAAATGTGGAAAAAAATGTTTTTCCGAATAAAGACGAGGAAATGAAATAATAAAGAAAAATTTTCGTTGCATTCCAACGATGCAAACTGCAACACCATTTAAAAAAAAATCAGAATGGTACTTTACGTTTGCACAAAAATCTTGAAAATTTATGCGCATTGAAACTGCGAATTTTCTCTTCTAGTGTCAATATTGGCAGCAAGTTAAAAAAGAACAGTTTAAACGAATTCGGTGAATAATTAATGAAAAAATTCCCTGTGCAATGGCTTTGTTGTTTTTTTCTCCAAATACCTGTAAGTCTTTTTGAAATGTTATCTCGATGCTTGTTCGGATTTGTTTGGACTTTCAACGAGTAAGCGCAAGTTAAATCATTTCGGTTACTGTGCAATCATTATAGCAAATTAAAACAATTCCCTGGGACGATAATTGAAAAAATAGTTTTTCGGTTGAAGAGGTTTGATAAGGTGTAATCATCGTGGTTTGAATTAAAATATAGTAATAATGATTGCGATCATTAGGATTACATTCAAGGGTGCATAATGATGAATATAATTATAATAACAATTCGGATCGCGATAGTACAATTATGACGCGCATTGACGCCCACTCGAGGACTTCGTATTTACGCGAACAGTGAGGAAGTGAAGGCCGTCCGAGTGGACAATCGAGTTTGCACATGAGCAGAACGTCGACTGTAGTGCATCCACGTAAAAATCATCCGCTGATAAGTTGCTGACAGTTTTTCGTTCGAACCGATCGGTAGGAAAAACTGACGGGTGCCGACAAGGTTCCGCGACCTTGCTGATAACCCGTTGCCGACTTCACCGCCCGTTGCTTTTCCTCTCGCGATGTAAAAAAAAACCGACGTTGGCTTTGCAATTTCAAGACCGCGGCCCCGCCTCGAGCGCACGTTTATCTGGCTCTGCCTGGCCGCCGGGCTTATTTTTTTTACTGCCTTTCTTCGTTCGGAGAGATCCGCAAAGCCTCGAGTTAAATCCCGAGCTGTTACAACGAGGACGAAGCTTGATAACCTACCGCAACGTTTTTTTTCCACAATAGCTCAGTCAAAATATCACGAGACAGTCCCTTAATAGATTGTTTTGAGCGAGCGCCAAGATTTTTTTTCTTCCGATTGGCCCGCACCGCTAATTATTTCTGGTAATCTTTTTGTGCATTGGGCTTTCGTCCCACAGTGCCTGTTCGTCTTATTCGAACCTAGTGCACAGCCCGAACGCAGCTTCCAGGCTGTCCCGCTGCTCAAAACATTTTCAGCCTGTCCCACTTTCGAAAAAACTTGTCAGAGAGTCGCGCTTCCCCGAACATTTTGCAGCCTGCCCACTTCCCAAAGTATTTTTCAGCCTGTCCCACTTCCCAAAACATTTTCAGCCTGTCCCACTTTCCAAAACATTTTTCATAAAGTCGCGCTTCCCCGAACATTTTTTAGCCTGCCCACTTCCCAAAATATTTTTCAGCCTGTCCCACTCCCCAAAACATTTTCAGCCTGTCCCACTTTCCAAAACATTTTTCAGAAAGTCGCGCTTCCCCGAACATTTTTCAGCCTGCCCGCTTCCCAAAATATTTTTCAGCCTGTCCCACTTCCCAAAATATTTTTCAGCCTGTCCCACTTCCCAAAACATTTTCAGGCTGTCCCACTTTCCAAAACATTTTTCAGAAAGTCGCGCTTCCCCGAACATTTTTTAACCTGCCCGCTTCCCAAAATATTTTTCAGCCTGTCCCACTTCCCAAAATATTTTTCAGCCTGTCCCACTTTCCAAAACGTTTTTCAGAAAGTCGCGCTTCCCCGAACATTTTTCAGCCTGCCCACTTCCCAAAATATTTTTCAGCCTGTCCCACTCCCCAAACATTTTCAGCCTGTCCCACTTTCCAAAACATTTTTCAGAAAGTCGCGCTTCCCCGAACATTTTTCAGCCTGCCCGCTTCCCAAAATATTTTTCAGCCTGTCCCACTTCCCAAAATATTTTTCAGCCTGTCCCACTTCCCAAAACATTTTTAGGCTGTCCCACTTTCCAAAACATTTTTCAGAAAGTCGCGCTTCCCCGAACATTTTTTAGCCTGCCCGCTTCCCAAAATATTTTTCAGCCTGTCCCACTTCCCAAAATATTTTTCAGCCTGTCCCACTTTCCAAAACATTTTTCAGAAAGTCGCGCTTCCCCGAACATTTTTCAGCCTGCCCACTTCCCAAAATATTTTTCAGCCTGTCCCACTTCCCAAAACATTTCTCAGGATGTCCCACTTCCTAAGACATTTTTCAGCATGCCCACTTGCCAAAATATTTTTAGCCTGTCTCAATTCCCAAACCATTTTCCAGTCTGTCCCGTTTGCCTGCATCTTATAAATGGGTCTGGAGTTCGCATCGTTGCTGAGCAACGAAATTTTTAATTTTTTTTTCTTTTTTCTTTTGACTTTCGATCAATTTATTGCTCAGTCGGCTTCTGGATGCCTATAAAAGATCATATAAAACATTTTAAGGGATTTCGGCAGAGAAAACCCACCCTTAATAGGGGCAAGAGTTGAAAAAAATTCTATCTCCCACGCAATGAAGATAGCCATCTTTTTTATTGGCGTTCCGGGTAAACCAACCATAAAGCAGGCAGGAAAAAAAAAATCAGCGATTTTCGTTTGCCTGAACTTACCCTTATCGGGGGGCGAAAGTTGTAAAATGATGAAAAAAAAATTCTATCTTTCACGCAATGTAAAAACATACCAAATTTTCAGAATTCTATCATCATTACTTCAACCTCCTTAAGGGTTGAAATAAAAAATGATAAGAAAAATCTGAAAATTTCGTATGTTTTTGTATGAAGTATTTAAGAGGTCGTGTTAAAATTTCACGACGATTAGGAAGCTCGTTATTAAAGGAATTAACATTTTGTTAAGAACAATTTTTAAAAGAAATTAAAAAAAAAATTATCAATAAACGTCGTTTTGTTTCCGTTGCTTTCAGTATATCGTAGATATTACAAAATTGAGAGGTCGAACAAAAAAACTTATTGCAAAGTTACATCAGTTTCCATAAGACAACATTTAATTTGTGAATGTTAATTGTTCAATAACGAGCTTCCTAATTGTCGTGAAATTTTTACACGTCCTCTGAAATACTTCATACAAAAACGTACGAAATTTTTCGAATTTTATTATCATTTGCGATTTGGGACGCAACATCCTTAAGTTGCTGAAATACAGCAATTTCGCGGACATTGAGGTTGACAGCAATGCTCT
The DNA here is from genome assembly GCA_951751655.1 of Ophion costatus. Lineage (NCBI taxonomy): Eukaryota > Metazoa > Arthropoda > Insecta > Hymenoptera > Ichneumonidae > Ophion > Ophion costatus. The sequence continues at coordinate 13,949,261 of OX632368.1, read as the reverse complement.
TCATTCGCCTTCATTGATAGTTCGGTGTTGAATATATATGGTTTAAGAAGGGCAAAGGCTCCCATATGCTCTTCGGGGCTGTCCCATCTCCCTAAAGATTGTCAAAAGTGTCCTACGTTTTGCGAAATCTTTCGCGAGTAACGCGAATTCTCGTCGAACGTCATGCTACGTACGAAATGTTTGAGAATCGTTCTTGTTCGTGCGCTCGTTCGAGTATACCCGTGCAAACGTCATATACACAATTTTAACGATAAAAGTCGCGAGCGCGGATGGCGCAGCTAAGACGCGGCGGATTCTTCGCCGTCACCAAAGACCGAGATAGCACGCAATTGTCCACGTATACAAACACCCATGTCATACTGTGTATTTATCCGGGGCAACTACGCGACCTCCGGCTCTATTGTGAATGCGCAGCGATCTTCGTGATCGCGTGAACGTGCGAGTATACCGGGCGTCCGCATCTCGTTCCGAGTGTAGACGAATTCAACGTCCGGCATTTTTCACTTCGACGAATTAAGGGGGGAGGAAACTTTGGGGCCTTTAGGCGAGGAAAAAATTGCATGATTTTTTTTTTAAGAAAATATTTCGTCACCTTCTTGAGACTCAGCGTATGTTTTCGTTACTACTTTTGGCTGTTGGTACTTTTTTTAATTATTTTTTTCGATTAATCTTCAATAATGGCGGGGGTCTAATGGCACGGTCGTTTGAGCGGGTTGCGGCGGGTGTTTGCCAGACGGCGTGACACTTACTAGGGGACCTTACAGGCTGTCACTCACGGATTTTGATAAGACTCTGATATGTTGTAGAGGGACCTACCCTGAGTACCCGAGTAAAGGGATTTTATACAACGCTCTTTAGTTTTCGAGAAAAAACGTTCTAAAGTTTAGCTCGTAGCTACTATACCGGTACGGCTGCACCTTTGTCGAACTAGCGGGCGTGGCCCAGTGGGCAAGGTCCCGGCTCTGAGGCTCGAGGTCCAGGGTTCGAGTCCCGTGAAGGCGTTTTTTTTTTTTTTTTTTTTTTTTACAAAATATAAATAAATTCGATGGATGATGCAAAAACGTCTAATTATTTATTATTTTATTTTATTTATTTATTTAATTAATTTTAATATGCATTTAAGAAATTTTTTACTTTCCATTTTTTAAAAATTATTTATTATTATTTTATTTTTCACGCAGAAAAAAAAGAGAGGAAGAAATTATAACATCTTTCACAAGAAACTGCAGTTTATTATTTTATTATTATTTATTAGCAATGAGGAATGTCAAAGATCGATGAAATTGTACGCTTTGAAACAAAAAGTTTGCATTTTCCGATCCAAATGGGTACACATTGTAATTTAAACAATACTGTATTTTCATTAACATTTAGCATCATGTTTTAGACAAGAAGGTCAGAAAGGTTTTTGCCGAATTTCATCAGACTCGGTCGATTAGTTTTTTAGCTATCAGGTTTCTAAAACGTACTTTAGAAGACCGTGACATACCTCTGCCATTTTTAAAGATTGGCAACAAAAAAGATACCATGTAACAGCCACAAGTAGTAATAAAACATACTTAAGTATTTAAGTCTATACGTAAGGCTAAAAATGGAAAAGAAATCTTTCCTTAAAAAAAATCACGAACATAAGCACATTTTTTCCTCGCCTAAAGGTATCTTCCCCCTTAACTTTTCTTTGTACAACCCAACATTTCAACTATTTGTAATATTTAGTGAATTCAGAATTAGGGAAAAATAAAACATTCAAACCCGCAGTATCATTTTGACATCGCGACTAATCGTACGAACAATTATTTATATATTTTACTATTGTTTCCTTCGGGGGAAAAAGCTGGATACTGTGATGAGAGTGAAATATTTTAAGAAACCGTAAGATAATTCTCATTTGAAACAAAAAAAAACCCACGTTTATTTTTTCTTCTTGAAAAACAATTGTCGTTGCTCGTTGGACGAGGTTCACTGTCCGGTTACCCTGTGGATACGCCTCAATCGAGTTAAAGTGCGCCGTATCAACAACCGGAGGGTTTCTCGAGAGCTTTCGTATTTACGTTTTCAACTCGAATGCCAAGTGAGAGGTGCTCCCCCAGTCTTGATTATTGCGCACTTATCAACCAGATATTACAATGTCGTACATACTGCGTTATTTATCACTGAGAGCTTCGAGCTTACCGAGATATTCCGGTCTTTCACCGCATATTTAGATATTAAATTTCCGTACGAAAACAATTTTATTTCTCATGCGCATGTATAATTACTCGCGTCGAATTTTCTTTCCGTCCCCTCGACACATTGAGTGTGTGTAACATATCTTTGGAAATAACTTTTTCGATACTGGGGCATTAATAACGAAACAAATAACACCGATAGTGTTGCCAGAAAGATTTGAAAAAAGATAATAGCAATGATAATAATGTTAATAATATTTTGATAATTATAAGATAATAATAATTTGTATAAGAAAACATCAAACGATAATAATAATGATAAATATTATCATCTTCATCTATTTCATTTATAATTTCATTACGCTATGTCTATGATTGTAATTACGGTAAATCGGGTGAGCCGACAATTATTAACAGTAGAAATATTTGGTAACCTATCAGACTTGGGAGAAAATGCTTCTTACAAAAGTTGCGTAGTTCGAAGGGGGCCATCGAGTGACGGCTACGAAGTTCGTCCAGATGAAGGCGCATTCGGAGATTTTGCGGTCACCTCCGTTTCAACAAATGGGAACGTTATGTTTTTTTTTACAGAATCCCGTCGGGGTACTAAAAATAAATTTACACACCAAACTTATTATTAATTCTTATAAAATTATCTTAACTTATTATAAAGTATTATATTATAAAATTATATAATATAATATATAATTTAATATTATATTTTTATTAATATAATTAATATTAATATATATATATATATATATATATATATATATATATATATATATATATATATATATATATATATATATATATATAATTATATGATATAAGATAATTTTGTAATATAATTAATAAGTTTTTTTTTTTGACCTCTCAATTTTGTAATATCTACAATATACTGAAAACAACGGAAACAAAACGAAGTTTATTGATAACATTTTTTTGTTATTTCTTTTAAAAATTGTTCGTAACAAAATGTTAATTTTTTAATAACGAGCTTCCTAATCGTCGTGAAATTTTTAACACGATCTCTTAAATACTTCATACAAAAACACACCAAATTTTCCAGAATTTTCTTATCATTTTTTATTCCAACCCTTAAGGAGGTTGGAGCAATGATGATGGAGTTCTGAAACTTTGGTATGTTTTTACATGAAGTATTCAGGAGGTCGTGTAAAAATTTCATGACGTTTACGAAGCTATTTATTGAACAGTTAACATTAACATGTTTCATAGGGACTCAAACATTAACAACCCTACCCACGGTTTGCAGTGACAAAAAATTTGGTAATACACTTTAGACATTTCTAAATATGTCTGCACAATTACAATCCGGAAAATATGAAAAATTAAACCGTTAAAACAATAGTTGAAAATGTTCAATATTCAGTAGGATTAAGGCGTTACCCCCACTTGTAGCGCAAAAAAAAGGCCTTTTTCATGAATTTTTTTAAAGAAAACTACAAAACTTTTTTAATCGATCAATATGCCATCTTAAAGAACACATCTTGAAGAACTTTCAGTAATTTTTTTATTGAAAAATATTACATTTTTTAGTGGCAAATGGCCGTCAATGAAATAATGTTTTTATATACACGGTTTGCGGTGACCAACATTGCGGCGAAGTGGATCATCTGAAAAAAAAATGCGGATGGATTTAGTCAAATATAAGTATAAACTAGTCTTTAATCGAAGGATTTTAAAAATATTCATTTTTCACAAAATGGCGGACAGTCAAAGTTGATGGTTCGATTTTAACAAAAAAAAACGGCCGTTTTTTGGCTATAAAACGGCCATTTTTTTTCGAAAAAAAAAAATCGAACGATTAAAGACTACATTTTTATGTAATCAATAAGCCTGCAAAATTTCAAGAAGATCGGTTCATTAGTGTTCGAGTAATCTTGGTCACCGACTTCAGAAATGCCATTTTGAGAAAAACGCGTTTAAAGTTTCAATTTCAGTTCTTCAATTCACGGAAACTTCTCTTTCAACGCTCATATCTCAGTCAATTTTGTTCGGATCGACTTGAAATTTTCAGGACATATTCTCAGATACTTATACTTCAAAAAAATGCAATTAAAAAAAAATCGATTTTTTCAAAATAGCAAGTGGCGGTAACCCCTTAAACCACTTTTAAAATTCCACGGTGATAATCGTGCTTCATAATAATACTTCATTCAATAATTACACAACAGATTAGTACTTTTAAATGTTTCTCGCGAAAAACGATTCGGCGAATTTTGGCGAAACGCGCGCGACACCGTCATCCGAATGCTTTGCGATCGTATATATGCCAATATTAGTCGTGTATAGATATATTTACCGGCTTGCGGAGTCTGACTGAGCACAATGTGATTTTTAACGACGTCAAAGCCGAGAGGGATATATTCGCCGTGGCCTCGGTAAAACTCAAAACTTTGGCCTTGTCTCTTGTGTGCTCGTCACCGTGTTCGTGTTTTTACGAAAACAAAAAAAAAAACGGCGAAGAAAAAAACGCCATCCGATCGCACTTGGTCGATTATAACGGTGAATACGCAATGGAACTAATGAGTCGAGAAATCCGTCTCGCGTCCGGACTCGAATAATATGTGCATAACTGCGCTTGTTCCTCCCATCGAGGTGAGTGAGACGACTGTAATATCATTTTTTTGTCTCTCTCTCGAAATTTATTTATTTGACTCTTTCCGCGTCGGTGGTTTTCGATAAGCGGTATAAAAACAATAAGTAAAATAAATATACCGTCGAACACGCGAATTCGATCGACTCAATTCATTCGATATTTGAAGAAAAAAAAACACAACTACAACACAAAACAAAATTGAGCTGATCGACCAAATTTTTTCGTCATATTGGAATTTCCTCAATGAAAATATCTTCCTTGATTTATCTTTTGTTATTTGTATTCGTCAGGAAATTTTTCCACGACCTCCTGAATACTTCATGTAAAAACGTACCAAATTTTCCGAATTCTATCATCACTTCAACCTCCTTAGGGGTTGAAATAAAAAATGATAAGAAAATTCGGAAAATTCAGTATGTTTTTGTATGAAGTATTTAAGAGGTCGTGTTAAAATTTCACGACGATTAGGAAGCTCGTTATTAAAAAATTAACATTTTGTTAAGAACAATTTTTAAAAGGAATGAAAAAAAATTTATCAATAAACTTCGTTTTGTTTCCGTTGCTTTCGGTATATTGTAGATATTACAAAATTGAGAGGTCAAACAAAAAAACTTATTGCAAAGTTACATCAGTTTCCATAAGACAACATTTAATTTGTGAATGTTAATTGTTCAATAACGAGCTTCCTAATTCTCGTGAAATTTTTACACGATCTTTGAAATACTTCATACCAAAACGTACGAAATTTTCCGAATTTTTTTTATCATTTGCGATTCGGAACTCAACATCCTTAAATATGAGAAATTTATTTCTTCGTGGTAAATATAGGGAATTTATTTGTTTACGGTGATATGAGGAACGATGAGTTTATTCCTTATTATATTGAATATAAGGAAATTCATTGATATCAAATATCAAGAAGGATATAACTTTGATTTGCAGAACTTATTCCTCAAATTAAAAAATCGCTTCTTTATGTTAAATATGAGCAACTTATTTATTTATGCTGAATATGAAGAATGCTGTTTTGATTTCCACTAACCGCATTTGCAATCATGTTGAAGTTTGAATTGAAATGCAATCGCGTTGAAGTTTGAATCGTTGGAGCGCAACGAAATTTTTTTTCTTCATTTTTTATTTCTTCATTTGAATTGTCGTTGAAAGCTTTTATGTCGTAAATTGAGGTCGTAACTTTGTACTAACATCACGCAGAAATGTTTGAGCGATGGTGACAGCCTAGAACGACCAAGAAAAGAAATTGTTTTATCATCAGAATGAATTTTCTTTGCATTCCAATGATGCAAACTTGGACGTCATTGAAATGCAACGAAAGTTAATTTTTCTTCCATTCCTTACGTTTTGGTAAGCCAACTCACGATACAAAAATCACTTAAACGATTTTTCTCGTCTCGTTAGGGGGGAGTTACCTTTAGGCAAGAAAAACGTGGCTGATTTTCATAACTTTTTTTTAAAGGAAAGATTTCCTCACCTTTTTTGCCTCTTGCGGTATGTTTTATTACTACTTTTAGCTCTTACGTGGATTTTTTTTAAAAATTAATCTTTAAGAATGGCGGAGGTCTGGCACGGTCATCTAAACGGTTTGCGGCAGATGTTGTATTCGATTGTCATCGGATGATTAATCTGGAGAAAAAAACCAACAAAGATTTTTATCTCATTGACACTCATGTGTAGAATATAAGCCAAGAAAAGTGAGAAATGTTGGAAATCGATAAGATAGTACGCCATGAAACAAAAATATCGAATTTCATGTACTTTTTTTTAATTTTCAAAAACATTTAGGGTTATGTTTTAGACAATAAGATTAACAAGATGTATCACAAATTTCATCAGAATCGGTTCGTTAGTTTTTATTAGGTTGATCAGAGTGCCGTGCCGCCGTTATTTTTAAAGATTAATTTTTTTTAATGCCATGTAACATCGAAACGTACTTATGGAAAGTCTAAAAAATGGCGAAGAAATCTTGCCTTTGGAAGAAATCATGAAAATCAACAAGTCTTTTCCGCGAGAGATACGTCATCTTGATCAATGGAAAAAAATTGCAGATCGTAATGAGAATGAAGGAATAAATAAAATTAAACAAAACTTACATTACATTTACGCAAACTTGAACGCCATCATTTGCAAAGGCGAGAATTTTAATATTGACCAACTTTTGCATTTTATCCATCGAACGTGGTCTGAATTTTTTTTAGCGATTTTTCGATTTCCCGTTCGAGATCGTTTCGGCGAGTCGTAAGCGCGTACAATTCTTTCGTTCGAATGCAAATTCTTTTTCTCTATCTCTCTCTCCCACTCTCGAGAGAGCTTAGCTCGCTCACAACGTCGCAAAAATAACTCTTTGCTCAGCTTAGTCCTGTAGGTGTCTGGGAATGCAAAATGCCTCGTCCTGTCGTGAGAAATATAGACACACTTTTTTCTTCCCCCGTCTACGTTCGATGCACTACGCGAAATTGCCTGTTTGGAAAATAAACGTCTGTATCGCAAAAAAAAAACTTGGTTCTTTACAGTTCCTCAGTCCTTCGCGCTACGTCAAACCAAGCAACTTTTTTGGGTCGTTAAAATATTGATATAAAATCGAGACAGACGTATACGCATATGTATGTTTTTTTTTGTGTTATACATGTACACCGGGTGAATTACTACACGGAGAAAACAGGGGCCTCGAAGTTTAGAATTAATACTATGCTTCTAAAAAAAATACCATTAAATATCAAAAAGTATCAAATGGCAGATAAAAATTGTAATTATGGTATATAGTAATAATGAAAAAATTCAAATTTTAACCTACGATATATGGCACGCAAACTACAAATAATACATTTTATTCGGCATATTGTGATTTTTTGTAGTATTCGAAAAATATTTTGTCTATTTTGACTATATTGAAATATATTGACTATACCAATATGTATTATTGGTATAGTCACATTTTACTAATAACTTCGTAATATTTTTTGCTATACGCCGAAGCTTCATGCTATGCGTATAGTTAAATCTATACGTACACGAAGATTCATGCTGTACGTATAGTAAAATCCATATGAAAATACAGCGTGTAAAAAAGGTTGGTATTTTACAAAGCACGCATTATTTTTACTATACAGCATATAGGACTCGCGCCTATGCGAGAATAGTTTCGAATGTAATATGCACGCATCATTTTTACTATACTATGTGAGAATCATTTTTACACTTCTATAACAAGACTTAGAATTCCGAACTGGCAGTAAACTGCTATACTTTTCTAGCACTGAATATTAGAATTGTGGCAACCAGTGTTAGAATTTGAGGCCGTATTTTTTCTCCGTGTAGTAATGAGGTATTCGGAAAGTCCAAGGAATATTGATTTAAGACAAAAAGTCACAGACGAAATTTGTCTCAGTCAAGATCTATGTTTGCTCGGCTCGGTTTTTGTTGAGTCGCCAATTCTTTGAGGCACCAAACGAATTTCGAAACCGACTCCTCTTTTTGCAAATGGGAATCTCGAATTTTCAATCCGTCTTTGTAATAATTTTTTTGTTCCAACTAAAACTCTGGGCTATTGACAATTTTGCCATGATTTCGGCATGGGAAAAAAGTGCCTAAAACGGAAATAAGCTATTCGGTCATACTTGACACCTGCTTTAATATTTTGCCAAATTCCTCATATATATGAGGTATTCCACGTGAATTCGGTGGACTTTTTCCCTGACCACCGCCAATCCGATTAATTTTTTTTCTATCTGATTCCGTTGACTTTAGAAGACACCCTGTTTTTTTTTACATTTTTCGAAACAACCCTTAGTCAAAACATTTTTTTTCCGAAACCAACACCCCGATTTAAAAATCTGAAAAAATTCCCAAAAATGCATGATTATATGTAAAAAATTTTCAAGCTATCACCCGCAGTGGGAGTATGATTTTTTCTGTGCTGAAGACGACTTCAATTGAAATTAATGCCAGAACTTTTTGACTGCTAACGAAAAAAATCATACTTCCACTGCGGGTGATGGCTTAAAAATGTTTACATTATAATCGCGCATTTTTCTCATAAACTCTCTGCATATATACTCTAAATACATATTAGACTCTGTAAGTCTAATGTGTATTTAGAGTATATATGCAGAGAGTTTATTCTTACTTTATTCTTGATAATCATTGTTACTGTGTCCTCAACCTACAAACAATGAGAAAAAAAGTTTGATTCCGTACAACAGTATTTTTTAAATCAATCTACGAAGTTGTCTCCAAAAAACAATCACGCAGTAAAGATGTCTTAAAAAAAACAATAAAAAAAGAATCGAAACGCTCACTTAAAAAAACAATGAAAATAATAATATCTCGAAAATTGTTTATTTTGGTATGGAGCATTGCTCGGTCATTTGATAGCGGCAAACATGTGCCACCACTCTCTCAGAGGACCGTGACCAATAACCGGTAGCTCTGTACGTAGTTGTGTGTGTTTTTGTGATAAATGTTCTTGAGACGGCAAACATGTTATTGGAAATTTTGTGTCGAACGCGGGATCCATTTCGCTATGACGACTGTATGGAAAATGCAAAAAAAAAAAACTTTTCTCAGACGTTTGGACCGATGTCTGCAATAATATTTATATTTCTCCGTACGAGCTTCCACAATCTTGCATATATCATTACCCGTATTGTGCAGGCTGCGGATTCGTACAATTATAAGAAACATACGTTGCATGAACACCGTCGACGAATAGTTTGGAAATACTTTACGCGACTTTTCGACGCTAAGCGGCTAAGAATTCTTATTTTTCAGACTCAGAGCTGTTTACCTTTTCTCTTTTACGACTTTTTTTTCTTCTCATTCTGCATAGTGCGTTACGAAATGTTTGGTTTATGAAATATATATATATATATATATAACTTAACGGATGGTAAAAAGACCGTTAATGCTTTTTGAATTTAACTTAAAAAGTTATATCGTTAAGCAATATGTTAACTTTGTTAATTGACGATTAACAGATTAACATTTTTCTGGCCAGCTATGTATATTTGTTTGTAATAAGGGGATTGGATATTCAGTGAAACTTCTTAATTTTTTTTCAAACTCTGACTTGTCGAAAAAAGTGATAGGGGAGAAAGAAGTCGTCACAAATTCCAGAGTACATCATTATAGACCTAGTTGACAGTCGAAATCCCCCCCCCCTCTCTCTGGGCGCGTGTGTGTCTCGGCTGAGTAATAAAAATAGCAAAGCATGCGACCCCGGATGTAAGAGAAATTCCAGCATACACGTCACACTCTCTTATTGATTCCAGACTGATTGTACGATTAATCTCGTTCTAGATGTCGTTGAGGTTTGCATAGTTGGAATGCGTCGGAAATTCTTCTTAATTTTTCATTTTTTACCATCTAAACGCTTTTTTTCCGAGTTTAGGTTGTGGATCCTTATAGTGGACGTTCGAAAGTGTTTCGGTGATTTTTATCACCTAAATGTGGCGAGAAAAGAATTGGACAGTACGAAAAAAATCGATGCATCTCAACGATGCAAAGTTCAGTAGGTAACATCGTTCTGACGATTTTCTCATCTCCCTTATCTTTTGGTCAAATCTTGAGATAAATATTTCGATATGCTGACGTTTCTCGTGATGTTTCCACATTCTGGCCGCGATCGTGAGAGAGGCTTTTAACGATTGTGACCCTGGGCCATCTTAATCGTTCGTAGCCTTTTAACGCACGCAGAGACAGACCTGTGAATGTCGGGAGAGAGAGAGAGAGAGAGCTCTGGGACCTGTTCACGACCCGCAATAATGCCAAAAAGCGAGTCATCTCTATGCACCGCTATTACAGTGTTGGCCGCGAGATGTTGCTGAAGTTTGCATCGTTGGAATACAATGAATATTCTCCTTGATTTTTTTTATTTCCCTATTTTTATTATTATATCAAACCTTCTTTATCTGCATTTGTTATACATTTTTCAATGAGGATCCTCGAAAATGTTTCAGTCATTTTCATAGTCTGAATGTGCAAAAAAAAAAACATGGATAATGCGAAGAAACTATATTTTCGTTGCAATCCAACGAAATGGCCAACCATACAGGAGAGTTGGCGCAGTACAGGGTCAATCACGGGCCAGTTGAAAATTTTTTCACGGTCAACTTTGTATCGTAACATTCCTTCGTGATGTATGGAGTGCTTTGAAGCAGTTGTTTTGCTCATTGTAGCATAAAAACACGCCACTTCCTTCACGCGCCGTTTGTCGTTTTTATGTTTTTTCTTCTTCGTTTTTCGCAAACTTTACGCACAGTCGAATCTTGCAATCTCGCGATGAGCGAACTTGGAACAAATTTTCATCCACCTCGCGCCATCTAGTTTGCATGAATCGCCCTAAAAAAACCGTATAACGATTTCTAGTCGTCGTGTGACATTGATTTGAAAAAACGAGTACGAGTAAAACAATGAGTATGCGATTTTACACGACCTTTACAAAACGAGAACGTTAGTTATAAAATCCCATTAAGGGGTTACGTCTAGTTGTAAAAATCGAAAAGTCACTTTTCTTAGAACCAATATATTTTGATAGAACCCTATGAAGGTTACAAAGGTTACAACACCTTACAAAGGTTCCCTGATAATTTCAAGCTAATCGGATTAAAGTTTTCAAAGTCGTCGAGCTCCAAAACTACGGCATCGAGCTTTCTGAAATTTTTAAGACTTTTCGACGTGAAAATATGGGGAAGGATTTTGCTCCCGATACTTTTGATTTGATGAACAAAAAATGCCAATTTGTTTCGCAAAAATCAAGATCCACTTTGAGCACGCGCCATTTTTTATTCTTCAATTTAATACTTTCGAAATTCCTTCGATTAATCATAGAATAAACTAAGATACTAACGAAATCTGTTTGATTTTTTGATATAAGATAACTTACATTGGCAGACATTGGCTGTAAATCGAGTATAATTAGGTATTATTACACAAAGAAAATTACAATGTGTTCTTCAGACGATACTTTTTCCAATACTTAATTTTTGTCGAGATCTATCATGACGATTCTCTAAAAAAAAAATCCGAAAACGAGCTTTTTTCGACTGTTACAATTATGCGTAAGCCGCCGTTAACTTGTGCAATTTTGGCGAGGATTTTGAAAATGACTGTGGCGGATTCGCCGGGGAATTGCCCGTGCACGAAAGCCGTGACGCACGATCGGCTCTGATTGTGAGTCAGGAACGCATTCGTCAAATCGTATACGTATAAACGCGTGCGTGACGACAACGAAGACGACGAACGGCGGTCTATTAGTATCTACATGTATAGCCACTATATGTCGCCAAGGACGTCAGCGTCCTTGCATCTTTTAGACGCAACAGTTTTCAATTTTACGAAAATACACGAAGCACGCGATCTTTTCGTATCGAGGAGGGAAATATATATATATATATATATATCGACAAGTAAAATGTGACGATTGTCGTCACAGTCATGGAACACTTGAGATATGACGTTGAACTTTGCATTGTTGGAACCAGAATTGGGCAGCAGACATTGCTTTTGTAATTTCATTACTCGTAAATTACAATTACTGTAAATAACTGCAATATTTAGTCACTAATTACAATTACGAAAATCAATTAAACATTTTTATTTATCAATTACAGTTGCTATAAACAATTGTAATTTTGTGATTATCAACTGCAATTACTCGAAATAATTGTAATTTTTTTGTTGCCGAATGAAATTACTTGAAAAAATTGTAATTTTTTGCTGCTAATTACAATTACTTGGAAGAATTGTAATTTTTCCGTTATCAATTACAATTACTGGAAAAAAAAGTATTTTTTGTATTATTCATTACAATTACTTGGGAAAATTGTTACTTTTTTATGTCAGTTGCAATTTTCTTACGATTAACCCTTTAACGTCACAAAGACACTTTTCACAAGTCTTCTTTTCGACGTGATTATTTACCATGAAAATGTCGGGGAAAAAATTCCTAAAGTACCTTGTCGACTATTTTCGAGGCCGTTCTTTCGAAGGGCGCAATATAAATTTCGCTAAAAATATTTTTTATACAATATTTTTGCAAAATATTGTACAAAAAAGCTTCGTTTTTACGAGAAAAAAAACGAGATATTCATTTCGATGCATAGAATTCTCTCGAGCAAAAAAAATCTAATGAAACCACATTGCGTGGTTTACTATTTACTATCTGATTTAATTACAATCACTGAAAATAATTGTAATGATTTCTGATTCAATTACAATCACTGAAAGTAATTTCAATGAACGTCGATTTAATTAAAATGACTCAATGTAATTTTCATTAACTCCAATTCAATTACAATTACTGGAAATAATTTCAATGGACTCTAATTCAATTACAATTATCGAAAGTAATTTCAATGAATTCCGATTCAATTATTATTACTAAAAGTAATTTTAATGAAATACGATTTAATTACAAATTACCTTTAGTATTTTGTAATTGTTAGTTTTTTATTACAATTTTGCCTAGCACTGTTTGGAACGCAACGAAAACTCTTCTTGATTTTTAAATTGCTTATTGTCATTGTTATCTGACATAATTTTTTTTGCAGCTTTAGGTTATGACTTTTTAATAAGAATAACAAAAAATGTGCCGGTGATTTTCGTAACCTAAAGGTGTAAAAAAACAGGAATATGAAAAAAATATATATTTTCTTAACATTTCAACGATGCACACGTCAATACCATTTACAGATGTCATAAGTAGCGGTGAGAATTGGCAAACCTTTGAGACATTCGCTTTTTGTGCGAATGCGGGAGAATGAAGGAAGGAAAAATGGAATTTTTCTTTTTGTACGTGACGGTGGTGATCAGAACAACAGATACTTTGACACCTCGGTGAATATTCAAGTTCGAGCTTTATATGTATATACAGGGTGGACCGTTTAACGTGACCACCCCAAATATCTCCGTTGCCTTTAGAGTGACGAAAACATGTCTGGAGATAATTTCATTGCTTTCGAAGGGCTGATAAAGTGGTAAAAAAATCATTTTTGTCAAGGTCAACGTTTTTGCGTTCTCAAGGTCATCAATGGTTTTTCAAATAGGAACACGCTTTATTTTTATTAAGACGTTATGGCTGATATTCAGACGAATCCAACGACTTACGATATCATGAGCTTTAAATGACTTTCCAATAAAATATTTTGCATGACCACTGCTGACACTGACGAACGTGCCGCGACTTTATACAGTAAGATTGGCCTTTAGCAAGCGACTTTTAACTTTGAATCAACATGACGCGAAAACGCGGCGACCAACTGAAAATCCAATGATATTTCACCAACGTAATGGGATTTTTCCCTGTCGATTTTATTTGGGTCATTTTTCGATGCGCCTACTCAATCGTGAGATCTCATAATATTCGGCCGAATTTCCGAACGACTTTTTTATCACAAAAATTATACCACTTTCAGAACATTTCACACTCATTGGTTTGCTCAGTCGAATAAAGTGATTCAGTCGCATCGTAAGCATTACTACATATGTTCTTCGCAAGAATGAGCTGTTTAGCATTACGGTGTGAAGTGCGACGTTTTTCGACACGTCTGCGCATCCTCGCATCGTTGCCCGGGCAACGCCGCCGCGAAGAAACGATTGCACGCTAGTAGCGTCAAAACGGTCAGGTTCTTCAAGCGTCTGCCGGCTCTAACCTCCAAGTTGGGGTAGAGCGTGAAAGTCGAACACCGAAGTGAAAAGCAGTGAAAGTGTATATAAGGGGGTTACCCCCACTTGCGATTTTGAAAAAATCGTTTTTTTTATTGCATTTTTTTGAAGTATAAGTATTTGAGAATATGTCCTGAAAATTTCAAGTCGATCCGAACAAAATTGACTGAGATATGAGCGTTGAAAGAGAAGAATCCGTTTTTCGTGTAAACTCAAATTGAAACTTTAAACGCGTTTTTCTCAAAATGGCATTTCTGAAGTCGGTGACCAAGATTACTCGAACACTAATGAACCGATCTTCTTGAAATTTTGCAGGCTTATTTAATACATAAAAATGTAGTCTTTAATCGTTCGATTTTTTTTTTCGAAAAAAATGGCCGTTTTATAGCCAAAAATCGATTAGACGATTTTTAGAGTCGTCATTTTTTGTTGAAAGTTGGGTTATTTCGGTTGAAATTTTACCAATAGATTAGAATATATGTTTTCTTAATTATAGATGAAAATCAGTTAATTTTTAAATTCTCGGTTTCGTGAACGGAACGCCTTACGTATATAGAAGGCGATTTTTTTTTACCATATGGAAAAAATGTTCTTAAAGTTTGGGTTCGTTTTATTGATAACCTTTTCTTTTCGGCCGATTAAGGCTGTAAAAATCATACGAACGTTTTAACGTAATTTTATTACAGATCTACGACCTTATGTTACAAAAAAAGGTTTCGAATGGTAATAAAAATGAAGAAATAACAAAAATATTCTTGCATTCCAACGATGCAAACTTCAACTTCTGTTTATCCATAACGTTAGTACCAAAAAGAGTAATGTTACTATGAACCGTAATTAATTCGTGTCATATCAAATTAATTCGATGTGATTAATGTTATTATAAACCGTAATTAATTCGTTTAATATCGTGCAAATTAATTCCATTCGATAATTACTTCGATGTGATTAATTTTATTGGGAATCCTAATTAATTCGTTGCATATCGAATTGATTAACATTAATTCGATATGACCCTAAGAACCGTTCACAATCTAAAAACCGTTCTGAAAGCAGAAAAAACAAACAAGAATATTAACACGCTTTATAAAATTCTAAAATGGCTGCGTGGACATTGCGACTGGACGTAAATAAATGTTCTCTGGGAATCCCAATCTTCCAAGTACTCGGCGCGAATTGCAGTCGGGAAACTGATATTCAGTGATCGCGAAATTAATCGTTTTATTCCTCATTCTCGCCTCCTTTGTTCCGCACGCCTTTCCATCTCGACTGTCATGCTGTTTGTTATTTTTCTTCCAGTTTTTTTTCCACGTTCGTACGTATTATTATTGATACGAGGTTCCTCATGTCGAAGAGAAAATGAATTATTTTCCTTGGGACTTTTGTTTGCAGCGCTGGTTTTTCTCGGGTTACTGAGGCTGCCACGATTGTGCAAACTTTTTTTTCGTTGATTTTCAGCTCTTATAGTGTGAGAGTCAGGATTTTTCGAATATCGGTCGAAAACTTTGCCTGCCACGGCTTGTTTTCGATGAAGCCACAAACTTTGTTCGTTGAGTCGATGTTTTCTGTGTTCTAAAAATGTTCTCGTGATTCTACAACTATTCCAGCAATCCTGAAAATTTTTCTAGCAATCCTGATACTATTCCAGTGACATTGAAACCATCCGAGTAACCTTGAAGTTATTGTAGTAATCCTGAAGCTATTCTAGTGTTCCTGAAACTATTCTAGAAACCCTGAAACTGTTATAGTTGTCCTGAAACTATTCTAGAAACTCTAAAAGTATTTTCTAGAAGTTTGAGGAATATTCTCTTAGCAATTCTGAAATCATTCCAGTGTTTATAAAATTATTTTTTAGAATTTCTGAAAATATTTTCTAGCAATACTAAAATTATCCTCGTAATTTTAGAAATATTCTATAATCCGAGTAACCTTGAAGTTATTGTAGTAATCCTGAAGCTATTCTAGTGATCCTGAAACTATTCTAGTAACCCTGAAACTAATATAGTTGTCCTGAAACTAGTCTAGAAACTCTAAAAGTATTTTCTAGAAGTTTGAGAAATATTCTCTTAGCAATTCTGAAATCATTCCGGTGTTTATAAAATTATTTTTTAGAATTTCTGAAAATATTTTCTAGCAATACTAAAATTATCCTCGTAATTTTAGAAATATTCTATAATCCGAGTAACCTTGAAGTTATTGTAGTAATCCTGAAGCTATTCTAGTGATCCTGAAACTATTCTAGTGACCCTGAAACTATTATAGTTGTCCTGAAACTATTCTAGAAACTCTAAAAATATTTTCTAGAAGTTTGAAGAATATTCTCTAGCAATTCTGAAATCATTCCAGTGATTATAAAATTATTTTGTAGAATTTCTGAAAATATTTTCTAGCAATACTAAAATTATCCTCGTAATTTTAGAAATATTCTATAATCCGAGTAACCTTGAAGTTATTGTAGTAATCCTGAAGCTATTCTAGTGATCCTGAAACTATTCTAGTAACCCTGAAACTATTCTAGTGATCCTGAAACTATTCTAGTAACCCTGAAACTATTATAGTTGTCCTGAAACTATTCTAGAAACTCTAAAAGTATTTTCTAGAAGTTTGAAGAATATTCTCTAGCAATTCTGAAATCATTCCAGTGATTATAAAATTATTTTGTAGAATTTCTGAAAATATTTTCTAGCAATACTAAAATTATCCTCGTAATTTTAGAAATATTCTATAAACACGATTTTGTTTGTTTTTTTTTTTTAATAACAATATTACCCTAGTAGATCTAAAAGTATTCAAGCATTTCTGAAAATCTTGTAATTAATTTGCGTTGCATGACAACGATGTAGACTTCAATATGATCTGGAAAAAGCATGAGATCGGACAATCGGAGTTTTTGAATATAAATACAAACATCTCTTCTAGTTCTATTGAAGTGACCTTTGCAATGGGAGAACAAATTAATAACGCAAAATTGCTATGCTCACGGCTCCGTCATTTTGTCACTGATCGGTCCGTATGTCGTACAGCTACATGCAGATTGCGCGCTGATAAACTGGTATTGATGTTATTATCATTATACGCATTTATACAAATGTGAAACAGTCTCGAAGCAACTTTGTACATACTTGATGAGAGTGAACGAGGCATGATCCTATTTCGAGGCAACTCGTTCGAAAAATAAGACGCACATGCGCTTCCGTATATACATTTATACGAGGTATTTGATCGAAAAAAAATCAACGTTTTTATCTCAGCTTCTCCGATTGGCTGGAACTGCGAAAATCTTTGGCCCGCATTTGCCTCGATCCCATGCTGATCTCGTGACGTTTTTACTCATTTTTTTTTTGTTCTACTGAAACTTTTTTTTCGCCATTTTCAAGCTATTGGAGATGGACCAACAAGAGGACCATGCCATACTTCCGCCACTTTCAAAGATTAATTAAAAATGTCCACTCAACAGCCACGAGTAGTAATATGACATACCCTAGGTATTAAAAGTGGCGAAGAAGTTTTTCCTTAAAAATTATCAGCCAATTTTTTCGTCGCCTAAACGTATCTTCCCTCTTAAAATTCACATGGTGGACGAAAGATACATTTCGCTAGCTCAGCGTTTCATTGGAATATGACGTGTCGGTGGTCGCTATGACGTACAAGTGCCGACAGCTGCTCGGCTCCCGAGCATCCAAGGCTGCCGTCATAGCTTGCAAAAACGATGACGACGTTCGCAGGCTATTTGTGATTTGGTAAGATGCACTGAAACAAGGTGTAATACATCGGTATACCTATAGCATTCCTATTTCTTTTGCTCGAGAGAGGCAAAGAGCGAGAGAGAGAGAGAGAGGGGGGACCAAACAAACCCACACAATGTACAGTTAGGATCAATATAGGATGTATAGTTATTTTTTACATTTCGAAGATCCGATATACCTTTTTTTTATCATTTCTCTTGATTTTATTAAAATTTCCGTTATTTGCGATTCGATAAAAGTCTGCCAAACTTCAGTCATATTGAAGTTATCATGCACATTGATACTGAAGAATAATAACCACAAATATATAAATATATAGTCATTTAATAAATACTTAGTTAAGCATATAAATAAAAATAGAGACGTTGTTTTTTTTTTCATGGGTTACAAATAAATATGATGTTTTTCCTGATATTATCGAACAGAAATTGATTTTTTCAAATATTATCAAATATAAATTGGTTGTTGGTAAATATCGTAACACAAGTATGATTTTTTTCGGATTTATCTCGATTGTTCATATCCCCTTGTTTCCAATAGGTTCGAAGATTGTATTTATGAAACTCCCCTTTGGACACTTCTTGAGGCTAACTGACGTTAAAGTTTTCCACGTTGGGATGCGGCGAACATTTTTTTGTTTAAATTTTCCAAATTTGGAAAATTTAAACAAAATTCTTATTCTTATTTAGGGATTCTTATTTAGCGATCTAAAACCTAAATCTGCAGACTACGATTTTTGATAATAATGAAAATGTAAAATTGGAATGAATTTTCGTTGCATTCCAGCAATACAAACTTCAATCTTATTGAGGCTAATGTGAACCGTCTCTACAAAAAATGAATAAAGAAATTTACGTTTTCCTATGCATTTTTAGAATAAAAATAGACAATTCGAAAGAAGCTTTCGAATTAGTATGCAGGGATAAAAAAATTCGAATAAGCATTTAGGAAATTCAACTAAATGGATCCTTCTTGTTTCACTTATTATTCATTGAACAATTGATTAACACTTTTCTGCGCTTACTATTATCATCATTTTTCATCAATATTCACAATGACCTCGATATATCCGATTTTTTTGTCGAATTTTCGGCGAATCCCAAAATACTCAAATACTCGAGGTAACTGAGGTTGATGTGAAATATATGTGCTAAATGGAATTTTTATAGCACACGGTTTTCCGAATGATCTCTTTGCTTTCGTTAAAATCAATTGCTTTGATCAAGCTTGGACATTTAATGACGAAGCGGAAGCTCGGTCGGAGAAGTTTATTTTATTCGGAGCCACGGAATAAGAGAGGTTCGAGTCGGTAAATAAATCGACGAAGGGACCTTTCTGAAGGTCCTTCTCAGCGTCGTTATGTCTCCTTAAGGCAATATTGTTGTCGCGAAATAAAAGACATCGTTTCTGTTAATTTAATTTTATCATTCTACAGACCTTTGTCAATACGTCTGTGAAAATAGTTTAATGATACTCATAAAATTAGCGACAACTTTACGCACGAAGCATTGTGAACCAATGTTTGAGGGGCTACATCTACCTAGAGGCCTGAAAAAGATACGCATTTTTTAGAAGCACTGGGATACATATATTGAGAGCCTTAAAAAAAATCAGCGAAATATACACAAAAATAACAAAAACTTGGCAGATGATGACATTTCTTTTACGACGTTTGGCGGTGGACACTCCTCAGTTTAAACGGTCCATCTGAAATTTAAACACCGCGCCGGTCATTCAAGTTAACAATAAAAAATGAGTCCCTGACTATCGTCGATTTTTAAAATTATTTTCTTAACAACGTGGCGACGAATAGAAACTCGAGCATACCAAATCTATGAAATAGGTCCCCATTTTTATTTAACTATTAATAAAATGAAGATCGATTTTCAAAAAGTAAGAGCGCCAAAGACCCGTAGATGTTTTTTCATCGTATCTTCCGTAAATTTGGAAACAATCCATCGAATGGTTGTCGAGATGTCATGTCCAGCGACATTAAAAACAGGGTTTCGAGAAAAACCCGTTTAAAGTTCGAAGTATGATGCTGCTACTGGTGGTCCGGTCGACTGTTATAACTTGTGGCTCATTCAATTTTAGGAATATTTCAATGAAATTTTCAGGCAATGTAGCTGAAAGCTGATACTAGCGAATAAAAATATTTTTCGAAAATGCAATTTTTCGACCCACCTAGGTGGATGTAGCCCGCTTAAATGTGATGAAAATACTGTCAAATTTCTCGGTACATTATGTACATTGTGTACATATGATCATCATTACTGATTGCTAGAAAAGGTACATGTAGATTATCCCTAGTGAAAACAATAAAATCATTCATGTATATATATATATATATATATATATATATATATACAACTTTCGTATCAAACAATTCGAAAGAGAAAAAATATATTATCGGCGAAGTAGCAAAAAATCACACACACACACATATATATATATATATATATATATATATATATATATATATATATATATATATATATATATATAATGAGTCAGAGATGTGTGCGGCCGTGTTGATGAAAAATCGCTACTTGAAGATTCCGCTTCGGTCCGGCCAATAGAGTATTTCCAAGGTCAACGATGGAAATAAACGATGTTTACGTTTCGACCTTTTGGTTCGGGTCCTCTTCAGAAATTATATTATTTTCCCACTATAAATATTCATACACAAATTTTACAGATCCAGTTTGGAAGAACTAAATACATGAATGTTTTATATTATGATTGTGTTATACAATTGTTGTGTCGTTTCGTATAACTGTTATGTTAATTATGTTTTAGTTGTGACTATCTTGCTTTGATATGAGTGAGTTTTTGTATTGCCTTGATTCTTATTATTTGTCGGTGTTTGAAATAAGTGATGTGTGAGAATGTGGTTTGTTTTAATATAAAGTTATAAAGAAATGAGATATGAGAAATGACTAACCTCGATACTGTTGGTGTTGCTGGCTTTTGTTCATATTTGGAAGATCATTTCAAAAGACAGTATTCATGGAGGTCAATACTGTTTTGTTAAAGCATACTCAATAGATGGAAGAAATTTATCGTTTTTTTAGCGATTTTCATCATCTGTAAGGGATTAATAATTGTATGAAAGTTTGGGTTTTATTTGTGAAAATTTAAAGTACGCGATTGATTTTAATAAAGTATCAAATGACTGTGATGGTTACCTATTGAGTATGAGATTTTAATTCTTCCAAAATAAACAAAAACTCGAAATTTACATTTCTCCGTTACATATTGAGATGTGCGATTACAGGGCGTTCGAGGGAAACTGAGTGGTGTCTTAATCTCGTGAAGCTTATTAGAGTCCTTATTTTGCGAATCGGGGGAGAAAGTTCCTTTCGGCAGTGCCGTGTCGAGAGAAATAAAATCGGTGCGTCATATTAAAAGTATTTACAAATTAAATTATAGTGTCAATAATTTTAAAATTGTCATGTCAAGTAAAGTATTGTAAAATATTTGTAATAGTTATGTAATAGAATTATAGATCGTGCTTAGTTTTTGTATGTCAGTTCTAAAATTTGTGGAATTGGAGTGTGCCTCAATTTGGATCATTTCTAGGATTAGTCTTTTTTTTTGAGCCAATTTTCATTGTTTAAAATTTTTACATTGTCAAATTGAAAATCATGCTTTTGTTCTATTGCACGTCGTGCTGGGGCTGGGTGTATTGTGGTAGTATGTTTTAGGCTATTTTTGTGTTCTTTTATTCTGGTTTCTAGGTATCTTTTGGTTTGGCCGATGTATGTGGCCAAATGTGTATATATATATATTGACACCCGAATTCCATGGCTCGTAGTAAAAATGGGGCGAGGTTCGTGACGCGAATGGAATTTCTCACGAACGGATTGACCGGTGCCTCTAAGGCGTTACCCCCACTTGTAGCGCAAAAAAAGGCCCTTTTCATGAATTTTTTAAAAGAAAACTACAAAACTTTTTTAATCGATCAATATACCATCCTAAAGAACACATCTTGAAGAACTTTCAGTAATTTTTTTATTGAAAAATATAACATTGTTTAGTGGCAAATGGCCGTCAATGAAACAATGTTTTTGTATACACGGTTTGCGGTGACCAACATTGCGGCGAAGTGGATCATCTGAAAAAAAAAATGCGGATGGATTTAGTCAAATATAAGTATAAACTAGTCTTTAATCGAAGGATTTTAAAAAGTATTGATTTTTCACAAAATGGCGGACAGTCAAAGTTAATGGTTCGATTTTAACGAAAAAAACGGCCGTTTTTTGGCTATGAAACGGCCATTTTTTTCGAAAAAAAAATCGAACGATTAGAGACTACATTTTTATGTATTAAATAAGCCTGCAAAATTTCAAGAAGTTCGGTTCATTAGTGTTCGAGTAATCTTGGTCACCGACTCCAGAAATGCCATTTTGAGAAAAACGCGTTTAAAGTTTCAATTTCAGTTCTTCAATTCACGGATACTTCTCTTTCAACGCTCATATCTCAGTCAATTTTGTTCGGATCGACTTGACATTTTCAGGACATATCCTCAGATACTTATACTTCAAAAAAATGCAATAAAAAAAAAAACGATTTTTTCAAAATCGCAAGTGGGCGTAACCCCTTAAAAATATCTTAGATAAGAAAACGGCCACATCACAAATAGAAGGAGCGCTTGGTGACTTGCTCCTCGCCTTCCGTTCGCGTGACTCTTGTCCGAATGCGCGTATAGTAAATCGAACACGTGGTCGCTGGTACGTGTGAATGAGGACGCGCGTCGGATCTCGCTTCCCCCCTCAATGGTGGAATGATACGCACACACAAACACACGCGCGCGCGTGCGCACACACACACGTATAGATAAATCCACGCATTCGAGGCTTCGGAGTATTGCGCTTCATGGTGCAAAAGAGCTGTAAACATATTCCTACCGCGCATTTACTTCGGGCCAGCAACGCAATCTCGCTGACCTCTCCAGACTTATCTGTTCAATTTCCATACTGTAGATAAGATTGGCAAATTATTGACATTTTTCATCTCGATCTTCCTGATAATTCGTTGGTTCGCGATGGGACGAGTGATCTCGACGAACGCGAAGTCTGCAAACGAAAAAAAAAGAGAAAAAAATGACTCTCGCTTTATCGAGATATTTCGAGATCTTTCCACACAGCATTTTCTACACAACATTGTTGTTTTTTTTTTACGTACATGACACAGCTCGTATAATTAAAAATCAATATCAACGGAAATAACTTCGGAGAGCTTCGAAGAAAAATGGAAAGATGCATAAAAATTCAAATTGAACAAGATATTCAAGAACATCAAAAGAAACGTGGGCAAGGATAAGATTTGATATTGTTGGGATACAGAGTATGTAGACGCTGCATATAGAATGTGAAAGCGGAAAAATGGAAATTTGAGATATATTTGCGGGTGTACGGAAGTAAAGGGTAAACTAAACGAAGAAATAGGAAAAATAAACTGAAGTAATGATTGGTAAATAGCAGGGGGTTAGCAATTGACCGAAAAATAGAAGCGCAACGGTGTCTTTTTTTTTCGATGCCATTATTGCCGATTTTAAGACCTTGTGTGTAAGGTCGCTGAATTCGTCTTAAAATCGGTAATAATGTAATCGAAAAAAAAAAATAGGGTGGTCCAGTTTGACGGCCTTCTCGAACACTGAACCTTTTGTCTGAAACATTTTTGCATATGATCAATAGTTTGAGTGCTATTGCTCTGCAACACTTTATGTGATATTTCATATTTTATATGGATATATATGGAGTTTCATATATGGATATATATATATATATGGATTTTATATGGGTATATGGATATATATGGATTTTCATGTGGCACATCTACAATTCCTAAAGTACAATTTTGTGATAGATGTTTCTTGAGGTTGGTTGATGTCAATAATTTAATAAAAAATAATAAAAAGAATAAACCCAATGCGTTGATCTGGTGTTCAAATCCCGGACGCGGACTCGGGACCGGCTGTATTGGTATAGGTTTTCCGCAGGTTCCCTATACCCATGCAGAAAATGTCATGGTGGATGCGATACAGAGGGGGAAATCGGGCGCGACCGCAACGTGGGGATCGATTAGGGATGTGGAGTGGAGAAAATGGTGGGGATTGTAATAAGGGGAAGTAGCCCATACATGGAAGCTTACAATAAGCGGAAGCGTTCGTCGTAGCAGAGACAATTAAAAAAATAATAATAATACGAATGACAACAACAATAATAATATACTATTACTGTATTAATTATTATGTAAGTAAAGAAAAAAAAATAAAAATAAACTTAAGAAAAGCCCAGACTCTGTCTGGAATCCGACTAGAAATTTTCTCTGTCTGGATCCCGACTAGAAATTTTCATAGGGACAACCCTATACGGCATAAGGACCTTTTCAGATGAGCCCCAAATAGGGAATGCCTCTCAAGGTCCTGTTAAAGATAGTATTGGGACAACCGTTCGATGGGAAGTACCGATAACGTCCTTATAACGTTTTAACAGGGTTATCCCATCTGGGGTTTGGATAAGGTAATGATGTAAGGTCCCAACAATGTTTATTTAGGGGTAACCACATGAGTCATGGGTGAACATATAAACCTTATACTTCGCAATAATAAGTAGATATACAAATACATTTTCGATAGATACTGCAATAATAAGTGGATCTTATGTGATTTTTTTTATCATTGTAGAACTTTTCTTATTTTTTTATTCGGGATTTTTTCATTTTTATTCGGAACTTAATTTTTCATCAAGTTTTTCACATATATTATTTTGATGAGCGTAGACATTTTATTTATTGTTATGCTTCGCGTCCGTACTCAGCAATTTATTTTGTATTCTTTAGTTCCTCTATCTTTAATCAAAAAATTAATATGTGATTTAAAAATTAATCAAAAGTGTTCTCGCTTACATGTAAGCAGAAATAAATAAAACCAAACAAAAACGATAAATTGTGAATTCGATCAATGAAGGGTAGGTTATTTTTCTACCAACTCATTCCCCATCCCCATTTATTATCTGTATTATATTTTTATATAATGATACGATAATAATAATATTTACACCCCTCGTGACATTACATAATAACCACAAAAATAATGATACCATTAACAAGAGTAGTATTTACAAAAGTAATCTAGTAATTTCTGTCGGGGAACGATCTAGGATCCCATAGCGTGGTAAAGTCGCCAAGCCAATTTCACGATGTACATGTGCCTCTCTATGCACATTTACCTCCCACCCTCGGACCTTGAATGTATATTTATTCCCACTACGGGGATGCCCGTGAGCTCTTCCCATTTGCAATTGGCGCCACGTGCCCGCTCGCGAAGTAGCATGCCGATACGTATCGCCGCATACGAGCATCGTGAGCATATACATGTGTGCGGAACACATGCATACGCGATTACAAGTGGATTCAGAATCGACGGTGCATTTTCTGACCGGCAAAACCACTAGGCAACTCCTTTACAAGACGATGATGCAAATTTTTTTTTACAAAGAACATAAACTAATAATTTTTCAACAAACAATTGCCGATAAAGATATTCCTCGTGTGTAGTGACTTTGTTAATTTTTTTTAGTAAGGTAAATGTCCCAATTATTGAATAGGTCCCAATTATTGGACACTATCTTGTATTTTTATTATTTCTCATTTACCTGCATGCATTTACTTATTTATAAAAATTTCATTACATATATGGAACTTTTAGCTATCGAAATGTTACCTTGTGCAAAAAAGCTTTAATTAATGGAGAAATAAAATGATTTAATCAGCAACGGTGACCCGATTTGACGTCTCGTGGTAACGGTTTATCGTTTTTCCTAAGACGCGCCGCTTCATGCGTAAGGGCATAAAAAATTCAAAAACTGTCGCATCTCAAAAAGGAAAGGCGTTTCAGATTCCTCAGAAAATTTCTTAAAAATAACAATTTTAGAAAAATGTTTTTAATTAATTATTTGTTAAAAAATACGGTGTTCGATCATTGGGACATAGAAAATGCAGTGTGTCCCAATTATTGAACACTCGAATTCTCCAAGATGGCGTCATTAAACCCATCAAAACATCGAGACAGTTAACGTGTGACAGATCGTGTGAATCGGATTTATTCAAACAAAAACTCTAAGTTCCTGAATAAACTTACCTTTATTCTTTTAATAATAACTCTAAGATCGTCAAATATATTTTTTATTTGTATTTTCGTGCAATAAACATATAAAGAAAAGTAAAAAGAGAATATAACCTAAATGCAACCTAAAAATACGAATGTAATATTCAATATGTTTTGCTCTCCGATATTTCAAGGGCAAAATTTCAAGAGGGAAAGAGAATTCTCGAGAGTGTTCAATAACTGGGACATGCCTGTTCAATATTAGGGACATAGGCACTTCCAGTGTTCATTAGTTGGGACATTTGCATGCTTCACATTGTTATTCGTTTTTTTTTCATTTGAAATCATTTAAAAATAATTTAAAGGGTGATTTTTCGAAAGTAAAAATGTCAAAGTATCATTTGAACATGAAATCGATGGTTTTTTCTTGATTTTATATTTTTTTTCTCACCGAATTCAATCCCCCAGATCCTTAGCTGTTCAATAATTGGGACATTTACCTTACATGCGAGTTTTTTTTTCAATTTTTTCTGTTTTGAAAAATAGCTTGTCAAAAAATTTTCAAAGCGGACGAATGATCGAGAGTTGGTGATTTTTTTGTACAATGGTTCAACTTTGCCCTTAACAAGTATCCGAAGTCATTGAACGACTCCATGGAAACTATGTTTTTTGAGGAAAATTGGACGGAAAGTTGTATTTCAGTAGAAAGCAAATCCTGAAAAATGTGAGAGTATTTGAAAAAGTTCAATATTTAATGGGTTAGGCTACTGTGACGACCTGGAAATCAGGGTTATTAAAAATATCTATTTTGACGAAATAAGTAAGATGGTTGGAAAATCGTTTGGACATTTATTTGTATGTACATTCACAAATTTGTGTACCAATTTTGATGAAAAATATTAATAATTAGAGAAGTTATCATCTCGTGAAGGACCTAAGAACGTGGGGGCTCAACGGTGTACTTGATTGTGGCCATCCGGTTGATCGGAAAGAAAACGAGTTTTTATTCTTAAAATAGATAATATTGGTTAATACTTGACGGAGTTTTTTTTGTTAGCGTGGTTCAAGCGAAACAAAAAATTGTTAAAATTATTTCCCAATTTTTCGAGGAAAAATTATATCATTATTGTTAATGACTAATGAATGAAAAGTGCTAACAAGAAAAACGTCGGTCAAGGCTGCTATTACATTAAAAAAGTGTACCAAATTTCGAGTTGATCCGTTTAATAGATGCCAAGAAATCGTGTAGACCGTTTTTAAAGACATCGTTTCGAGAAAAACGCCTTTAAGGGACCATTCCAGTGTTAATGGCTAAAAAATTGCCGATTTTCTTTTTTTTTTTTTTCACAAAATTCGATAGTCCTTACGTTTTTTTTCCTTCGTTCAAATGACTTATATAAAAATATTTTAGTTTTATGTCTTATATCATTTTTTTTCGTCACTGCAAAATTATGCCTTAAAAGAATAGAGCGTAACGTCGGAACGTCCTACTCTTTAAAAAATTGTCTCAACGAAAAAACCGAAAAGATTATTAATGAGTATGCAAAAATGTAGAAGCGCACAGAGGATTTTTTTTCGATGAAAATGAATAAAATGGTGGCCATTAAAAATGAAATGTCAAATTGGTCCAAATCCACGACCGAAATTGAGCAATTGAAAAAAAAAAAGATTTTTCGCATTTTTTAGCGATTGTAATGGTTATGTGAAAAAAAAAATTATATTTATAATAGTTGGCGTCGACCGACAGCATTGGAGATTATGTATGGTCGCAGCTTATTATGAATCAGTCGCCTTATCGGTAAACGTGTGGCCATGCATGTATTCCAGGCTCAGCGGCATACGTGCGTCAATGATTGCCCCCAAGTATGACTGTTGTTTGTGCACCGCTACTACCGATCCGACTGAATGCTCGCTCATTCTCCTTCCTTCCTCCGCGCCGGGAATTATTCGCCGCTCGTTTTGCGCGAATGAACTTCGGCACTA
This sequence comes from Ophion costatus, assembly GCA_951751655.1. Taxonomy (NCBI): domain Eukaryota; kingdom Metazoa; phylum Arthropoda; class Insecta; order Hymenoptera; family Ichneumonidae; genus Ophion; species Ophion costatus. The sequence continues at coordinate 13,920,950 of OX632368.1, read as the reverse complement.
GTTTTACGCGACGATTTTACACATTCATTGCCAACCAAAGATCTTTTGCTTCCTCATACTCGAGGTAACTGACGTTGATGCGAGATATATTTGGAAAATAGAATTTTTCAGCGATCGGTTTTCCGAACGATCCTCTTTGCTCTCGTTGAAATAAATGGCTTTGGTCGAGCCTCGATATTTTATGAAGAATACACATTCTTAAAGGATCAATAAACATGTGTTTTTTTTAGTTATGTCATCCTGAAAATCACCTCCAAAAAACAGCGCTCCAAACAGCTATACTGCTTTAAAGAGTCTACAAAAGATTGAGGCCCGAAAAACAGATCCATTTTGAAGATTTGTTTCCGATAAGAGTCGTCAGGAGACATAATCTCCTGACGGAGTTTTTTTTTTTCAAAATCGACAAAAAATCACAAACAATGAAGTTATTATTATTTAAACGATGTATCTCCGTCGCTTCATGGCCAACTAGGGTGATCAGAAATGAAAAAAAAAAAAATGTTCTTCGAGATTAACAATTAAACTTAAAACTAAATAAAGCCTTAATACTAAAATTAAACTTACGTCCGAGCGGATATTGTATCTTTAATTTTGGAAATTGCGAAATTGGCGTGCTGTAGAAAAAAAGTTCGATCTTCAATAAAAAAAAAAAACTGAATGATTTGTTATTAACAAATCGATAGACATATCGAGAAATCATCAGTTCATAAGATAGAAGAGCCCTCAATGACTTGATATGAATAGTCAGAGCGGAAAAATTGCAAAAATAAGAAATACGCGGTTTGCAAAATCGCAAAAAAGCGGATAGATAAATGTTCCACAGGCAGAAAAGCAGAAATATGGAGGGACAAGAAGTGAGATATTTTTTCTGGGAACAAAAGTACGACAAGCACAACAAACATATAAACATTTGTGACCAATACGGCGATCCTTCCATTGGCTCTTTTCAAATTCCCCCTTTACTTGTTCGACTTCTGATCATCTTACCTTATCTGCTAAAGAACTCGTGGCATATATTTGAACAGAAACGTGTCTTTAACGACATAAAGAAGCAAGCAAGCTGAATGGATAAAAAAGAGGAAAATAGAGATGGAGAGAGAGAGAGAGAGAGAGAGAGAGAGAGAGAGAGCGCAAAGAAAAAAGTGAGAAAACTCGTGGCGACCTCTTGCCAATATTGAATCTTATGGTGAGATGCAACAGAAGCAACGACAGAACACAGCAACCCAGTAGTGTCATCTCACCCCTGAATTGTGCATGCTATTTTTAAAGTTACCAAGTGCTCCGTATAAATACGAGCTACTTCCAGCTCTATCACCAGGGGGACGTTCATATATAATTTACGCTCGATCTCTACTTCGTGTGAGTATCTTCTTGCTCTCCTGTTTTTCCTCGTCCCCCTCTTTAGTTTGCGTCTTCCCAAACTGCCGAACTGTCGATGCCTTGCGAATTTGCAATACATACGATAGGACGTGTGACGTATTCGAACTTTATTTCAATACCAGACTAGCCGCATACACCAGGCACACAAATTAGGGAATACGAAAAAGTCTTAATTTTTACGTGGCCTTCGAAAGGCTGTAACTTGAAAAATGGTCGTAGAACAATAGAAGACAAATTCACGCTTAGAGTCTCTAGTTTTAAGATCCGGACGTCAAATGTTTTATATTTAACTGACTTTTCGCAAAAGTGACAATTGCAATCATTCGGATCGTAATGGAAAAAAAAATCGCCGTGGTTTGTATTTTTGAGGATTTCTTTGGAATACTTTGAGGTAAAAAATAACCAAAAATATTCCTAGTCGATCCATTATTTGTAGTCATCTCAAGTTTAGCAAAAATCCCCGAAAACGCACTTTTTTAAATCTTTTTTGCAATCAAGGTTCTTGCATCGAAAAAGTGGTTTATCAAAAAGCAATAATTACGCTTTATAGAGGACACTTTGAACTTTTGATACCCGCATTTCATTTTCTTTACGATCGGTAGTTCCCGAGTTCTGAATTATCAAAGCCAAAAAGGTCATTTTTGCATCGTACAAAGCTCACGAACCGTTGAAATTGAAGAGCAAGAATCAAACTAAAAGAGTTCTGATGTGAAATTGCGGAATAAATTGTATTCAAGCCCCTGGACCTTTTGGAAGGCAAACAAAATTTTTGATTTTTTTCCGCCGATCTCTTTAAACTTGGTCTGAAACGGACAACGATAAAAATATTTGACTTCCAGGTGTCAGAACTAGAGGCTTTAAGCGTGGATTTGCTTTTTTTATTGCTCTATGATAATTTTTTCCAAGTTTTTTTGAAAATTACCGTAAATTTGAGATTTTTTTGTACCCTTTAATTTGTGTGCCAAGTGTGCCGAGATTTCCCAATTGCACACTTATTGAGCTGCCGTGAATACGAGAGAGATAGCTGTTTTAGTGCTACCAAGTTTTTTCATAACCCAGTTTTTCATAACCTGGATGTACCTAAAAAATGATGTATCATAGATGTACCTAAAAACTTGAAGAGACATGGAGGTTCCATTCTATTGAAAGGTGATCCGAGTATACATTTATTCCCTTGGAACATCAATTATCTAGGAGAAAACACAGACCTAACATTTTTATCAAGTGTACGCCTACGATGTCGTCCGAAGTTCGATTTGTTTCTTCGGAATACGTGATTATGTTGGGGTCACCAAATTTCCAGTTAAAAAAGCCGAAATTACCACAAAACCTCTAAATTTCCCGTTGACCGATAAACAGCTGAATGTCCCCATCGACAACTTTTCAAAACCATTAATTTTAGCGAGAAAACGACCAAGTTGGAATCACTCATGGTCGGATAAGAGCCCCACGGGGTGGGGAAAGCGCTCCATCTGGTGGGAACACAGCTCCGCGTAGTGCTGGAGGCGTTCCGCGTGGTGGGGGCAGCGCCCCGCGGAGTAGGGGAAGTGCTCTGTTTGGTGGGGGAAAGCTCTCTATATGGTGGGGGCAGCGCTCCATGTGGTGGGAGAGCCGATCCGCGTAGTGAGAGAAGAGTTCTGCGTAGTGGGGGAAACGTTCTGCGTAGTGGGGGAAACGTTCTGCGTAGTGGGGGAAGCGCTGCGCGTAGTGGGGGAAACGTTCTGCGTAGTGGGGGAAGCGCTCCGCGTAGTGGGGGAAGCGCTCCGCGTAGTGGGGGAAGCGCTCCGCGTAGTGGGGGAAGCGCTCCGCGTAGTGGGGGAAGCGCTTTGACGCGTGGGGGGAGCGCTCCGCCTCTCTCACAGTGAGCTCTGATAATTCCTACTTCGTCTGCGTAGAATAAAGTACCCAACCGCAAATTCTACATGAAACGTACACATTTTCATAACTATGAGGGTAATATTTGAGTGGGGAAAATTTTCCTTTTCTTCTGACTGTATGACCCACGCAGCCAGAAGAAAAAGAAATTTTTTTAAAGAAAAAGGAACACCAGCGAGCTCATGTTCCAGTGTATTCTGAATCCTCCTCTACGTGCGTGCTTAACAGGTCGAGGACAGTATTTTATCGGGGAACCGTTAATTTGCAGCCGTATCGCGTAACTTACATATGCTGTGCACGAGCACTTGGCGTCCTTTCACTATAATATCGATTAATAACTGATATTACAACGACGAGCGTCATCGCAAACAAAACATGACGTCAACGATTCGGCTAACGCCCCACGCAATTCGAAACTCCTTGTTATTGTCGACACGATTTGTCAATAATTTTCTCTCTGCCGTCCCCGAGCTCGATCTCGTATTGCACTTTGGCACATATTACCAGTTCAATATTCGCCACAAGTGTTATGAAATATCATGAAGTATTTTGAATATTTAAGATAATGATAATTTTGATAAGAATAATTAATGATAATTAAAACGTAATTTCATGAATTAACATTATGAAATATTTCATGCACGTCGGGCTGTGTCTATCGTCTTAAGACAATGCACGCTGTCAACTTTCGATTGTTGACAAGAGAGAAACAACTGAGCCGTTTCGCATGCCATACATTTTATCTGGCTTATCGATCGATACATCGATGTATGGTGACGATGATAATTTGTTTTACAATATCTATATTACACTTCCGTTGGATAAAAGAGTTCAGTGACGCATATACTCCGATGGTTTTTCGCGATTAGAAAAAGAAAAGAGACTAGGGGAATCGCAAGGTTACTGAGCGAAATAAATTCTCGTATCTTGATAATTTTGATGATAACAAACCAGTACGGTTTATTGAATGTTTACAAATGATTCAGTTGCATTCCGATAACTCATTGCAGTTTATACTTTGCACCCTATATACAGGGTGTCCCAAATGTCAAGCAACAATATGCGTAAGCCACGCATATTAAATGTTGCGTGACATTTAGGACGCCCTGTATCTATCCATTATAGATGTATTATGTCAAGTAAGCATTTCTGAGCGTTTTTCACTTGATGTCTTCAGTGAGCCATATCTCACGATGTATACAACACATCTCTCCAAAATGGAAGTAAAAAAGAGAAAATTCGATAAATTCTTCAGTCCCAGTACGGCCAAGGTGAAAAAGGCTCAGCAGGCGTCCAAAAAATTGCCATTTTGAAGGCAATTGAAATTGCCTTAATGGACCTCTAATGGATAAAAGTTATCGAACAAAATGGCGCACATTTGATCTAAATCGGATTATCCTAACTATGTTAATTTCATCGCCGAAATAAAGAGAAAAAATTCTCAGAACTTTTTACTTCACCTGATATATACAGGGTATCCCTAATATCACGCAGTACTCGAGCGGGTGCTGAATTGGATCTTGGCCCACCGGATATCGAAATTTACAATGAGTGAAAACCCCAACGTTCCTTTAAATTTTTCGACTCATAAATTTTGTAAAATTCCTTACCTTGCATGATCTTTTTGCTGCGTTTTCGACATACCAACATTTTTGTTATACTTTTTGCCCATCGAAATAGTCTTAAATATATTTGCTTTCTCCATTACTCTATTGCTTACAATGTGATTGGAATAACAGAAAATCCTGCGGAGCTTTCTGGCAGACAGCTGTCCTATAAAATAATGCATTTTTTTTTTTATCAATTCAAATCCTATTTGAAATGTATTTGTAAACAAATATTTAAAAAAACGAAATATGGGCATCTCTCCAGAGCTTCTCATTAACAAAATTATGAATAAAGAAAATTGAAAAAAATTGGTTTTGCACACCATACGATGCACAATACGTGTACAAAGTTAAAAAAATTTCTCGATAATATTGTACTCGGAAAAAAAAATCATTTATGCGCGGGACAAACGCATGTATTTTACATTTAAAATGTCAATCGCTCGGTGGCGCGTGTTCCAATTTTCCGAGCGCCTCCAAACTTTACACAGATTTTTTTTCATACACCTTGATTATGTTTTTGAGGTGGCATCGAGTTTTTTTCGCCAAAGCCCAAATATATATATATATATATGACTGATTCGAAATGCTGTTTCCTTCTGGATTGTCGTGCTATTGTTGGGCACTAATGAAAGAAAATTTCTCTAAAAAAATGGGCGCGGTCACTTAATTTTTAGTGGCTATCTCGACTTTTTTGTATATGAATTTTTTTGAATGAACGTATTGCATTTAAGCATAGTCATGGCTTCGGATTACGGATAAAAATCACATCCAGCAGCTATTTCGTAACAAAAATAAACTCTAACAATTTGAAAAGATTGCAATATTCACAATTCAAATCCAGGTACAGCCATAATGGCGTCTATACTACTCTCGTTATTCATGTAGATTTATTTATACGCATTAACATTTCGCACTTTTTACGAAAAATTAAATTATAAGCTTTTATTCATAAATCATGTATGTACATTTTCAAAATGCTACACTTATATAATATTTTTATTATTCAGTTCATTAGAGGGTGGAGAAAGGCACTAGAGGAAAGGATTTAGTAGAAGAGATGTGTGAGGTTGCGGGGCGTTTTGAGAATATAGCGAGGAAAAAGGGATCAGGGGAGCCGAGATAAGGAAACCGAAAGAAGGCACGAAAGCGGGGAACGAATTTATATGAACGCAAGAAGCGGTACGATAATAGGATTGAGGTTTGATGATTAATAATAAGAAGCCTTGTAAAGAAAGAAGGAAAGCAAGAAAGGAGCAAATGTAAAAAGCCCGCAAGGGTGTACATGAAATAAAAGATTCTGTACTACTACATATACATTCATTATTTAGTTCATTATTATTATCAGTTTTTGTTAAATTATCGATGATAAAACAAGTCGTCATAATAATTAGTTATTATGTTTTATTAAACAGCGTTTGAAATATTGTTTGGGCTCAATTTATTTACCGATTCATAATAATATTTTCGATTTGATTTTCTAGGGATTCAATGTGTGTGCGATATACTTTTCTTCATCGCAAAACAGCTGTGAAACATACTATTTCCTTTATTTATTCTATTTCCGGTATAATCTAATACCATGATCATATTTATTGAGTAAAATCATGAAAAAAATAACAAAAAGTCGAGATAGCCACCTCTAAAAATTGAGTGACCGCACCCATTTTTTAGAGACATTTTATTTTATTAGTGCCCAACAGTAGCACAAGAAAATCCAGAAAGAATTTTTTATCTTTTTCTTTTAATCAGTTTAATATATATATATGTGTGTGTGTGTGTGTGTGTGTGTGTGTGTGTGTGTGTGTGCGCGTTTATCTCTCCGTCCGAAAGCTGGTAAACACTCATTTCCGCAGCAAATAGTGCCGGGGCAAAAATACTATAATTTCATATCTGTTTTTCCACAGCGCAGATAGTAGGGACTTTGCTTTATTTATTTTCCTTCTCGCGGGACACGTTTGTCAATCGTGTGCAAGTGCGCGTATGCTGCGCGGTACGACGGTAAACAAGGAAAAAAAATCTAAAACGCATGCACACGCGACAGGGTGGGGGAGATATATCCAGCAGCGAATGAAACCATACACGTTTTTTCTTTTTTTCTATAAGTAGGTCGTAGCAAAAGATCGTAGCTGGGAACATCGTAGCAAATGATGAGATACAGGTTGGTTTTTTTTTCTTTTTTTTTTTTTTTTCAACGACGTGAAAATCATCGGTGCGCCATTTTGTCATATGAAAATTGATCGTAAAATGATGAACGAAGGGCGGGAAGTAACGAAGAACGAGTCGGCTACAAATGTGGGTAATCTGATCGATGAAAAAAAAAACAACAAATATCTCGATATATTTATCATCGTTTGGATGATTTTTTTTTATATTGTTGCCGCGGCAGAGGAAGTGAGGAAAATAGCAGAGCCGCGATTTGCTGATATAAAAACAATATAAATCATAGCCCTTCGTTCTTGATTCTTCCATCGCTCTCACACTTCTTTTCCATCCTTCAGCTGGTATTCCGCGCGGGCATAATAGTAATATTATTCTAACGCGGCTTCTCCAACCGGACAGACGAATCGTGAGACTTCTATGACGCTCGATTTCGCACGGCAAGAATCGCGAAACATGCGCGTCCTCGTACCGTTCTCTCATCAGTTTACTGTTTAACGCGTTGTGTACGAATTGTAATAGCGTCGAGTTCGGAAGCTGAGGATTTTCTCCGCGGCGAATATTTTGGTCAAGTTCCGGTGAAGCGGACGCGAGTGAGTGCGGTACTGTTTCGGAATTGTGAAATAGTCGAGGTAAAATATGGTACCTCGTGTCACCCGTTGGAAAAGCTACGAAACGTATTCCGAAAACTTTTACGGACAATGTCACCGTTTTTCGAAATTTTTCCCGAAAACGTCGGATTTAAAAAAAAAAAAAAAATTCAGAATAACGTCACAGTTTTTCGAAATTTTTCCGGAAAACATCACATTTTTTTTATTTTTCTTCGGAAAATATAAAAGTTTTTTTGCTGAAAATTTTACAGATATTACACAAAGTGCAACTATCGCATGGCATTGAAAATGTAATCAAACTTTTTGGGCAATAAAAAACAGGTACATGTAGATAGTATGAAATTTCATGACGATTAAGAAGTTATTTATTGAACAATTAACATCAACACGTTTCATAGGGACTCAACATCCTTAAATGGACCCATGTATTTTTTTTTCGTTGCCATTATAACCTTGGATTGTCGGTCGCTGAATTCGTCTTAAAATCGGTAATAATGTCGACGAAAAAAACACATGATTCGATTAAAAAAAACGTAGAGTTGACCATGACGTAGCTTCAGCGCCTCCACCGATAAAAAAAAATAGGGTGGCCTAGTATGACGGCCTTCTCGAACACTGAAACTTTTGCCTGAAAATTTTTTTGATATTATCAGTAATTTGTGTGCTATTGCTCTGTAACACTTTATGCGCCTCACCCTGTATATTGCATACGTGTAGGTTTGACTATCGATGAAATGGTACGGTTTGAAACAGAAATATTGAATTGTCCGAAAAAAATGGCTTTGTTTTGCCATAAAAAATACTTTTGTTTTCAATTTGTAAAACAGTTAGGGTCATGTTTTACACAATAGGGTCGGAAAGATTTATACCAAATTCCATCAGAATTGGTCGATCCGTTTTTTAGCTACACGTCACGCCAGTTTTGAAAATGCAATTTAGAAGATCGTGCCATACGTCGGCTGTTTTGAAAGATGAATAACAAATTAAAAAATACCATGCAACAGCCAAGAGCAGTAATAACACATACCCCAAGTCTCAAAATCGCTGACGAAAATTTTCCTTTGAAAAAAAAAATCATGAAAATCAGCCAATTTTTTTCCTCCCCTAAAGGTTTCACTCCCGTTAAATCGACACGCGTCTGCGTCGCAAAATGATGTATGTTTTTTTTTTCCATTTGGTCTTGAAACACTCTCTCGCTCTCTTTCTCCTTCTCTCGGTCTCTCTTGTTCCCGCTTTTATTTTCTCTTTTTATTACCGTTCCTGGCCAGACTTTTCTCCGCCGATTCAGCCCCGGTGGCGCCGATCCGTCTCGATGCTTTGGGCTTCGAGGACGAGGTTATCGTCTACGACGTACATCCATCGTAAAAAAAAAAACCCAAACGTTCGTTGTGAAAACTCTTGCCAGCAGAGGAAAAGAAGCATCATTCCGAGATCGCGGTACAAAAAGTTATCGAATTTTTTCATGGTTCGAATGATTATACGAAGAAAAAAAAACCGATTAAATACAATAGAGTGTGCGACAATGTCTAGACATTCAATTTGTGCCTACATTCCATACATTCATTGCGGCCTATTACGTCACACTACATATATATATATATTTCAATTTATATGATTGTAGACAATTTATGCTTCATATAATGTTCTGCGCACTTGGTCCAGAACTCTTGTAGATTGAATCTTTTTATCTCCGGGACTACGACATGTACGGATTGTAAGGGATCGAACGGTTGTTGATTTTTTCTTGGTTCGAAAGAGAAACGATAAATCGTAGTTAGGGTTGATTGAGTGATGGTGTAGCGGTCGCCATCCTCTTGAAGGTTATGATGCAGCGAATTTACGAACCCGATACGTCGACTTACCCGTCTATGCATATTCATTCGAAACAGTCACCCAAGCAAATCCAAATAAACCCAACGGAACCGCACGTGTATAGCAAAGCGGTACGTGACTTTTTAAAGCTCAAAGCTGCACTAATTTCGAACGTATTGCGATTGACAAATATTTCAAGGTTAGGATTACTCAGATTGACGCAACCCAAGGTATGGACCACAGTCAATGTCCAGATGTGACGATATCGAGTTCAATATATGACAAAGTCGGGGTCAATATCTGACAAGGACGAGGGTTAATATAAGAAGAGGTCAAAGTTCGACACAGGATAAGGTCATTGTCGTGCTTGGCGAATGACAGCAAGGTGAAAGTCAACGTATGAAAAGGTCAATGTATTACAAGGGTCAAGGTCAATACATTACAATGTTAGGGTCGATGTATGACAAATCTGAAACCTATGCACTCGCGACAGGCTCAGAGGAAATATGTCCAACGATTGAGACCTTACCCCTTTTTTTATATTAATCGGTAGACGCCTTAACGAATGATCGCTTACGAGTTTGTTTTTTCTTCAACGAGGTAGGAATAAGCGTTGCATTAATTTCGAACGAATCGCAATTGCCACGTAATTCAAGCTCAGCATTACTCGGAATAACATAACCTACGATGCGTATCATGGTCAAGGTTCATATATAATAAGGTCAAGGTCAAGATAGCCCAAAGCCGGGGTCAATTTGTGACAAGGTCGAGGGTCAACGTGTGACTAGGTCAAGGCCAATGCATGATGAAATCAATATGGCACTTGGGAAACAATAGCAAGATGAAAGTCAATATATATTAAGGTGAGTGTATAAGAAGGTCAAGGTCAATATATGAAAGGTTCATATCAATATATGACAAGGTCGAGGTTAATGACATAACTAGGTGAAGGTTAATATATGACGAATTTATTCCTCGTTTAAAACGGTGCTCAAATTGATGGCCACCACTTTCAATCCACCCTTGCAATCTGATCCGCATTGATTGTGTACTCACAGAGGGAAATTCTGTCGTAGTACTTTGCGCTGAAGAGAACACCATATTATTGTAGAAATCGCAACTTCTCACTGCTTTTCGAAACAAGCCGATAAGATCCTTAGTGGCAAACAATGTAAGCAACGCCGTGGGATTATATATTTTGTTCAAATACAAATATATTTTGATTATACGATATACAAATATATTTGGAGAGCATATCATCCTTCAAGTGTTTCCCGAAAATTGCAAGGCGATTGGCTAAAAATTGATAGATTCATAGGCTGTTAGGTTGATCCGAAACTTTCCGAAAAGGCGTCGTCCGAAACTTTAAACGGTTTTTGCTCGAAAGTGCGTTTTCAATGTCGGTGAGCGAAATATCTCTAAAACTACTGCATCGATCTTTCTCAATTTTTTAGACATTCTTCTAGATGTAAAAATATAGTATTTAATCGAAGGATCTTTTTTCCGATGTATACTTTCGATTTGATCAACGAAAAATGCCAATTTTTTTCGGAGCTACCAAGATGGATCTTGGTAGATGGATCTTGAATAGATTTTTAAGTTTTGGGACCGATCGAGTGTTACCGACTGTTGGCCATAAAATAATTGTCATATTAAATGTACGTTTTCGAACAATTTTGCCACACTGATTTACAAAAATAGCAATTTTGGAACATCCGATGATTACATGAAATATTTTCATTACTCTATCTAGTTATTTTCTATAATTTTTTATCAGTATAAGCAAAGGGGTTGTATAGTACCAGAAAACATTTTGCCCGCTGGAAGCATTCGGACCTGGCTCCATGACAACCACAACATACGACTCACATTGTTTCATAAAATATAAATTCGAGACAAACGCAAAAGAAAAAAGTAGTGGGCGATCTGACCCTTTACATAAATCCTCACAATTCTCGGCCTATTTTCTCAATCGTTCCAAAATCTTTGTTGTACATTGAAGTTAAGAATCTATGGTATACCTAAAACTATACATTTTTTTTTTAATTTAAAGCCGACCTTCCTTATGCAATTTTTTTGAATTTTGCACCTCAAAAGTTTGAAAAAATTAAACAAAAGTTAATCGAGCTAGGCAGATGTAAAAATATCATCACCATCGAACGCGTCGAAAAGAACGGAATCCTAATAATAATTGACTTGCCGAATGGGAGTGTCGTGTCATTCGAAAGCTCTTAATTTACTAATGTACTTCCCGAAATGACGGTCCGAAAAATTCTCGGATAAAAACATCGATGGACATCGGCTTACCAGAATTGGGCAACAGACATTACTTTTGTAATTTCATTACCCGTAAATTACAATTACTGTAAATAACTGCAATATTTAGTCACTAATTACAATTACGGGAATCAATTATACCTTTTTTTAAATCAATTACAGTTACTATAATCAATTGTAATTTTGTGATTATCAACTACAATTACTCGAAATAATTGTAATTTTTTTGTTGCCGAATGAAATGACTTGAAAAAATTGTAATTTTTTGCTGCCAATTACAATTACTTGGAAGAATTGTAATTTTTCCGTTATCAATTACAATTACTGGAAAAAATAGTCTTTTTTGTATTATTCATTACAATTACTTGGGAACATTATTACTTTTTAATATCAATTACAATTTTCTTACGATTAACCCTTTAACGTCACAAAGACACTTTTCACAAGTCTTCTTTTCGACGTGATTATTTACCATGAAAATGTCGGGGAAAAAATTTCTAAAGTACCTTGTCGACTATTTTCAAGGCCGCTCTTTCGAATGGCGCAACTTAAATTTCGCTAAAATGATTTTTTATACAATATTTTTGCAAAATATTGTATGAAAAAGCTTCGTTTTTACGAAAAAAAAAAACAAGATATTCATTTCGATGCATAGAATGCTCTCAAGCAAAAAAAACCTAATGAAACCACGTTGCGTGGTTTACTATTACTGAAAGTCATTTTAATAATTTCTGATTTAATTACAACGACTGAAAATAATTGTAATGATTTCTGATTCAATTACAATCACTGAAAGTAATTTCAATGAACGTCGATTTAATTAAAATGACTCAATGTAATTTTCATTAACTCCAATACAATTACAATTATTGGAAATAATTTCAATGGACTCTAATTCAATTACAATTGTCGAAAGTACTTTCAATGACCTCCGATTCAATTATCATTACTAAAAGTAATTTTAATGGAATACGATTTAATTACAAATTACCGTTAGTAATTTGTAATTGTTAATTTTTTATTACAATTTTGCCCAGCACTGCGGCTTATCGATCGTCGAGTGGAGACACCAAATGGGAAACTTATACCGGATAAATATCTCGATTTACGCATTGAACGGAAGTGACAAATTGTCTTGCGGTAGTCGATTCGCGATCCCTCCGAGGCTCCAAAGTAATTAAATCAGGAAAGGGAGAAACATCGAGCATATTCAACCGCACACATCGCAGCCATATAATTTCTATTTGCGCTGACACGCATAAAAGCCGAGGATAATATCATTTGTATATAGTCGTTTATAAATAGCCGTACATTCCCGCGTCACTCGGACACACGCATCCAAACGTGAGAGCACAGTGCGCCGTCTCGCCGACATCAATCTTAGACGTCATTCGTTTGCTCCCGATCTCTCATATCGTCCTTTTTTCTTTTCCTTCTTCTCGCACGTTCTCATGCTCGTAATCATCTTCGGGTCAGAGTTTTCGTACTTCAAAGGCGGCAGATCGAGCTTTATCAATTGCAATTAGACGCAATTGAGAATGGCAGGAGGGTATCCAGTCGACGACGGAATGATAATTTGATTCCGTTCGATTTAATGTCATGCTTCGAACGTAAGGTTCTTCTGGCTGAGGCTTCTCTTAGCGTTTTATTTTCGTGTACAAAAGTTTAATATTCAAATTAGGTTGGGCCTGATGTTTTTGCAGCAATCTTGAAGTTGGTCGAAAAGTATCTGGAGCAAGAACGGCAGAAGGATGGGAAAAAAAGAAGAAAAAAAATGACCATTCAAGTTACGGGGTCAGGTCAATACGTTACCATCGAGCTGAATTTTTTTTTGTTCTTTATAACCTCTTTACTGATCATACTGTGCAGTTTGAATACGATACACAGTGACGTTTTTTGTACACATAATAAGTTATAGCAATCATTACTAATTTAATGATTACTCCAAATTAATTTGATACCTATGTTCAGAAATGATACATTTATAGACATTTCTAGGCAAAGACAAAATAACGCGGATTTTTTTTTGATACCCAATTTTTTTTTTTTTAGAATATCGGAAAACTATTAAAGTTGACGATTATTTGATCGCTTTTATTTGATTTTTTGAAAGCTCACAGTTGGTAACAGTCAAACGGGGTTCCGTGCATAAGCGTAGGATGCTCCACTCGGACTTCACCCCCGACGGCTAAACTCCATAATAACCTTAACTCGTAAACCTTCAAACAATGGTCTCGAGTCGAAAAAAAATGGATGCCACGTTCAGTTTTACGAAACTAAGCGGCAGACCTCGACATTATTTTTCGCCCCTTGATTTTCACGAATAATTCGCCTCTACCTTAGAACTTGAATTATTCAACAACTTGTCAATACGTTTCCAATTCGGGGATTCACAAAGTGAACTTTCACAGCGGTAAAAATCTCTTTTTCAATTCGATCATTTCAATATAACTTAAATTTAAATTGAATTCGATGAAATTTTAATTGTTCGTATTAAAATTAAATATAATATAAATTTCAATATAAATAAATGGTCGACGGCGACGGCCTCACCAATGTCGTTTAAAAAAAAGTACGGACCAACGTCTCGTCGCTAAAAAGGGGCCAACGCGCGCGACGTTTGCACTAACGAACACTCATTTTGATAATAAAGTTTTATCATTTGGTCGTGCTGTTCAATCGTGTAACTTGCCATGGTGATTTGGCATCAGTGACTGAATAATAAACACCAAAACTATTTTTATTTTTTTTTTGTTATATTTGTTATTTTTACTATATTTTGTTTACAATATTTGTTACTATATTTGTTATTTTTACACAAATGGCAGATATTGGTAAATTTGATGCATTACTGTGGACATTAAAAAAACGCCCAGATAAAATATTCAATAATTTAAGTATTCAACTACCAGAGACCAGAGAATACCAAGACTCAAATATGATTTATCCCCCCCCCCCCCCCCCCCCATTGATTCGTCACGTATTGACTTGAAAATCAATCATTCGTAATAAAAAATTCAGCAAACCAGTGATTATTTTTGAACTCGGTAAATACTGTAGTAATTTGCGTTAAATAAAAGAGGCTCGTTCCGAATGTTCGCTATATCCGGCATTCCATATTCCCCTATTTTGACGAGGGTATCCAGACGGCAATTTACCCGCACCGACCGGACGTACGACGATCAACAAAGCCTACAGACGACTCGTCTGAATACGATCGATATTCTCTTCACGAACCTTCCTACCACACTATCTTTCTTCTCTCCAATTTCTCTTCGTCTTTTTGCCCATCGGAAAGATCTTTCGAAACGAACGATAAAGAACTCTGCCTCGAATTTAGTGGCTCGTGACGTCTCGTCGATGTTGCCATTCACGCAAAAACATTTTGACAACGTTTAATGTTGTTCAATAAGAGTATCAGGAAGAAGAAGGAATAATAACTAATGAGAAATTTAACGGCGTATTTGAAAATCAATAATTCATCATGTAAAATCCATTCGAGTGACAAAAAATTCACTTTGACTTCCAATTAGTTTGGGGTGCAAGGAAAGTGGTCGCATCAGGGGAAAAAAGTCCATTTCACTGAAACCCAAATAAGCAGAAGCATATTGTGATCCTTCGAAAACGAATTGATTTATATCTTAACTTTATGGCAGAATAATAACGAAACTATTTTATAATGATGATGTTGCGTTGCAAAGGTGGATGCCAAGATGCGGAGGCCCGGATTTATACTCGGCTTGCTGGTCATCCTGGCGATCCTCAAACTCGCCAATTCGAATCGATGCCTCACGATGCTCGAAGGTATTGTATAAAAAAATAATTAATTGTAAAATTCATCGACAATTGCGAAAATCTGAGTGCGATAGCCGGTTTAAATTGAAATTAAAGAAGTGCGAGCAAAGTACATTGTTGTCTGCACTGATCCCTCCCGTCGAACAGAATCTTTGAGTTATCTCGAAACGATTAAGAATACTTTATGTACATTTAAAAGAGGTCCTTGTATATATTTGCGAATGACTCGAATGTTCAGAGGTGAATCCTAAACGGGTGATCCACCTGGAGGGCCAATCCTTGCCCATAACGTTCGAGATGACACGTAGAGCGACGCAGCGATTGGCCACGCGAATAATGAGGATTTTCCTCATAGAGGTTCTTGGTTATCCTGGAGTAACGCTTCTGGAGAGGGATGACCATTTTGATGCACACACGGTATTTGCCAGGATGTCGGACACCCTTTCGTATGCTGATTACAGGGTGTAAGAATAATTTCCTTATCACATTGTCGATGAACACAAAGGTACATATATTGAGAGCTTGTAAAAAAATCACAAAAAAAAAATACAGAAAACCAACAGAAACGAAGAAAAAAACCAACAAACGTTATGCAAGTTAACAATAGATACGAGTCGTTGTCGATCATCGATTTTCCAAAGCATTTTTTTAACAACGCGGCGAACAAATGAAACTCGAACATACAAAATTTATGAAAAAACGTCGTCATTATTGCGTAACTATTAAAAAAAAGTGAGATCGTCAACGAAATTTGAATGTTTTTCATCGTATCTCGTGATACTATGGAATAAAAAATATTCAGACAATGCCACTTTTCAAGATTGTGAAAGCTGCATGTTAGTCTATCCTTTTGCGTTGAAAGATCTGGGAATATCCACTAACCTTTCCAAATGGCAGGCTAACTTTGGCATAGGGACATGTGCATAGTGATCACGTCCCTGGCGGTAGATGCCATGTTAACGTACAATGCCCAAATTGGACTATCTTTTGGAAAGATTGGTGGAAATCCTTAGACATAAACGTAAGCAGCATCAGTGGCAGGTCGCCAGTGGGACACAATCATGGGTATGAGGTTCTTTCAGGTATATACAATGTTAGCGTACAATGCCAATATTGGGTTACCATTTAGGAAGATTGGTGGGAATTTCCATATGAGGACTTGAGTGGCAATAGTGGCAATTCCCCATAGGGGCATGATGACAATCATGGTGGTATATTCCATGTAAACGTACATTGCCGAAATGAAGGATAAAATATATACGTCGACATGGAACCCAAAGGGTAGCCAATGATGACTACTCTTTATCGGTATCGAAATATAGGAATTGGACCATCAATACGCCTCGAGGCTGAATTGCCACCAATTGACGATGCCAGCGGCCCTGAGCTGGAAACCAGCCGATCCTTCATGCTCTCCTTATGTTTAGTTCTCCTCAAGCCGAAACGATACATGTCTGTCGGTAATAATATTGATAAAAAGATGTTGGACCTTTTCTCAAATCCGACTCGTTCGAATGCTTAGGTTTTTAGAGTCGACGTCTTATTGCTACAGGAAGGGGCTGTAACTTCCCGATAACCATGATTTCGAATAAAGCATTAGAGATCCACTCGTAATAGAAAACTGCCTTCTATACAAGTTAGGGAATCGTTTTTTTGATGAGCGAATAACAAATCGAAGAGTAGCTTCTGCACATACCAAAAACCCTCACATTGATACTTGAACCATTGCCATCCGTGCAAAAATAACTGAGGAAGGCTTCAAAAGGCATCGTATAGATCTGTGCACTCGCACGGTAGGCGCGCAACGCCACCAAAAATCGACGGAGTATTACGATTACAAAGAGACGCGGCCATCCCCATTTGTCAATAAATATCATTTACAAGTGGACCTTGCAGGGTGTCACTCACGGATTTTGATAAGTCTCAGATATGTTGTAGAGGGACCTACCCTGAGTACCTGAGTAAAGGGATTTTACACAACGCTCTTTAGTTTTCGAGAAAAAACGTTCGAAAGTTTAGCTCGTAGCTACAATACCGGTACGTTTGCGCCTTTGTCGAACTAGCCGGCGTGGCCCAGTGGGCAAGGTTCCCGGCTCTGACGCTCGAGGTCCAGGGTTCGAGTCCTGTGATGGGGGGTTTTTTTTTTTCACAAAACATAAATAAATTCGCCGGATGATGCAAAAACATCTAATTATTTATTATTATTTTATTTATTTATTCATTTTTTTGATTTTTTAATTCATTTTTATAATTTTTTACTTTCCATTTTTTTTTTAAATTATTTATTATCATTTTATTTTTAACGCAGAAAAAAAGAGGAAGAAATTATAACATTATAAAATTGTTTTTGCCATTGGCAGAATACCCGAGACGATGGTGAACATGGAAGTGTGGGTGCCGCCGCAGGAGGACACGATGCCGCTTCTCAATCGTTACGACGTAAAGGAGTGCGGCTCGGTGACGTCGCCCGGTCGTTTCGGCTGGTTCGTACCGGAGAGGCTCAGTACGCCGGACGAGAATTGGCGAACATTCGTGAGGCCCGAGAGCGCCGCGAGGTTCGACGTTGACGAGGCGAATCTCGCGAAAATACGAAATCGCACGATCGATCCAACGACCGGCGAATATTACTGCCGCGAGAGCTTCTGCGAGCGTGGAATGTACGTTCCCGAACAATGCCAGGCTCTGAGACACAAGACTCAGCCATGCGCCCTCTTGTTGGCCGGCTACGCGGACTCCTCGGATTTCGTCAAGGATCACATTGATCAACTGAAGTTGTACGTAAAGGTCGCTTGGGTTGGAACGAATTTGCGAACGGTCGTAAAATCAATGACGAAGGAGTATCTTCAAATGGCGAGAAACGCGAGCGAGTTACGTTCCGTAAAAACGTCGTTGCGTTCGTTGGTGGTGCTCCATTGGACTCCCAGTAGTGTAATACCAAACGAGAGGGAATTCGTGACGTTGGATTTTCCCAGATGCGGCAGCAGGGGAAACGAGCTCGGCTGCGTGTACGAGTCCAATCGTTTGGTCAAGTTGGCCTGGTCGAGACTAGAGTCGATAGCCAAATTTGCTTATCAGGCCATCAATCGAGCACGCTTCGATCCCGAGATGTACGAGGACCTGATCGATCGTTACAACAGGCTGACGAAACACGACGTAACCGAGGACCACGTAGCTTGCCAATGGTTGAAGGACAATTTGAATTATACATTGGCCGAATGGATGCCCAACAATGCCGACAAAAATATTCTCATAGTAGGCGGAATATTTCCGATGAGCGGCACATCCTACATCGCCAAGTCCATCGTTCTCGCTGCTAAAATGGCCAAAGAGGCGATCAATCTCAACAACACCGTTTTACGAGACTTCAATCTAACTTTGCTCGCAAGCGACGGACAGTGCAAGTCGGACATGGTCATGAAGTCCTTCATCGACTACATAGCCCACAATTATTACGAGAAATTGGTCGGCGTGCTTGGGCCCGCTTGCTCGGAGACTGTGGAACCACTCGTCGGTATATCCCGGCACTACAAGACCGTCATCATCAGCTACAGCGCCGAAGGCTCGAGCTTCAATGATCGACGTCGCTATCCCCACTTCTTCCGGACGATCGGCGAGAACAAACAGTACAAGCATGTCTATCTCAAGCTTTTGAAGAGCTTCGGCTGGAACAGGGTTGCCGCTCTCACCGAAGACGGACAAAAGTACACGGAATACATATCCTACATGCAGGAAACTCTACGGGACAACGGCATCAACTTTATCGCTAACATCAAGTTTCCCCGTGAACGGGAGAGGGACGTCATGACGAAGGTACGACCACGATCTCGGTGATGCTTTTTCGGAGGAGCTTTCATCTCTCGGCTGTCACTTTTGCGAATGTTGTTTTTTTTTCTTATTTTCGTCCAGTACCTTCAGGAACTCAAGCAAAAGCGAGCGAGGATCATCATTGCTGACGTTTATGACGTGGTAGCTCGGCAGGTGATGTGCGAGGCCTACAAACTCGATATGACTGCCCGTCAGGTGAATATTTGTCCGTCCACTTTCGCTTCCGCGTAGGGCAAGCTTTGATTTCGTGAAATATAATTTTTCATGAGAAATTTTGATGGCAATGGGCTTAGAGTGCTCGTAAGAGTCGAAGAACGAGATTTCGAAAGATTCGTTAGCGTGCGAAATTTGTTTTACACTTTTTTTCAATGTTAAAGCGACGTGAGTTTTTCAATATCCAAAAGTCCCGTAAGGTCCCAATTATTGCACAGCTAAGGATCTAGGGGATTGAATACGGTGAGACAAAAATATAAAATCAAGAAAAAACCATCGATTTCATGTTCAAACGATACTTTGATATTTTTACTTTCGACAAATTACCCTTTAAATTATTTTTAAATGATTTCAAATGAAAAAAAAACGAATAACTATGTGAAGCATGCAAATGTCCCAATTATTGAACACTGCAAGTGCCTATGTCCCTAATATTGAACAGGCATGTCCCAGTTATTGAACACTCTCGAGAATTCTCTTTCCCTCTTGAAATTTTGTCCCTGAAATATCGGAGAGCAAAAAATATTGAACATTACATTCGTATTTTTAGGTTACATTTAGGTTATATTCTCTTTTTACTTTTCTTTATATGTTTATTGCACGAAAATACAAATATAAAAATATATTTGACGATCTTAGAGTTATTATTAAAAGAATAAAGGTAAGTTTATTCAGGAACTTAGACTTTTTGTTTGAATAAATCCGATTCGCACGATCTGTCACACGCTAACTGTCTCGATGTTTTGATGGGTTTAATGACGCCATCTTGGAGAATTCGAGTGTTCAATAATTGGGACACACTGCATTTTCTATGTCCCAATGATCGAACACCGTATTTTTTAACAAATAATTAATTAAAAAGATTTTTTTTAAATTGTTATTTGTAAGAAATTTTCTGAGGAACCTGAAACGCCTTTACTTTTTGAGGTGCGACAATTTTTGAATTTTTTATGCCCTTACGCGTGAAGCGGCGTGTCTTAGGAAAAACGATAAACAGTTCTATAATTGGGACCTGTTCAATAATTGGTACATTTACCTTATAGTGTTGTTTACTTCGTCCCACTATGGTTGCAATAAATTGAAGGTCTCTTAAACATTTGCCAAACAAATGTGTCATGCGAGGTATGTCAAGACTGAATTTTAATGAATATGCCGAAAGAATTGGGTTTTGTCGGGCTTAACATTTATAGAAAATCGGTTTGTTGAGGATGTTGAGTCCCCTATGAAACATGTTAATGTTAATTGTTCAATAACGAGCTTCCTAATGGTCGTGCAATTTTTACACGACCTCTGAAACACTTCATATTGATTTCGTTCGATATACTTCATAAAAATCGGTTGGGCATCGAAGATGATTCCCCTTGATTTTACGGCGATCGTTCAGGCGTATGAAGAATCGAACTATCGGTTACAGAGTTATCAATATCACTTGAATTATATTCCAAGCGATTGTCCATCAGACCGTTTATTACACGAAAGGAAAAAATAAATATATATATCGCGCAGCAGCTAAACAGTTTGATAAGAACTGACTGTTGTCTGGTATGCTAATGGGACTCGTCAATTTTGGATAAGAATGAGGTAAATATTCTGCCATCCTCGATATACATATTTACAAATCGACAGCGTTTGATTTTTTTCACCAAACGGAACTTTCTTCATATACTCGCCGATCCATATGCTCGATGTCTGTGCGTCAGAAGGAACATGAATTTTTCATGGCTGCATACTAAACGTTTACCCCCCCCTCCCCCCCCGTATACGATTTCATACCAAATACGTTTATTACCATTTTGCCGGAATGACGGAAAAAAAAACTCAAATACCTGATTTTGTTCGTAGCAGGACGTTAAATAAGTTCTCGCTGTTTCCCGCCAGAGGTCGTTACCAGAATTGCGCGGGTGTAATTTAAGATGGAAACGCATTTATAAAGAAGTACATAAGCAAACTCGAAATTGACTGTATGTCATTTCCGCCGTAATGTAAACAACTTTTTTTTTCCTTCAGAGTGTTTAACGCGTCAAATAGAGTATTTGCCAGGAATATTACTGCATTGCTTTATTTAAAAAAATCTGGAGCTGAAGCACACAGAATTCTTGTTGAAGTCAACCGCAACTATGCTCCGTCGAAAACAGCATGCACAGATTGGTTTAGACGCTTAGAAGAGAATGATTTTGATGTGTCGAATCGGAGGCATTACTTCGTGAAGACTCGTGTCAGACGCTAGCTGTACTTGCATAATCATCAGAAGTTGATCGTACAACAGTTCTGTAATATTTGACAGCATTACAAATAAAAAAAAAATAAAACATTCATTTTCACGAAAAAAGGGAGAACTTATTCAACATCCGAATACGAATGGCCGCCCCGGTTTTCGTTCTCACGAGTAAGGTAAATGTCCCAATTATTGAACAGGTCCCAATTATTGAACACTATCTTGTATTTTTATTATTTCTCATTCACCTGCATGCTTTTACTTATTTATAAAAATTTCATTACTTGTATGGGACTTTTAGCTATCGAAACGTTACCTTACTTGTGCAAAAAAAGCTTTTATTAATAGAGAAAAAGATTATTTAATCAGCCACGGTGACTCGATTTGACGTCTCGTGGTAACTGCTTATCGTTTTTCCTAAGACGCGCCGCTTCACGCGTAAGGGCATAAAAAATTCAAAAACTGTCGCATCGCAAAAAGTAAAGGCGTTTCAGGTTCCTCAGAACATTTCTTACAAATAACAATTTAAAAAAAATTGTTTTTAATTAATTATTTGTTAAAAAATACGGTGTTCGATCATTGGGACATAGAAAATGCAGTGTGTCCCAATTATTGAACACTCGAATTCTCCAAGATGGCGTCATTAAACCCATCAAAACATCGAGACAGTTAACGTGTGACAGATCGTGCGAATCGGATTTATTCAAACAAAAACTCTAAGTTCCTGAATAAACTTACCTTTATTCTTTTAATAATAACTCTAAGATCGTCAAATATATTTTTTATTTGTATTTTCGTGCAATAAACATATAAAGAAAGGTCAAAAGAGAATATAACCTAAATGTAACCTAAAAATACGAATGTAATGTTCGATATTTTTTGCTCTTCGATATTTCATGGACAAAATTTCAAGAGGAGAAGAGAATTCTTGAGAGTGTTCAATAACTGGGACATGCCTGTTCAATATTAGGGACATAGGCACTTCCAGTGTTCAATAATTGGGACATTTGCATGCTTCACATTGTTATTTTTTTTTTTCATTTGAAATCATTTAAAAATAATGTAAAGGGTGACTTTTCGAAAGTAAAAATATCAAAGTATCATTTGAGCATGAAATCGATGGTTTTTTCTTGATTTTGTATTTTTTTTCTCGCCGAATTCAATCCCCCAGATCCTTAGCTGTTCAATAATCGGGACATTTACCTTAATCGCGTGCCCAAAAGTTTCGATCGTTGTTTCTCGTCGATCTTCAGGGATACGTGTGGTTCCTGCCACTGTGGCTGCGTCCGCGATGGCACGACACAGATTTTTACAACAGCCAGGGTGAAAATGTACCGTGTACGAGTGTTGAGATGTCGAGCTCGATAAACGGTCATCTGGGTATGACTTACGCCTATTTCGCGCCCGACAACGAAATCATGCAAGAGGGCATTACCGTGCGCGAATGGCGAGATCGGTATCACAAAATTTGCAATGCCACCAATCAGGTACCATCCAATTACGCCGGTTATGCCTATGACGCGATGTGGACCTACGCATACGCCATGGACGTTCTCCTCAGAGAGAATCAGAGCTACGTGTTTGAGCTACATTCGGATCAGACCATCAATCGACTCACCGACATCATAGCAGCGACCGACTTCAACGGGGTTAGCTACATACCTTCGCGTTCTGTTACCAACCGATCGAAGGTACTTATCTCAAGGTTTCTGCTTTTTCAACCTGATTCTTAGGTCTCCGGTAGGATCAAGTTTCTCGGCGGACCATCGCGTTTTTCGGCCATCACCATCGTCCAGAGTATCGACAACGAGACTCGTACCATTGGCAATTTCTATCCCAACATCTCCGAGGAGAGGAACGAGATCACCGGCGGTAACTTGGAACTCAACAAATCCGCAATCGTGTGGTTGTCGAATTTCATACCGGATGACGGATCGGAGCCTCCTGTGCGCTGCGTACTCGCCGGCCTGGCTGAACTTCTCGACGTCAGCTGCGAAGTCGCCATCGTCGTTGCCAATATCATTGGTTTTGGATTGCTCGGCATTGTCCTCATAATAGGCTTCGTCGTCGTCAAGCGAAAGTAAGCGTCGTCGTTATCGTCCTCCCGCACTAACAAAGACCGATAATTGCAAGCTACGATTGCGCTCGATGGCACTTAAGATTTGTCGATACTCCCTCCGGAGGAATGACAAAGTAGGGGAAGCCCGTCGTCCGATGGGCAAATGGAGATTGTTTGGTTGTAACGGCAGGTTTGCTTTAAGATACGACGAGAAGGTGCGTCTCCATGAGAAAGTGATGGAGTCGTTTGGGCTGGATCCTCGACAGACGACGTCGGGCCTCGACAAGTGGGAGATACCGCGCGATCGCGTTGTCATCAATCGGAAATTGGGCGAAGGAGCTTTCGGCACGGTTTACGGCGGCGAGGCGTTCTTTCCGGAGAAGGGCTGGCTCGCGGTAGCTGTGAAGACGTTGAAAAACGGCAGCTCGACCGACGAAAAACTCGATTTTCTCAGTGAGGTCGAGGTTATGAAGCGCTTCGAGCACAAAAATATCATCAAACTGCTCGGGGTGTGCATCAAATGCGCTCCCGTTTTGACCGTGATGGAATTCATGCTGTACGGCGACTTGAAGACTTATCTGCTCGCCCGACGGGATCTCGTCAATGATCAGAGCTACGAGGACTCGGACGAGATATCGAACAAAAAACTCACCGCTATGGCCCTCGATGTCGCCAGAGCACTCAGCTATCTCGCACAATTGAAATACGTTCACAGGCAAGAAAAATCAAATGTATCGATAATAAACTATATCCAAATTCGAATGTCGAACGTATGGAAAATTTAATATATTAAATATATCCAAAATAGAATATAACGAATATTGATAAATAAAATCGAATACATCGCGTGCAGTGTACAAAAACGAATACATCGAATATAGGGTTTTTCAATTGGCGCTGGTAGACGTTGGCGGCCATGTTGTTTTCGTGGGGAAGGAAAGAAAAGGAAGAAACGTTGTGGCTTCGGTTTTTATTATCGTGCCAAACTCCTCGTGTGTTAAATGTTGGCTTCGTATTCGTTGCAGGGACGTGGCTTCGAGGAATTGCCTGGTCAACGCTGCGCGGGTTGTCAAGCTCGGTGATTTCGGAATGACACGGCCCATGTACGAGAACGATTATTACAGGTTCAATCGAAAAGGTCAGTTTTGGCAATAGCGACAAAACTAACAACATCCTGGTTTCACTTGCAAAAATCATACTGTAGCGTTGCGTTCACTTGGCAAATGGGTTTTCACAGGAATGCTGCCGGTTCGGTGGATGGCCCCGGAATCGCTTGGACTCGGAATCTTCACGCCGGCGTCGGACGTGTGGTCCTACGGAGTTCTGCTCTACGAGATCATAACCTTCGGAAGTTTTCCCTTTCAGGGCATGAGCAACAACGAAGTTTTGGCTTATGTCAAGGCTGGCAACTCGTTGGTCGTTCCGAAGGGTGTCAAGCCACAATTGTGAGTCCGTCATCATTGCTCGCATTCTTCCGAACGATCGATACTTTTCGTGTTTCCACCGAGTCTGGTCGCACGTGATAATGCCTGAATGGAATGACGGAAGTCTCGATCTCGACTTTCAGGGAAGGCCTGATTCGTTCCTGCTGGGCGGTCGATCACTCGAAACGTCCTACGGCACCCGAAATCGTTGATTTTCTCGCCACGAACGTGCGCGTTCTGTGTCCTTGTTTGGACGTTCCTCTGGCGAGTGTCCAACTGGAGAACACGAATCAACTGGACTTTCAGCTACCGGAGAGCATAAGAAAGTTCTCTATGTCGTTGTCGTGGCCACCGGTGCAGCAACGTCGTCAAAACGCCATCCCGCTGCCGCCATTCCCGTCCAACGATCCCCCAACCACTCCGTTGCTCGACATCGGTCGCCAGGTCGAGGCGAACGGCAATAATCTAAATGCCATTCTAAACACAGCGCGCAACGGCGAACATGACGTCTCCTCGCCACTTTTGAACGACGATGACGCTTGCTCGCGGTACATAAAGCTTCACAACGATCGTAGAAACGCCAAAAATCGCGATCCCCATCCAAGATACGTGAATATCGAGCCCGGCGAAAATGCCGTCGTTCGCGCAACCAGCCTGACGATAGAAGAGAATGGATCGATGCTGCAAGCTGCGACAAGAGAAGACGCGGAGGAAGACTCGTTTCTCTGATTTGCCGGCGATCGTTGAATGTCACTCGAGGCCAATCGAGTGTACGTGCTTTTCTTTTGTATTTTTATCTCAATGGGACGCTAATCAGCAACGGACCTTTGGCTCGACCGAGGGTTGACGATGCCGCGAAGTTAAAAACGTACCTAATGTCTCACAATTCGCGTCAAGATTACCCAAGATTGACGTCTCGTCGCGGCTGGCAATATTTCGAGGAAAATTCTGCACGACAGACCCAGGGTGGCACGAAAATCTCTTTGGATGATCGTGACTGATCTCCTGGCCGTTTGGGTGCACAAGTAGGATCGTGCCAATCTCCAATGAGCCTCGTTCAGCTGCGGACCTAAAACCGCACTTCGCCGCAGGTTTTTTGCTTTATTTTTTCCTGTTTGGATCGGTGAAGTTCCACGGGCTCATACCCGCGTACCAAAGAATTACGGAAACGCGTTGCATCGGCGAAAACAAAGGAAACGGGAATTTTGGGACTTCTCGAGTTCCAAATTGGAACCGATGGAACGAGATGGCACCAGTCGATTGACAAGTACGGCTGGTGGTAGAGGGATGGTGAATGTACATGACCACCATAGATTCGCCAACTATGGGCTAAGCAGCGCCGATACCGAGGTATGCGCTAGACAGTAACCGTAACGAGGATTCAGAGGTGTCTTTCGATAGATAAAACAGATACTCGATCATGAATATGGCACGAAAACCGACGAAATATGACACTTTCCGCGTTGTCCCTCCATAAAGGATTCCGAAACGTTGACGTTCGGAGCCTGGACCAGTTCGACAATCTCGGACCATGACGTACGAGATTGAGATCGTAATAATTTATTAATTTATTCAAATAGCATGTAAGGCTCGATAGATCTTACTATAATTGCTTCGTGGAACAACGTCCAGATCGTTCGTAAATGAGAAGAAGCAAAAAAAAACGAAATGTATTGTCGTTCGCACGTTCCGCACTTTCCTACAATTGCTCATACGAAAAATCCCTCCGGTTTAATAAGAGGTGCTCCGTCACGCGCTCACGCCGAGCGCCATTTCCAAACGAATGTTTCTAATCGTTGTTAAGCGGACGTATAAAGAAAGAGGAAAGGAAAAACGCGAAGCGAATTCGTAGCATTCGCTCGAGAAAAGCTCCCACTCGTTAGGGCTGTGATTCATGCTGAAATAATGATAAAAATCCTTTAAGCTCTAGTCAAGCCTACTTGCATTACTGTTGTACAAGTGAACTAAAATACCAGGGGCGGTAGCGTCTCGTTCGTTTTAACCTCCAATATTTCCTGGCATTTATATTCTCTCTGTTGGGACTTTTTGCCGTGGTACAGCGCGTGGTATTCCGATAAATCACACAATTTATATATTATCTAAGGTTAATTTAACAGTAATGAAACTATGACTTTTGTAACGAGTACCAGTTCGTCGCACATTATATATATTTTTATTTTGAAATTTATCAGCCGCATCGTTTTTTAACTTTTTTCCCTGCCGATCTTTCTTCCATCGGTAATTTAATATCCATCGGTGGATTGTTACTTCGTTAGGCGAAAATGCTTTTTCAGCGACGGTGGATTCTGGTTCCGCGGCCGATCAGTCTGCGGTTTGTTCCATCTGCAGAGGGTAATAGGGTATTCTACTCGAGCGACCGATGGTACCGTATTGACGGACGGTAGAGTTAATCTCGGTCGGTAACTTATCGGCCGCGCATCGGCGAACGATTTTCACGTCTCTGAATATAGATATAGCTGATGAAGAAAACACAGGGATCTGGGATACCGGCTGAGCGGGGCGGGTATTCTTCGAGGAGACACGGCAGATGGCGCCATTCGGATGCTTTTTGCAACAGTCAACTTGAACAAGTATCTGCTTAACTGAGTGTTCGGCGGAGACGGACCGGAAACGTAAAGTCAGTCGTAGCTCCGGTTCTATTTGATATGCAGATACTTATTGGGAGTTGCCGAAAACGATTCTGGCAGACTTGGAAAATGCCACTTGGATCATCATGGTATCTTGATCAGTTGTCCCGACAAGTGCACTTGAACAATAGCTGCAGAAGAGCCAAAGGGAAAAGCATACTCGCATATCCACTGTCGGCTTCTTTGCTAGTAAATAATGGAGCACCTGCAACTGTGACTTATTTCGACGGAAGTTTTCCATTGTAACGCACAATAAAAAATAGACGATGTTGATGCGTCGCACGAATGTCGCCTACGGCCTTTTGCGGAACTCTATGGACCTAGAATGGCATGGCGAACTTTTACCCCGAGAAAATGTGGGGAATACGTATAGAGGGGTGTTCACAACCCTCGGCGGCCACAAAGGAATTCGCAGAGAACGCGTTTACAACGAAAATAAAACTTATTTATTAATAAAAAAAAAACCTACACACGTTTGCTGTCGTCATGCGGCTCGGACTCTCTCGTTTCAAGTGGCGTTCTTAAACCCATCGAACGCTACCCCAACTCGTGGCGCTGCGGTTCACCGGAAGTTCCGTTATTTGGGAGCGTTTTTGTCCAGGAGACTGTCGGTCGCTGCACTGCGTGCTGTTGCCCGGGGACTGTTTTACCGGCAGTCGCTACAAAAAAAGTACACCTAACACCATCTATTGCCAGCGGGCGGTTTCATATACAACCACCTAGTATCTACCCTTTTAGACCACAAAGCAACCAAATAATCGTCTTCGCACTCAAAGTATGTGAAATTCCGCAACAAATGCTTTTCCGGTTGATCCTTTGGGACACAATCGCGCAAGAAGATCATCCTCGTGGTAGCAGTGGAACTCTTGCGTTTCCTTTTGAAAGGTGTCTTATCCATACGTGATAATTTACACAATCGATAAACGTCGCAGCAACGTTATGAGGAGAGTTAGGCAGGCTTTGCTCTCGGAGTTCGTTGTCATTGGGGTACACGTAGTCGTATATATATACATGTATATATATATATATATATATATATATATATATATGGAGTAATAAAGTGTTCGCGGGTGGCGAGATAGGTCTCGCGCGCGACAATGACCGCAACGAGACGATAATTTCTCGTAGTGTATAACCGGGCTGCTAAAATCCACGAGTATAGCTTTACATTTTGTACGGTTAGAACACACGAGGGCGGTGGCGCGCGGTGTAACAGCTCGGTGTTTACGTAGTCATTACGTTGCCTGGGACTCTTTCTCTTTCTCTGCGGCCACACGAGAGAAATGGATGAAGATAACATCTTTACCTTATAGCGAACGCAGCTGCAGGGGGTCCGCGAGCAGCCGAGAGCCTCGATTTGCTACACACCATTAGGTATTGCCTATCTGGGCACACGAGCAACGTACGTGTGTACGCCAAGTCCACCAGGGACGGGTTTCCTGCCCGTTGGCACAGTGATTGGCAGTGTCTAAGGGAAATATAAATAAAACAATGTGGAAGACTCGTGAGCCACGAGGACTTCCACTTTCCCCTCTTTGGTATGATCAAGCACTGTACCTTTTCACGTGAATTACGCGCTTGGGTGGGAAGAGTAGGCAGCTTAAGGGGCTAGGCTAATGTGACGAGCCAAAAAGGGTTATTTGAAGAAACAAAAAAATAAGGAACAAGATAATTGAAACATAGTTGGACGTTTACTGATAAGTACATTAACGAGGCTGGATACCAAATTTTATTTAAAAATATTGATACTCAGCGAAGTGATGATAAGCAATCTCGCGAAGGGCCTTTGAACGTGAGGCGCTCAACGGCGTACTTGATTTTGGCCATCCTGTTAATCTGAAACAAAGGGAACACGTTTTTTTTCTCAAAGTGGCAAATTTTCTCAAATATTGGCTAACACTCGAATGAGATTTTTTTTGTTATTGTGTTTCAAACGTCAAAACAAAAATTTGTTTTTTTGGCCGATTTTTCGCGTAACAGTTATATCATTATTGTTAATAGCTATGCTGAAACAAAATTCTACGAAGAAAAACGTTCGTCAAGACGAAACTATTATTGCACTGAATAAGTGTACCAAATGTTAAGTCAATGCGTTTTATAGATGTCGAGAAATCGTGTGGACCGTTTTGAAAAATATAGTTTCGAGAAAAACGCGTTTGAAGTTTGCAAGATCCTGCGCCATATGTTGGCACCTCTTAAATTTAAGTGGAGTAAGTTTCAAAAGTTTAAAAGGAACCAAAAATATTATTAATCTGTATGAGTCTTGTGATATTTGGTACCAGATTCAGCAAAAAAAGTTTAAAAAAATACAAAATGGCGGCATGCTTTGATTATCAATTTTTTCTACTTTTCTGACCACTCTACGAGTTATCAATTAAAAATAAATATTTCTACCCAATTATAATTTGGTAAATCTGAGCTCAATCGGCCAATCGTTTATCGAGACATCGTAGTTATCGATTTGAAAAGCATAGTTGCTTGTAATGAAGATCTTTAATTCTACTAGAAAGTTATGATTTCTGTATCTGGGCTAATTTTGTGAGAATCGTTAAACAATGTTCACGTACGTATTTGAAAATCTGTAGAATAACAGAAAAAAAATAAAAAATTAACGATTTGTCAAAATTTCTGGACAACAAGACTGTCTTAAAGCGACCTGTGCATGTTGCGCTCGGTAACATGTAGGCACAAAGTGCAACGTGATCCGAGTATCTCGGCTACTCGAATGGCCAATCACTGTGCCCACTGTGAAGGGTGTCCCAAAATGACCTGACATTTTAAATTGCGCACCATTTATTTTTTGTAGCGAACATAGAGTAGTAATCGTTGACAACTGGCATCAGGAAGTATTGGGTTTAGTCATGGAGAATTACACGATCGAGCAACACATTGAAATTGTTATTTGCTGCTTCCGAGATGTTCATATTCGTAATTGTTATTTTCGACTTTACAGTCTCTAGTAAGATTGACCCATCTATATTCGAACATTCGGCATTTTCGAATTCGACATTTTGGCCCATCTGCATATCGAACGTTCGACATTTTTCCCCCACCCTAAAAAATATATATACATATAGTCGTGCTAGACAAACGAACAAGACGTTTTATTAATAAATAAAAATGTCAGGTCATCTCGAGACACCCTATACAACGAAAGCCTGCAGATTTTAACTGATACATGCTAAACTTCTACATTTATCACACACTGTTTAGTTTGTCAGTTCGGTGTCCAATAACTGTGCTCTACAGTTACAAAGCGACTTTTGTCGATTTTCAGTATTTCAGATTTTCATTTTTCCGATCAATGTTCTACCAGCTAAAATTCTACATCCATCACAAAATGCGTCGTCGTGCAGCTGCACTGTCCAATCACTGTAGTCCGAGCAGAGATTTCGAATAATTATCCCCAGCCACCAGCCTCTGCCGATCCGCCGTTTGAACGTTCCGCATAGCCTTCTCCGGTGGCCAATCTCCGTGTCGTTTGCTTTCAGAAACGAAACTTTGAGAATTTGTGTTATTTCTGTCTTGCCGGACTACTTTCCGCGATAAAACGTAGCGTGCCAGAGGGCTCTGGTGGCCAATCACTGTACCTTTCGCTCTTAAACTATTTTCCGGTAGTTTCAAACAATTCTCACGAAAACTCCGATCATTCGCGCAAACCGTGCGATCGCGGGCTTGGGGTGCCAATCACTGTGCCAACGACCATTTAAAATGGTACAATTGCTACGTTACGACGATACCTCTTGTTCCCCACGTATAATCTGGATCTACGAAGCAATGTCTACCTGTTACGTGTACAGGAACAACACCATACATATGCATATATATATATATATATATATATATCTGGACACATAAATACAGCTCTTGCGAGTTTGCGTCCTCGATGGGGCTGGAAAGCAGCTCCATTGCGCTGCTCGCGGGTCATTATAATGTTGAACGATTCGAAGGAACAAGTCTGGGTTATGCCTGACCTCCTCGTTCTCGCACCGGGCCACCGAGCAGACATACGCTCGGGCACGAGCACATTCGGCCAAGACACGTACTGAAAAAAAAAGCACCGTCGAGCGTACTTTAAATGAGACCGCGAAATAAATTGCGGGCTCTCGTATGATACGTACATCGAGAGTAGCGGGAGGCCGTCGTAATGCGCGGAGCGTATAGTAGCTCGTTTAATAACAACGTGTACGTGCGAAAGATCGTATATCAACTGCATAATAACGAGGTGTATCGATACATTTTTTCGTTCTCTTCTAACGCTCCATCGCCATCTTCCGACGAGCAAGTATTTGAGTGGAGCATAACGTTGTGCTATGGATCTAGATGTATTCGGCAGTGATACTATTTCGATTGCTGCTCGGAGCCAATACTGGGATAGGGGCACCGCTCAGCAGCGGGGACTCTACCGAGCGAATTACCAAATTGAAATTCAGTACATTATACTGTTTACTGGCAAAGGTTTTCGCCTGTTGCCCTGTGCCCTCGTGTAAACGCGATAGGGGAGGGTTTGGAAGGAAGTAGTCCAACTGGTTTCCTCTAGAAACTCCAATTGGAAGCAGCGAAGGTGTAAGTATGGAGTAAAAGACAAGTGGGATAGGATAATAAAGATCCGAGAGGACATACGAAGGGGGGTTGGAAAGAATAGTGAATCATCGAGCATGCGAGTTTGATGGATTTGAGTTTGTTTGGGTTTTGTTGGATTTTTGTGAAATTTGTTTAGATTCGCTTGAGGGCGGGGTAAAGTTAATTCGGCGAAAAAAAGGCACGTTTTTAAGATTTTTTTTTGGCGTAACGAATAGTGTTCGTTTATTGAAAAATTTACGTATAATAAAGTAACATTTGAACAACATTCTCCTAAATTTGCATCGCAAAATATTCAAAATTGAGCGAGTGAAAATTAAACCCCGGAGGCGCCTCGAAAAAAAGTTGGTTTGCGGTGTGCACCATAACTCGCAACAGAATCATCTGAAACAAAAAAATCAAAATGCATTTGTTAAAGGAGATGTTTCTCGAGGTAATGACGGGAGGATTTTTTTTTTTTTCGATTTTTCGTAGCACTTGGGAGCCAAAAACCCGATTTTCGCTAAAAAAATCGGCTAATTTGTTGTTGAAAAATTAGTAATTATTTTAAAAAACACAAAAGCTCTCGACAATACCTGGTGAATTATGCGAAGAAGTACTGTGCAAAATTTCAAAGCGATTGGTCCAGTAGATTTTGAGTTATCGTGCACACGGGCTTCAAATATGACAAGTCTCAGAAAAACGGTTTGAAAAACGCAGAAGAGTTTGGTCGCTTAGCGCTCATTGCACATAAGTTTGAGAACACTTCTCGATTGCATAAAAATCGGAGAAAATTCGTGCATATTAAAGGTACTCAAAAGATTAATTTTGCATAATAATAATTCCAAAATGTTATTAACAAAATGATGAAAAAAAAAATTAGTCAACAAATTTCCCCGCAACCCAATTGTTTTTCGTGATTCGTTCATTTTTCCGAATACGTATGAATTTTTTCAGATTTTTAGATTTCAGATCTTTGAATTTTTAGAAATTCAAAATAAAACTCGATCATTTCAAAACTCTTTCTTCTTTACTGTCGTGCGCCGCTTGCTCCTCTGCTCTACTAATTCGCAAATCGTCAACTTGTCGGGCCCATTCGTGAGAACGTGGCCCTGTACTGATTCGCCCAGGTATAAAACCCGGCGTGGAGCAACAGACGCTCAAATACTCATAACTTCGTCAATTTTACTCCGATCGACTTGAAATTTTAACACAATATTCTTGATATATTATGCATTCATTTAAAAAAAATTTTTTAAATTTTTAATACTTTACCCCGCCCTTAACCCTCCCTTGGTACCTGGGGTCAGTGTCGTCCCATCTTCGAGTTTGGAGCAAAGTTAGTATAAGTTTTTGGCGGCCGAGGGGACTGGCCTTCCATCTAACGCTGGTTTCGAGTCCCCTGTGTAAGAAGAGTCTAGGGCCATAAATAATCGCGGGGTCAGTTGGCGCGTGGCAGTCGAAGGAAAAAGTTCGAGCGTGAGCTGGGGTCATTCCGACCCCTTGTGTGACGAGGGTGCAACTTTTCGGTGCAAATGTATAATTTTGCTTCCGAGTACGCAATTGCTTTGCGTAATGTTAGTGTGATCGAACGATCGAGAATGCGCGCATTTCCGGATGAAGTTGGCACGAGGTGGGAAAAATTTGAATAAAAATATACGACAGCATAAAAAATGAACACAGACCGAGAAAAACTCTTGAGTTGGCACGAATGTTCGTGCTTTCCTTGCACCGTATAATCGTCGCTCGTCGCTTCATTTCGCGAGCTCTTGTGTGTGTGTGTGTGTGTATCGCGTTAATGCGGAAGGGAGTCATCTCCCGGATGGTCCTGCAAGGAGTCAAGGCGCGGGTCGCATGATCGGAGAGATTCTATTCGTGATAACATATTGCACTGTCTCTCGTGTCTGGGAGCGGAGACATTGCGTGTCTCCGTTCACCAAAGTTCATGCATATTGTGAAACGAAATGCGAAAATGAGATAAATTATCATATTTGCTGGACACGTACGTGCACGAGTCGTCCGTACGTAAAAAGAGCCTCTTTGAATTGTCAATACGTCAGGGGCGAAAATCCCAGTGCAATTCGCAATGCGATTTACGTATTGTCGATAAGAAGTAAAAAATTAAGGATGTTGAGTCCCTACGAAACATGTTAATGTTATTGTTCAATAAATAGCTTCTTAATCGTCATGAAATATTTACACGACCTTCTGAATACTTCGTGTAAAAACATACCAAATTTGCCAAATTCTATCATCATTACTTCAACCTACTTGGGGGTTGAAATAAAAAATAATAAGAAAATTCGGAAAATTTGGTATGTTTTTGTATGAAGGATTTAAGAGATCGTGTTAAAATTTCACGACGATTGGGAAGCTCGTTATTAAAAAATTAACATTTTGTTAAGAACAATTTTTAAAAGAAATTAAGGGGTTACCCCCACTTGCGATTTTGAAAACATCGATTTTTTTTTATTGCATTTTTTTTAAGTATACCTATCTGAGAATATGTCCTGAAAATTTCAAGTCGATCCGAACAAAATTGACTGAGATATGAGCGTTGAAAGAGAAGAATCCGTGAATTGAAGAACTGAAATTGAAACTTTAAACGCGTTTTTCTCAAAATGGCATTTCTGAAGTCGGTGATCAAGATTACTCGAACACTAATGAACCGATCTTCTTGAAATTTTGCAGGCTTATTTAATACATAAAAATGTAGTCTTTTATCGTTCGATTTTTTTTTCTCGAAAAAAATGGCCGTTTTATAGCCAAAAAACGGCCGTTTTTTTTCGTTAAAATCGAACCATTAACTTTGACTGTCCGCCATTTTGTGAAAAATGAATATTTTTTAAAATCCTTCGATCAAAGACTAGTTTATACTTATATTTGACTAAATCCATCCGCATTTTTTTTTCAGATGATCCACTTCGCCGCAATGTTGGTCACCGCAAACCGTGTATATAAAAACATTATTTCATTGACGGCCATTTGCCACTAAACAATGTAATATTTTTCAACAAAAAAATTACTGAAAGTTCTTCAAGATGTGTTCTTTAAGATGGTATATTGATCGATTAAAAAAGTTTTGTAGTTTTCTTTAAAAAAATTCATGAACAAGGCCTTTTTTTTGCGCCACAAGCGGGGGTAACGCGTTAAAGAAAATGTTTCTTTTTCAGCAAACGTTTTCCAGAAAGAGAAAGAAATTCGACCGGTTTTTTCGGGCCTGTAGGTAGATGTAGCCCCTTGATTATTTTTTAAAGCGCGACTCCCCATATATACATTGACGTTGAATTAATAAGTTCCAGGCACCCACGCTTCAAGTGCGTGTCGGAGGATTTATAACGTCCAGGTGTATTAGCCGGGGGATAAGAAGAGGAACGCTTATCGTATATGCATTAGTTGATAATCGGCAAACGCGCGCGAGGTGCGTGATTATACGAGAAAGTCGCTTGGCTATCCCGTGTCTCTCTCTCTCATCTTCCGGCTAAGTGCATCAACGTCCCTTACGACCGGTACGATTATCCATTCATACATATACAGCGACGATTATATTAATTGAAATTCCAGCAACCGTGCGTACACGAGAACATTTCTCATCCTGCTCCTTTCTCGTCTGCACGTCTTTTTCCAGTGCAGAAGAGACGGCGAAAAAGCCGCAGCTGCGAGTAAATTTTCGAATGGTTGCAATTATCGCGACTCATCGAAAATTCACTGACAATGAGCGAGCTTCCGTGCTCGCGGTAACGATTTTTTCATAATTTGACTCTCGTCGCACGGCAAAGTCGATTAATTTTCGTCAGGCTTCATTACGTGGGCGTATGGTCGTTACGTTGTTTGTTACGATTGACATCGATCTTCGGATTTTGGGTATTTGTTATGGGGTATGTATTTAATTTGTGATTTATTAAATTTTATTCGTACCTCATCGAGTTTTCGTGCTTGTTCGGAACGTGGTAAATTGCGTTCGGAAAGTGCAACACAATTTGACGATTTGCGCTAAAAAAAATTATTTTTGCAATATGATTGCAATATGAATATTTCGAGTTTTATTGGAAAAATCTCGTACTACGTTTATACAGATTTGACAGATAAATAGCCGAGCTTATTTCGATTTTTGTCCGCTGCGAGCGCTGCGTTCGATTTCATTGACCTTACGCTATATACGTATACTCTACTCGGAGCCAATGGCGCGCCGTAGGCGTATCGCAGCGCGTAGCTGAGAATTCGTATCGAAGACTGGGACCATTGTCAAAGCATTTTGAACCAGCCACCGTGTTAGCAGAGTGATTTTCGCGGAGACCGTACAGCGACCAAATCAAACGTACGCGATCCCATTACAGATAAATTTGGCGAAGGTGCTCACCCGCGCAATGCCACGTATATTCTGGAGAGGCAGACACGAGATGCGATAGTCGACCGTACGTGTGTCTACTTTTGTTCATGCATGCTTGTATGAAGTTTATAGATTTAAATATAAATATATGCAATAGTTCACTATGTGAATTGTTATACACAATATTGCTATTAAATATTAAATTATTAATGTATTAGGTGTACAAATTAATTCGGTGCCTTTGGAGTTAACAACCAAGGTAGGTCGTACGCCAACGGTAAAAGAAAACAGTGAATGGTTCGCGAAATATTTTCACGCTTCTCGTTTTTTTTACCGTTGGCGTACGACCTTAAATATTGATTTTAGAAAAAAAGGTAGAGACCAAAACCGTTGAGAATTTTATTCTCTATAAGTTTGTTTATATTCGTTTATGCCCTAAAGTTGAAAATGAACGAGATAATGCTATAGTTGCTTCTTTTAGGTTTAATTCGATAAATATCGATGGTAGAGAAAAAACTCTAATGACCAGAGTCGTAGAGCACTCGATTTCTTACAAGTTTAGTCATGACCATTTTTACTTAAAAATTGTAAATCGCCGAGTTATTCACCAAAAACAATTTCCCATAAAATTTAAGACGATATTAACTGAACGCAAGCCCAGCCCAGTATGAAACTTACCCATATTGTTTTACACTAATAAAAGAAAACCCAGTGCAAATTTCAGCAGAATGAACCTAGTACTTGGCGTTAAAAAAATGTTTAATGAAAGATTTTTCCTTTTTAGGGTTGCAGTACTTGGAGAATTTTTATTTTTATTTTTCAAAATAGTTCATAGAAAAACGCATCTTTTTTGTACAGGACATTTTTTCGTACGACGAAAAGATCACTACGATACGATTGTTTGAAATTTTATCACGTGTCAAAACTTATCTCCGAGTTAGCCGGGTTAGCGAGCCGATAAAAATCTGAAAAAATGCCATGCACTCAAAATATATGATACGAGACCATCACCAACTTTGAAAAAGATTGAAGAAGGTCAGATTTTTAGGCCGTTCCAAAACACTTGGCATACCTCATATATTATTAGTCTATCAAATTTTGCCCTGAGGAAACACCCTACAATTTTGCGATTTTTTTACTTTTTCTAATTTTCGTAAAATATTTTACCTTGCAAGATCTTCATTGCTACGTTTTCGTCAAATTACTTTTTTTGTCATACAATTTCTTATCAAAATAGTCTTAAGGAAGCTTTCCAGTGTGACAGCCCGAAAAATCGCTGTTTTTCGCGATTTTTTTTTTTAAAGAAAAAATAATCTAATCGGTCTGGTTTTTTTTTGTATATTAATTGGGTATTGAAGAATACAAAACAATTTGTTAAAGATCGATTTATTTATTAATTAATATCTATAAAAATGATGAAACAATTGTTGCAGAAAATTCACTTGGATGTGGTGTCCACGTTGGGGGTCACAATTTTGATCTGAAACAAAAAACACAAAAAGATTATTGATCGGTATATAATTGGCTTTCGTGCTATGGAGGCTTTTTTTTTTTTTTTTTGCAAAAATGGCGCCGGTTTGAACAAAAAGTATCGATTTTAGCATTTTTTTTGGCAGTTTTTTTTACAAAAAAATAGGAAGCTGTCAAAAAAAAAAAGCTTCCATAGCACGATAAACAATGACGTTAAGAATATTGTGTAAAAAATTCAACTCGATAGCTTTAAAACTCTGCCCTCCAAGTTGGACACCGTTTTGAAAAATGCTGTTTCGAGAAAAACGCGTTCAAAGTTTCGCTGTAGCTGTAGCGCTCCGTTGCCTTCTTCCAAGAAATGCTGTACAGTAACCGAAATAATCTGAATTTCGGCATGAAAATTTCAGGGAATATTCGGAAGAGTGTATACTATTCGATAAAGCAAAAAAAAAAAAATCGATTTTTTGAAAATTTCACACTGGAAAGCTCCCTTAA
This sequence comes from Ophion costatus, assembly GCA_951751655.1. NCBI lineage: Eukaryota > Metazoa > Arthropoda > Insecta > Hymenoptera > Ichneumonidae > Ophion > Ophion costatus. Next base: position 13,882,194 of record OX632368.1, on the reverse strand, counting down.
ATACTTGATACAAAAAGTTGATCTATTGCATACAAAATGGTTCCAAAAATGTTAAAAGTATTTTTAAGAAAACGTTTGTTTATAGTCTTTTACTTAATGAAAATAATATTCCTAAGACGTCTCTAAAAGAAAGCAACTGTTGAAGTCCATTATATAAAAGGATTATAAAAGAGTTCAATTGTCGAGGGTAGGAATGTAGCAACTTTTTTCAAAAGTCCGAAAGGGCTAAAAATTGTGGCTCTTTGCTTAGGACAAGTTTTGATATTCCAGTAGATCGTGATATAATCTAAGTGCACCCTTAAGTATGACGTGGTATCCACGGGACACCCTGTATAAACATACATACAGGATTAAGCAAAAATGTTGGCTACTCAAGTTTTTAATCACTTCAAAAGAATTTTTACTGTTGTTTATATTGACGCAGTATTATTATTTAGTATTGTTGTCTAGTATTCACGTGATTTTTGGAATGGAAGGACTGAAACAAATTACTAAAAAAATAAATACACATATTTATTGATCCCCAAAGAATACGTACAAATTGAACGAAAATCGTTCAATTTGTGTAGTTCAAATTACGAAGACGCAATAAAAAATATCCGTAATATAATAAAATTTAAAAAAAACACAAAATTTTCAAATATCCAGACATCGATACTGCCTCAAGCATATTTCAACTACTATATATAATAATGATTTTTCGTTGCCTCCTTGTATCAGCTACATATACTTACTCACGCACCCACGTGGTAAGCGATTCGAAGAACCAACGCGATCCCAAAATCAACGCTCGGTAAAAAATTGTGAGGACCGTCCTCAAAGCAGCCAGGTGTGCTGATGAATAACATTGCACAGATAAAACGGGCCCGATATTTCCTCTCCCCATATACATATGTATGTGTGTGGGGGGGGGGGGGACATGAGAGTGTAGCTGATAAAAGAAGGCAACTTGAAATTATTATTCAGTGCTAACGACCTGCTGATAAGAGGATTGTTTACGATCGACGCTCAGTTAGCCCATTGTTTGTACGGCGGAGAGGATATTGTCTCTCTATATCGTTTGGTTTATGGTTCAGACTGCCGTTTGCGCTCTGTACTTTACTGCACACGCAGATGCATATATATATATATATATATATATATATATATATATATATATATATATATATATATATATATATATATATATATATATAATCCCGAGGCACAGAAATTGCGATGCTGTCTCTCCTGGCTCCCGCTTTTGCCTTTGCCGATTTCCTGGGTTTCACTGCCTCTGGGGCTTGTCGGCTACTCTCTGGGGAGCGTGAGGAGGCATAACCCTGTACGAGAGCGCTCACACGGCACTCTATATATATATATATGTATATACACTTACAGGATGGCTCGAAAACAATTTTTCTTAATTTTCGACAAAAAAAAGTAGTTTGTCATTTTTCTCATTTGTGTATGTACTTTCCATGCGATTTTTTTCACTCGTGTTATCGTTACGAAGTGCACCGTTAACCCTTCATAACGCAACAGGGTAAAAATTGAATAATAGTTGACCGTATGGGAGGTGTTGATAAATTAAAATAAACACGTATTATTTGGTTAAAGTATATCCAGGGGGCTAGTTATAAAGCAACAAAGGGAATGTAGCAGCCATGTTACCGTGTGTGGTAATATTCTGGTATGATTTGTGGAACGCTTCGAAGTTGGTTTGCTTGCGTAGCACAAAGCCACGCCACATTTTTCGGACACCGTTGGGCATTTCGAAATTTTTTTCTCGATTTTCGAACACTTTACACACACTCCAATATTACAATCTCGCGATAAGTGAAATTGGAAGAAATTTCGATCCAACTGACGCCATCTACATTGCACTAATGCAAATAACGATCGAATGACGATGTGGAATTTTGTGAGGCCTTGGATCGTTTGTTACAGAACTTTCACACGGTGATCTAAAGGGTCAAGCAATAAACAAATGACCAAATGAACACCAACATAGATGCCGTACATTTAGCGAAAAGGTTAAAAAAAATAGGTTCGAGGGAATCAGTTACTAAAGTTGTGATAAAAAAAAACTCATACTAGTCTAAATGACTATGAATGGATTTCAAAGACTTATAAGGAAAGTAAGTACATAAAACAGATAAAAACAATACATTTTTAGGCTACGCAAAAATTCGAATAAAACTTCAAATATGCTTTCTTCTCGAAAACTAAAAAAGATCGTACAATATACAGGTGACGATTCGAATAGGTACTGATACAAGACATCAACATTTTCTCGACCCATTATGAAAATATAGATGCCTGAAAAAAGTTAGTCTGAAAAAAGTTGCGTGGACCACTTTTCAGGGCACCCTGTATTGGCTCCGTGCGCAGCTCTACCACCCCGTAGCTTTCGTATTTTTGTCGGCTCTATCAAAGATTTTGGAATTGTGATTATAATATTGTGATAAATTATGAAAAATTTCAATCGCGCCTCAATGTCATCTAGTTGCTTGCATTAAATCAATTTCTCTGGACAAAGACGGCAAGAAGCGTTTTCTTTCGGTAAAGCGAAAAAATCACGGAACTCGTTTTAAAAAAGCACGCTGCATTCGTCTTGATGGTACTGCGGGAGCGTTGCCTCTATTGTTAGGGCCGTTTATTGTTGAGCGAACTGTCCTGCGCAACAAGTGTGCAAAACATTCGGGCGTGCAAACCCACACTCGAGGAGTATGATTGCTCGACGAGTTTCTAGAAATGAAGATAAAAACACGACTGAAATATTCCCAGGGCTAATTAAATATGAATGAAACAATCTCCGGTGTATAATGAGATTGTAAGGGGTCGGTAGCACTTGGGCTTTCGGTTGAGCACTTTAACGAGCTTTACGTATATATATATAACACGAGGGTTAAACAAAACTCGTGTCTTTTGCAACACACTTTGCGGATCCAGCTCTGTCTCACTTATTTATTCGAGACTTGACGAACCGGAAGAAGAACAAGAGGACGAGGAGCGAAGGAGGCGAAAAAAAGAAGAGTGAAAGAAGATTTGCGAAGGTGGCACGAACCGTAAACCTTACACCGTAAACTACTCATCATGGGCAAAAGACCTAGAGAACGAGAGGAGAGAGAGAAAGAGAGAGAGAGAGAGAGATATTCGTGCGCGTGGGCGTTGAGGACACTTCGAGCCACGTCCTATTGTCGTTGTGAAAATTATGAAAAAAGAAAGAAACGGAGAAAATTCTTATTCATTCACTAGACAGAAATGACGACTGGTTCAATCCGGCCAACCTCGGAAGTTAATTCGAAATTAAGGGGTTAGACTGTGAGGACCCGAAATGAGCATTCTTGAAACACATATTTTTTATGAACACATAATTTTGACGGAATAAATAAATCTTCTATGATTTTTACGTCTTGCCGGACGTGTTAACCGTGCTCTTCACTGAAGGAGCCAAGATTTTCTGCGAATTTATCGTGATTCCTTATTTCGATCCCGAAATAAAAGTGAGTGAGCTCTTTTCAAGAAATTTATAATCGTTTCTACAATTTGTTGAATAATACAACACGAAGGTCGTTTGAAGAGTCCGCGCAAAGTCAGAGATATGACACTACTGGTGCGTATCGAGGTTATTTTAAGGCGTTACCCCCACTTGTAGCGCAAAAAAAGGCCTTTTTCATGAATTTTTTTAAAGAAAACTACACAACTTTTTTAATCGATCAATATGCCATCTTAAAGAACACATCTTGAAGAACTTTCAGTAGTTTTTTTATTGAAAAATATTACATTGTTTAGTGGCAAATGGCCGTCAATGAAATAATGTTTTTATATACACGGTTTGCGGTGACCAACATTGCGGCGAAGTGGATCATCTGAAAAAAAATGCGGATGGATTTAGTCAAATATAAGTATGAACTAGTCTTTGATCGAAGGATTTTAAGAAATATTCATTTTTCACAAAATGGCGGACAGTCAAAGTTAATGGTTCGATTTTAACGAAAAAAAACGGCCGTTTTTTGGCTATAAAACGGCCATTTAAAAAAAAAAAAAAAAATCGAACGATCAAAGACTACATTTTTATGTATTAAATAAGCCTGTAAAATTTCAAGAAGATCGGTTCATTAGTGTTCGAGTAATCTTGGTCACCGACTTCAGAAATGCCATTTTGAGAAAAACGCGTTTAAAGTTTCAATTTCAGTTCTTCAATTCACGGATTCCTCTCTTTCAACGCTCATATCTCAGTCAATTTTGTTCGGATCGACTTGAATTTTTCAGGACATATTCTCAGATACTTATACTCCAAAAAAATGCAAAAAAAAAATCGATTTTTTCAAAATCGCAACTGGGGGTAACCCCTTAAGTCAGTAGCATCTCTTGGAAGAAAACATACCAAGTTTCAGCTGGATCGGTGTATTTCTATGTGTTTGGCGTTCGTTTGAACCGAGAAAGTCGAGTGATTTAAAAAAAGGGGACGAAAAAGAATTTCGTGTGTTGATTAAACATTACTTGATGAAAGGCAAAATGCCTAAGGAGACTAAAGGGAAGTTTCAAAAACATTATGGTGACCGTGCACCTTCGATTACCACAGTTTACGTGGTTTCAAAATTTTCGGAGTGGCCATATAGGCACAAGCGACGCTGAACGTTCTGGACACCTTGTTGAGGTCACTACACCAGAAATCATTGTTAAAATCCATGATATGGCGATGGATCACAGGAGAGTGAAGATGCGTGAGATTGCTCGTCCTGTGGGCATCTCGAATGAACGGGTACATAATATTTTGCACCAACATTTGGACACGAAAAAGCTATCCGCAAGATGAGTGCCGCGATTGCTGACGATTGACCAAAAAACGAAATCGTGTCAAGTGTTGCAAGGACGTTTTGCAGCTGTTCCAAAGGAATCCGCAGGACTTTAAGCGTCGTTTCGTCACTGTGGATGGAGCATGGATACATCACTACACTCCTGAGACCAAAGAACAATCTAAACAATGGGTTGGCAAGGAGGAATCAGCACCAAAAAAAGACGAAGACCGTTCCCTCGGCCGGGAAGGTCATGGCGACAGTCTTTTGGGATTCGCAAGGAATAATCCTCATCGACTATCTGGAAAAGGGTTAAACTATCACAGGCGCATATTATTCATCGTTATCGGACCGTTTGAAAACCGCGCTGCAAGAAAAACGTCCATGATTGCCCCACAAAAACGTCCTTTTCCATCACGACAACGCACCAGTTTCCTCAGCAGTTGTGGCCACACAATTAATGGAAATAGGGTTTCAACTTGTTTCACATCCCCCCTAATTCTCCAGATTTGGCTCCCTCGGACTATTGCTTGTTCCCCAATATGAAGAAACGGCTGGCGGGAAAAAGATTTTATTCAAACGAGGAGGTGATTGCAGAAACGAATGGCTATTTTACAGGCTCAGACAAATCCTGTTATACGGAAGGAATCAACAAACTAGAGCAGCGTTGGATGAAGTGTATAAGCCTAAAAGGGGACTGTGTTGAAAAATAAAAAAGGTTTATCTCAAAAAATTGAGTAGTTGACGTTTTTGCATGGACTTATCAAACGACCCTCGTATTTAAAGGGGGAGACACCTTTTGGCGAGGAATTTTTTTTCTGATTATCATGATTGTTTTTTAAGAATAGATTTCTTCACAATTTTTTAAACTTTGGGTGTGTTTTATGACAATGAAGGTATCTGCCTTCTTAAGGTTGTACGAACAAGCTCGTCTTCACTTTGCTTTTGAGAGAGAGATTTTTGAGAGAGAGAAAGAGAGAGAGAGAAGGAGAGAGAGAGAGAGAGAGAGAGAGAGAGAGAGACTTCCGTGATAATCATTGCAATAAATCTCCCACATAAGGGGAATAAAGTATTCCCGGTGTTGGCCATAGGCTTTCCATCATCAACGTACGACATCAAAACGTTCCCAATGTCCGCAGGTCTTGGGATTCCTGTTGCGAACGGACGTCGTATAATGTGTCAGCCGACGTCGCCGCTCGTCTCAAGAAATGAGTGAAGTCCCGAGTCGCCGGGATCGTCGTCAACGCGACGAGGGGACGCCCTCGCCCTCTAAAGTCCTAATTAAGCAAGTTTAACGAGTCTCGCTGTGCGATCCCGCAAAGTCTCACAGGAAACGACTGACTGCCTATACAGGAAGTGAAAAAACCGCGTACTCCTGCCGGCAGTCCGTGATCCGGATCAGCCAGGTTGTTTTTTATATTTTTATTTATTTATTTGTTTTTTCAAAATTTATTCATCTATATTTATTACCTAGGTATTTATTTCACGAAGACGCGTACGTCTTCATTATGAAAAATTTCCCAAATATTTTTTCGTCACGAGGACGATCAATTTGGAATTCCGAAAAATCAATTGCAAGGGTGATCAGATTTTTGTTTATAAAGGAAAGATAGAGTGCGAGAAAGAGGCGAGGGCGACCGCAAAGAGGAAGTGAGAGAAGTGAAGGTGAGAAGGAGTTGCATATTAGCATATTGTGATCAAAGGCACGTGGGCCATGTGCAAGGGAAGTTAATGAGTGCCTCTTATGCATACGAGAGATCTCTGAAGTTGTGCCCAATGACACCTTCGCTGCTTCCTCCCCGCGTTTGTATTGGATGTCTCGCGGAGTGTGAATCATCCGGTCTCGTACCGAGATCGCTCTCGCGGCTTTATTACCCAAGCTGGCGCACTCGCTAGTTATTTATTTAGTGATTGGCACAGTGATTGGCCATGCGATCCGGACGGAAATTTTTGTTCTGTTGTCAATACGCTGAACGCCGAACAGCTAACAATTTTTGCCCATCGCTGATTGAATAAAGTCGATCATGATAAATACCACATGTACATTGAGAAGTGTTGAACAAAAATTGCCACTCCGAGACTTTCAATTAATGTTATTAGGTATAAGATAAAATTTTATAAATTTTTCCCATTTCATTTACAAGGGAAATTCGATCTTCACTTTCAAATTTGAAAGTATTAAATAGTCATTTTCGAATATTTGTCAAATGCGGTCGAAAGTTCACCGTTCCAGCTTTAAAGTACCTTTTTCAAAATCTCGATGTCATCATTTGTACACAAATAACAGCTGTTTGAAAAATGGATTCAATTCGAGTTAAAAATAAAAAAAGGCATTCTTCATATGGGAGGAGTTTGTTTACCTATATATATATATATATATATATATATATATATATATATATATATATATATATATATCGAAATTTAAAAGAAAAGTAATAGGCAATAAATGCGTTTGATGAATAATTTTTCCGAACGATCAACCGCAATAAAATTGATTGCAGTGCATTTAACGTTTTTAAATGACCTCTGAGATCGTCAAAGTCGTCAGCCGGAGCAAATTCGAAATCAAGGTAGAATCCAGGTATGACGATCACTGTATCGCCAGCGCCGGTGAGTGGCCAATCATTGTATAAACAGTGAATTTTGTCATCGTCGGGTCGAGATAACCGCGAGAACGCATTCTCTTTTCTCTCCCCACGACTGCGACGACTTTTATGATGCACAATAGAACTCTCTCGCCCGTATAGCACCCAGTTATTATAGAAATGCATTATCGTTGCTCGTTCCTTACCTCGATCGTAGACGAGACTTTGTGTCGATTTTTATCGACTCTCCTTCCTCATTGAAGACGCTGTGCTTCGGCGCACTTTTTTTCCTCGGCATCTCGATGCAAGTACGGCCGAAATATTCCAACGCGTCGAATTATCACTATTATATGCAAAATGCTCATTTTTTTCGAAATCATTTATTCAAGTCAAGTGCTTTTTAGTGTCTGCTGTTTGACACAAGATGACCTCACCAGGAGGGTACGGTTGAAATTGTCAGTTGTAAAACACCATATTGTAAGGTTGGACATCCGGCGAGACCATAATCTTGAAATATTAGCAATTTTGTATCAGCGTCGCATAATTTTTTTCGTTCGAAAATCGTGTTGAGTTTTGAGCCGAATAATCCGCATTTGCGGGAACTTGATTTACTGCTTTAATTTGAAGAAATCTGCAGCTCGCAGTCGAAATAGTAAATTAAATACACTGCCGATTTTACCCCCTCAAGGATTCCAAAAACGCCGAAACGTCATTTTTAATTTCCTCGTTTGTTCGTGACTATTGTTTTTTCTCGTGAAAATTTTCAAAATATTCCTTACGACTCAGTATAGCCCAGATAATGACACATGTTTTTATTTCCTTTCGAAAATCTGATTATTGCTAACCTCCGCAAATACGACGAAAAAAAAAAAAACGTTTTGTCGTCCCTTGCACGATTCTACGAGACTCATCGATTTAATTCGCAATCGTTTCCGATTTCGGAATTTCTCCTCTCGATTCTCATTCACGTGGGAAGAAATTCTTATCGTGACACGATAAATGCCAGATCGTATATACGCGAACGAATCGCTCGTTACGTTGCGCGATTATTTTCCCACTGAAATGCGACGCCAGCTCTAATCATAACGTAAGCGCGGAGTAACAGCGATAAAATATCGAATATCGAAGAGATTGCGGTCCCGTTGGAATTTACTTGAGTTTCGATATGCAAAGAACGGGCGAGAAAAAATTATTCGACAAAAAACAACCCCAACGAAAAATAAAATTCAAATGTCTACGATTTCCGATATTTATTAAAGTCTCTCGTGTTCGAAACCGGCGAGACTGTACAAACATTGGGAGTTCAATTGGCAAAGTCGGAGAGCTTGAACTGGGACTGGCTCGACAGGTGTCGGCTCGGTCTGTCTATACCAACGTGAACGAGAGATCGAGAACCCCGAGGAGACGGACACGTTAGAGATAGAGATTGGAAGTATGTACGGTTCGTTTCATGCAAACATGACAAATCTTCCGAGGGCCCCAGACTTTTCGATTCGACTTCACGACTTTTTTCTTTTGTCGACCGAGTAAAGTCCATTTCTGTGATTTTATTCTCATCATTTCATTTTAATTGTTGGCGCTGCTTTTATTATTATTGCTGTTTGATAGCAGTATTAATAATAATAATCAATAGTCATAGCAGTAGTAGTAATAATAGTTGTAATAGTAATTAAACAGTAATAATCATAATGGTTAATGATTTTTACTGTTATCAAAGATAATTTCAAAAGAAATGATAACTACTGTTATTGAGGGTCATTATCAAAGTAATGATAATTACTGTTATTAAATGTAATTGTAAAAGTAATTATAATTAGTGTTATTTAAAGTAACTATAATTAGTTACTTTAACTATAATTAGTTATTTAAACTATAATTAGTTATTTTTAGTAACTATAATTAGTAACTATAATGAGTTATTTTTAGTTAACTAATTTAATTATTAACTTATTTAATTTAATATTTATTTAATTTAATATTAATTTATTTAATTGTAGTTACTATAACTAATTATAGTAATTATAATTAGTGTTATTTAAAGTAACTATGAAAATAATAATAATTACTGTTATTGAAGATAATTATCAAAGTAGTTATTAGTTCGTTATGACTAATTATTGAAACTTGTTATAATTAAATATAACAGTAATTATAACTTTATCAACAGTTATTATTGACAGTAATTATGGCAATAATTATAATGTTTATACCTTTCATCATTAGTTTACACTAATTACAATCATAATTAATGAATAATTATACCAGTCATAATAATAATATTATCATCAGTTTAGTCATTACACTGATTAGTATCATTATTAATCATAATTGATTAATATAATTCATTAACTAATTACTAGCATTGTTATTATTTTTAATTCCATCGTTATATTTTTCATCGTCATGACTATAATTCTTATTATTCTCGTTGTTGTTACTATTATTTTTCGTATTTTTAACATTATACCGATAAATACACCTATTAATAAATATAAATTACTATCGACTCCTAATTACTATCTTTATAATAATAATAATTATTATTACGAGCATTATTTTTGGTCATGAAATTTTTCCATTGGCGCGTCCTTTTGCAGCAGGTGAGAATTTTTTAAATACCAAGTCTTATTCGCAAGGTGCGGAAAGAAAATGAGAAAAAAATTATTCGTCCCATCAGGGCTGGAATATCCTATGGACAAGTGCGCGCAGTGCTCGCGCGGTGTATGCATCGAAAAGGTCACCGATATCTCGTCGGGAGGTCCGGGTGTGCAGCAAGGGGTTATCCGGGATTTGTATCGGACAGTGAGCCGTGACGCCTCGCCGTCACACCGACAAACAGCAAAAACGCCACCTGGACTTTTGCTCCGCTCGTTTGCACGCCAGGGAGATACGAAGGGGGGTAACGATTGCATATCATTTATTACATCCTACCTGTTGCACGCATACCTTAGCCATCGCGTGCAGGCTTAGGTGTCCACTTCGATATATTCCTCCGGGGACTCAAATTTTCGGAGCTTTCGAAATTACGAGACTTATTTCGCATCTGCACTTGCTTTATATGCCGATGAAGATAGAAACTGAGGGCTCTGGCGAACAAGATCCGATAGCACGTGATCCATGCATACATCGGACTTTTTTTTTCACCACTGCGTTGTGCATAAACTGGATCGATATTTCGTACCAAATGTCAGCGTGCATTCAATGAATATTTAGACGGAAAAAGAACATTTCGAATCGTCATCTTCGATTTTGAGTCGACGGTTTAAAGTTGTTTTTTTTCTGAGGTGATTGTTTTTCATTGGAACTTTACATGTCTATAGAAAAATGTGATTTTTTGTGTAATATTTCGATCAATTTAAGTGGGTGAACCTAACCTCAGCGTGATTAGTTATTTAAAGTAACTAGTAACTTTATTTAACTAGTAACTTTATTTAATTTTATTAGTATATAACTAGTAACTTTAACTAGTTATATACTAATAACTAATAATTATTATACTAATATACTAATACTAATTATATTTATTATTATATATTATTATACTAACATAATAATTACTAATATATAATATAATACATTACTAATATAATATATATACTATATTATATACTATACTATATAATACTAATTACTAATATATTATATTACTAATATAATATATACTAATATAATAATAATAACAAATTATATTTATTATTAAATTATTATACTAATATACTAATATACTAATACTATATATACTAATAACTAATAATTAACTAGTAACTTTATTTAACTTTATTTAACTAGTAACTTTAAAGTAACTAGTAACTAGTATTTAAAGTAAAGTAACTTGACATCCTTATTTTTCTGACACGACGTTGGGTCGGAACGATCGAATCGAATAAGCCTGAAGAAATAATACTTCTACGAAGGCTTACCTCAGACTCGGAGTAAAGTCCTGGATGATCGATTCCAACCTCAATAAAGCTGCTTTTCTAATATGGCGTAGCAACATCAATTTTTCATACGAAAAATAAATTGTTAAATTCGCACATGATTTTATACCTCAAGAGAGCCAAATAAAGATGAATGCATTCGCCATCCTTACTGTAGCCTGACCCCTTAAAGCGTTACGTCTATGTGGCTCACCGAAAATTATACTTTTTTGGGACTTTTTTTGGGAATACTAAAAAGCAATAAAAATGAGATTTGTAGGGTTTAGTCTACACGCGTTGACGTATACGGAGAAAAACAATCCCTCCGCTATGATATATCGCCATTGTTGCAATGTTAAAATGATTCACAAATACTTCGTTACTCCCATGACTGCAGATCGTACCGAGTGCTGTTACGTTCATTTTTCATGCTTTATAGTCACTGTGATGTATGCAACTTCAGCCTATTAGCGGGGTTACCTTAATTTACGCGCCTGCAAGACTTTTCCGACGACAATGACAGGGTAAGAGGTGGGATTGGTAGAGCATCGTGGCAATGTATAACAGAACGTGGTGTGCAGGGCAACCGAGTGTGTAACCGGCGCAGCCCAGAGTATGAATGAATGTGGCGCCAAGAGAATGGAGTGCGTCTGATCCGCGAACCTACGCACTGCACGCGCGTATTCCACGTTTCCATGTTACTCTCGTACATGTAAATACGTCCATATATATATATATATATATATATATATATATATGTGTATGTGTGTATATGTATGTACATATACATATGTGTATATATATATATATATATATATATATATATATATATATATATATATATATATATATATATATATACACACATACATACACTACGGCATTTCACGAGAAACTGATTCGAGTTTGACCCACATTCGACGGAAAGTTTGCGACTTATTTTATTATATACACACACACATATATCTTTTATAATATACACTTATTATATACACACGCATATACCCATACATATACAGGGTGTCCCAAATGTCACGCAACAATATTCATAAGCCGCGAATGTTAAATGTTGCGTGACATTTGGGGCACCCTGTATATACAGTATATATATATATAAATATAAATATAAATAAATAAATAAATATATATATATATATATATATATAATAAATATAAATATAAATATAAATATATACTGTACATACCGGGTGCCCCTGTATATACAGTATATATATATATATATATATATTACAGTACACAGTATACAGTATACAGTGTATATATATATATACACACACAGTTGCATGCAAAATCGTCCGGCCAAGGTTCATTTTATGATTAAGGATGTTGAGTCCCAAATCGTAAATGATAATAAGATTCTGAAAATTTGGTACGTTCTTGTATGGAGTATTTCAGAGGTCGTGTAAAAATTTCCACGACAATTAGGAAGCTCGTTATTGAACAATTAACATTCACAAATTAAATGTTGTCTTATGGAAACTGATGTAACTTTGCAACAAGTTTTTCTTTTGACCTCTCAATTTTGTAATATCTACAATGTACTGAAAGCAACGGAAACAAAACGTTATTGATATATTTTTGTTTTATTTCTTTTAAAAATTGTTCTTAACAAAATGTTAATTTCTTAATAACGAGCTTCCTAATCGTGGTGAAATTTTAACACGACTATTTTTAAATTTTTAGAATTTTTTTATCATTTTTTATTTCAACGCTTAGGGAGGTTGAAGCAATGATGATAGAATTCTGAAAATTTGGTTTGTTTTTACATGAAGTATTCAGGAGGTCGTGTAAAAATTTCATGACCATTAAGAAGCTATTTATTGAACAATTAACTTTACCATGGTTCATAGGGATTCAACATCCTTAAGTAAGGTTTAAAGGATGCAGAATGGAAACACAAATGTATCATCGTAAAGTTCCTTTATTATGCAATCTGAAATATGCAATTTAAAAATTGTTCGTAACGATTAACAATTATTATTTTAAAAAAATAACACGTTTTGCTGCTTTGTAAATGCCCGGCCAAATTCGAAGAAGATATAATTTGCTTCGCTTTGTTTGCGTTATGAGTCGCGTTATCATGTAAACATTGAGAGCTCTGTTCCTTTTGCATTGTACGATCGGTAACAGTCATCGTCAGTCAAGGTGTCGAAACGCACGCCTCTAGATATACGTAAAGTGGTTATCAAGTTGCACAACGAAGGCAAAGCTTCACGTGAATTGGCTAAAATTTTGGCGCTTGGAAAATCGACTGTCAACGATATAATAAATAAATTCAAGACTACAGGTACACTAGAAGATAAATACTGTCCTGGGAGATCCAGGAAAACAACTAAACGTTTCGATAAAGTGACGAAAAGAAAGACTATCGCGGACGTAAAAAAGAATGCTGCAATCATCTTACGTGAATTACGCGAAGAATATTTGTCCGACATTAACCCTCACCGTGAACCGGGTCTTTTTCATCCTGCCCAAAATCATTTTCTTCACAAACTGCTTAATATTTAATGGAAAAAAATATATGTTAAAAATAAAAAAGAAAAGCCTGTTTTTCCTCGAGAAACTGAAAATATTTTCAGTTTTTTTCGTTGACAATTGTTTGGTAGTGCAAAAACAAAAACGACCCACATTCACGGGATTAAGGTGCTTCAACTACCTTCACGGATTGAGGGTTAACCGAAGTACTGTTTCACGTAGACTCTACAGGAAACGACTTAAAACTTCTTGCGAGGGATTCTCGACCGTTGGATCACTACACTGTTTGCCTGGATTTAACAACATGTACCAACTCCTCCCAACCCCCTCCCGGCCGCGACGAGAGTATTATGCTCGGAAGGAACCTAGTGGCGACTAGTGAATTACTCTTCAATAAGCTACCTACCACTTCCACTGGACTTTCCAAACCTGTATGTAAGACCGTGGTCGGGGCCTAGTCCGGGATATAGGCGTTGACACCTTTCGGTGTCAGGGGGGCTACTCCAGGAGGATTCTCTTTTACTTTTCCGCGATCGAGAACTAGACAACTTCGGGCCTCGCGTTCCGCCTTATTTACCCGGCCGGAGCGGTGATTTTTGCCGCCGAACTCCCGACACGGGTCTCCGAGCGCAAGGCTCGGTGCGTAGGTACATTTTTTCCACGCAGCTGCTAGGGGGTCCCGAGACGCGGCGCTAGTGTTGCGACGCTGGACAAAAGTTTGGTACGTCGAGTTGTCGATCGCGGCGCTGGGGTTCGCGATTTGATACGAGTACCGCGAGTGTCGTGGTTCGTCGATTGCGGCACTGGTGATAATGTTCGAATCATCTGTACCTTCGTGGGTAAAGAGCAGACGACGCTCGAGTCTATAGGATTAAGACGGAATGATACCTCATCGCGGTCGGTATGGTAGAACAATTATAAAAACCCAACAATCTCTGAAACGGCTCTTCAGATCCCGTCAAAACTTTGCCAAACGACGTCAAATGGATAGACGGACAGCTGTCTTCCCCTCAAATTCAGAAAATTTGAGGGGAAGACAGCTGTCCGTCTATCCATTTGACGTCGTTTGGTATGAATTTGAGGCCTAACGATAACAAAAATGGTCGCTAAAACGTTAGAGAATCCCGGCACTGATCGGAATATCTAGAGCCGAAGGCTGTCACGTAACCAGCCAACGCTAGGTAGTGGCGATTTTAAGATAATTCTTAAGATAATTCTTTAAGACAAAACGCGTTTTCGTTTATCGTATAGGAATAGCAGGGCAGTGCGAGGCGACTGGGATTAACCTCGCATTGTGTTTTCTGACAGGTCGGTGTCACGTAATGTTTTTTGTTGCTGGTTTACTGAGGGGGCAAGGACGAAGACGACGTAAAAAACGATTGTGCGTCAAAGTGGCGTACAACAACCTGCACAAACTTTGACGTTCGTCGATACGAGAAATAATGAGAACACGGTGCAAAATGTTGAATCAACTTCGCACCGATTCTTTAATGTTGTACCAATTGACATGACGCCACTATGAGCGGGGGGCCTCTTGCGACGAGCTTATGGCGCCGTTGGGCGATCGAGTTGCGCGTGTATAATGCTAACCGGTACTACGGTGATACGATATATCGATGTCTCCCGAGGGGGTACAGACTCCGGAGAGCCTGGAGTCTAGTCATGCGGTCGAACAACTTTGATGTGACGTGTCTCGGTATTTGATTCATTGCATATTGTCACGCACTTCGCGATCGTTCCGTACGCTCATTTCAGCGATCATGATAATAATAAAGACAACAATACGGCGGTAGCAAACGTAGTGATGATAACGATAATCATAGCGATGGATAAAAAAATAACAACAATGCAACAGTGGCCACCATAGTAATAATAACGATAATAACAACAGCGACGATAATAAGAACAACAACAATACAACACTAGCCATAGTACTATTGTCAATGATCATAAAAATAGGGAATATTATATCAACAACAACAATACACCAGTGGCCGTAGTTGTAATAATAACGATTATCATAATACTGGAAAAAACAACAACAATAATGCAATACTAGCCGTAGTAGTAATGATACAAATAACAATGAAAATAAAAACGAGAACAATAATCAGACGCACTTTTCAGTGACGATAATAATGATAAGAACAACAAAAATAATAATGATAACGACGATAAAACAACACTAGTCATAATACGTAGTATCATCAACGGCAGGAAAAATAATGAAAATAATAACAACAGCAATACAAGAGTAGCCATATTTGTAATAATAACGATAATCATAATAATGATAACAACAACAACAATAATAATAAGAACGACAACAATTCATGCGTTTGACGAAAATTAATTTTAGGGCTATATCGTATGAAAGGTTGTGCACTGCGGTGATTATTTTAAAAAAACAAGCTAATGTACAGACGAACACTACAACATTATAATATCAGAAAGATAATAATGGCGATAATAACAATAATAATGATTATAATGGAATATGATGTGCACAATTATCACTAATCATCGCGTGTTTCAGGAAAGCGTTGTATCATTTAATCTTCATTAATCAGACAATTGTCGAATTGCTGAAAATAATATCGTATTAATTTAAGCGATTTTTCTGAACGTGCGAGGTTTAAAAAATGCAATGAAAATGAAAACTAAAAGGGAAAAACAAAAGCAGCCCGTCTCGAGAAGAGATTATAATGCAGATACGCGGGAGTTGGCGTCGTTGAAGACGCGAAAAGAGACGAGGAAAGGTCCGAAGTGCAAGAGCAATTAGCAAAAGGGTTGTTTTGCTGTATAGAAAATTGGAGCGACCCACGCAATATATATATATATATATATATATATATATATATATATATATATATATATATATATATATATAGCGTGGATCGCTTCAATTCCCTATATATATATATATATATATATATATATACCGCGTATATACGCAGTAATAACAACAATAATAGTGCCTGCTTTGCGAAACGGATGTGTACGCATGTTGTATGCACGCGCACCTTCCAATTTCATTACGTTATCCGAGTCACACCAACGGAACAATTTGCTGGTCGTTCATGCAATGAGCTCTTTGCCGGCACTTTGCGGTGGTGTCTTTGGAGGTCTGCTCGCTTATTCGAGAAGCGTGAAGA
Organism: Ophion costatus; assembly: GCA_951751655.1. NCBI lineage: Eukaryota > Metazoa > Arthropoda > Insecta > Hymenoptera > Ichneumonidae > Ophion > Ophion costatus. The sequence goes on along the minus strand of OX632368.1, from coordinate 13,865,254 downwards.
AGAGACGATAATTTATATATATATATAAACGTAAACATATATATACACCTACACACATGCATACAGGGTGGACCAGTAAAAATTTGGCAATTTGAAACGAGTCGTTGCAACGGGCAAGAAAGGGTACGAAAGATAAAAGATTTAGTCAAGAAAATTGGGCTATTAGATGGGAGAAATTGAATTTAACGAGAGACTAAAAAATCAAAGAAAAGAAAATCCCAACAATCGAATTTACAAAATTGAAATGCTAACGATAAAAAATCACGGACAAAAAAATAGGCAAGTGTATTTAAAAATTCAAGGTCGGATGTAAAAAATGATAAAAAATAGAGATTCGAATTTCAATTAAAAGGTTGAAAAAATCCACGGTCTGATTTTAAAAAATACGGACTATTGAATTCTCAACATTTCACTTCAAAGACGAAAGAACTGAGTTCTTTTTATAAGTTACAAGCTTTTATTTAACTTGACTTGGTGTGAGATGGCTTGACTTTCTGTGAGACGCAAAACAGAAAATCGATATTTCACCCACTTCCGGACTACTTAGAGGTCTGAAATTTTATGAAATTTTTTCTGAAAATTGCAAACATGCATCTAAGAGGTGTCAGTGCGTGATTCATCTTAAAAAAAACATATAGGCAACTTAGTAATAAAAATTATTTTCTACTTTTTAGTATATTAAATTAAAGCTTGTTAAAAAAACATGTTTTGGCATATATTTAAGTTGATAATTCGAACGAATTAATGTTCGTTGCATTCCAACGCAAACTCCCCCCAGAGAATCTAGAATTTGTATTAGAAAGGGTGACGCGGTTTTTTAGATATAAAAAAATATAATAGTTTTTCGAAGATGGAACGAGAAGCACTTTGAACACGTTGTTTGAAACAATATTTTTTTTCTCCAGGAAAGAAAATTTTCGTTAAATATGTTCGCCAAACGCATCAGCTGTTACTTGCGACGTTGCTAAGTCTGTGGGTGCTATTTCGTCGTTCTAACAATTTTCAACCGGAAATTGAAACTTTCTTGTAATGTAGTGCTTTAACTACACGGTTATGATTGATTTTCTTATTTTTTACAGTATCTGTTACATCTAATCTATCGAATTTCAGTTTTCCAACGGGTTTAGTTGGATACGCGAGCAGAAAAACCATGATCAGCGCACTTCCGGTTGACCGTCTCCATAAGACGACGTGCTTCGGTAACTCAAAGTGCTCGACTTGCAGTTTTATTGCGAAAAAACTAAACGGTCAAAACAGCTCAAATTTTGGCAACAGGCGCATAAACTATTTGTCAAAATAATATAAAAATGTCAAATCCGAAAGTTGGATTCGTAGTAATGATCGTACCTCCTTAAGGCAGGATTCTATTTTGAAACTTTGAAAGGCTAAATTGGATGAAAACACCCACCTGGAACACGTCGAAGGCATATTATATGGCCCAGGCATCGCTGATTGAGGGTAAGATAATTTTTTTTACGATTTATCACTCACCAAAACTTTAAACGCGTTTTTCTCGAAACGACATTTTCAAGTACCGTGGTCGTGATAACTCAAAAAGTACTGAACCGATCCTTATGAAATTTGGAACACATATTCTATATGTGTGTAACAACCGACCTAACTACAATCAACTTAAAATTTTGATGAGAACTATTTTTTTATTGCAGAAAAAGACCCAAAAAAAAACGCATTTTTTTCGTATTTTAGCCGCCATTTTGTTAATTTTGCACGTATATAAAATATTCTAGTTAGGTCGGTTCCTGAAGACATACTGAACATGAAACTATTTGATTTTTTTGTTTCAGACCATCCGTCGGGAAGATTTCACGACCACGGCAACGGTACCTGCTTTTCGAGGCGTTGGCTTTAAACATATTTTACGTGTACAAAAAATGAATAAAATACATTAAAAATTTTTTTTTTATGTACTTAAAGAGTGTATTTATTGAACAGTTTAAACCCCATATCGATATCTTTAATAGTATTCTCAGAAAAAATTCACGAAAATAACGTTTTTTTCATGGTTTCAAAGTAGAATCCTGCCTTAAGGACATTAACTTTGCCATGCCAGCTAAACACGCTGAAACGCGTTCTTGTTTACTCGACATGCTCGAATAGTGGTGACGTCTCCGTTTACCATTTCTCCTTTGGAGGCTAAGTTCGTTCCGATCGTCACTTTACGATTCTAAAGAATCAGTGATGAGAGGTCTCTCTTTGAATGGAAACCCAAAGGATTTTGAGGGCATTGACCTCACCCCTCGAAACGTAATGACCACACGTCTTGCGGAGACGGTATTCTTTCGAACACTCACTATAAACGTAGTAATTTTATTTACTACCGAAACTCTAAGTGTTATCGCCTTTCTGTACTTTCTATGACCTTCAAAGACCTTATGTTATAGGTCGTTGAACTCGTTTTAAGCTTCTCTTCCGTGACACAGAAAAAAAAACATACCGATCCATGAAAAAAAATGGAGCTGACCTTCAAATGTCCGAAGTACCTCCACCTGCAAAAAAATTATTATCGCTATCAGATGGGCCCTTTCGAACTGTGCAATTTCATTTAAGCAACAATTTCTGTGAACCTTATAGTTTCGAAGATATCCAAGGTGCTAATATTTATTGATCCACCCTGTATAGGAATGTAATAATGTAGTATATGGTTACAAAGCGACGCTTCCATCCCAGCACTGTTGCGGTACGTTATTTATGTGACGTTCCATTACGAACTCTTAATTGTTTGACTAATGTGCAGCTAAGTGTGTTCGCGCGCGCGCGTGCTCCACCGCTAGCCCACCGAAGAAATATACGCACTCACCGACATACATGCTTATGTAGGTATATACAGGGTGTCCCTCTTGTCTCTGCCACCCGAAATAACTCGGTAATTATCGACGACACAAAAAATGTTTTAGTCAGAAGTTGTACGGTGCGAAGGGGGCCATGAAATGCGATCAATTTTTTAAATTTCAGTCGAGACGCTGACGCGCAGTGAAGGTCATCGGCACTTTTTTTAATGGATTGGTACATTTTTTTCAATCATCTTGTGGAGCACCTCAAGGCGCATAAACAACATTAGGGGGTCAAAGTCGTTCAAGGTCATTCAAGGACACCTATTAAACACCTATCAAGCAAGTATTATCGCCTTTCTGTACTTTCTATGACCTTCAATGACCTTATGTTATAGGTCGTTGAACACGTTTTAAGCATCGCTTTCATGATACAGAAAAAAACATACCGATCCATTTAAAAAAATGGAGTTGACCTTCAAATGTCCGAAGTACCCCCACCTGCAAAAAAACTATTATCGCTATCGGATGGTCCCTTTCGTACTGTGCAATTTCATTTCAGCAAATATTTCTGTGCACCTTATAGTTGCGAAGATATCCAAGATGCTGATAGTTATTGATCCACCCTGTATACAGACAGGGTGAGGCACATAAAGTGTTACAGAGCAATAACACTCAAACTATTTATCATATCCAAAAATGTTTCAGACAAAAGTTTCAGTGTACGAGAAGGCTGTCATACTGGACCACCCTATTTTTATCGGTGGATGCGCTGAAACTACGTCAAGGTCAACTCCATTTTTTTAAATGGAACCATGTATTTTTTTTGCGTGACTAGAATGATGTTCTTTGTAGGTCGCTGAATTCGTCTTAAAATCGGTAGTAATGTCATCGAAAAAAAAAATACATGGTTACATTTTAAAAAGTGGAGTTGACCTTGACGTAGCTTCAGCGCCTCCACTGGTAAAAAAAATAGGGTGGTCCAGTATGACGGCCTTCTCGAATACTGAAACTTTTGTCTGATTTTTATTGTTGGATATGATCAATAGTTTGAGTGCTATTGCTCTGTAACACTTTTTGTACCTTACCCTGTATAGTACATTAGGTGTATTATATATATATATATATATATATATATTAAAACCACTCTTAAACCCGACCCCTTTTGATTTGGCTGAAATGTAAATATGTTAGTGTTTCTTTACAAAAAATTCGAAATTTGGCGAACTATCTGAATTTTGATTTTTTGGACATTTGATGAGTAGACAATGCGCAAATGTAAAAGAAAACAACGATTTTCTTTTTCGTTTTTATCTTCATTACCTGATGTTTAGAGAGCAATAAAAGTGCTCCTTTAATTTTTGACAAAACTTTAACGATTCGGGCAAAAAAACGGTTCAACTGATCGATTTGAAAATGCACAGGATGGTTGGGCATGCATTGAGCTCAAAAAAACCTAGAAACATTGGTCACTTTCGCAATATTTGCAAAGTGGCGTTGGATTTCCGAAAACGGCAGAAAAGGTCATTTTTTTCTACTTTTTGAAATCAATATTAAGCTTAGAAAAAAAAATATATTCCTGTAAAATATCAAGAGGTACTTATAGAGGATTCATTCAAGTTTCCGAAACCCACCTTCCGCTCGCTGTACGATCATTACTTTTTGAGATACCGTTGATCAAAGAAAAAAGCTGACTTTTCATTCAATCGGCGATATCTCAGCAATAAATGGTCATACCGAGAGCAAAAAAAAACTAAATTGGAACTAAAGAACCACGTTCCATACCCCAGTATTTATTGAGCCAGGAAAAAATTTGTTGAGTCCATGAACGCTTTTGAAAAAACTAAAAATTTCGAAAAAAGGTTCTTCCCGCTGTTTTTTATTATAGCGCCGAGCGTGATGCTCACAAAAAAAATTGTCCGCAAGAAGCTTAAACTAGAGATTGCAAGCGTCAAAGTGCTATTTTTTGCCCCCCGGTGCGACAATTTTTCACGGAGTTACGGCTTTTTGAAAAATCACTGAAAAAAATTAAAAAATGTTCTGCTTTTTAAATTTTTTTGCTGAGTCTATAATGTTGAATGTGGAGGCAATGGGCTACAATACGGACGGTTCCAAACCCAAATGTCTTCGAAATCACTATTTCTCACCTGTATGCGCGCGTGCGCGTGGGTGTGTGTGTGTGTGCGCGTGTGTTTGTCAGAAATCGTGCCATCGTTTATGTGTTCATTCGTTGCAGTATATGTTCTTTCCTTGTCACGTGGTTAAACGTGTGCAAACTTCTGAGGAGTCCTCACTTGTGGCAAAAAGCCTGCAGATGAAAGAGCAGGTTCACATTACAAGCGTGCACCTTTCGATTCAATTTTCCGGAGTCCGGCATGTTCGTTCGTCGTGACTTTGTAAAAATTTGATTCCCTCATTCACGAAACAACCACGTATACAAAATGCCCAGTCATTTATTTGGGACAAACAAAAGAGCAATATCGTCAATTATAAGAAAAAAAAATTCCGAGCCCGTCGAAAGTTTCACGTTTTTGCAGATTCTGAGATGACTTTGATGAATGAATTTTACGAGGTTGAACGTAGACTTTGTTTTTCCGCGTGTTCGAGCATTGTACGGTTTGATTTATTGCTTCGATGATAGCATCGATTTTCTGCAGACTCCTCCGTGTACTGTAATTCTTTGTTTTTAACAAAAAAGTAGTCCTTTATTTTTCATTTGAAAAGTACTTCGTTTCTTAAATTTCAAAAAACTCCGTCCTTTAATTTAAAAGATATTGCGCTTTTTAAAAATAAAAATATTTCTTTTTTCAATATAAAAATACTCCGTTTTTTTAAGTTTAAAATACTCCATTCTTTCCGTTTGAAAATACTCCGTTTTTTTTTATATACTCCGTTTTTTTGTTCAAAGATGCTACGTGTTTTATTTTTAAATGCTCGGTTTTTCTTATTTAAAAGTACTTCGACCTTTTTAATGAAAAAAGTTCTACGTTTTTTACTTTAAACGAAATACTTCGTTTTTACATTTTAGATATATTCTGCTTTTTGAATGATAAAAATACTTGGTTCTTAAAAATTCGGGAATATTCCGGTATTTATGTTAAAATAACTCATTAAAAAAATCCTTCGTTTGTTTAATAACAAAAATACTTTTTTTCAAATTTAATTCGCAGATTTCGTGGTTGTACTTCGTGTACGATTCTTCGAAGAAGACGAGATTGTGGTAATCGAATGAATACTGAGCCCACGTCCGTGCGTACACGGTGTAGATAATTTGTGGGAAAAGAGAATTAGGTATGAGGCTGTGGTATTGTAACGTCATATGTGTTATTGTCGAAATAAATTTTCCGGTACTTATTGGTTCGCAAAAACGCTAGAAAGAAAGAGAGATACGGAGCGAGTCAGGAGAGAGAGTGGGGGGGGGGTCTATATAGTCAGAAACGTGCATGACAAACGATATATCGATGGTAATTTCAGTTGCCCAAGGGTTCGGTTGTTCTTTCAAGATTCCAGCGAGGTGTTAAGGAGGATCAGGAGGGATAAAGATCTATGATGAGGATAATTACGACAA